>CAOKZL010001062.1:0-600000 GCA_948472985.1 Iguana delicatissima
AATTGTTTCATTTTTTAACAAATTATCATTCAGAGTCCAATTAGGTCTTTTCCTCCCATGTTGAATTATTAAAACTGTAGGGCAGTGATCTGAGAGCAATCTTGGGTGGGTTTCCGTCTTTACAATATTTTTTAATACTAGCGTGGATGCAAAAACATGTCTATTCTTGACCACATTTTATGGCATTCGGAGAAGAAGGTATACTCCTTTTCTAATCCTTGTGTGTGCCTCCAAATGTCAGTCAGGGACAGACATTCCAATAAACCAAAAAAAAGGATTTGGGAGTTTTTCTTGGTTCTTCCCCCCCTCCACTTCTTTATGTCTTTACTAGTTCTATTCAAATTGGGATTCAAAACACCGTTCCAGTCTCCCACTAGTAATATTTTATAATTGTCCAAATCGAATAGATTTTCCAATAAATTTTGATAAAATTTACTTTTATTTTCTAAAGGGGTGTAAACTGCTGTGATCAGTAATTTAAGATCCATCACAGTTACTTCAACTGCTATATAATGTCCTGAATTATAGCTGAAAACTTGTTCTGCATTGTATTTGTTGTTCACAAAAATTAATTACTCCATTTTTTTTCTAGTGATGATGAAAAAGTTTGTCCTAATTTGGGGTTTGTTATATATTTTAAATCTTTATTTTTGGTATTAGTTTCTTGCAATGCTATCATATCTCAATTTAATTTTTCTAATTGGTGGAAAATACATTTTCTTTTATAAGGGGAATTTAATCCGTAGACATTCCAGGAAAGAATTTTTAATTTCATTCTTATTCACTATTAGAGAAAAGTAACAATGATTCAGTCTCTTCAATCTCTTCTTCTAATTCTGAGTCTTGCAGTGAAATTGGTTCTTCTTCCCTTTCTAATTCTTCTTCCTTCTCCAATTCCATAGTTTCCCCCTCTGTTTTTTGTTTTCTTTATTCTGGTTCTGGTATTTGTGTAGATTGTGAAATGTCTTTATTCAACTCCTCTTCTCAATCCAAATGAGATTCTTCTACTCTGTCGAGCTCTTCCTTATGTCTTTTCCAAAAATCTCTTGATTTGGCAATCAAATTCAAGATGAATTTCTTCTGTTTGAAAAAAAAAAAAGAGCTGCCTCCTGTTTTTTCTCATGTATATCTTATTCTCCGACTTCTCAAAATTTGTGTCACAAAATTGTAATCTCTTCTCTTCAACAGGGCAGGGTGAACATCTTTATAAATTTTTAATTCGATATCTTCTACCATGAGTTATTTTGTGTAGCTTTGTTGTAAGACCAAGTCTTTCACTCTTTCTCTTAAGAAATATACAACAATATCTTGTGGGATATTTTTCCTTTTAGCTACAGTAGAATTGATCCTTAAGATCCTGTCCACTTCCAGATCCAATTGCTCTTGTCACTCATCCGATGAATTGTGCCAAGGGGTGGATTAATTGATCGAATAAGTCCTCCTGAGGGGATTCCTTTAACCCTCTTATCTTGATTGATTTGTTTCTACTTTTAGTATCCATTAACAACATTGTTGGTTAATTAATTTAATTAAATTATGTACTTAATTAATGTAACTAGGTTTAGACTAGTATAGATGGTTGAATGAAATGAATGAACAAATTGAATGAGTAACAAAATGAATAAGTAGAAATAATTTAACTAATGATTTACCTAAATTTAAATTCGAAATGAAAGTTGAAGTAAAACTTATTTGTTTACTGAGATGAATTTTTTTATTAATTTATTGTTTGATTTATTATTTAATTTAATTTATGCTAACTAACTTAGTTGATTTAATTTAAATTAATTAATTTAATTTGGTCTCCTCTGTCTCCCCCTGGTTTCAAGCTTATTGTATCTCTTACCTATCTCTTATTTATATCTCTTGGTGTAAAACCTTATGATGGAAGTTTCTTACACAACCCAATATTCGTACGCTAATACCCAATGTTGCCCAGTATTAATACATTAACCTCAATTATGTTTAACGTCACGAGACAGTTATACCAATTATAATTCAAGTACACCGTTTTACAAACCCTCAATGTAGTAAAGAGTAATATCAATGGGAACCGTAATAGCAATGCAATTATATTAACCCACTGTATTTATGCAGTTATATTAACACATGGATTGTATATTCCGAGAGTCAATAGACCTATAATCTGTTCTGATAATTACAAACAACAACAATGAAAATTTAGATCCTCTTTCCCTTTGTTCAGCTTTCCCCACCTACTCCCAGCTCTCGTAATTCCGGTTTTATTTTGTCAAAATGTCTCTGTCTTTATCTCTGTCTCAAACTCTCCCAATGTTTATAAGCTTTCAATTGATGTAGAGTCTCTCCTTGTTTTCTTCACAGTAAGATGTTTATGTCTTGAACTCTGTCTTCAATTTTAGCTTCATTGCACTCCTCTTTGGTTCACTTCACACTCCTCCATTGTTTCTCTCACCTCCCACTAGAGCATTTGTTCTGATACTCTGTTTTAAACTTAAGTTATTTTAAATTACTTTAATAAGAAGCCAGATTTCAATTCATCTTACTCCCTTTCATCTTACTCCCTGAGTCTTCTTGATTCTCCTCTTCAAAAGAAAAAAGAAAGGATTTACGCCAAAATTTACTACAAAGCCGAAGTCCAGTCTGATTACTTGTCCAAGCTATTTATAGAATGCCAAACAGTCAGATCAAAAGAGGACACTAAGCCATCACCTGAGAATATACTCTCTTAGGTTGCTTAAGCAAAGCTGTCCCCAAAGTGCAAGAAGTCAGAAAAAAAGAGCAAAGTACTTTTCAGATCAGTCTCAACCATGAACCATGAACCACAAACCTCATAGGCTTCTGTAGATCAAGAGTTATCAAATTTAATTTGCCACAGTAAAGAAAAGTGTCCAGAACAACCTTACCCAACTGATGAAGGGATGCTTACTTGATTAAAGCTGATATATTGTATAGATTAAAATAGTGAGTAAGAACTTACTGAGTAAGAACCTTCCATCATAAGGTTTTACACCAAGGGCTTTAGTAGCACTTGGTTACAGTATCACAAAATAATAGTGGACACAGAGTTACAAAATCACTTGAATTTAATCACCAAATACACCATTCTTGGAATTACTAGGAAATCTTTTAGCCACCCTAATTATTTGACAAATTTGACAATTCCTAACTGTAGGAAAGCATTTACATTAGCATGATTTAGTGTTCTGTCTTATGCTTTATTGGAGGCAAAATGTACAAGGATATCATATGATGAATGTATGTGTCCCTGTGCAAATGAGGTGGCAGAAACTCTCAGGCATGTCTTTTTATACTGGTCTTTTTACTAAGGAGCACTTTGCTTTAATCACATCTATTCTACAGAATTTTCTCTGGCAGGATGGAAGAATTCTGTCTTTCCCTTCTGTTCTCTGAACAGGATGCACAGATTACAAATAAAGTTGCTAGATTTGGTACAACTGCTGCCTTGCTTGCTGAAACCATTTAGTTTGGTTGGTCTAAGCTTATATTTATAGCTGTGTTCCTGAAACCACTAGAAAATTAAGAAATAGTAAAGAATGCATAGTGTTGACCAGTATTATTTAATTTATTCCAGTCTTTACATGTAAAATTGTAAAATTTGTTTTTCTTTCAGGGTATTCCTGGTAAAGATGGATTACCAGTAAGTATCCTTTTTATGTATAACATTATCAAAATTCCCAGCATTGATGTGTTGGTGTGTCTGTACCTGGGTCTAGTTCAGCCCAAAGGTTCAGTCTAGACCGCCAACTGGACAGTTAGATGCCTTCAGAAATGCCATTAGCAAAGTTGGAAAAACAATAGCCCTTTGTTGTTTGCTGCTAGCAACTGGTGTTTGGAAATACAGGAAATATACTATCATTGAATGTGAAATCAGTGTTTATCATGGCTCAACAACAACAACAGAGGTTCCTGGAGTGGCTTATGGTTAATTGGTTTGACAGTTTCCTTCCCCAAGTGAACTCTGGGAGATATAGAATGGAGTTTGGTGTTTTTTCTCCTGCTAATAATGCATCATACACAGTTCTTTACTTTCTCCTATAAGACCTGTTCTCGTATATTATCGTAACTTTGAAAAAAAAACCCACTTTTTTTTAAAAGTGCAGGCTAACACAATATGGGCAATTTCAGACCAATTGTGAAGTTCA
The DNA here is from genome assembly GCA_948472985.1 of Iguana delicatissima. NCBI lineage: Eukaryota > Metazoa > Chordata > Lepidosauria > Squamata > Iguanidae > Iguana > Iguana delicatissima. The sequence goes on from CAOKZL010001062.1 coordinate 4,146, forward strand.
AAGGCAAAGTCATTCAAAATTTATAGTAGGTTAACTAATTTGAAAAGTGGCTGGTCAGAATGTAAGAACTAAAATAAATAATACATTTCCTCTAGAGACCTATCAAGTTATCAAGTTTGCTATTGTCTCCTTTGTCTGCCAAAGACATTCACTGCAGTTTCCAGTGCTATTCCTCTCAGAGAATTCACCACTGTTGCCAAGATTAATGACGTATTTATAGAACATGGAGAACTGTAACCCCAAAAGCATGGGACCCCATGAAGTCCACTATTAGAACCCACAATCAAATGTAAAAATGAGGAATTAATTGACTCAAGTTAAAAATATTGCAGGAGGAGGGGTAACTGCATTTATGTTTTACGGGATTACTGCCGAAGAGGCTTCTAGTTCAGTTTAAATGTGTTTTATTGGAAGAATATACACTTGCACACACACAAAATAGTGACACACACAAAGCAATCACACAAGGCTGAAAAAGAAGGGAGGAAACTGGATAGGAGAGATAGATAGGATTGGGTTATAATTACTATTCCAGAACAGCAGTAAAGAAGCAATGATGTGGCTTGGATTTGCGCCCAAGGACAATACTGTTCAAAAAGCAGAGATACAGAGTGGACCCCTGAAATTCAAACACCATAAAGAGGGATCCAAAATCAAGGTCTCTTTATACCCAAAAAATGAAGTTTTTCAGATTTGACAAAAGGTGGCTGGAATGTTGATGGTTTTAAGGTATGAAGGAAACATGTTGATGATTTGAACAGCAAAGGCTTTTTGATTACTGTCTGTGTTTGAAGACAGGGTTGTGGGACTTTGGCAAGCTTTGATAGGAAATGCATCCAGCAGGGTGTTTTGCTCTAGGTTGTTTGTGTTTGGAGATAGAATCAGTAAGAGTCTCCATAGGAAATGTACCCAGCAGGGGGTTTGGCTCTGCTCCGAGCTAGGCTACTGTTTGTATGGAAAAGATTAACTGGGGCCATTAAATAAGGCCTTCCTATCTAATTCTTCAGTGAACTTACAACCCAGGCCGTGTTAAGGCTTTTTGGCCTGCTATCCAGCCAATGTCCTTTTCTACATGGTTTCCATTCCTAAGTGTATATAATTTATATTTCGTGCCAAGTAAACATATCTGCTAATTAATATATTTGCCAATTAAACCATTGCACAGCCCAGTTACAAAACCATATTTGAAAAGTCATGTTTCATGAGCAATGCATGGATGGTAGTACTGGAGAATATCCAGTGTGATACTACACTGCTGTACTTTCTTTTCTACTACTTTTTTTTCTTTACATGAACTTTTGTAGTGTACACAGTGCATCTTGTGTGAGGCTTCAATATAATGCTTTTCTGCATTAGTGCTGTCAAATTCTGCCGTTTTGCAGACTTCTAAATATGACACAAAAAAGAAAAATACACAAGTGTGTAGCAGTGGCTCATATTATATGTGCTGCTTCCAATTACATGCCACTGTGCAGTTTCTCCCCCTGCACTGAAAAATGACTGTACATATTGATGCTTATCTAGCTGGATATTGGCTGCACTTGGACAGGAGAAAATATAAGAAGTCTCACTGTATCAGAAGTATTTTGCTTTAACAACAAGGTCAACCTGAGCTCTGGAATGTCCTTGGTCTTTCTTTCAGTTTGTTCTAAGAATCTGATTACTCTTTGCTTCTGACTTCTGGTTTGTTCTTCATCTTGCCTCCTAGTTTGCTCTTCAGTATCAAGATTCTTGTCTTCTGATTATTTCCAGACTGCTACATGTTGAAATTTCATCAGCTCTTGCATACACGCTTTATAACTTGACAATAGTTGTAGAAATGTTTTTTGCAAACAAATACAGTGAAACAATGTAGGGGTTGGGGTTTATGTGCTCCTCTCCTCACATGATTACTTAATATGATCTGCAGAATCACATTTACTATTCAAGTCATTACCTTGCTTTTCTCAGCGCTGTATTCTCAGGTGCACCTTTTATAGCAAGAGTGAGCAACTACACAAGGAGTGATGCCAATTCCCCCATGCCCTTCCCCATGGGCCCAACTGGTGTGTTAGCATTAGCACTGTACCATAAGTGATGCCATGTTGCCATCAAACCAATTTTCAGCCTAACCAAAGAGGTTTTAGAGAGATTCTGAGGACCTGTTGGGGAGGGATCCAAACCACCATATTTGCAGGCAATTTGGAAATGTTTTTGTGATTTTCAAGTAAACTCCTTGAAAATCACGTGAAAAAAATGAAATTTGAGGGGTGTGGGGCTTCTTGGGACATGGTAGAGTTCATTGGAGTCCCCAAAATGGGAGTCAGCAGCTGACTCACTTCTGTTTTATAGATGCACTGGTTGCCTAATATAACTAGCATCCTTATGCTATTTATAAATTAGCTAATACAGCTTTCAACTGTCTGGAGAATAATAATGGAAAGTGATTTTTTTTTTAAGGGTAATCCAGGAGCTCAGGGATTGCCAGGGTTAAAAGGAGAACCTGGTCCTAAAGGAGAAAAGGTAAGTGCTGTTTTGATGTAAGAGAAATGATTGAAAAGTCTCAGATTTTGTTTCTGTTCTTTCCAATTTTGTTGTTGTTGTTGTTGTGTGCCTTTAAGTCAGTGGTTCTTAACCTGTGGGTCCCCAGATGTTTTTGGACTTCAGCTCCCAGAAGCCCTGAGCATTGACCATAGTGGCTGGGGCTTCTGGGAGCTGAAGTCCAAAAACATCTGGGGATCCACAGGTTGAGAACCACTGCTTTAAGTAATTTCCAACTTATGGTAGCCCTAAGGTGAACCTATCATGGGGTTTTCTTAGAAAATATTGTCAGAGGGGGTAAACTTTTTTCTCTGAGGCTGAGAAAGTGTTGTTACCCCTAAAGATGGGTGATTCAGAGGCCCACCCATTGTGCCAGTGCCTCCATGGAATGGTGGGGAATTATTAGCTTAAAGGGAGGCATGCAAGAGGTGGAGTAACCTTACAGGATCTTTCCACCTATGTATACCAGTACTAATGCGCGGACACCAGTTGGAGTTTTAAAGAAAGTGTTTTTGGAGAAGCACACACAAGATTCAAGCAGCCTCACATCCATACAAGTCTAACCAGAGGTAAGGAGGAAAAAACTGGATAGTGAGAAGTTGAGGCGAAGTGGACGATGTTTACCTATCCTGCAGAGAAGAGATGAAGTGACATGGCTCAAACTAACTGTCTGAGGGTAGTACAAGCTAGAAAATCTGAGCAGCAGAGTGATGGCCTAGATCAACTGTACTATAAGTTGTCTGGCTCAGAGCTGGGGTTTAAATACCTTGTTTCTGCCCTGAGGGAGAAAGTGTTAGTGATTCACTGGCAGAGCAAACAGTGGGGTCCAGAATAGGCTAATGCCTTAGCAACAGACTAAGGTCTTAGTATTAGGTGACAAAGCATTGATGGGAATTGTGATAGCTTCTTAATGTCTGGGCAGGTGAGGAAAAAAAGGAGAGGTTTGGTGCGAAGAGGAAAAAGGTTGATGACCATCAGTTGCTCTATTGAGCCAATTTTGTGTGCTATTGTATTGGTAGGATGAGTCGTTGAGGGGACTATTGCAAGCTCATTAGCACCGGAGCTTCCCAACTGATTTGACCTGGCCATGCCATGAGGTCCCTTCTGCCCTACTTTTACATATGTTTAGCTAGTCCTCTTTGCCAGCATAGCTTTTCAGTCATAACAGTATATGATTTATACTTCATGCCAATTAAGTAATGTCCATTGCAAATTATATCATGGAGTGGGGATGTATGGCAATGGATACAAGCTGCAGGAGGGGACATTCCACCTGAACCTCAGGAGGAATTTCCTGACGGTCAGGGCTGTCTGGCAGTGGAATGTGCTGCCACAGAGTGTGGTGGAGTCTCCTTCATTGGAGGTTTTTAAGCGGAGGCTGGATGGCCACTTGTCGGGAGTGCTTTGAGGGTTTTCCTGCATGGCAGGGGGTTGGACTGGATGGCCTTTGTGGTCTCTTCCAACTCTACATTTCTATGATTCTATGGCATGGTAACACTCTGATTTGCCCAGGGTCTCCCAGTTGGGTTCTGTGATTGAGCAGGGATTCAGACCCTGGTGTCCTGAGTTGTACTGCAACATTCAAACCATTGCACCATGGTGGCTTTCAAATATTGGGTTAGAATAAACCAATGTGGAGAGTTGGTATAAAAAGTCTCTAATCATACTAGGAGTTGTCAAAAAATATTCTGTATGGACATACACAATAAAATCAGAAAGAAAAGGAAAAGAATTTGTGACTTTCTGGTCTTTTTAATCAGCCTGGATATGCCCTAAGGTGGCTTGCCAGATCATATAATGTCTGAGTACAAGGTTTATTACTCTGTTGTCATGCAAGGAAGAACAATCCTACACTTAAGTAAGTTACTTAAGACATGCATACTAGGAAGCTTCATTTGATGGTGATGTGAATGCAGTGGAAAATATTTGCAGTGACATCACAAAAGCAGAATTTTGTATATAGTTCTAATGATAGCTAGGAGGATAATACCTTTTTTTATAGACATTACAAGGAAATATATATTTTATTCACTCCTGTAATGGGTGAAGGTCATCAAGGTGAACCTAACCAGCCTACTAGCTATGTCACTGCTATTGCTTGAAGACTTGAAAAAGAATCTGCAGGCCTTTAATCTGACTGTTTCTATGTATTTCTTTTCTCTCTGGCAATGTGGTGTTATTGACTTTTTAAAAAAAAATGTTTTTTTTTAATCTGTTCATTGTTGTGCATTTAGACAAAAACTGAAGTGTTCTTAATTTTATGATGCTAGCTAGATGTAGCACATTGCTTTAGAGTAGAATGGCATATTATGAATATCTCCAGATAAATAGTAAATAATATTAAGCTTCTGGAACTAACCCTTCTCTGCAAACAGAATGTATGACACAGAGGAGTGGTGAAGGAGAGGAAAATGAAGGAAGGGAGACAAGTGGTGAAAAAGAGGATGTGAAGACAAGCAAGAAGAGAAGAGAGAAGGAAGATAGTGTGGGGAAAGAAAAGGATCACTGAAAGAGATTGAAATGTGATGGTTAAAAGGGTTGAGTGTTGCCAGCAGAAGAGACAGATAGAGATGGGAAGGATTGAAAAAGAAAGAAATCAAAATGTGACCAAAGTGACCAAATCACAAGAAGATGGTGTACAAGTAAAAGAGATAGCCACCTTGAAGCCCATCCTAGGAGAAAGGCAGGATATAAATCCAGTAAATTAATAAAAATAAATGAAATAAAAATAAATAAGACAGTAGAGAGATTCTCCAGGGGACCACTGATGTGAGTCTACCAATTGTTAGAAGACTCAGGTCCTCTACTTGGCTGCTTTGGAGTTCCTTTTCTCAACTAGACTTGCCAGAGGGTTGTGTAAGATGCACTATTGGTTTGTTTATTCCAATAAGTTACTTTAGAAGAAGAGTCCTTAGAAAGAAAATTAAGGACAGATACTGAATACTGTGGCTGCTAAAGTACAAGTCTGTGTTTATTCAATTTCTATGACACCAAATATAATTACGAGTTCATTTTTTTTTTTTTTTGGCTTCTATGTGACTTTGCCAAGCAGTTCCTATAGTAACATATTATATAAGTGCTTTTCATGTCATTTGCGTCCTAACACCATATTCATATTTCTAGCTTAGTTTCTTCGGAGATAAACAGTCTGAATGCTTTCAGTTGCTTTTTAAATATCATCCCTCTCACTTGCTCATGCATGCATGTACGCACAAATGATTAAAGCATTAATTTGTTTGATTTGATTCTGTTTCATAAGTTTCAGAGTATCACTAGTAGACAAAATTGGCTTCTCTTCAGTGATTTAGACTGGAGTCAGTCTTTAACTTTTCAAAAAGGGTGGAGGAGTTATAATGGAATGGAGCCATTGTATCCTGTGATGCATACATTCATACTTTTCTGCAGATTAAAAATCTATAGACCTGGTTGACAAAAACAGTAGGATCCAAAATACATCTATTCACTACAGACAACTATGATTGCTATGGGAATTATGACTCACTATTGCTATACTGTGAAAGTGGAGGGAAGGGGTGTCTGTCCATAAATGTTACAGAATGGCCTGAGAAGCATGGGTGTGAATCAGTGAGTAGGAGGGAAGGGGACGACTAGGAAGCTAGGGGTAACAAAGGGCTACACTTTATAGGGTGGACCCATTCATTCCTTTGAGGCCCCTCCCTAAACTGCAAACCCCAGGATTCCACAAGATGTTGAAAGTGGAATAATAGTGCTATAACATCTAGTGTGGAAATGGCCTTAGAATATCCAGCTGGAAACTGGTAAGTTAGGTTCACAAGCATATGTGTAAAATCATACTTTGACAATCACCCTTGCCCTCTGTTTACTTTCATCTATTTTTTTTTGAGCAACTGTACATGGTGCTCCTGCTGTGTATTTTCTAAGGAGCTATATGAAGCTTACCCCATCAGTGTGGTGAAATCATAGACTCTCCATCACAATAGAAGCCAGATCCCAGATTCAGGCAAACCAAATCATTCTTTCATGGTTTATCAAATCTTTTCCTTTTATTTCTATTATGTATTACGGATCCACAAGCAGAAAAATCTTTAGTCTGCTATGGAAGCATCTAACAATCTTCAGATAACCTGCTGCCTACATTATCAAGGGGCTATTTGGGGAATTGTGATGCAAATATCTATTTCAAATAAAGTGTACATTTCCATAAGTATAATTTCTACAAAATAAATATATTTTCTATAATTTCCATAAGAAATAAATATAAAATATTTTGATAAATACAAGTTGATAACCAAAAGAATTTCTGAATTAATTTTATTTTTTCTGCCAGTACCTCTAGTCATAGACTCTCCATCACAATAGAAGCCAGATCCCAGATTCTCTAGCTTATTAGAGAGTGAGATCCAACCATTGTTTGCTTGTTTATTTATTCAAACAATTTATACTATAGAGAGTATACAACTATTTTTTTTAAAAAAAATCCAAACAAGAAAATTGCAGATGAAACTTTAAGACAGGCTGGGGGAATTCTGTAACAATGGTACTAGTTTAAGAACATGATCCTCTTTATCGATGATCCCTCATGTTTCTGACAGAAGTAAATTGATAAGAGTATAAGGAACAAATGGGATGATGGGAGGGGGAGTAGGCAGTCATTTGAGTATGTAGATCTGAAGCTGATGAAGGCTTTAAAGATAAGAATCAGAACCTTGAATTGGGCCCATACATGGATTTGTAACTAATAAAGCTCTTTTAAAATTGATGTGAAATGAATGAACTGGAACGTAGCATGCAAACCTCTAGAAGCGTTTTGTACTTTTTTTTTTAACTATGAAAAGGTTCTAAACTATTTTCAAAGGCAGATATATCAGTCTGTTCTTTCATGAAGAAGAGATCATTATTCAGACTGTTACCCTGTGAATTGGGGGCCCCGGGAGGGGTGCCCAAATAACCAAACAACAACAAGCAAAGATGGGGAAATTAGCTGGAGTGCTTCACTTAAGCTAACGAGAGGCAGGGTAACTTTGCGGGAATCTTATGTATAGGGAATCCCTATGTATACGGGGTCAGGTAGTCAAGCAGTCAGAAAGTTTAAAATAGCAAAAATTATGTTTTATTAACAACAGACAAACACTTAAGACAATACAACCACACAGCTAGCTAAGAAATAAGAAATGAGAGGTTTTCGGGGAAAATGGGTGATACGACACCTTTCTCATAGTCCTGAAGAAGTTGCAGATGAAGAGAAGAAGCTCAGTGTGGTTTGCTGAGGAGAGCTCGCTGGGCAAAGCAGCAGCAGAGTGATCTGGAACTCGGGAGTGATCTGAGGAAGCTCTCGGAACTGTGGGTTTTTATAGGGAAAGTATGACCGTAGGCTAGTCTGGACTTGGGAGAGAACAATGAGGTTAGGGCGCGAGACAATGTCTCCGAAAGGTCAGAATTTAACATGATTGAGTTAAGTCCGAATTGACAATAGAATGGCCAGTATGCAGATGCAGTGCATTTTGCCAGTGAAAAGTCTAGCTTGCCAAGTTATCTGCTCAGGGCAGGGGGCACTTTGTGTTATCGTGCATCTTTAATGAGGTGTTTGTCTCGGGAGGTCTCCTAAAGCAAGATCTGGCTGAGTCTGGCTTGCCTAGGTGGAGAACGGAATGTACGGCAATTAATAGCCATGCCTAGCTCCGTGCTTGTTCGGGGGCCTCACAAACACTTGGCTAAGTGTGGCAAAATGTGGCTGAATTGTGATATCAAAATGATATCTAATATCTACCAAAGCCAGGCCAGTTCACGGTGATAACATACCATATTTAGTACTGTCTCTCCACAGCTGAGAACCACCACTTTGAATTGGGCTCAGACATGGGTTTTCAGCCAATGAACTTCTTTTAATTATAGTTTCAGGAACCAAAACTCTAGGAAGGAGAGGAATATGGCATTATAGTATCTCATAGTCCAAAATCACAGAGCTAGTCTGAAAGGATCCAATCATATCAAAATCTGCCATGATGTCAAAAGAATCAAAAGCACAGGACTTCCTCATTTCTCTTGACAAGGTGACCAAAGCTGTTTTCGTGCCAAATCTAGACTTAAACTAAAATCTAAACAACCTGTTTCATCCAAGAGAGCTTTGATTTGGCCAGCTACCACTCACTTGAGCACTTTACCCAAGAAAGAGATATTTACAATTGGGTGACTCCTTTTATGGTTTTCCAGATCCAGGGAATATTTTAATGGAGTGGCTGCACAACTGCTTTTCCTCAAGGAGGAATCATTTCTCCATCATTGCTTTTTTATGGAGATGATGGTATCCCACTAGGACTATCCTGTGTTGTGTACCACTCCTAATTTGTGTTCTGGCTTCACTGGAAATATTGTGATGTAGGCCATTTCCACACGGGGTAAATAAAATATGGTAGTGCGACCTCTGACGGACATCGCCCACACCTTCGAGTGCGCTTGCTTGTACATAATTGGCAAGCTCCACACCTTAATTCGCCTGCTGATGTCGCCAACAGTCAGCACGTGGGCTTTTTAAAAAACGGGGAAAAGGTAGTTTTTTCCCCCTCATACAGCGCTACAACATTCCAAGAAATGTGCTGATTCGTGCATGATGTAATCGGAGGGCGGGCTGTGGGTGTGGACAGCTTCAGCTCCCAGACCCACCATGTTCTCGGGCGTGGAACGCGCCGCAAGGAGCCTCCAAGCAGCAGCACAGAAAAGCTTAAGTTCTCTGCAGCATTACCAATACAGGCCAATCGCCGGCGCCTCCTCGTGCAGTCTTTAGCCCATAGATGTCCCAGTTCAGCCAGCACAACTCCAAGAAGCCAGAATACAGCTAAAATGGGCTGTTCAACTTCAGGAAACACCTCTTCCTCCATCGCTCACAGGGAAAGATAAAAGCAGAAAACGGGCGCGAAACCCCACCAGAGATAGGGAGAAAAAATGCACTCCACCCAGCTATGGCGCGGAAAACCATTCCCCCGAGATAGGGCGCGAAAGTAAAAAATCGACATGGTTTATTTTAAGACTAGCAGGAGGAATGGAAGGAGGGAGTCATCGTGGGAGGAACTGTGGGGCATGATGTGAGCATGCATGTCATGATGCATGGGGCCAGTTTTTTAAAAAAGAGCTGCCAATCACATCCGCTGCGCAAATTCCACGGAACGTGTGGAAATGGCAATAGACCATTGTACAATATGTCCGTGGTAGCACGGACAAAAAAAAACCCACCCGGAAACGTCGCAGCGCGAATTCCACGGAATGTGTGGAAAGGGCCGTAGTAGGGTGGTTGCTACAGCAGAATTACCAACCAGTTTCTCAGATACATCATACTGTACAAACCTCCCAAACCAGCACTTAACCAGAAAGATAGATTGAGATATAACTTACAATTACTCCCCTTTCTAACCCTTAAACCTAGTTTGATGCTGCACTGAGAATCCAAATGACCAAACACAATGGAAGTGAATGCCATCCAGCTCATCTACTAAGGTCTCAGTAATGCAAATGAAGTTGGTCAGAATGAAACAATCTTGTAATTTAACATATTTACCCTAATTCGCACAATATCACACATTCTTGCTTTAGGGAGATATTGGTATTGGATTCCCAGGCCCTCCTGGACTTCCAGGGCCCCCAGGACTACCTGCTCCATCTAAGGGATTTGTGAGTTTCAATGCTTTTTATATGGAATAACTTCTCTGTTTTCTTGCCTTTTCAATCTTATACTGAAGCTTCACTATGAACAGTAGATATGTTAGGAGAAGCAGTGGATAAGGAAAGGATAAGGAATGGAAAGATGTGGGAGAGATACAGAGATGGTTGGAAGAACAGACCTGCAAAGAGGAGAGATAAAGAGATGAAAGGAATGCTGTAGACGTTGCATATCTTGACCTCAGTAAGGCCTTTGAAAAGTTCCCCATGACATTCTTGCAAAGAAACAAGTAAACAAGTAAAATGTGGGCTGGACAGGGCTAGTATTAGGTGTAATTGGTTGACTGACCAAATCCAAGGGTGATCACGAATGGCTGCTTTTAATCTTGGAGAGAAGTGACTAGTGGGGTGCCGCAGGGTTCTGTCCTGGGCCCAGTGCTATTCAACATCTTCATCAATGACTTGGATGAAGGAGTGGAGGGATGCTGATCAAATTTGCAGATGACACCAAATTGGGAAGGGTTGCTAATACACCAGTGGACAGGATCAAAATTCAAAATGACCATGACAGATTAGAGAGCTGGGCCAAAGCTAACAAAATGAATTTCAACACAGAGAAATGTAAGGTCCTGCACTTAGGCAGAAAAAATGGAATGCACAAATATAGGATGGGGGATACATGGCTGGATAGCAGTACGTGTGAAAGGGATCTAGGAGTCTTGGTAGATCACAAGCTGAACATGAGTCAGCAGTGTGACGCGGCAGCCAAGAAAGCCAACACGATTCTTGGTTGCATCAATAGGAGTATGGTGTCTGGATCAAGGGAGGTAATGGTACCACTTCATTCTGCATTGGTTAGGCCTCATTTGGAATACTATGTCCAGTTCTGGGCACCTCAATTCAAGAAGGAAATCGACAAGCTGGAACGTGTCCAGAGAAGTGCGACCAAAATGGTGAAGGGTCTGGAAGCCATGCCCTATGAAGAATGGCTTAGATAGCTGGATATGTTTAGTTTGCAGAAGAGAAGGTTAAGAGGGAACATGATAGCCATGATTAAATATTTGAAGAGATGTCATGTTGAGGAGGGAGCGGGCTTGTTCTCTGCCGCTCCAGAGACTGTGAAAATAACACACACCCATTTGGTTTGTGTGTGGATGAGGCAGTCATATGCCCCAAACATATGTGACTTCACCATCACACTTTGATGCATCATAGATCTTGTACCTGTGTTCTTTTTATGGAGAGAAAAATCTAGCAGCTTAGCCTATAAACTTAAAAAACTAAGAATTTTGATCAGACAAATGCATTTCTTAGGGTGGCATTAGGTGGTTTCACATCCTATTAACAGTGTTTCTAAAATAATCTTGTTCCTTATTTCAGAGAAGAGTGGAAATAGAAGAGTCTGGGTCTGGATCTGGTGATTTTGACAAAGTCATAGAACTTCCTAGAGTAAGTAGGTGCTACTAGTTGTTCCTGATGGCTTCTTAAACAATAATGTATCCTTAAAGTTGTGAGAGCCTGTGATAATAATAAGAATACTGTGTACTATTTCATTTTCCATATGGTATTACTCTAAAACACAGTAGAGACACTGTATGAAACACATTAATTTCACAACTGAGGCTGCAGCCCTTATGACAGAATAAAGACAACTGCAGGAAGTGAAGATGAGGATCTATCAGCTCTTCCTATCTCACTAATGTTATATATCGATACTAGTTTAGAATTTAGAAGCCATTTCAGGTTCCAACAGCTGAGCGCACTGTGCCTAACTTAATGTGTCTATTGGTGTGTCTAATTGGCATGACAGATGAGCCAAATAGCTAATTAGTTCAGTGGCAGGTCAAGATCAGTTCATACAGCTTTACTCAGTTGGACAAAATCCTTTGAATCAGAAAGTTCTCCTTTAAGGATTCAAACTCAGTTTGTGAACATTGCTACCCTGGTTTCTGGGATCCCTTGGAGGACATCTCAGTGTGCTCCAAATAATGAAGAATGGGAATGGGAATTAGCGAGACCACAAGCTGTAGCACTACAAGAGGCAGAGTAACCTAGCGAGATCTTAAACCCAATTTTTACGGGGTCAGTCCGTGTCAAAAACCAAGCAGAATTGATTTATAATTGTTTTCTTTATTTAAAAGACAGTCACTGTGTACTTACGTATTTAATCACACAGACCTAGGAAAGTAAAGGGAGGAAATTCAATAGGGGATTTTAAGAAGGATTTTCAGGGGAAATACTACACCTGAGCCTGCAGCCCGGGTAGCCAGAAGAAAGTCTGGAGTGGAGATTCTCAGCACGTGGAAGCTGAGGGGAAGGCTCGGCAAACGAAGCGGCAGCAAGGCGGGATGACAACCGTGAGCAATCCAAGGAAGCGCTCAAAATCAGGGGTTCTTATAGGGAGAAATGTGCCTGTAGGGTAGTCCGCTCCTGGGAAGAACAATGGGTTTTGGGTTGGAGACAAAGCCTCCGAAAGGTCAGCACTTAAGATGATTGGATTTTGACGGAGTTGTCTATAGCGTAGACAGTACGCAAATGGGGAGTGCTTGACAGTTGGGTAGTCAGAGGCGCTAATCTCATCAAGCTGATGGTTCAGGGCAAAGAATCTTTTGTATGCTTGGTGCATACTTAATTTACTTGCCTGGAGGTCTCCTGAAGCTGCGTGCCAGAAAATTACTGGCCTGCCTGGGATTTTTCAGCCATTCGGCCGTGTCCGTGTGCATGCTTATTGGGGGGCCTCTCAAGCATGTGGAGGGGAACAGTTTGGAATGGCCAATCTTTTTATATCAAATTATAAGCCCTGGGCTCAGACTATGGACCACAGTAACAACATGTAATAAACCTGAATGAAAGTAACCTATATATTTTTGTTTATATAGCTTTTTAAAGCTCTCAAGGTACTTTGCATTAATTATCCCCTATAGTACACCAGCACTATTGTCCCTGTGAGAGAATGGGCTTCCGAGACCAGTAAGTGACTCCATTGCTGAGTCAACCACTGTAACATTTTGTAACAGGATATCTGATTTACATAGGGTGCTCCTGGGCCTCCGGGTCCTCCAGGTCCACCAGGACTGCCAGCACCAGATGCAAATGCAGGAATCCCTGGGTTTCCAGGAGAAAATGGGAAAGATGGAGCAGCTGGAAAACCAGGTCCTCGTGTAAGTAACTATGCATGTACCCTCTCTGAAACCTTTCGTTTTATATATAAACAATGGAGCATCATAGTATCATAACAAAACTTAATTCACTCTTGCTATTTGCCATGAGGTGGAATAGCTGGTGTAACTATGGCAGTGCAGTTGTGGATTAAAGGTTGCATGTCCTGGGGCCAAGCTTGGTGGAGCCCTCAAATGCCTACCTTCTGATTTTCCCAACCAGAGTCCTACCTTATCTGGTTTTGATACCAGACTATCTGTTTCTTTGGCAAGCTCCATTACACTATTATAAAAGATCTTGCTACTGACTTAACTGCTGTGCTAAAATCTAGGATTGTTATTGGCCAAGGAATTACTGCAAGAAGTCATGCAAGTGGTCAAGAGAGAAGCAGATCTTGTGGTACTATTATTGTTTCAGTGGTTTGGTTCATAAGATTGGTCTGTGTCTCACAGGAGACACAACATTGCTTTCAAAACTTTCCCTTCTACTGGAAAATTGCCTCTAACACCAGATTTTATTTTAGACAAAATCTCTGGTTGTTGTAGGCATTATGTGCCTTCAAGTCATTTCTGACATATGGCAACCTTATGGTGAACATTTCATAGGGTTTTCTTGGCAAGATTTGTTCAGAGGAAATTTTGCCTTTGTCTTCATCTGAGGCTATGAGAATGTGACAAGGTCAGCCAGTGGGTTTCCATAGTTGAGCAGATATTTAAACCCTGGTCTCTAGAGTTGTAGTATGAACTGAAACCACTACATCATGCTGTCTCTCAAAGTCTGTAATCTCTGATTAGTAATTAGTAATCAGTAATCTCTGATTGACAGCCAGTATGGTGCAGTGCTTTGAGGGTTGGCCTGTGATCCTGGAGACCGGGGTTCAATTCCCTGCTTGGCCATGGAAACCCACTGGGTGATCTTGACTGCATCACACATTGTCAACACTAGAAAGCCCTGCGATAGATATCCGTTAAGGTTTCCATAAGTCAGAAACAACTTGAAGGCTCACAACAACAACAATCTCTGATCACTGCAGTACAATTGGACAATTTGGATGGAATAATTTATTGCCTAATGAAGAAGGTTTTTCAGAATTTCTTCTTCTGCTAAGCAACATACATGGATTCACTTCCAGTTTGTTTCAGTGGTATTTACTTTTACTGAAGTGTGCTGAGGAGTTCTATATGACCAACATCTGAAAACAAGTGTATGTTAGGGTAAGATTTTGTTTGGTGATCCTAACGGATGAACAGGTTTGTGTTGAAGAAGTTGCCCATCAGTGTTCCAAATGTTCTTACAAATATGAGTCTCAAACACTAGCATTACATAATTTGAAACTTGAATGCCTGTAATGTACTTATTTTACAAAGATATATGATGTTATTGTACAAAGAGGTAATCAGATACTCTACGCATAAGATTTTTTTTCTAAATAATACTGACCTAATGTTATGTAATCTCATATCACAAAAGGGCAATTCTTACATTCTTAGCAATGTGTTTCCAAGCAAATCAAAGATCTATGCTATACCTTTAAGGCAGGAGGATGCATACTTTGATCATGGATTATGTCAAACATTTATAAGTAGCACATAAATTGTCAGGGAAAATTTAAGTGGTAAACAAGAGGTGAGTGATGAATCTCCCTCCACCCTCATGTCTTTCCTTAGCTTTTTGTCTAAAAGCGCTCCTAGTCTGTGAAAAACCCAACTTAGGTGGGGGAAGAGGTGACTGGAGAGAATAAGTTGCAGGGGGTGGAAAGTGGGCTGATGGATTCAACACCTCTTCCTTTCAGCCACTTGTTTGACCAAAATCCCTTCTCTCATTGATTTTCTGCTATTTGCCATAATCTTGTGTTCAGAAGCATGGGCAAGGAGCTGTAATAACTCATTCTGTCCAGAATGCATTCTTACAACTGTCAAGATATCACTTATCTAGAACTTTCATCCCATTAGCAATTTAGTTAAAGATCATACTTATTACATATAGTTTAGTTCTTAAAATAATGGATGCCTCTGCAAGTTACAAGTAGCCTTCCCAAGCAACCTGTAGCAATGTCATACCCCTAACATGTGTTGCAATTTTTCAGGGGCCTCCTGGTCATCCTGGTCAGGATGGGTTGATCGGTTCTGCAGGACCAAAGGGAGAAAAAGTAAGGTTCATATTCCAATTTATTTTAAAAACATTTCAAAAATTCTTTTAATCCATTTTGGGAGTTTCTAATATCCCATACTTTTCCCATTGCCACTCCAATGTATTAACAATCCACCATTCTTTTGTTAGTGACTTCCAAACATCATCCCAAACATGTGCATGTGCATTTTGCCACCATATTCAGATACAAATTATTTTTTCACATATAGGTTATTGATAACACAAGCATGCAGAAAGGAACTTGATGAAGCATCAGGATTCCTTTAAATTCAGACACTTACAGTGGGAGAAATGGTACTTGGGTATTTTTCAGGGGAAGATCTGCCCCCAGAAGTGACTCCAGTTATTACAGGTCAGGGTGCAGCTCCAGCTGAAGAAATTCCTGCCCCCTAATGGGAAGGAGGGAGCGTTGGATCAACCAAACAGCCCCCAAACCCCAGCTGTCTCTGGGAAGATTGCCATTAGTGATGATCTGAACAGGTCTGGGCAGGGGGCTGAGGGGAATCATACACAGCTGGTGGAGACTAACTGTTTTTTAAATTGATGTTAAGATTGCCTATCTCATATCTTAAAGTTCTTTGTTGCTATGACGTGGACTAATTAAGGAAGTTACCTTGCCTGCAGAGGTGAAAATAACCTTAGAGAGTCATCTAACTCTTTTTTAAACAGATTGACTATGTTGGAGAGAGGAGAAGAGGAATGAAATGAGCTATATAATCAAAAAGTTTAAACCGGTTGCATTAAGAACTTCTGTGATAGGATTAAAGGGGAAACCAGCTCTACTCAATGTTAAGTGAATAACTGAAGTTTAAAAAGACAGTTGAAAGAATAATTGAAAGAAAATTAAGTTTTTCTTATTGTGAGAAAGTGGTTGAACTGCAATTCAATTGAGATTAGATGGCAGGCATAAACTACTTTCATGGATTTGATTATTTATGAGTTACTTCAACCCCTGCCCCTCCCACATCAGGCACTTCTTTTCTGGGGAACCTTCTCTCTCAGCTCCAATCAGGCTATGCAGCCCTTTAAAAACCCATCTCTGGTCCTCTTTCTCCTCCAACAGCTGCTGCCTGGCCAGCTAAAAGATAGCCCACAGCCCAATTTCTCAGCACCACAACCCCTCTCCTGATGCCCCCCACAAACCCAAGGAAGGAGATGGGCAATAGAGAAGAAGTATAGGGCCATCATGCAGACTTGTTCCCTTTCCCTCTGCTTTCCTTGACCTGATTTGGACCCTGGGTGCCTGCTGTCCCCACTATGCCTCAGCCTACTTCCCATAGACACACATACATTTGATATTTGGAATCTTCCACTTTTGCGAGAGTCCTGGTCCCTTAACCCTAGCAGAGCCAACTGTAATTGAGAAGAGAGGATTTGTGAACTAACTGAACTCAAAGTGGTGAACTGCTACCATCCAGTGGCAAAAAGTATAATCACAGATAGGAGCTTTTTAGGGAAAATGCCACCTGGTAAACAATTTAAAAAAGAAAAAAGAAGAAGTGATTTGAAGAGGAAATGTTTGTGAACTTAAACTAGTAAATTGTTACAGTCTGGTGGCTAAAAGTATAATTTGTAGTTAACAGGGTTTTTTATGGGAAATACTGCCACTAAGTGAACAATTAATTTTTAAGTTAAAAACTTCTTTTTAAATAAGAGATGAGAACTAGAGTTACTAGAGCCACAGAATCTAAGAAAGTAACTGAAGCAAGAAGATCATCAGTAGAGATACCAGCTGAAAAGGCAACTTCACTAGAAGTGACTAAAATGATAGATGAACTGAAACAGGTGGGGAAAGACATGATGAAGCAATCTGAGAAGCAAGAAAAAAATAATCAAGAACTAAAACAAGAATTAAAACAGGAAACATGTCAGGAGATCAGGAGAAAAGTGAAAGAGATTAAATAATCAATTGGACAATTAATGCAAGAAGTTGATAAATGAGAAAGTGGAAAAACTGGAATTGAACTGGAATTGAAGGCCAAAGCAAAGAGCAACAACTGGATAACTTGGTTACTTGACGTGAGGGAGAAAGTTTATAGTTTAAAATTCAGACTAATTCCAAAGGAACCACAAGAAAACTGAAGGACAAAATTGGTTGATGCTTTGGCAGAATTTTTGGAGAAAGGGAAAGAGGATATAAATGTTGAATTAGACAGAGTTTTCTGAATGAATTCTAAATTGGCAAGGGCAAGAGATGTTATTGCTTATTTTCTCAGAAGGCTACAATAGATTTAATTACACAAAAACATTTGTGACTAAACTGAAAGTGGACAGAAGAGAGATAATAGTTTTCAAGGAAATTCCAAGGAGAATTTTATTGAAAAGAAAAGATTGTGGCATCTTGGCAGACAAGTTAAAGCAGAAAATCTCATTTAGATGAGAAAACTGGAAGGATCGAACATTACTTTTTAAGGCCAAAAATTTCATCTGCAGACAGAGGTAAAAAAAGACATTTTGTGAGAAAATTTAGAAAAGATTTGGAAGAAGAGCAAGAGGAAGATAAAAAAGAGCAACTATTACCAGAGGAACAGAGACAAAATAAAAAGCAATGACAGCAGACTTCCTCAGACAAGGGAGGCTCACGACTAGGAAAACATTGATCAGACTGTGAGAAAGATTTGGGATTATCAAATGTGGTCATGGGGGAATCATCTGATTAGATTGATTAATGACAGATTACAAATGTCTTTCCTGGAATATAAAAGGCTTAACTCTATACAGAAAAAAGGAAAATTTTCCATTACTTAAGAAAACTTAATTTGGGTATAATTTATCTACAAGAGAAGCTTATCAGAAAGAAAGATGGTATACACCCAACACCTAACACATTAGAAATTCTATCAAGAATTTGTTTCTGTAGGTCAGAAAAAGAAGAATGGGGTGGTATTGTATATCAGTCCTATCTTGGGCTCAGAGTTGGTATTGGCTGATGAGAAGATCGGTATGTGGGGGTCCAAATTAGTTTTCAAGGGCTTAAAACATTGATTGTGGAAATATATGCTCTGTGTGAAAACAGGGTAGATTTTCCCACAAATCTTAGAGACAAATTGTTGGATTTCCCATATAATAGCTGGTGTTTATTGGGTGATTGGAATGGAGGTCATATCCTCAGAAAAGGGGATAAAAAAATTAAAATACCCCCAGGTAAACTACCAAAGGTGTGTTTTGATTTCATGGATAATTTGGAATTGGTTGACTCATGGATTCCTAGCAGTCATGACTTCTAGCATTCAACATATGGGAAACTGTTGCCTTGTGCTAGGATCTGTCTAGCTTTGCATTTTCTACTCTAAGGAGAGATAACTTTCCAGAGGAGCAGCTGGGACATTCTTCAAATTAGAGATGGGGAGAAATATTTTGCTTCATATTTTAATACAAAGAAACCAAATACACGCATCCTAAACTAGTAAATTGATCAGAAAACAGACATCTTTCAATGCTTGCACTTCTTTGAATTGCACATATTGATGCAGTTCTTCTGCTGAAAGAGCTTGGAAAGTTGCTTTTAAAGAAGATTTCACTGTTTAAATAGTTTCAAGACCCATAGGATTGATTTCTGTTACCGTATTTTCCGGCGTATAAGACGACTTTTTAACCCAAGAAAATCTTCTCAAAAGTCGGGGATCGTCTTATATGCTGGGTGTCGTCTTTGCGGTCGCTGCATACGGTGGGGGGAGCTCAAAAATGGCCGCGGCCGCATCCCCGTCGTATGCGGTGACCGTATGAAAGCAACAAGAGTGGTGCTGCGCACTTACCTGAAGACGCGGGGGGGAGCGGCGGCGTTTGGTGAGAGGCTTGTTGTGTAGCCGCTCTTCCCCCTCGCACGAGCGCCGGTCGCGCTGCCTCCCTGCTTCCGCCCCAACCTCCACCTACAGCTCCCAGGCCAGGGAGCGTTGTGGAAGCTGGGGGTGCGATACGGATACACCAGCACTGCCGCCACCGTGCGCGTGCGAGGGAGGGAGGTCAGAAGCGGGGAAGAGTCCGGCCAAGTTGGCAGAGAGGGGAAAAGGAGGGCTTCCTCTGGGCCGGCAGAGCGCGTGGGGGGCGAGGGCTGGTGCTGGCCTCCCCCAGCCTCCTCTCCTCCAGGCACCCGCCCCCCAGCCCCCCCAGCCCCAAAGAGCCGGGCACGGGGCACTGCCTCCTTCCCTCTCCTCCTCCTCCGCTTACCTTGGTGGAAGCAGCTGCGGCTGCTTGGGCAGGCATTTTGTTTCCTTCCCAGCCCCAGCGGAGGTGGAGGAGGCCAATGAGGGAAAAGCGGGCGAGAGCTGAGGAGGACGAGGGGTAGGGGGGTGCCGCTCCCTCCCTCCCTCCCTCACCGGTGGAGGAGGATGGGGGGCCCGGGGAAGGGAGGGAAAGGGGACACCGCGCTGCGCCCGCCTCGCTGAAACTTCGCTTGCTCGCTCGCTCGCTCGGCTAGTGTGCTGCAGCTGCTGCTGCCTCCTGGCGCTGCCCAGAGGACATCCTCCCAGGAAAGGAGGAGGAGGAGGGATATTAAAAGGGGGGAGGGAGGGAGCGAGTGGCTCAAGTTTGCTCAAAAGTCCAGCGGGGCTGGCAGGAAGCACCCAGGGCTGGCGAGGCTGCCCCTTTTCGCAAGGATGCGAGCCCGGCACTTGGCTGCTGTCTCCTCTGGAGCGACGGCAAGGGAGGAGGAGAGGAGAGGCTCTCAGCAGTACGCCCCCCCCCCCAAGAATGGGAGCCGGGCAGCCTTTCTGGTTCCTCTGCTGCTTCCTCCTTCGCCAGGCTCTTGTAAGATAAACATGTAGAGTTTCAGCTAGAACATGGCTGGTTTGGAAAGTCTGACCTTTCTAGCCATTTGCATTTACTTAATACCTCTTTCTGTAGCCGAAGGGTAATGATTGTTGGTTAACATTGCCTAAAGCAGATGGAGAGACGTCAGGCTTTGTAAGATCTGCTTGTTTTTCCCCAGACCCTTGGGAGTCTACCACCCAGAGACAGGCATAGAGTAGTGGCTTGTGCTGCCATGTGCTCATTTTAGGAATTCCTAATGAAAGATGCGCAATAATATATATATATATATACATATATTTTAAATCCTACCAAGAGGCATTCCAGGGCACCGGCTCCACTTTCCCTCCCTCTGGACAACGGGGTGCTTGCGAAGGCTCACACATCATTCGCAGTGACTGGGGCATCCGAGTTTCCTGGATCGGGCGAGCCTATCAGTGGCCGCGGAGGGAGGGAGGCTGGCCAGAGTTGCTCCTGTTGCTAGGCAGAGGACCGCCGGGGAGGAGGAGGAGGAGGAGGAGAGGACGACGGGGGTGGAGCCAGCGCTGCGAAAAGGGCCATAGAGCAGTGCCGTGCCCAGAAAAACACGCCTCTTTCACCCATCTGGCCCGCCCTTGTATCCTATTACCGTACCTCCTTCTCTGCCTCTCAGATTCACTGAGAGGGAGATCTATCACTTTGATAGTCTTGGAGACAGAGAGGGCTGGGCAGGCAGGGAGAGCTGACCAGTCCAAGCAGGCTTTGTATACAACAACCAGCCAATTGCCAGTAAGGTAGATCGGGCTGGTTGTTGTATACTGGGTACCACATACAGTACAGCAACAGTATCAGTACCTGTTCATACAGTATAGCACCAGTACATACAGTACAGTATACAAATGTCCAACAGTCAAAACCCCATCATGGCTCCACCAGCAAGAAGAAAGAAATATGAAGCCAGTTTCAAGCTTAAAGTTGTAAACTTTGCCATGGAACATAATAACTGCGCTGCTGTAAGACAATATGGAGTAACAGAAAAGATGGTTCGGGACTGGAAAGCAAATGAAAAAGCATTAAAGAGTATGCCAAGGGGTAAGTGTGCATTAAGAAGAGGCACCCCACATTGGCCAGAACCCGAAAAACATGTAGCAGACATGGTGAATGAGCATCGCCAAAATGGTTATGTAGTGACACGAAATCAAATACGTTTGTTTGCACTTCAGTGGGCCAAATCTAACCCAGATCACAGCAACAAATTTAAGGCCACTGTATCCTGGTGTACTAGATTCATGGCAAGGCATAATATGGTACTGAGGCAAAAGACAAAAATTGCCCAAAAATTACCTGCAGATCTTGATAACTAAATAGTTTCCATCGATATGTAATAAAACAGCGCACTAAACATGGCTATGCGTTAAGTAGTATTGGAAATATGGATGAAACTCCAATGAATTTTGACATGGTTGGAAATAAAACTGTCCATCAAAAAGGTGAAAAAACAATTTTACTTAAAACAACAGGACATGAGAAGTCCAGTTTTACAGTGGTACTAGGATGCACAGCTGATGGTGCCAAACTGAGACCAATGATTATTTTTAAAAGAAAAACAATGCCAAAACTCAAGTTCCCTGTTGGTTGTTTTGTACATGTGAATGAAAAAGGCTGGATGGATGAAGAAGGGGTAAAGCTATGGCTTGATAATGTGTGGAGCAGGCGACCAGGTGGACTTATTCAAAAACGTAGTCTACTGGTGTGGGATATGTTCAGGGCTCATTTAACTTCCAGCACCAAGCAAAGGCTTGCAAGACTAAACACAGATGCGGCAGTTATTCCTGCAGGATTGACATCGTTGGTACAGCCACTGGATGTGTGCCTAAACAAGCCATTTAAAGATCGCATTCGAGAACAGTGGAATGAATGGATGGTTAGCGGTGAAAAGTCATTCACAAAAGGAGGAAACATGCGTGCTCCACAGTTGGATGTTTTGTGCAAGTTTGTCATAAAAGCCTGGAATGATATTGATGCAGAAACAGTAATCAAGTCTTTCAAGAAGTGTGGCATATCAAATTCATTAGATGGTATGGAGGACGACTACTTGTGGCAAGATGAAGAGGAAGCCGAAGCTGAGACCACACCATCTGATACGGAATTTGATCCATACGATGACTGCCTTACAAATGTATCACAAGATGTCATTGATGTACTTATGACATCAGATGACGAACAGGAGGATTTTGAAGGCTTTTAAAGGGAAGCTGTCGTGCCAGCAAAACCTGTAAAAATACTGTAGCTTGCTAATTGGCCAGGGACTTGCCCGGCACTTGCTCTCTCTCTATTGTTTGTTATCTTCCTCCTATCATCATCAGTTCCAGTTTGGTTGACAGCTTAGAAAACAAACAGCATGGCAGCTCCCATGGGCTTATTGTCTTATCCTTCCTTTCAGCTTTAGAGTGAATTAGGAAAAGTTTAATCCACTTGCACTGTTTTATGTTTACATGTTTGATGACAAACAGCCTTATGTTTATAAGTGACAGTTTTCCTGCTAAGTACCTGCATGTCATAAGCATTTGAATTAAAATTACCATATTGAAATCAAATCTGATTTTTTTTTTTATTTGGTGTGCGTTGGAAGAGGGGTAGTCTTATACGGTGAGTATATCCCAAACTCTATATTTTAACTGGAAAAGTTGGGGGTCGTCTTATACGCCCAGTCGTCTTATACGCCGGAAAATATGGTATGTTGTTGTCATTTCCTGAGGCTGAGAGTGTGCAACACACCCAAGATAATCCAGTGGATTTCTGTGGTTGAATGGGGAATTGAACCTTGATCTCCAGGGTCATAGTCCAGTGCTCAAACCACTACATCAGTTTCTGTTTTAGGAACAGTTTTTAAAAGGTCATTCATTGCTTCCCTTATTTCATGGAAGTAACTAAAATGTTTACTAGTAATGTTTGAGAGGGAATGCTCTGAATGTTACAAACTACTGCTTTGTAGTACGAAATAGATTCTCTACACATTCACCTAATTGCTGCTTCAGAACTCCTATCAGAACATGAGTCATGAATGTGAAGCATAGCATGAATCAGCAACTTAATCATGTGATATACTTCTTTCACCATGTTAGATATTTCCTTTGCACCATCTTAATTATAAAAGTAACACTTACATTGCAAAAGGAGTAAAGTTATATCTTGTTAAATGATATTCATAATGCAATTTAATTATTTGAAAATTTAACTATGCACAACTACTTATTTGTAATTAGTTACTTTCAAGTTCTGCAAGAAACCCATACAGTAGGAGGAACCATGCATTCATTTTTGTATATGTTTCTACAGGTGTAAGCATCTTTATATACAACCCACATTGCATACAAAATGCATAGTATAGAAGAAATATACATGAATATTCAGGTTAAAAATGATGTAAAAATTGGAAAAATAATATGTATTCAAAACGTTTGAAAGTTGGAGAAACGGTAACTGACATTTTTCTCCATCTCCATCCCTGTTCAAAACAGAAACCACAGTAGTCTCTCCCATGCCGATGAGATCCTATTCGGGTTCATCCTTTATGATGAGTAAGGTGCATATACTGCATGTTTGTGCAAAAGGAACAATTTTCTTAGAAGAAATGAGAGTTAAGTTTTGCCTTCAGTGCAACTGCATTAACAAGAGTTTGTTTTCTCCTGCATGCAAAAATAGATGTCATTATTACCTATTGTGAAGAGAGAGAGAACACTATTAAGGCAGCAACAACTGCTTCTTGCCACTGGTGATCCAAGCACTGAGAATCAAGTTTGTCTCTATCAGGATAGTCTTGACTTTTCAGCTTAGCTGAAATATAAAGGGAAACAACAATTTTCTGATCTGTGAGCAAATCTGCAAGGCCTCCAGCTCATGAGCTTTCACCTTTCCTTACATGGGCAAAAGTTTTTAAACTGCTTTTAAACAAAACAAAGTCTCTGTTAAATGCAAAGATTGCTTTGTTTAAACCACAGGTGTAAGTGTGGAAGGGCAAAGTGAGGGCACTCCTTCCTCCCCATAAAAATACTGCCTCCAAATGAAATCTTCCTTTGTAAAGAGTTAGGCATTGGAAATCATTCACACATACAACTCTTCCATGTGTTGTGTTCATATTCCTTTGGTGACTTTGCCTGCCTCTTGTCTTTGCTGAGCACCCCTCAAAATGAAGAGACCACACGACAGGGCTTGGGATGAACTATCGGCAATTTATTATTTATTGCATATTTATACATGAACTTGACCTTGAACATGACTTTGATCTTAAACTTGACCTCACAAGGGGGCTGCATGATATCAAAATACCTGGTCCTGAGGCAAACCCCTGAACCTGAGTTGCCACCTCAGTGACCCCCTCTGGAAGGCGTGCCCCACCACCACCAACTGTCACAGAGCCCAGAAGTGAGGGCATAAAATATGTGGGCATGCCCCAAGGATGCCCTCCTTCTTTGCCCTTCATTCCCTGCCTGCTGAGTGAGCTCCAGAGGCATATCCTATAGCACCTTGTGCCAATGTCCCGATGCCTTAATGCCTCCCCTTCACCGCCATGTGCAAGGACAAGCTTAGTCCTTGGACCCCCCACCGACTGCCAGGATGTTCCTCAGGCTGGTCTGTAAGTTTCCAAGGAAAAGTTCAAGCCCATCAGGTGACAGGTGAACCCCATCTGCCCTGTATAGCCCATCCTGGAGCCGTATTATGTTATGATGGTGGATGTATTTGCCCAAGCCCTGTCGTAGAGCGTTGCGAATCTCATTGGCTTGTTGCCGAGCGCCTTCAAGTTTTCACCTCCAGTCCGTACCTTTCTGGGGATTATGGCCGACCAGACAATGCAAACACCAGGCCATCTGGCTCAGACAACCCCTATGTCGTGTATGGCCTGTAGGATTGTGTAGTACTTAAAACTGTGATATGGTAGTAATGTTACTGCATTTTTATAGATCATAAAATATCCATTTATTTATTTATTTATTTATTATTTGTTTATTTATTTATTTATTTAAAAACTCCTCTGACCTCCATTCTTCAGTTCTTAGCTGTTGTGTTTTGATTACAGGGTGATCAAGGTATACAGGGACCAGCTGGAAGAAAGGTAACTAAGTAGATCACTTTTAACTGTTTATTAATTTAAAAATAAACAAATACCTATGTAACAAGAATAGAAGAGGAGCTGTCATATGCAATAAGACTCTGAAATGTAATGTTTGGAGTGAGAGTGACTATGGCCCTTTCCGCATGGGGTAAGTAGTATGGCGTGGTGTGACCTCTGACTGAGGTTGTCCGCACCTTGGGAGCAGACTGGGTCGGACTACTTGTCACAGTTCTGCACCTCAGTCCGCTCCGGAGCGACCCAAAGTGGTTGCGCAGCGTTCTTTTTAAAAACTTGTTTTTACAGGTTTCTCAAAAGCACGGAGCGCACCACTCCGTGCCACTCTGTTCCCGCACTCCGGTGCAGATCTGTGCATGCCTGCAGATCTGCCAGGGGCAGGCTTCTGGCTGGCGAGCTTCTCTAGTTGGTGGAGAGCCTCCACCATCCAGAAGCTGCCATTTTGGATGCCGAAGCCACCATTTTGGATGCCGGGGACTGCGGAACAGCAAACTCGCACTGCTCCGCATGGGGACGGACTTACCCGGCTGCCAGTAAACTCTGTTTCAGCGTGTTTTCCCCTGTTTCCCCCTCCATGTGCGGAAAGGGCCTATGTCTTCATGTCAAAGAAGTGCTAAATTTCTGAAGGTGGAGGAAATTTCTAGGGTTTAAGCTTCCATGGGAACTTTTTCTTCTGTTTTTGGGAAAGGGGCCAATTCCCATGATGCTAAGCGTTGGTAATGACCTTTAAGGCAGGGATAGAAAGGGTATTCAAAAATTTTTAAAAAATATGTTTCCTGAATGTTGGGAAAACCCCATGGGGAGTTCAGGAGTGATGAGAATATTCACAGTTAGGGAATTGTTCTGCATAAAATTCACATGGAGGGGCTGCACAAAAAGACATTTTTACATAGGAAATAGATGCCGAAAATGCTGTTTCCCATGCAGAAGATGCTGGTTTTGACAAAAAACCCCCCCACACACATACAGATGCAGATTTTGCACAGAACAAATCTACAGCTACAGCATTGTTTGTGCAGAAAACAGCAATTTCTGTGTAGAAATTCATAAAAAAAATTTCTTTGCAGAAAACACTATTTCCTGTGCATAAAATTTTTTTTTTGGGGCAAAAAATACCATGCGTCAATTTTGGACTTAAGTGCAAATGATTTCCAAAAACTGCACAGAAGAAAATTGCTAAAATTACTTGTTGCTTCTCTCTAGAATGAAATTAACAAGAATTTAACTAGGCCCTGAACAGTTGAGGCCATGTTAAACTTGAAAGATTGCCTCTTCCCACACATTGCTGCTTGGACCTTAAGATCATTGTCATAGGGCCACCTGGAAGGGCTCCACCAAGTGAGGCATACTCAGGAGAAAGTTTTTTCAGTTGTAGCATCCCAGCTGTGCTGTACCCTGCCCAAAAAACCCTTAGCTGGCACCCTCATTGAACACTTTGCTGGGAGAAAGGCAGGATAAAAATAAAGTAAAATAAAATAAAAAAAACTTATTCATTAATAGACATTCTCAACTACCAGTTTTGAAGGGCCAAAAGGTATAAAATCATTTTTAAAAAAAAAAATATGACTGGGGCTTCTGGTTCTGCAATGGCGGGGTAAAGTGAAACTTCTCGGCTGTCATCGCTAGAAGTTTCTTGATGGTTGACAGGAGTCAATTCACAATTTGTGGATCACAAAAAATCTCATTGATATAGTGAGATAAATTGGGGCTACGGAGATCCATTGCCTTCTTTGGGCTGGGAAAATTCATCGTTAGGTGGTACCCGGGAGCGGAGAAGAAGGGGGTCATGGAGCCATTTCGCCCGGACGCAGCTGGTTTGAGCCAGCACAAGCCCCGCCGCAGAATTTTTAATGGACTAAGTTGGAATTTTGGTTGGGGAGACCCAAATGGATTTTTTACAGGAATGCAACAGCTACTGAGGTAAAATTTCAGAAAAAAAGGGCCCTTTTGGGAATAATTATATAATATATCTAAAGGGAAACATGAAAGATAAAAAGTTCTGAAAAAGGACACTAACTTACTTGAAGGAGACATATAAATTCTAAAAGTTTATAAACTTTACAAATCTTCAAATTTAAGAAATAGAATAAAAGGAAGATTGTACTCACAGTCAAAAAAAAGAGGAAGGACAGGAGAAAGTGGTGAGGGGGAGAACTCTTACTATTTTTTCCTTTTTTTTTTTCAATTTCTATTTTTTAGGGGCCAAGGGAACAAGGGACAGATTTAAAATGGACCTTTACTTCTTATTTTCTGGCCGCTTTCGGTTTTGATAATCCACAGCATTAAGAAAGAATTTTCTTCTTTCTTTCTTTGGTGGAGTAGAGTGAGGAGATGAGAGGCAAGTTGGAAGAGGACATTCTTTTTTTCTCTGTCGGGTGGAAGACTGTACCGCGGCACAACGGGAAGAAAAAAAGTATATTTGTTTCCCTTTCTCATAGCGAGACGGAGTTGTAAGGCTGAATTGAAATGGTCTGTCTACTGATTTGAAGGGAGAAATCCTCAATACCCGTTTGAAGCGATATTTTTGACTTTTACAAAAAAATAGATTGGAGTTGATTTTTCCCTCTGTGGAAGGGAAAAGACCCCCTTTCCCCTTCTGCTTGTTGGCTGGACATGAGTGAAGCAGAGCTGTGTCCTAAAGTCTAACAAAGATGGTGAAGGCGACAGCGTTGGGAAGAGAGTGAAGGGAGTGAAAGAATTCAGGGAAGCTGAAGAAAAATTACACGTGACGGGCTGGAAGTGAGAACAGAGAACTGTTAAGTTGGAAGGACTATCTCCAGTAGCTCTGACTGTGGAGTAATTGTTGGTAATTATTTGTGTCTGAAGGAAGAAGAGGAGGAAAGGGAAGGGGGGGGGGAATGAAGGGGGGGGGGGAAAAAAGGGGGGAAAAAAAGGGGGGAAACTGCTTTTCCATTTATTCACTTGTATATATACTCAGGTGTATGCTTTTAAGTTGCAGTTTAATCAATTGATACTACGTGATTGATTAGATAATACATAAGAATATATAACATATATGAAGTTACTTAATGCATTGAGCTAGACAATCAAACAGAGCTTTATATATCTATATTATATTTATCTACATTTATATTTATATATTTACATATCTTGATAACTATATATTTGATTAGTATTATATGTTGTATAGAGCATTCATTTGGAGATTGAAGTGTTGAAATAATAACAATAATAATAGACTGTAATAATTTATTGAAGCTAAATTGAGTGAGGGAATGAATTAATTAATGGAAACAAGGCAAAGAGCAAAAATGGCTAAACAACAAAGAAGCTCATCGATAGAACTTGAATCAAAACATTTTGAACAAACTAGAATAATACCTCAAGCTGTTACCCCAAAGCAACCAGAACAAAACTTGGTGTTAGAAGAAATTCGTAGGATGAGATTGGAAATGAAAGAAATGAAACAAGAAATGAAACAAGATATGAAAGATTTAAGAACTGAACTAAAGCAAGATTTCAAAGTCTGAAAGAGATAAAGAGGACTATGGAAAACCTTAAAAGAGGAATTAAAGGAACAGAACAAAGGCAAATTTTTGGAGGGGAGTGAAGAAACTGGAAGAAAGATGTGAAGCCCTATCAGAAGAACATGAACAACACTTACATGAAAGACCCCTTTTTTGGAACTTAAAATGCGAGAAAATTGTTTAAAAATCAGGGGTTAAAAACAGAAAAATCAAAATTTGACTAAAATTCTAATACCTGCGCTGGCAAAATTTATGGAAATTCCTAAACAGCAAATGGAATGGGAGATTAGTAAAATTTTAGAGTTGGGCCATATATGACACAAGGAAGAGAATTTCATAGAGATATTGTGGTTGCTTTTGTGAAGAAAACCACTAGGGATAATATAACCCAACAGAGCATGGGAAGGCCCTTATAGTAGAGGATAATAAGCTTCTACTTTATAAAGATATTCCAGTAAGGATACTTCGGAAAAGAAGAGAGTCAATTTCTTCCACTAGCTGAGAAGGAAAGGAATGTTATACAGATGGGCTAGATTAGAAGGATTAAATTCCGCTTCAGAAATAAAACTTTTAATATAAATTAGTCCAAGATGCAAAAGAATTTTTGGAAAGATTTGATAAATTTTTTCAAGAAAATAAAAGTTCTAGAAGCTTTGTAAAAACGACAAGGGCAGAAAATCAGGAGGAGGGAAAAAGGGGAAGAAGGAGAAGTTTAACACTGCCCGCAGAAGCGAAGGAAACAGATGGAGAAGAAGAAGATCAGTATACAGCGGATAAAGATAATTTAACAGAAGGGAAAGAAGGGAAAAGACAGAGTGAAGAGAGCAAATTTAAAGCACAAGAAAGAAATAATATTATCACGAATAACTATACAAAAGAAAATTAGAAATCTAAAAATTCTATCCTGGAATATAAAAGGCATAAGTCCCCCAAAGGGAAAGGAAAATATTTCATTATTTGGGCAAGAATAAATATGATATAATTTGCTTGAAAGAAATCAAATTTAAAAAACAAAAAGCAAATTTGGTTTGAAACAAAAGATTTGGAAAGGAATTTATTTCAGCTTCAAAAAAAAAAAGAAAGGTGTGGTAATATATGTCAATGACAATATCCAAACATGAGAGATATTTAATGATAAAAGGGACATTATATAGGAGTGGAAATGGATTGGCAGAAAAAAAATACTCTTGGTAGGAGTGGATGCACCACACAATGTCCAAGAAAAAATTTTATAAACAGCTGGAAGCTCAAATATTTGGGAAAATGATTGGGACTAGGTAATTCTCATGGGAGATTGGAATGGAGTGATAGATCCACTGTTGGATAGAAAATCAGATAAAGTAATTAAGAAAAATCAAGGTAAATTACCTAGTTCCTTAGTGGATTGATGGAAACGTAAGGCTATGATTCTGGCATCATTTATATGGAAAATCTTAAATTTAATTCTTCTCAGAAAGACATACTTCATTTTCAAGAATTGATGTGTTCTTTGTGTCAAAAACCCTGTGCAAGTGATTCCCAAAAAGGAAATAACCCAAAAAGCTTATCAGATCATAATGCTATATTGTTTCTTAAAAAACCCAAACAAATTTCAGTTGGCAGCTAAATGAAATGCTTAAGAGGAAAGGATAATTAATAAAGCGAAAGAGTCTTTGCGCTTATACTTTTAAGAAAATCAGCGGGGGGAAAGGTTTGAAACCATCTGGGATGCAGGAAAGGCAGTGATACGTGGTTTCTTTTTCCAGCAAAATGCTATTTTGAATAGAAGAAGGAAAGAGAACATTCAAACATAAATGATAAATTAAGAAAAAGGAGGGAAAAACTTAAAGAAAAACCGGCAGATAAAAACCCTTCTGAAGGAGATAACTGCACTTCAAAAACAATTGGAACTTGATTTGAAGTCAGAAATAATTACTGTCATGGAAACAGAATAATTACTGTCATGGAAACAGAATAATTTTGAATGGTCCAAAAAATC
This sequence comes from Iguana delicatissima, assembly GCA_948472985.1. NCBI lineage: Eukaryota > Metazoa > Chordata > Lepidosauria > Squamata > Iguanidae > Iguana > Iguana delicatissima. The sequence goes on from CAOKZL010001062.1 coordinate 34,927, forward strand.
AGGAAAGTGGTTATCACTTCGCCTGAGGAAAAAGAAACAAAAAGTGCCTATTCTTAAAATCTCAGAAGAGGGGAAGATATATACAGAATCTTAAAAAAAAAAAGACATTTGTGAAATATTATTCAACATTATATAAAGAGAAATAAGTGAAAAGAAAAACAATTTCGGATTTATTAGCAGAATCTCAAATGAAGAACTTTCAAAAACACAGAGAAATTGAATCATCCAATTATGGTAGCAGAGATTGTTGAAGCAACCTGTTTAACTAAGAAGAATAAAACTTCTGGCCCAGATGGATTCCCAGCAATATATTACAAAACTTTCCAAGATGAACTGATCTTGCCATTACAAGCAACAATGAATGCAGTATTTGAGGTGAAATACCAAATTTTGGGGAGACGCTAATATAGCCTTGATACCAAAGGAAGGTGGGAAACCCCCTTTTGCAAAAAATTACCACCCAATATCTCTACTGAATGTAGATTATAAAATCTTTACATCAATACTAGCAAATAGACTAAAAAAAATATTGAAGGATGTTATTGAAGAAGAATAGGCTGGATTTCTACCAAATAGACACATCAAGGATAATATGAATGTATATTGGATGTAATTGAACATTATAACGGCAACCTGGAAGAAATTGGCATTGAATTTTTGGATATTAAAAAACCTTCGATAGTTTAAGTTGGGAATCATGTTGGAAGTCTTACAAGCATATAAAGTTGGAGATAAATTTTTGAATATTATAAAAACGGTTTATAGCAATCAAAAGCCCAAATATTGGTGAATAGTGAGAAAACTGAAAGAATAAAGAGAGGGACAAGACAAGGATGTCCTCTCTCCCCCTTCTATTTATATTAAGTATTAAAAATTTATAAAAGTATAAAAATTTGGGTAGATCAATACAAGGTGTGAAGGTAAAGGGCTATGAATATAAAATTCGGATATGCTGATGATATAGTAATAACAATGGAAGAGCCAATTAGAGGAATGGAGAATTTAAAAAACTTATTGAAGAAATTGGAAGAAACTTGGGATTGAAAATAAATGAGGACAAATCAAATATTTTACTAAGAATATGAGTAAAGACGAAGAAAAAAGTTTGGGCGCATTTAGGCTTTACAACGACCGCTAAAATGAAATACTTAGTGATATACCTAACAAAGAAACCACCCGTTTAAAAATAATTACGAGAAAGTCTGGAAAGAAATTAATAAAAATCTTCAGACATGGAAAAAATTGAAATGATCTCTTTTGGGGAAAGGGTATCTTCCCTAAAAATGTCATACTCCTAAGCTACTATTTTTGTTTCAAACCATCCCTATAATTAGTAATAGTCTTTTTAAAAAATGGCAAAGAGATATCTTACATTTCATATGAGATGGAAAGAAGCCAAGAGTCAAATATAAAACATTATGCAATGCTAAAAAGAGAGGGGGGCTATCACTCCCTAATTTGAGATTATACTTTCATGCAAGCTGTTTAGAGTTTTGAGAGTGGGTGATGCTATCCAATATAAACTCTTGACATTAGAGGGCATTGATTTAGCTTTTGGTTGGCATGCTTATATTGGATATAATAAAGATAAATCCCGAGTGAATTTAATAATCATTTCATATGTTTACCAAAATTTAAAACTTAAAAAAATAATTAAGAAATACCCCAAAAAAACCCGTATTGTGGCCCCGAAACATTTTATAAAAGAGAGAATATATTACAAAACAGATGGCTAACATATAAGGATTTAATAAAAATTCATGATGGCTCTATCAAGATAAAATCACAAGAAGAATTAAGAAAGGAAGGCATCAGTTGTCATTGGTTATTACATAGACAATTAAATAAAAAATAAAAATGGAATTTAGAATAAATGGTTTTCAAATAGAAAAGACAAATTTTATAGTTATTGCTGGAAAAAAATCCCCAAAAATATCTGAAAATATAAAATTTTGCTAAAATATAGGAAAAAAGATCATTAAAGAGCCAATGATAAGATGGGCACAAAATTTAGGCCACCCAAACAATTAACAAATTGGGAGAAAACCTGGCAGAGAAGAATGAAATATACAGCATGCCAAAATCTAAAAGAAAATGTTTACAAAAAGCATTCGGTGGTATCTCCCCGTGAGAAATTAGCGAAAATATGTAAATGTTCTGACAAATGTTGGAAGTGTAAAAATGAAAAAGGTACGTTCTATCACATGTGGTGGACATGCCCAAAAGCTAGAAAATATTGGAAACAAATACATATGGAAATAGAAAAAATTTTAGGATTACAATTTAATATGCTACCCCAAATATACCTGTTGCGAATGCCGGAAAATGAACTGGGAAAAAAATATATGAAATATTATTTTTTATGTTTGTTGTGGCAAGGATTAACTATGCCAAAAATTGGAAAAAAACCAATACCAAAATAGGAAACTGGGAACTAAGTTTGTATGACATGGCAATCATGGATAAGATGACAGTATTAATAAGAGGAAACTTTCTAGAAATTTATTAAAAAATGGGGCCCCCTTTTTCCAATTTTTTAAAAACAAATGGGGGGATTGGATGGTAGGAACTTTTTGGATTAGGAAAAGATAGGATGAAAGGAAAAAGAAAAGATGTATACTTAATGTATTTAAGCGTATTAGATATAGATAAGAATAAAGATATTAGCATTGCATATAAAGGTAAAAATGAATAATGTATATAGGACCATATCAGTGGACTCCTGATGTAAATAAATAAGAGGTTGGATCCTCTGGTATATGAAGGGTTTTATACAAGGGCAACTAGTAGGAAGCCAGGGAGAAGAAGAATGAATGGAATTGAAATGAAGAAATAAGAAAGAGATTACATGTAAAGCCTAATTAAATTTTTCATAATTTTTTTCTGGAAAGATATTGATGTAGAAATGTATGTATGTTTGTATGTTCCCTGTTATATGTTTTATGTTTTTAAAAATTAAAAAAAAAAAAAAAAGAAAATATGATTGATGCAATAGTTATTTGGAACATATCAAAATAAAGAAAATAGCAATACAATAGACAAAATAAGCCAACTGAAATGCCTCGAAGGGCAAAAAATTTTTAGCGTATACTGAAACAGTACCACTGCTGGCTCTAGTGGCATCTCCATGAGGAGTATAATCCAGAGTTGGGGGAAAAACCAGGAAAGCTATCTTGCTTAGTGGCTTCCTTAGTGCTCCTGAGGTACATGGAAGTGGTAGTCTTTTTTTTACCAGCTGAAGACCTTTTTATTTTTCCAGGCTTTTAATATTTTCAAAATAATTTTTTCACACCTTGAAGCTGCTATTTGTTTTCCTTTGCTTAATTAATTAATTAATTGGCCACAGTGTATTTGTTAATTTTTTTTAATGCTGTTTTAACAGCAACATTTTAATGTCTTCTTAACATTATGAGGTTAAAGCTATATAAAATAAATAATAATATATAAATGTTGGGGCAGGTTTCATATTTATTATATATATTTCACATCTGTTTTTATTGGTCAGGAAATGGAAGATGGTGTTAAGTGGGTGTGGCCAAACCGGGCATGGTCAAAACACATGTAATGCCATATCATTAAACTAGTGTTTGTTTCTCTCAGGGTGACCCTGGAGAGATTGGACCACCAGGCCCTAAAGGGCAAGCAGGAGCAGATGGGGAGCCTGGGAAATCAGGGCCCCCAGGACCTCCAGGACCTCCTGGCCCAGGCTTTGGCTTTGGATTTGAGGTATTTTGTTTAAATCTTCTGATTGACCTATTTTTTCAGAAGTAATATACATCTATCTTTCCTAACGTAATTCAGCTTACAACAATTTTGTTATTGTCTGGTTGAAATATGTCCATATTTAAAATTCATCATCCCTCCCCCCACCACATTCCAACTGTTCCTCCTAAAACTTGGCATAGATCTGTTCATAAAAAGTGGCAGAATGATAAATGCATTGAGGTGACTGCTCAGTGATCTTCACTTTAAGAACCAGTTCTATGTTATAAATCAGAGGCATCAATACTTTCTTTCCACAGGTAATAAATGTGGGTATTTTTACCTGCAAATGTTGTGTATAAGAATCTTACAGTAGCTCTACACTGACAGCTTAAGTGTGAGTTTTTACCACCAATACCAATTGTTGATTTTGTTACTGCTGTTTCATTTGCCAGCTTATTTAGTCTGAAACACTGGTTGAATTTTTGAAAGACTGGCTAGGGAAAATTGATTGGTTCTCTTCCCTTGCAACATTCAGAGCATTCCATGTTCACACAAGCTCCAAAATACCAAGGAATAGCAGCTGTTAACAGATGTGTTATTTAGACAAAATGGACAGCATATAGTATCCTATGCTATTGTTATATTCAGCTTCAACATTGCCATGGAGCTGGGTGGCTGCCAGTGGCTAGATGGTGGGCCTACATCCCAAATTTGTCAGTTCATTAGAATAGACCAGCATGATGTCTGTTCTACTGGTGCTGCCGTTCCTTGTTATGAGTACCCAACTGGCAACAAATGACATCTACACAATATGAGAGAGTTGGAAAACACAGCACTAGATAAGGATGTAGTTTAAAAGGCCTAAAGCAGACTGAAAATTTATTTTGAGAGAAATTCAGCACAAGAGTTGTTAAGCCTAATACTCTGGGGGATATGCAACTCTTGTGAGAGATTTATCAGTATATATACTAATTTAAAGGACAAAATATGAGATAAACATGATAAATTAACACTTGAAAAACTAGAACTAGGAGAAAAAGCAAAACACATGTGGTAGACTGGTTTACTGGCAATTAAAAGATGCTGAAAAGATTAGAACCAAGGAAAAGATGATGGTAAACTCAGTTTTCTTAACAAATTGTTTTTGACTGAACTATTTTTAAAAATCAGATAAGCTAGACGACTAATATAAATGGTTCAAGTATCTGTCTTGGGACCAGTCCGTTTTAATACGTTCCTAAATAATTTGAAGTAACAGCTACATGATGTGGGGCCAAGTTTGTTGACAACACCAATTCAGCAAGTTACAACAACAACAAAAACTGCCCTTATATAATTGCATAATGCAACTAGATCTGGAATACAGTACAAACTTTTGATCATCGAACCAAAATAATATATTAGAAAAGGATGACCAAAATTATCAACACCCCTACATGTAAAGATATTAATATTTAGCTTACAACAAAAAAAAAGGTGAACGAGGGGATTGATAACAGAGGTTTATAAAACTTTATGATGTGGAGAAATTGAATAGGAAATATTTATCCCTCTTAATACTATCCAGTAAATCTTAATGGGGAGATATTCAAAACAAGGAAGTACTTTTTCACACAGTTATTGTTGTCTGCCTTCAAGCTGTTTCTGATTTATGGCAACCCTAAGGTTAACCTATCAGAGGATTTTCTAGGGCTTAAGAGTATGGCCATTTCTGCACCACACTGTGGTGTGCTATTATTCCACTTCCAACATTGTATGGAATCCTAGGATTTGCAGTTTACAGAGGGGCATTTATAATTCTCAGCCAGAGAATTCTTTGGCCTCAGTAAACTACAAACCACAGATATTGAAAGTGGAATAACAGCACTATAACTGGATAGTGTGGAAATGGCCTATGTGACTCATCCAAGGTCACCCAGTGGGTTTCCATGGCCAAGTGGCGAATTGAATCCTGTACTCCAGAGTCATCATCCAGTGTTCAAACCACTACACCATGCTGGTTTTCGCTCTTCACACTGTAATGAATCAAATTGTGGAATATGCTATGACAAGTTATAGTGATATCCAACAATTTGGCAGTTTAGGCAAATTTGTGGACGAAGGGTTTATCAGTGTCACTAGTGAGGATGGATGTGCACTCCCTCCAGTATCAATGGTCCTTTGCCCTTGTATATATGTTAATGGGGTGGGGGAAGCACAAGCAGTGTCCTGATTGTAGGCTTCTCTTAGACATCTGGTTGGCTAATGTATGGATGGAATACAAGACTAAATTTTTCTTTGGTCTCATCCAGCAAGGCTCTTCCTTCATTCTTAAGGTTCATTGATCATTTCTACAATTAACTAACCAAATGTTTGCAACTTCATGCTCTCTTCACACTGCATCTGGGTGGAGAAAGTAGAACCAAAGCAATGATGGCATATGAGAAGCTGCACTGTATTGAGATAGCAGTATATGAATTGGGCTAGATCTTTATTTACCAAGAGGCATCTTGAATAGCAACTTGAACAGGAATATGCCTCTTAGTGCTGAGCAGGAGCTGTTACTAGTAATCACAAAGTAAAAGTAAAGACACAGGTTTGCAGCTTGGAGGTACTGCTGGGTTCAGCTCTGAGCCTGGAAGCCCAGATTTTAGCAGTAGCCAGGAATGCATTTGCGCAGTTAAGGTTTGTGTGCAAGCTGAGCCCATTCCTTGAGACATCAGATCTGGCCACAGTGGCACATGCATAGATTACATCCCAGCTGGAAAACTGTAACATGCTGTATATGGAGCTGCCTTTGAAGATTGATTGGAAACTTCAACTGGTTCAAAGAGCTGCAGCCAGATTGTTAACTGGGGCTGGCTACATGGATCACACAACTCCCCTGTTATAACAGCTCCTGAGGCTGCTGGTCTATTTCTGGGCACAATTCAAAGTGTTGGTGATGCCCTTTAAAGCCCTACATGGCTCAGGTCCAGGTTATTTGAAGGACCGTATTCTCCCTTACGAACCAGCCTGGGCATGAGATCTGCTGGAGATTACTTTCTCTCCATCTCACCATCCTCACAGGTACAACTGGTGGGTACACAGGAGAGGACCTTCTCAGTGGCTGTCCCCAGACTCTGGAACTCCCTTCCAAGAGAATTCAGACTGGCAACCTCCCTACTACCTTTCCTCAATCAAGCAAAGACAATTTTATTCAGATGTGATGATGATTATCATAATATAGCAAGAGAGAGGAAAGAGAAATTAGATTTTCCTTGTGTTTACATTTGCCAAATGAACAGCTGATGTTGCAAAAGCCATCTATGCATGATGAAAGTGAGGCATCTATGGATGATGAAAGTGATAAAATAATTAGAACTGGCTCTTTCTTAACAGAAAATTTGTCAGAATTTGAAGACTAATTATAGTACAGCAGGTGAAAAAGAACAGTGAAGGAGGATAAAACACAGGTTGAGCCATCAAGTCTGCAAAATAAGCAACCATCTCAGTAGTATGGAATGTATAATTGTTTTCAGCAGGGCATTTTTACATCTGTCAGGAGAGAGGAAGGGAGACAACCGAGATAATTTTCCCATTACCCCCTAAGGAGTTTCTGAGGTTAAATTTGGCTTTTATATCAGAAGGTAACTACTTAAGTTTATCTTTGGATTATAGCCAAATTTCAATTTACAGATTGTCCTAGTTGACACATAAACATGTTACATTTCACAGACAACAATGTTTTTCTGCAAATAGTTGTATATCAGAACTATGAAGCCAAAGAAAAACACAGGTTGTTTGTGTAGGAAATGCTGTCTCATTTTCCTAAAGCTAAAATCCGAGGCTTACCCAGATGGGACTTCTTTTGTTCATAACACAATTTATTTCTGAGTGAGCACATAGAGCACTGCATCATAATCTGCTGCAAAGCACTGGCTAGATGTACTATAAGAATGGAAAGGAATTATCAAGTTAACTGCTCTCTAATAATTTGAGGATATATGGCAATCATCTCATAGTATAATTAATTCTGAGGTGAATGAATATATGCCCTGTGGTTGCAGTTCCCATCCTGCTAATGAAATATCTCTTTGACCATTTCCCACTAGACTGTTATAATGCTATTATTCCACTTCAACATCCTCGAAGTTCTTCAAGGTCCCTCCCGAAACTGCAAATCCCAGGATTCCATAGGATGTTGAAAGTGGAATCATCGCACTATAAGAGTGTAGTGCGGAAATGTCTTTAATTGTGGTAGTAGAGAGGATGGACACATTCCAGATACTTTTGGTTTACCAGAGTACTAGTTTACCAACTAGCATTTCTCAGCCTTTGATGTTCAAGGTACTCTGATCACTTTTCCTATATCACAATTTTCCTATATCAAAAGTTTGTAGGATTGCATTTGTTCTGAACCTAACAATGTGCTGAGCACAGAAGGTTTTGAGGAAGTATTTGAAAATGTGTTTTAAATGTTTAATAATCCACTTTAGAAACCCTTTACCTACAACAAAGATATAGACAAGATAGCCTTTCTTCTTCTTTATTAGGACATGGAAGGATCAGGGATCACTGGCTTGTCAAGTGAACTTCAAATCCCAGTATCTAGGGGACCAGATGTAAGTAAATATGATATTGGGAGCTTTTTACATCTGAGAACTTTGTATTTTCTAAATCCATTTAGTTAAAATCTCCAGATAGTTGCACTATTTTAACTTGGCACTACCTATATTCCCCTGGTGTATTTTATTCTTCTGCTGTCTAATCATTTATAATATATACAAGCTACGTCCTTTCTTCTATTTTCAAAAAAATCTCACACTCCAGTTTTGAGAATTGCATGATTGGAGGAGAGCACAGTGACTGGTAAAGTGGAGTGCAGTGAGAAGAAATGATCAGGTATATGTTCTGAACCAGAATTAGGAATTCTAGTGCTTTGATGTGAGTTCCTGCATGGCAGGGGGTTGGACTGGATGGCCCCTGGGGTCTCTTCCAACTCTATGATTCTATGATTCTATTCAAGTTCATACAGCTAAAGGTTTTCCCATTAAACCTATTCAAGTGAATCCACTCACTGTTCCAAATAGCCTTGATAAAAAGAAGTGTGTTTTGAAGAGGATTCAAATGAAATCAGCTGTTATGGCGATATCTTTCTTTAATTGTTCATAAATCCTTTTCTACCATAGATGGATTCTTTCAGATGCAATGGCAACCATCTATTTAGATATTCTTAATCCAGTTATGAGTTTTCTAGACAAGGCTTTGACTGTGCAATTGCTTTCTCTCATTTGTGGAATTTTATCCATCGGGCAAACGCCCAGTTTTCTATTTGCATGATGCCATTATCCAGTTGTAACCCTCCTGTTTTTTTTCTCACCCTGTTTCCAACTTTGCTCTTACCATTAAAGGAGGCAATGTTCTTGAGGCTAGTTCCTACCCACCTGAAATTGTTTTTACAAAGAAGGGAGTTTTCTCCAAGGGCTACTTCTGGTATGACAGTTTATTCCTTGTTATTAGATATTAATATTGTTACTAGTTGCCGTTTGTATTAGTGGTGAAATATGTTGCCGCATAACAACGGTGTCCCATTTTAAAATCTGCAGAAGTGAATGCCCAGACCTTTCCCAGTCGTCAGTTGCACAAATTTTAAAGTGAAATGTGGCTTATCACATAAATGCTCCCTGTAATTTAATCTGTAATAAAAATAATTAATAATAATAATAAAAACAAACACATAAATGCTCCCTTAATGAACTAAGTGATCCACAGATGCACTTGGATATCTTTACCTGGGTATATTTTCCATAAGAAAGTGACTTTTTTTAAATGTTCATATGTATTATAAAAACATAACAAAGTCAACATTCAACATAAGTCTTAATCAATCAACCCCTACTCTCAAGTTGACTTTCTCTTGACAGTTCTAGGTATATCAACTCTTAATATATGACATATCTCTTCTTCTCTTAGTTTATCCTTTACATCAAAGTTTACCACAATTAAGATACTTAAATTTACATAACTTTATTAAACTAACTTAATATTATTTATGTATAGTAGAAATGAAAGAAAATATTAAACAAATATAATTACATTACCCATTACACCATTAAACAAAAGTAAATTAGTGATTCTCTAGCTATAAATCCAGCAACCACCAAATCATCCCATGTATCACGTATATAAATAGAGTATCCCATTCATTTTCAAAGGTATCCAGCGTCCTTTCTTCTGTTAAACATATCAGTTTTCCATCTGAGCCATATCTATTAGTTTTAATAACCAATCATAAATTGTTGGGACTGAATTTTGTTTCCGTTTTTGGACTAATAAAATTCTGGCCACAGCTGTCATGTAGAATGTAATCTTTCCATTTCTGCCCCCTAATTTGTCATCCACTATCCCTATTAGATACATTTTGGAGGTCATCTATATCTGAGTTTTTAACATTTTTTAATCTATAAATATACAACTTTCCAATATTTTTTAACTTTCTGACATGATCACCATAAATAATAAAACATTTTTTTGGGTAGATCATTTCCAGCACCTATTATCATGATTCTTATACATCTTAGACTGTTTATCTGGTGTCATATACCATGTGTAATGCATTTTATAAAGATTTTCTCTTATATCGCTTATATCTTGGGAGACTGTGTATTTCATTCTTTTTGTCCATGCTTTTTCCCATTGGCTTAATTCAATTTGGTGACTGATGTTCTGCACCCATTTTATCATTGCATCTTTAACTATTTCCTTCTCCATTTCCCAGCTTTATTATTGTCAGTAAAAATTATAATTTCTAATTCTGTGCTTTTTTCTAATATACTGTTTAATTGTAACTCTGTTTCTCCCTGTCTATACAAAAATCAATGATAGTTAATTCCCTCTTCTTTTGATTCTTCTTATGTCTCAGTCTTGTGACCTTTTCCATGGAATACCAATATGTCCTTGTGGGTAATCATTTATCTATTAGAATATTCTCCCTACTGTAAACGGCCTCATGGGGTAAGATTCAATGAGGCATTTTTGGGCAACGTTGAGGCTTATATCTTTCCCATATCTTTAATAACAATTTTCTTATGTAATGGTTGTTAAAATCTCTATTGATTGCATTTTTGCATCTTTATGAAAGATATGCATGCCAACCAAATCTAAGATCTTCTCCTTCTACCTGAGCAATTATTTATTTTTTTGAATTTGCTCAGTCTTTTATCCATTCCAAACTGCTTGCATGATAGCATAATTTAAAATTTGACAAGCCTAGACTTCCTCTTTCCCTTGCATCCTGAAACATTCTTAGTTTAACTCTAGGTTTTTTCCTCACCCCAAATGAATTCCTCAATGTCCTTTTGCCATGTCTTGAATATTACCTCATTGCCTATTTTTGGTATTGTTTGGAGTAGAATTAGGAATTTCAGTAATATATTTATCTTGACCAACAAGATTATTTCTAAGATCAATAGTTATAGGTTCTTCCAGTTTCTTAATTCTTTTAAAACTTTTGTCCATACTTCCTCATAATGATTTTTTAAAAGATCTGAGTTATTCTTCATCAACACAGTTCCCAAATATTTCAATTTCTTAATATCCTGACCTTTCATGTATTTTCTTTTCTTCTTTAATCATATGTTTAATTGATATATTTGTTTTAGCTTTGTTTAATTTAAGACCAGATAAATTTCTGAATTCTTTTAATAACTCTTTTAATATTTTCCTCAATTCTTCTACACTATCTAGTGAATCTTCCAAAGATATTAATAAATCTTCAGCAAATGCCCTCAGTTTATCTGCACTGTTTCTCATTTTCCTTCTTTTTATATTAGTATCTTCTCTTATTTTTCTATTTAGGATTTCAGTTATCACTAAGATTATTAGAGGAGATAACTGACACCACTGCCTTGTTCCTTTCTCGATGTTTATTCTTTGTTTTTTCATTATTTATCACAATTTGAGCACTCTTGGTGGTATAAATCATTTTAATCTAATTTAAAATTTCTTTTCCTCTCTTCATCTTTTCCAAAATTTCAAACATGAAGTCCCAATTTACACAATCAAAAGCTTTTTCAATGTCCAGAAATATTAATGCCATTTTCTTATCTGGGTGCCTCTCATAATATTCACTTATGTCCAGAATCTTTATTGTGTTGTATTTTAAACATTTTTAGGGAAGGAACCCACATTGATCTTTGTGTATCCAATCTGCTAGCATCCATTTCAATCTGGAAGCCAATACTGAAATAAAAAAAAATATAGTATGTATTTAACAGTGATATAGGTTGGTAGTTTTGGGTATTTGTAGGATCTTGGTCTTCCTCATCTATAACAATGATTTTGGCTTCTTCCCAAGTTCTGGGAATTTTCCCTCTAGTATGACATTAACTGACTGTTGGAATGGTAATATTACTTGATTGTCAAGTAATTTTGCCTTTTTTTTACAGTTCCTTTTTAATATATATATTTATTTTATATACACACACACACACACACGCACATATACACATACATACACATATATACACACACACACATTTCCAAATTTCCATGACCTTTATAGGGTGGTTCCATTTTTCCCTCTGTGTCAGTTGATTCCAGTATCTTCTGTTTATTTCAAAATTCATTACTGTCGTCCTTTTTTGCTCTTTATATAGGTCCAAATAGAATTTTGCAAATGCTTTTTTATTTCACTGCATGCCATATATATTTCATCTGCATCTTTAATTGTCATAATTAGAGATTTCTCCCTCCTTAACTTAAGTGCAAGTCATTTTCCACTCTTATTAGTGAATTCAGAATGATTTTGATTTAGAGACATCAGCTTTTTGGGGGGAATTTCTTCTGTTAGATCTAAATCTAATTGTTTTTGAAGCACTGTGATTTCCCTCCATATCTCCTTTCTTAATGGATTATTGAATGAAAAAACACACGCATTACAGCCTTGCTTGCCTCCCAAACCATGTCAATAGTCGATCTTTTCTTTAGATTTTCCAAAAAATAGTTGTAACATGTTCTTCACTTTTGCTATATATTTTTTTTATCTTGTAAAAGTCTGTCATTGAGGCAACATTAATACTCTTGTTTATTGTTTCTTATAGCTAGTAAAATTGGGTTGTGAATGCATAAATTCCTTGAAGGAATCTCCATCTTAATTATGTTCTTGCTTAAAGTTTTTGAAATTAGAACCATGGCAGTTATTGACAGAGACTCATGTGTGTCTGAGAAGAAAGTGTATTCTTTTTCAGACCCATAAAGATATCTCCATACTTCTATTGATGCCAAATTTTCTATGAGCTCAACAAAGGACTTTGGAAGTTTGCCTTGACTCATCTTAATTTTCTTGTGTGGTTTCCTATCCAAGGATGGATCAATAACTCTATTCTACTCTCCAAAATAACTATATTGTCATAATTATATTCCATTATGCTTGTTGCTAATTCTTTATGAAATTTGTCTTTGTTATCCTGTGGTCCGTATGCACCTGGTGCCAAGTTCTTCTGTCCTTACTTTTCTACTTCTATTCCTATGTAATGTCCCTTATAATTAAAAATTTCTTTAGTTTCTGTTTTGGAATTCATTAAGATGACAACTCCTTTTGTATTATTATCCATAGCTGAAATGAATTCTTTCTCCAGTTTCTTATTTTGAAGCAATTTTGTTTTTCCAATTTTAATAGGAATTTCTTGTAGACACATGATATACTCTTTTTTACCTAAATAATGGAAAGCTTTCTTTCATTTCTGAGGTGTTAATTCCCTTTTTATTCCATTTTCATGTTCATCTTGTCTCTCAAACTTTTTCTTCCAAAACTTCTTCTCATTCTTGATTAATTTGTATGTGCTCTTCTTCCTCCTCTGTCTTTTCCACTTCTTTCTTTTCTTTTGCTTGGTTCTTTTCTTTCCTTCTTTGTTTCATTTCCTCTTGATTATTATTAGAACTTCCTTCAAATTCTTTTTAATATTTTTTCCAAAATTTCTTTGCTTCCAGCAGTGTATTAATTTTGACGATTCTATTTTTAAATTGAAAAGAGATTCCTTCTAGTTTTCCCCATCTACAGGGGATTCCTTTGCACATGATTTGGAAAATCAAGTAACCAAAGAGATGACTGTACATGTGGACATCACCAGAAATTAGATGGATTATACAACTGGAAGCAAAAGAAGGAGAAGCTCCATTGTATCTGCAAAAACTAGACCAGAAGCAGATTGTGGTACAGACCATGAACTCCAAATATTAAACATTAGAGTAAAGCTTAAAAAGTGAAGTTGGTGCACCATCATGCCAAAATACCACCTGAAGAACATCCCTCTAGAATTTAAAGACCATTTAAAGAATGGATTATTACTACAAAGCCTAATTGCCAGGGAACCAGAACAATTCTGGACTGAAAATATTATCAAGGGAGAATGCAAAACAGAACAAAACCATTGGGAAAAACAAAGAAAAGCCTAGTTGGATGACAGATGAAACTCTTAAGTTAAGGACAGTTGAGAAGTGTAAGCAAAAGGTGACAGAAGTAGGGTCAGTATCCCAAATGCAACTGTTCACTGACTTGTTTGTAGAGACAAAAGGAACTATTATAAAAATTAAGAATACATAAAAAAGTAGAACAAAATACTTCTTTCACACGATCTGAAAAATGAAAGGGTAAATCCAAACCAAGAATTAGGATACTATATGATCAACAGGGGATATCCTCAGGAACTATATAAGAAAGATGAAATTATGACAAATAACAATATGAAGATGAACCTATAATTTTAGAAAGTGGAATGGTAAAGAGTTTCAAAGCACTTGGGGTAAAAAGTCAATAGGAAATCAATAGGAAAAGGTGACATATAGTGGAACTGTTTCAAGATATTGAACTATAATCCATTCAAAAATTTACCAACTGATATGGAAAACAAAACATCAGCCCACAAGTTGAAAATGTTCAGTATACATTCCAATTCTGAAGAAAATGGACACCAGGGATTGTAGTAACCATTGAGCTGTGCAATGATCTTCCATGCAAGCAAAGTGATGCTGGAGATTTTGCAAGGAGGGCTTTTACCATATATGGAGCCAGAAATGCCAGATGTCCAACTTGGGTTTAAAAAACAGAGAGGCACTAGGGCTCATATTGTTAACATACTTGTCCTTTATTGTCACCATAATCCCAATCCCACTGATGTCAGTACTGCTACCTCCCTAGCAAACTGAGAGTTGATTTGGCTCCCCTCCAGGGAAGGGGAAGCTCTGGAGTGATTATGTCCACCACGTTGACTATTTCAGAGGTCAACAAGCCTTTTGACAGAATTACTTGCCAAGGTGACAGGCAATTTCAGAGAGCTATCAGGAAACTTTTGGGCTCTATCAGCCTCAGAGAAGCTCTGAATTCAGTGAATCTAGCAAGAATTGTAGCTACTGATTCAAACTCATAGGTTGGTTCTGCCCAAAGAAAAGCTGAATGAGCCAACACAGGAACTGAACCTACATCAGCCTGTGGATTTGGACAGAATTCAAATCCTGGTCTCCCATAGTCCTAGTCCAACACTCAAACCACTACACCATGCTGAGCTCCTCATTACCCAAAAACCTGGGTTTTGGGTTTTGCTTTCTGAACTTTGTGAAACCTAGCCCCTCTAAGGCTGTACATATGGCAATAACATGCTTCTTTTTTGATGTGTAATATTCTATTGTAGGGTCCAGCTGGAGAGATGGGCCTACAAGGACCAATGGGACTAAAGGTAAATAGGTGTAGCAAACTAATAACTGGAAGTGTTTTGTGCTTATTGAAAGAATTTAGTTTGTTGCCTAAGCAGTATTCCAACTATCCTATTTTATTCTTTGATGGACCCTCTAATCACCAATTCAGATGACTGAATGCTTATCAGTTTGCAAGGAATCAGAGCGACTGAAAAACAAAGTTATGTTTATCTATTGTTGGGGAAAATTCCTTATTACGCAGGAGTATATACACATAAATTAGAGGGAGAGAGAACATTGAACTCCACAAACAACTTGGAAGGAATCTGTGAGTGTTCAGCACATCTTTAACATAAATAAAAGTACTGGACTAACTCCCATTGTCTGGATCTTCCAGTTTCTGTTTTCATGCCTAATGCTGCAGATAGAAATTCATGTCTTTGCTGTTGTATTGTGGGATAGATAGAAGTGGGGAGATACACAGTTGCCTGGTTATGACTGTATTCTCCATTGTTAGCTTTGGACAGCTCTTACTTCTGTTTTGGGGAATAATCTGTCTGACAACATTGTTTCTTTTGCCCCTGGGCTCTTCTGGCACGATTCAATCATTCATTCATTAATTTCTGGTCTCATCTGTTTTCTGCTTTAGCCTGCAGTAATTGGAAAATGAAATTCCAGTGTGTATCCATGCATTTGTACTGTAAGACCAAGATTCTAGCCACTGCAGATTCTAGCCATTGCAGCCTAAGCATTCATTTCTGTAGCTCTTCCACAGAAACGCTGTACCTTGGAATAGTGGGGCAAAACAGAGATTTCCTATCGTCAATATAGCATTGTCAGATGTTGCTGGATATAAACACTATGGCCATTTCTGCCCTACATTGTTATAGTGCTATTATTCCACTTTCAACATCCTTGACAATGGATATCTCCTCTAGAATGGGTGTGGTTATAGGTCAGCTGTTATCTGGCTGTCTAGGTTGCTCCTGAGCCTGTCACTGCTCTGTGGGGAGTAAATGAACTGCATAGGTCAGCAAAACTGTGGGTCTTACTTATTGCCACCATATGCAGCATTATTATTTTAGGTGCTAAATGTCATGTCTTAAGTTTCATCAGATATTGCAGCACAAGTGCTCAGAAGCTGGCTGCTCTCTCCATTCCCTCTGATTGGACCAAAAATTCCAGTAACCCTCAAGCTGCCCAGAGATAAACTTACAGGATTCCTGGTGTGACCAAATTAAATACTCCCTGCATTATTGTTTGTTCCCAAGAAACTATAGTTCATCTGGGAAGGGGTCTGTATGAATGCTTGCTTTGGGCAGCAGGGCACAGAACTAATCCTTAAAGCAAGATAATGCATCCTGCAGGTATTTATTGACCAGCCTGCGCACCAGATGCATGACTCTTTCAGATGCATAATTCTTTCAGATTAACAATCCAGGCTACTACCAGATTATCAGATTGGAAATGACTTTTTTTGGGGCGAGGGAATCCTTCCACCAGAATGGAAAACAGCTCTAGGAAAGTCAAGTCCCTGGTAATCCCATTCTTTGCTCACTTGTCTGGCCACTGCTGGCCACAACATTGCCAGGGAAACAAACCTCAAACCCTAGGCTTCCAACAACATCTGACTGAATCTGAAAATCAGGGCCCATTTCCAGATGATCAAGCCACAGCAAGACCCCTTCCAGCTCCTCAAAAATCCATTCCAATTGCTGGGTGTCAGCCTTCATACCATTTGAAATGCAAATATGATGGTTTGGTGAAGTGACTCTAGCCATTGTCCTGGCTAAGCATGCACAAAAGGTTCTGCCTGGGGATACTACCCCACCAACAAAGTTGAGATGACCCAGAAGCACCTTCAGCTCCCACAGGGTGTGCTTCTTGGCTCTGATTTATCAAGCCCTAGAGCTTTTCTAGTTTTTCCTTAGGTAATCAAAAGGTACCTTGGACAGAGTTTAATTGTATGCCAAGGTAACTCAGACAAGTTATAGGTAGACCTTTTAGTTTTGTCTTGAGAAAATGGGACACCCTGTTCATTGGTTAAGGATTGGAAGGCTAACAGTGTCCAGCTGGTCCAATGAGAAGAAGGTCATCTAAAAAATGAGTTACCACCTATGATCCTGCCCAGTCCTTTAGGGCTCATTCCAGAAAGGAACTCAAGTTTTCAAAGGCTGTACATGGAATTGAAGAACCCATAGGCATGGATTTGTCTGTGTGCCATGGTCTGTTGAATTTGAAACCAAACAGACAAAAATCTTGTGAGTGTTGAGGTAGAAGCCTGAAAGATGACTGGATGTCACACTTTGCCATGAGGGTGCAACAAGACCCAACTTAACCTGACTGGATAGTCAAAGTCTTGTAACAATCAAAGCACAATTTTGGGGATATCACCTCATTTATTGATGCTCTTTTGGGATAGAAAAAGGAATAAAATATTCCTTGAGTATCTTTCTCAGCACCATCCCCAGGATGGAGACCCTAAGGTTTTGGGGGGAGTGCTAAAAGGGCCATCCACCTTTCCCATCTGGTATTCCTTCACTATTTTGGCTGCAGTAACTTTAGGCATGTTTTATGTGGATTTCAGATTACCACCATTCATAAAGGCCCTTGGGGATTTGGAAGTTTGTAAAAAAAACCCCACTCAGTTAGTACTCTGCTGCTGTTCTATCGGAATATCAGGACATCAAAGAGTAGCAAGTGCTTACTGAGAATGGAGTGATGGCCATATCTAACCCTGCCCCCTCTAGTGCAGCTTATTTCCCTGTGCCTCCACTAGTTGTGTTCGTTTGAGGCAACCCACCTTCCTACTTGGCAAGTGGGAGTTGGCTTTAATGGAAGGGACACCCCATGTTGGAATTATATGGACAGGAGGGCTGTGGGTCTGGCCCATGACAATTGTCACAGTTGTGATCAAATTTGCTTGGGATCTTGGATACTGCCTTGATTATGTTCCCAATACATATGGTGTGAGGCATTCTTCTTGATTACTTAAATCCATTTTATCTCCCCTGAATATGACGGGCAACAATGGTCAGCCACAACATATCATTTACCAGATCCCATCTGATCTTCTCACTTTGAAGAAACTTTTTGCTGTAAAGTGGTATCATATTCTATTGCAGCTGCATCCCCCGCTAAGGTGTGTACATTTAAGACATTCCTCAAAAGGCTGACCAAATGCCAGCCCTGCTTGGGACAAGCCACCTGTACTACCTCCATGAGCACTGTATAGCCTGCTAACCAGTTGACTTCAATTTTTTAAAATTCCATCCTTTTTCTCTTTTGTACCCAAGCAGGTCTTGTGATCCTCCTCTGTTTTGAGCTGCTTTAGCACAGAGAAAGCATCTATGTAGCAGCCATCTAGGATTCTTTCTGTAGCTCTGTGCCCCAAATGTTGGCATAGCCTTTTCTGGTTGCTGCGTGCCCACAATGGCCCAGACCCCCCCAAACCCAATGAAGGTTGAGTTGCCGCTCCCTATAGGTAATCCCTGCAACTATTCTGTTAGAATGCTGCTGATTTCCTGCTGGGAACCAGGTCCACCCACAACTTCCTGGGGCAACCAGACATACCTCTGATCTTTAGGGAAGATGGCTGGCTCTTTTTGGCCTGGCACACCCCTTTTCTTGTGGCTGGTGTAATGCTTGGGCACAACTGAAATGAATTAGCAGTAATATATACCCCACCTGGTATGAAAGAAACAATAGCCCCAGGAAACAGTTTGCAATAGTCACAGTAAAGCAGGCAGTGTTAGCAAGTAAAGACAGCTCTTTTGAGTACAGTTATATCAGCCTGATTTACCATCCCCTTCCCCTTATTTTTCTCCCTTTTCAGATAAACAGTGAACTTAGAAGGTCCTTGGCATACACTGTAAATTATAATTTGCCCCTTATCCAAAACAGTCTCCCAACTTACCTCTATGGCTGTCTGTTGCTTCCTGCTTCTGAAAGCTCCCAGGAGTGGCTAGACTGCCACAATTCACTGGCACTGCTGCTGTCACCCCCTCCTTGCTCTGCTTCTACCAGCAGGCTTAAACACAGACTTGACCCTGCAGAACAGTTGTGCTTCTTGTGGATGCAGGTGCCTAGTCCTGGCACCTCTGTGCAATGTACAAACTGCTGCTCAAGTTGCCTAGCCCTGCCAAGGGCAGGATGGGTGTTGTCAACTTGCAGTCCTTACAAGCACTGTTGGATCTCAGCTACTAGTGCTGAAAAGGGCTGTTTTCTCCCATTCTGGGAAAACCATGCTCTCCCATGTCTGTTTCCCACCACTAATGTGTGTCTGAGAGCCAGCGTGTATGATGGCCTAAGCATTAGAATATGACCCCAGAGACTAGGGTTTGATTCTCTGCTTGTCCATGGAAACCCACTGGGGAAACGGGTGTGCCACACACTCTCAGTCCCAGAAAATACCATGATAGAGTTGCCTTAGGGTTGCCATAAGTCAGAAACAACTTGAAGGCACACAGCAATAGCAACACACCTCCAATCACTACCTATCTCACCTATCTCACAACCACCACAACGGCCACTACTTTCCCTCACTACTGTTTCAGTGCTTCTCCTCCTTCAGAGCTCCTTCCATTAAGGATGTTGGAGTGTGAATGCCTGGAGGAGCAGTTGCTGCCTGCACTCTCTAGCTCTCCTCAATAAAGAGAGAAGTTGTTGTTCAGCTGGCAGCCCTTACAAGGGCTGGTGGATCTCAGCTCCCAGCCCTATTTTCTCCCCTTTTGGAAAAGCTATGCTCTCCCACAGCTTTTTCCTGCTGCTATCACTAACTCAACATTGCTACCTCTTCTTTGTCTTCCTCCACACTGCTGCCCTTCTTTCTCATGATCACCACTGCCACTGCTTGTCCTCATCACTACCACCTCTTTTCCTTACTGTTGCCACCATATCTTGTCACTATTGCCACCACCACTTTCTCTCACTGCTGTCATTGCTACTTCTCCTCCCTTGAAGCTCCTAACAGCATAGACATTTGAGTCCAAATGCTTGAAGAAACATCTGGCTTCTTAACATATACTTCATGGGTGGACCTATGTGAAGCCAGCAGGTTCAGTCTTCACCTAGGAAGACTTTACCTTCCTGGCTTCTGATTGGCTGCTTCTTCCAAGCCTGCAAAAATGCTGCAGGAGCTTCCAGTAAGAAAGCAGGGGAAGTGGCTACCAGCCATCCTGAGCAGCCTGCAGCCTGCAAATGTTCCCCCATGTAATCCTGGGGTCATTTGCTTTCAAGGCAAAGCTAATTTTTAGAAACCCAAGGATATCCTAGACATTGTCTTTTATCTAAGCAAACTTTGTTTATCAGTACTTTAATTTATCACAGCATATTAATGACCATTATTTTAAAAGAAAATGTTGGTGATATTGAGAGTTTTTTAAGCTCTTACTATTGAATGTATACAAAAGAGTTTAGAATGAATTGTGTTGTACTATCAATTACATGTAATCATCTTCGTTAATACAATTTTAAAGAACAAGCTTAATTTATTTTAGCTCGCAGTATTAAAATGCTTCATATTTTTGTTATTTTAGGGGGAAAAAGGCAACCCTGGAGTAGCAGGTGTTCCTGGTTTAAAGGTAAGATTTTAATTAAATATGATTTGTACACTGAAATCATTAAAATATAGGCTAACATTTGGTAGCCGGCAAATATTAAAAATCTAGTTGAAATGTTCAATCACTTTAGGACACATTGGGGAGCATATTAATTATAGAGGTCCACGTTCCTTCAAGGAAGAGTGGCCTGGATCCAAATAATGGCTTTGAGTGGAGCCAAAGCATGAACAGGCACTATACTCTATTTCCACACTGTTTTCCGAGCAGAAAGACAAAGTGGTATGACAATCAGAAAACGTACCACTTTTTTTTTTTTCCACAGGCAGGTCACTTTGCTTCCCTTATGTGCCCTTTAAAGGAAGAGGGGTCTTTTTCTGAGTATATGGTAGAAAAATGAAATCTGCCTGCCTTCTTCTCAGTATCCTTTTCTTTTCTATTTCCTCCAAGAGAGATAGAGGCCCTCACTAGGAGTGGGAAAGCATGCACAATAACATAGAGAGTGTTGAGTTAGAATGTCTTCAGATGCTCTGTGTTGCTGTACTCTATAGTTGACATACTGGTGTTTGCCTGCCACCTGTTCTGAATGTGTTGGGGAAATGACAGAATGGATTTTAACAAGGAGGCATATATTTACAACAAAGTTCAGTCATCAGTCACCATGTACACAGCAAAATCAGTTAGAGTACATAGTCTGTTGGTCCATAGCCTTAGGTGAGATGATGGTGGACCTCATATAGAAAGATGATCCGTAGTGGTGTTGATGAATAGAGACTGGAGTTCCATAAACGTGTCGTTTTCCATTTCTTCTCTGTTTGGCCAAGAATAGGAGATTAATTTTTTTTGCTAAGGAAGCCTTCCTAATTGGCAGATCCTCTGCTGGTTTCTGTGCTCTCGATATCAAATCTTGAGAGGCACCTGGCATTACAAAGACTAATTGTTCATGTGGTAAATGTGTATTGTGCCCATCAAAAAGCAACAGAATTAATAAAGTATCTCAAAACTGTGTATCCTGCTTTATATTTTGACTAATCCAGGAAAGGATCTCATTCCCAAATTGGAGGAACTCAGGACAATGAATGCATATGTTCTGGAAACATCCTCTCCAGCATCTGTCACACAAACCATGAATAATATGATGCAATTTGACAGGATAAAGATGCCACCTGTGTAAAGATTTCATACTTTCTTTAGAAAGGGTAGGAATTGACCTGTAAGGAGAAGGTGACAAAATGGTGTTTCTAGCTTTAGGCAAGCTTGTGTTAAGGTTTGTCTCCCAAACTATTTTCAAACTTTTAATTTGCCCAAATATTTTCTCAATTAATAGTTTATAGATAGATGAAATAAGACTGGCTATATTATAGGGAAAAGAAACATTTTTGTTCAAATATTGTAAGTGCCCTTGGAGGTCCTTCTGACATGAATATCCTATTGGCAAAGGAACTGACTGAAACCAAGATATACTTCTTCATCTATGTGAAGAATGGATTCTGAATTTTCATTTTGGGCTTATGCTGAAATTGGTAATAAATTTGTGAGTCAAAAGTGAAAGGGTTCAGGATTCTTTCTAAATTTTCCACATGGAAGTATCACCTTTGCTTATAAATTTTGATAGCTGGGGTACTTGAATCATCTCATATTAGTTAAGAAGATAAGGGATTACAAACTTTCCTTGTGTGGAGAAATCATATTGATGTTCAGAAATCTGATTTTTTTTTTTTTTTACCATCACCAATAACATCTCTGAAGTTTTTGCCATTTTTTAAAAAAATAAATGACATTCTCCTTTGGCAGCAGTGGAAATGTCTGAATTAAGAAAAGAAATTTAGGGAGAATATGAGCTTTAACAACTGCCACTATGCCCAGCAAAGATATCTGGAATTTGTACCAGTACTTCAGTTTCTGCTGAAAGTGTGTAAACACTGGCTAATTGTTCCTTGAGATTAGTTGGTTTGTATTCCTATTGATTATAATGCCAGGTATTTAAATCCAGAAAAACAATTTCACAAATCAGTATGATTTGTGAATTGTTTTTTCTGTTTCTGTTTTTGTCTCTAGATAAATGAAATGTCTTTGAACTATGAAACAGAGGGTTATGGGGTAATTGCAATCAATGTATAGTTAAAAACAACAAATAAATAAATAAACAGAAAGCAAATGCTCGGAACCTAATCATGAAGCATCACCAGGTGAGGGTGTGGCTGAAGTAGGGGCTGGTCTGGGAGGACATCTGTCATAACTCACATTCTGGAGTCTGAAGAATCTTACAGAGGAGTTAGATTTCCTGGAGTTCATAGCTCTTTGGCTTTATTTGTTTTACTGGCTTGCTGCAATGACTCGTGGGCTGGCTAAATACCTTGTTCTTTTTCCTCCATTCATCTTGCTGGATTATCTGTGAATGATTTGGACTGGATTAACTACTGTATGACTCTTTGCCTTCCAATCACTTTTCTCTTGGGTCTTGTTTCTTGGCTGTTAGAACAATCTCCATTCTCCAAATTTGGATTCCTTGATCTGGACTAAAACTAACCTTTGCTTCAAGACTTCCAAAAGATTCCAGACTAGAGCTAGATCTTGTATTACAATGTCAAACGTGCAGATTTATATCTGTAAATTTTATCCTGTGAGAATAAGCGTGAAAATGTTTGTTTTCTTTTGGCAAAGTGTGGAAGCTGATCTCTATTTCCAGATGCATGTGGGAGGTTAAAACTAAGGTACATGCATGTCTGTTCCCACATGCCTAACTGCATCCTAATTTATGGCATAAATGTAATTATTTGTAAATGAAATTGTGGTGGGATGAGAAGCATTTTTAGATCTAATATATAAAAGTCAAAGTTTGTCTATGAGTTTGTCTATTTGTCTGCGTCAGGCAGGCAAAGACCTCATATGATTGGCTGTATGAGGCAAGAAGACCTCATATGATTGGCTGGCTGTGAAGATTCTATGGAATCCTGGGGTTGGCAGTTTAGGGGCCTCAGGATGGAGATGAGACCTACCAGCAAGAAGGGCAGTATATTCCTTCAGAAACCAAACCCTCTCTATGTTAACAACTCTGAATACAGATTGGACTGGGGAATATGGGGACAAGTTACAGGTGCTGGATTAAGTCACTTGCTATGGAGATGAGGCCTAGCAGCGAGGAGAAGGACTGTGCGTCCCCTCAGGAACCCAACCTCTTAATAACTCTGAAAACAGATTGGATTGGGGAATATGGGGAAAAGTTACAGGTACTGAAATAGGCCAGTTGCTATGGAGATGAGGCCTAGCAGCAAGGAGGAGGACAATGTACTCCCTCAGGATCCCAAACTGTGTATATAAATAACTCTGAATACAGATTGCATTGGGAAATATGGGGAAAAGTTACAGATACTGGAGAAGACAGTTTGCTGAGTTGAGAGACGAGGCCTAGTAGCAAGTCCCCTCACAAACCCAAACTCTGTATGTTAACAACTCTGAATACACACTGGATTGGGGAATATGGGCAAAAGTTACAGGTATTGAACAACACACACAGGATCTCAAATCTGTATATTTCATCTGCACCCAATTTCTAAGGTAAGGTAAGGCAAGGAAAGGCAAGGCAAGGTAAGGTAAGGTAAGGTAATTCCTAAGGTATTTTTAGCAAGTGTGACCTATGAGAAAATAAAATCCCAGGCAATGCCAGGGAAATATGCTAGTATTCTATAAAAAGACAAAATACATTGAAAGATTCCATACTATCATGGATTATGAAAAGTGTTCCCAGATTGTTTAGAGGAACTATAGACAAAGGCATCCTTTCAGGGCCTTATCAAACAAGGCAGGTAAATTGCAATTGCATCAGGAAAATAGTGCCTTCCTGCATGATGTCATTGCTCATCTGTTGTTATCCCATGAAAGACCATTTTAAAAAACTGCTATTTTTACTAACACAAACATTCCATCAATGGCTTCCTTTTCTGCTTTTGTTGTGTTATGATTTCCTGTGTGAAAGTTCAGTTGTGCTTTTATTCCGATTTTGCGTGGTCAGTGGTCATTCTTTGACTGATCATGGGAAGATGCAGCTCCATTCTGGAGTCTGATCCTACCATGCCATGGTGTGCTAAGGGTCTCATTTTCTCTCTGCCTCTTCCATTCATCCACACACTATTTCTGGAAATGTAAGAGGGAGGACTTAGACCCTTTCCGCAACTCACCTTTTCTCAGCGCTGGGGTGCAGTGCTCATGTGAGCAGCCTCTTGTGAGAGGCCCTCATGTCTGGGTTTCTTCAGCTCCGCATGAGCTTCCTGCTCACGCAAGAGCCCCCGCTCTTCCTTTTACAGTGCAGCCTGGGACCTTCACAGGCTGCGCTGAGACAGGAAGTGTGACCAGCCTGGCTACGGAGGCTCCGCATGCAAGGTAAGTGCGCACGAGGCCCTGGAGCAATGCATGGCCGTGCATCACTTTTAGCTTAAAGCCGAAAATGAAAAAGTGCGTGAGCAGTGCCTGGCAGGCCCTTGAGCGTCACGCAAATGTGAGTACATCATGTGGACCACTCCTCACATTTGCACGACACTCAAGGGGCTCTTTTGCATGGAAAATGCCATGTGAAAAGGGCCTTACAGTTTTAAAAAGCATTTATTTTGCTAACTGTCTGCCTCTTATTTGCTGTTTCTTCCTTCAGACATTTTAATTGCTGCCTGATGAAAACTGAGATAGATCAGATAGATAGATCAGTGGTTATTGACTTTCCTCTGCCAGTGATTAGTTAAGTCTGGGAACTCTGGTCAATCCCAGTCAGGAATCCTAGCTCCCGATATCCCTACACACAAAAGAAAAAAAAATCCTTTTTTAGATATAAGACTGTTTTCCTTTATATTCATGTGGCAGGGGGAAATCTGTATGTGTGTGTGCATGTGTGCAGAACAATTACAAGGAGCAGTGTCTTGGTGGAGCTGGTAGGTGTGCAGTCCAACATATTATGTGCAGTATGGTTTTAACACAAGTGGACACTGTAATCCCAGAATGGTTCTGAAGGTGTGAAGGAAGGAGAGCAATCCCAATTAAATGTGTTTTAAACACAATGTAATTGCAGCAGAAGAGGCACCTTGTTCAATAAGGCTCTCAGGCACTGGGACCCATGTGTGCTTTGTGGGAAATCTGGGCTTACAGTACTTCAGTTCTGGAAGTCTGTAGTATTTATCAAGACAATAAAGCTGGAAAATTCTGGAAACTGTAGTCCAAAAAAAGTAACTTCTCCAAACTATAGTTCATTGTGAGGACAGAACAGCTCCATGCATTTCAGTTTGGCATATCTGTCTCTCTTGATATGAAAATTTTGTTAATCACTGTAGTAATCACTATGGATTGGGCAGAACAAAATGCAATACCCCTAAGCCTAATATTTTGGCTTTCCACCTCTCCAGACTCTTTGGTCTGCCCTTTTCTGGCCAGAAGTGGGGGCATATGTCATTTGGATTTATCTGTAAGAACAGGTATGGGCAATGCTGCAGACTTAGTGGTTCTACTTACTCAAAACACATGCTTAAAAATACTTGAATTATCCATTGATTATCTGGAGTTTAGCCAATATAAACATTAAAATGATGCCAGTTAGTCACATTCTCTTAATTACTGAAATGTTCTATCACGTAAAAGCTTTTGCTTGATGAAACTTAGGAAAAAACAGAACGCAGGAATAAATTTTTTCTTTGTCTTCTGAGCTCTAGCTTCTCTACATATTTTTGAATCTCTGACAAGCTGTATGAGCCAGCTTTTAAAACATATTTTGCTTATAAAGTTGTTAGCATAATAACAACTGAGACAAATTGATTTCAAAAGTTAAATGGTCTCTTCAGTTCTCATATTTATTTTCATTTAGCATCTTTGAGGGGTTTTATGTCCCATGGTCCAGTATCAGTTATAGAATAATTTTTGATCGAGCAATCATTGTCAGGGAAGATTCTCATTTGTTTGGTGGAGAAGAGTAGCTCACTTATTCTTGACTAGGCTTTCATCAGCTACATATGCTCCCTCACAGGCAAGAAGCACTTGATCCTCAGGAAATAATTGGAGAGTAGAGAAGTACTATTGGCAGGCCCTTTGATCTTTGCCATGCAAAGGGAGCAATAAATAGTTTCCTCATTTTGAATATACCTTAATCGACATAAGCAATATTCTGTGAATCTGGAGAAGTTATTATATGAGCTGTGAACTGAGAGTGGGAGATTCCTTTCCTCTGAGATAGCTTTTTGAGCTTGAGGTGATCCTTAGGCTATGAGCTTTTCCGCAGCTTACCTCTGTCTTGATGGCATCCAGTGATGATGGCAGCAACGGCTCTCCCAGGATGGCAGCAGCAGCCATCTCTGCACCGGCTGCCTCTGGGAACCAGGAAGCACAATAGTCATGCCTCTTCCTGCCACAGTGCAGCTGGGTACTGTCCCAGGCTGTGCTGGGGAAGGAAGCACAGCCATTGCATTTCTAGGGCCTCTGCAGACAAACTAAACATGAGCATGCGGCAGGAAGGTAGCGCAATCACCGGTCATTAATGGAGAAACCACATCAATGATTTGCAGTTCGATTGCACCGCCTGGGGATGGGAGAAGGACAGGACCAAGATGACATTGTACATACGTGTTGCCCTGTCCCTGTCCTTCTCCCGTCCCCATGGCGAGGTGGGTGTGTCGCATGGAAAGGGTCTATCACTAAGGTAGGTTCTTGGCAGAGAAAAGTCATCCCCTCACCCTGCTTAGGAATAGATAAAGTTATAGCATTTTGGGGGCTCAGAGTGACCTCCCTTTTTTTGGTATGCAGGGAAAGGGCAGAGTTATACCATGGCTACACTGGTAAAAGAGCCAGTGTTTTGGCTTGTCTGGCAGATAAAGGAGAAAGATAATCATAGAATCATAGAATCATAGAGTTGGAAGAGACCACAGGGGCCATCCAGTCCAACCCCCTGCTATGCAGGAACACACATCAAAGCATTCCCAACAGATGGCCGTTCAGCCTCTGCTTAAAAACCTCCAGACAAGGAGACTCCACCACACTCCAAGGCAGCATATTCCACTGCCGAACAGCTCTGACCATCAAGAAGTTCTTCCTGAGGTTTAAATGGAATCTCTTTTCCTGCAGCTTGAATCCATTGCTCCTTGTCCTAGTCGCTGGAGCAGTGGAAAATAAGCCTGCTCCCTCATCAACGTGACATCCCTTCAAATATTTAAACATGGTTATCATGCCCCCTCTTAATCTTCTCTTCTGCAGACTAAACACCCCCAGCTCCCTAAGCCGCTCCTCATAGGGCATGGCTTCCAGACGCTTCACCATTTTGGTCGCCCTCCTCTGGACACGCTCCAGCTTGTTGATATCCTTCTTGAAATAAGGTGCCCAGAACTGGACACAATATTCCAGATGAGGTCTAACTACAGTGGAATAGAGTGGTACTGTTGCCTCCCTTGATCTAGACACCATACCCCTATTGATGCAACCAAGAATCATGTTGGCTTTCTTGGCTGCCACATCACGCTGATGATGCATGTTCATCTTGTGGTCCACCAAGACTCCTAGATCCCTTTTACACATATTGTTATCCAGTCACGTGTCCTCCCATCCTATATTTGTGCATTCCATTTATTTTTTTTTTGCCTAAGTGTTGGACCTAACATTTCTCTCTTTTGAAATTCATTTTGTTATCCATCAATCAATCATAATCATCAATCAAACTTTATTTTACAGTCCGTAGGCACAACATAAATTTGTTTTGTTTCCTTTGGCCCAGCTCTCCAATCTCTTAAGGTCATTTTGAATTTTGATCCTGTCCTCTGGCATATTAGCAACCCCTCCCAATTTGGTGTCATCTGTAAATTTGATCAGCATGCCCTCTATTCCTTCATCTAAGTCATTGATGAAGGTGTTGAATAGCACTGGGTCCAGGACAGAAACCTGTGGCACCCCACTAGTCACTTCTCTCCAGGATGAAAAGCAGCCATTGATGAGCACCCTTTGGGTTTGGTCAGTCAATCAATTACAAATCCACTTAATAGTAGCACCATCCAGACCATGTTTTACTAGCTTCTTTGCAAGAATGTCATGGGGAACTTTGTCAAAGGCCTTATTGAAATCAAGATATGCTACGTCCAGAGCATTCCCTTCATCTATCAAGCTTGTATGTTTTGAAAATTCCCAAATTATGGAAAAATGGCAGCCAGACCCTTGGTATGGAAACACTCCAATCCTCTACCAAGCCCAAGTTGTGCAGGCAGCTCTTTACTTTGCTGCCAGTCACTGTCTGATGGAAGAAAGGAAAAAGATATGGAATACAGAACACATATTTCTCTCTCATGACCTCACTATTTTATCTGATAGGCTGGTACTGTATTTCTTGGCAGCATCTGGGCAATTTCACCGCGATTGCCAATTGTCATCCCTCACACCCACCCCTTCCCCCAACCCTGCAACTTTCTGTATCAGACTCACTGACAGTAGTACCCATTCCACTTGTGTGCCTTGAGAAGCCTGCCTTCTCATAATACAAGGAACTTGAGTCAGCAGCCAATGGAAGGCCAAGGGTTCTTTTTGTGTAGGAGAACAATAGTAAGCAACTGAAGTACACAGTCCCCAAATCTGGAAGCGGGTATCTTTAAGCAGGGGAGAGAAATGAGAGAATAGTACCACATTACAATTCTGTCACTGCTCATGCTTCAGCTCCCCGTTCCTCCTGCTCACAATTGAACAGTGAGTTGAGGAAACATGATGGTTACTAGATTTATAATTGCTTTCTTCCTTTTATACAGATCAGGCCAATGAGTGTTGCAGTTACAGTCTTTTGGTCTCTGGATTTACATATCCTCCAACTGTCCAGATATGGCAGAGACAAACCCAGTTAATTCTTGGTCATCCCACTTTTTCAGTTGCTTTTAAAATGTCCCAGTTTCTTTATACTCTTCTAACTCCCTCCTCACTTCATCTTCAGTTTACTTCAGTTGATGCAAACTGAGTTCAAAATATAAAAGGAGTTTGCGGTCAATTTAGTGAGGTGGAGTGGAGAAGCAGGGACAGACTCTTGCCCTTCTGAGTAGCCTCAGGTAAATGCAAAATTGTCCAGTTTCTCCTAGCTTGTATGTTCTTCCTTATTAATAACTTCTGCCAACTTGACCACACTCTAATGATGCTTGGACATATGTGTCACACTTTCCATCTGTGGAAATGTGAAAGGATAGTGGTGTCAGCGCCCCTGCCTTAGATGACAATGTATATTACTTCACCAAATACAAAATATGGACACAATGATGAGCCAAAGTTTAAATCAGAGATGCTGTAAGTCTTAGATCATGCTGTCATCTGCCACATCACTCATGAATGGGTTGATGCCTAATCATGTTAATCGTATTGCTTGCAAGAAACTTTGTATGTCATTTTCACAGGCAATGAAAAATTTTAAAGTTTGAAGTTTAAATGTCCTATGTGTTTCTCTGTGTGTATTTTAGGGCTGCTACAGAGAAGTACAGGAAAAAGACAAGTACAATTCTCCCTACACGTTCATGGAGGTTTGGTACAGAGAACACCTGTGAAAGTGGAATAATTGCAAATAACTCCCTAGGGGCTATGGCGTGGTTGAGGTTGCTGGCATTCCTCTGAGGAAGCCATAACTGGCTGAAGTGACTTGGCCATGTGACCTGGCCCATGGAGAGGAAGGCCGGTGGCCCTCTCGATCACGTGGCTGGACCTGCTCTGGCCCCGTACGATTTCCTGAGATCTCCAGCAGCCCTCCCAGGCAGCAATTGCAGGGTGGACCAGCTCTGTTCCTGTGATCACTGCCTGGAAGGGATTCCCCTGATCTCAGCAAAGCACGTGAAGCCAGAGTGACCTGGGCCAGGTGATTGCCACCGGCTTCAGCCTTGCCTGCTTTGGTCAGATTGTGGGCATCCCTTCTAAGCAGCAATCACAGGAATGGAGCTATCCTACCCCATGATCACCCACCGAGGGACACCCTGCGATCTGAGCAAGGTAGACAAGGACTGAGTGGCCTTGCCCACTTTGCTTAGATCACAGATGTTCCTTCTGGACGGCAGTTGCAGGATAGGTTAGGCACTTTCCCGCAATCGCTGCCTGGAAGGGAGGCCAGGGATCTGAGTGAAGCACACAAAGCCTAAGCAGCCTTGCCCACTTTGCTCAAATCACAGGCATCCCTCCTAGGCAGTGGTCATGGAGTAGGTTAGACGCTTTCCAGAGATCACCCCCAGGAAAGAAGGCTGGCTATCTGAGCAAGGCTCAGCAATTCTCAGGTCGTGGGTGTCACTCTCAGGTGGTGATCACAGGAACAAAGCTCAGATCATGGCCGTCCCTTCTGGGCAGTAGTTGTGGGGTTAGTTAGGCTCTTTTCCATGATCGCTGCCTGGAAGGGAGGCCAGCAATCTGAGCAAAGCAAGCAAGGACTGAGTGGCCTTGCCTGCTTTGCTCAGATCGCAGCTGTCCTTTTTGGATGGTGGTCATGGGGCAGGTTAGGCGCTTTCCCACAATTGTTGCCTGGAAGGGAGGCCAGGGATCTAAGCAAAGCAGGTGAGGACTGAGTGTCCTTGCCCACTTTGCTCAGATAACGGGTGTCCCTTCCGGGCTGAGGTCGCACAGTAGGATGGCGATCGCCATCTGGAAAGGAGGCTGGCTATCTGAGCAAGACTCAGCGAGGCTAAGATCATAGGTGTCCCTTCCAGGTAGCAATCATGGGAACGGAACTAACACATCCCGGGATCACCTACCACAAAGCATGCAGGGCCAGAGCAGGTCCAACCCACCATCACCCCTGGGAAGGAAGCCAGAGGTCCTCTTCCTGGGCTATTCTGTGGAATGCTTGCTTCCCCCAGGGAAGGGGAGGAGGAGAATTGCGGGGGGAGCCTGCAGACTTGTGAATAATTAAATTCGCCACTGTGAAACCTGCAAATGTGGAGGGAGAACTGTATAGCAACTCATGAAATTGCAATAGGCTGAAGGGAAGAGGCTTAGTTTCTTGAACAGGGCAAAGACTAATCTGTTAGAAGGCAGAGTTCCTACTAAACCATGATTTTAAATTTCATATAAACATTTCAGTAGAAAAGTGTTCCAAGGTTGTGGTTTGGCAATCAGAAAGAAAGAAAGGATTGTGGGGAGATTAGAGGCAGATAAGTGAGAAAACTAGATGCTCGTCCAACTGAGATTTTCCACTTGGCAACCAGAGGCAAAATGTCATGACAGAAACAGAAAGTGAGAGAAATATAATATGACAGAGATCATGATTAACTGCCAAAGGAAGGCTGGTCTGCATTTAGTTGTGAGAAACCCCAGTGTCAAATGATAAGGGATTTGAGGCAAAGGAAAGCATTAAGTGAAAGTAGTTTGAAGCAGAATCTCTGGTCTAGATTTTGAGTGATTTTTGGCAAATTTGCTGTTCCTGCTTACATGCCTCAGGCCCAGTAGCTTTCTTTCCTGCTTTCAAGCCTACTGCAACAAAAGCTCCAACTCTCATCTAATTCAGAGAAAAACTAGTGCTGGCGTTGTCTCTTCCTGATTGATATGAACAGGGAGGCAGAGGCATGCTTAGAAAGATGCTTCTCCTCATCAGGTGATTTATTGTGTTGGAAGCACTAAAGGCTGCTTTTTAGTACACAACCATATGCAACTGGAGGACATAAGAATGGAATCACTACCACACAAGTTGCAGAAAATTACCTCCAGCTATGCCAACCTACAAACTCTGGTTCTACCAGAGTCAACTGTTGTCAGCCAGCTGTTTTGTAGTAAAAACATCACAAGTGACCAGCTTTCTTGGGCAAGGGCCACCTCAGGAAGAACTTCCTGATGGTCAGAGCTGTCTGGCAGTGAAATATGCTGCCTCGGAGGGTGGTATTGCTGTTATCACCGTTTGCTAGCCCGACTTTGAAAGATATTAGATATCATTTTGATATCACAATTCGGCCCCATTATGCCACCCTCAGCCAAATGTTTGCGAGGCCCCCGGACAAACACAGAACTAGGCTTGGCCATCAAACGCTGCAATATCCCAAGACAATACAGGCAGGCCAGAAATGGCCAGATCACCACTTTAGGAGACCTCTCTGCAAACACCGTCATTATATATGCACGCTGTTTACAAAGGACTCCCTGCCCCGAGCAGGTAACTTGGCAAGATAGAAGCTTACATGCCAAGCACTGAGCATACAGTCTACCTCTTTGTCAATTCAGACTTAATCATGCTAAATTTTGACCTTTCGGAGACATTGTCTCCCACCTAAAACTCATTGTTGTCCCCAAGTAAGGCATAGCCTGCAGTCACCCATCTCCCTATAAAAACCCCTGATTCCGAGACCCTCCTCGGATCGCTCCGGACTTCCATCCAGCCTTGCTGTCACTTTGTTTGGTGAGCTGTCCCCTCAGTCCCATGTACTGAGACTCCAGACCAATGAACTCAAGCTTCAGGACAGGTGTCGTATCACCCAAACCAACTATCCCTCTGAAAATCCTGCTTTCTTACTCACACCTTTATTTTCCTTTAGTTAATCTGTGTGTGTGTGTTGCCTACATTGTGTGCCTGTATTTAATAAAGATCATTAGTTATTTTTCAAACCAGTCTGCTTCTTGCCTTGGCCTGACCCCGTAGACGTTGGGTTTAAAGATTACGCTGCTTTGCCCTGCCTCTCATTGTGCTAACTTGTGCTCTGAGCTAATTTTCCCCACCAATAGTTGAGCACATTTGGAATCCCTCGCAGGACCCCCAGTAAACAGGGTAACAGAGCCTCCTTCTTTGGAGGTTTTTAAGTAGAGGCTGGATGGCCATCTGTTGGGAATGCTTTGATGCATAGCAGAAGGTTAGACTTATGGCCCTTGTGGTCTCTTCCAAATCTGTGATTCTATGATGGAGGTGCTAGGGAAAGTGAGAGACGATGGTGTCTCCTACAACCAGAATAATTAGTATTCGCAAGCAGAAGGTCACCAACTACCAATTTCACACCACAAACATCTCTACACACAGAATATAGAACTGAAGTAAAGTTAGTCTTTGTACAATCAAAGTAGGTTTACCGACATATACTAATAGTTGCAAGGTGAGAGGATCTTTAACATGAAAGAGAAAGAGACTTGCAGACCACAAGGTGGAAGACAAATTCAGGCTAACTGCAGACTAACTGACACAGGAAGAGAGAGTGTCACTGAAATAACAAACAGGAAATGACTTGCATACCTGCTATGCCTTAACTCTTAAACATGCAAACCAGTGTCTACTGTGTATAGGAGTGCTAATATTGTTACCTCTAACAAAGGGGTATTAACACATGAAAAGTTAAGAGGTCACCAAATAAGAAGCAGGGAGGGTGCTCAAAAAATGGGAGGATGAGATTAGGGAGACAATGGCAACAGGAGCTTCTTCAAGTTTTGATTTTATGGGGGGGATATTGGGTTTATTTATGTATTTATGTAATATATTTGTATGCCACCTTTTCTCTCAGAATGGGACCCAAGGTGGCTTCCAAAAATAAGTTAAAAACATTTAAAACAAAACATTAAAAGCATATAAAATTATAAAAAGCCATAACAGTATACAATTTTAAAAACAGGTTAATAAATAAAAAGCTCCCCAGCTCACATAAAAGCCTGCTTAAAGGGAAATGTTTTTCTCTGCCAGTGAAAGGGGAGCAGGGAGGGGGCCAGCCTAGCCTTCCATGGAAGAGTGTTTCACAGGGTGGGATAGGCCTTCCAATAAGATCTAGCCCATGTTTGATCAGACTTACTCTCAGTCTTCCACCAATGTCACTCTAGTCTCTGTCCCATTCGTTTCATGACCATCAGCTCCCTAGTAAACCAGGGAGCTCGCTCGGCTCCACTTCATGGGAGGGCATACTTAGGAGCAATCGTGTCCACTGCTCTGGCCATTTCTCTGTTCCAGACATCAGCTAGAGCTTCAACAAGATCAGCTGCCAAAGCAACTGGAAACTTCCCAAAAGCCATCAGGAATCCATGCAGATCCACAAGCCTCCATAAGCATGGGTGGCACCAGCTATTACTTGGGACAGTCCCATGATTGTCATGGTGGACATGAAGTCTGAGCTGATCCTGACAAGAGTAGTCTCTGAATGATGTTGAACTCCCTCAGTACAAGACAAGGGGACTCCACTGCAGAGATCAGCTCAGCCAGGTCAGGAAGGGAGACCGTTGAACAGCAGAGTAGCAGTACACCAACAGAATCCCTACTCTGTCCCAGCCACCCACCTTAAAAACACACATTTGAACCCAGCAGATTGTGGGATGGGGCATCCGGTGAGGGAAATGGAATCCCGATAGACCCCTACAACTCTGCCTCCTCGCCCCCCAGGCCTCACCTGCTGCTGTACAGAGAACCCAGGTGGACAGAGTAATCTGGGAGAGATTACCCCTGTTCCAGCTTCAGCCAGCTATGTCTTTTTAATACAGGCCAGGTCAGCATGTTCATCCAGGATCAAGTCCTGGATCGGAGATGTTTCTCTATTCACTGACCTGGAATTGAGCAGCAGGATTTTCAAGCCAGGCAGGGAGGGGTCTGTTGCCAAGGCCATCCAGACTATTTGAAGTGCGAGACAAATTGGGGTAACCAACACCCTGTGGGTCTCCCTTCTATGATAGTGATAAGGTTGTCTCCCCACACCATCTCTCTCTCTGCCCATCACTGTTGTGATGGCTTCTCCTTGGGCTACTCCCCACCTTGCTCTCTGTATAACATTTTCTTGTGATGGGCAGCTTCATTGCAATTGTAAAATAAACCCAAAGCAGCCAGAGGGCTTGGCCCTTGCCCTTGCCCCACCCCCAAAGCAGCTCCCCCAAAGAGGCGACCCCGTCAGTGGAAGGCCTGCTGCAGCAGGGACCCCGCTTTTATCTCCTTCCAGAAGGGGACAGGTGGTCCTTCTGCTCATCAACAGATTTTGGCTGGGTACTTTTTTTAGGGTGAGCGAACATGCCTTACTTCTTAGTTAGTCACAGATACTTGGAAAGTCACAAATGGTATAGGCAACAGGTCTAGTCTACAGGTGTAGTCTGAATTCACAGGGGGAAAAAGGGGGAAAAGGAGTAAAAAAAAATGCAAAAGTAGCATGTAGAATATTAAAATGAATCTTATGATGTCATTAATATCTGTTGCTTTTATATGATTAGGGAGAACAAGGTCCAGAAGGAAGGCCAGGATTTCCTGGTGTTGCTGGGCGCCCTGGTGATGAAGTACGTATGCAAAGGCATTCTTTCTTTATACAGCCTTTAAAACTGTAGCATGGGAAGTGCACAGTTGCAGTTTAGTTTAGGTGGAGGAGTTGTGTACAGACATTTCATTGAGGGATGGACAGAGTTTATAACAAGATTAAAAGAAAGGATGTTGGATATATTCACTATTACATTTCAGAACGCATATAAACATTGACTCCTCCAGGTGCTCCTGGAGAATAATCATTTACAGTGTAAAATGTGAAGGATTTCAATATATTCAGTCTGTATTACTCTTGATACTCCTATCATGTTATTTCCCTGCAATTGATGCTGGCTTTTCAATTTAGGGGCCCAAAGGAGATAAAGGTGACCCAGGTCCCAAGGTAAAATGTAATGACATTTATTATCAAGTAATATTCATTTGGAGCTCAACTGTACAGAAATAATCATTTTAAGAACAAAAATATTCTTCTGTTTAAATAGGGTGAAACAGGACAAGATGGTGCTAGTGTTGTGGGTCCACCAGGGCCACCTGGACCACCAGGTTCTGTTATAGCTATTCCAGAGGTAAGTGTTATTTGGCCATTGTTACTGTAACTACCTTTTGTAGCTTTGTATGACAGCTGCTGTTATTGTTGTCCAGTTGATGAATCTGGGTCAAATAGAACTCCAAATCTGACAAAGCTTCCACCTCAAGATATTTGTCAGGTCTGCTTCACACCACTCAATGAAGAACAGTGTTGGATCTGGGGAATAGTGAGGTGCCAAAGCAGAGCTGGGGCCCTGGACACTTTCCATCTTGACCTTAATTACTGGAGCTTGGAGTGCAGGAGGTGCAAGATACCACTCTGTTTACCTGGTGAGGAGAGAAAGCCAGACTCCTACTATTTGTCCACAGCCTATCCGGGCCCGTGGGCTTCCTATGGCATGGTAGTGGCAGTGGCTGCATCTGTTCTGTTCTGTTCTGTTCTGTTCTGTTCTGTGCTTGAAGATAGCTATAGAGCCTGAGCACACAGATGACCCCAAAGCATGCATCCTACTCCAAGACCATGGTGTTTGCAGTACAAGCATAAGGCTTGTACAAGGAAGGGATACAGACCTGCTTCCCACCTCATATTCTGGCAGGCCTTGAAATATTACTTTTAAGAAGAATGAATATAATGGTATGCTGGGATCCAGAGTATCATCCTACCATTGGTCAGGCATAGATGGATTCAGCCTGTTATTATTATATTAATTCTGCTTAAAAGTAGCATTTCAGACTCTGACCTGGGGATGCTAAATCTGAAATAGGGATCATTATTCTCCTCAACAGTTCCCAAAAGTTTTATAACTCAGTCTTTAACAAAGTTCTTACCCTTTAGGATAATTCCCTCTCTCTGTGGGTGATTCCACATGAAGGTCTCCTAAAATGAGGCATCAATGGACACTGAGCAGCTATTCCACCTTCTTCTCCTTTTAAAAAATACTAGAGTATAGATCCAGTGTTGCCTGTGATTTTATTTTCTCATAGGTAATACTTGTTAGAAA
Source organism: Iguana delicatissima (assembly GCA_948472985.1). Classification (NCBI taxonomy): domain Eukaryota; kingdom Metazoa; phylum Chordata; class Lepidosauria; order Squamata; family Iguanidae; genus Iguana; species Iguana delicatissima. Next base: position 72,525 of record CAOKZL010001062.1, read on the forward strand.
GATTTGAGGTCCTATATATCTAATTCCCCAAACTGTCTTGTCCAGTACTGTAACTTTTCCCCATATTCCCCAATCCAATCTGTGCTCAGAATTATTAACATACAGAAGTTGAGTTCCTGAGGGAATACACTGTTTTCCTCCTTGCTGCTAGGCCTTGTCTCCATAGCAACTGGCCTATTCAAGACAGACACAGTTGACTGAGGCCTAAGAGCTCTCTAGCTGAGAATTCTAAAGACCCTTCCTTAAACTGCAAATTCCAGGATTCCATAGAATTTTCTTAGGCATCCAATCATATGAGGTCTTCGTCTGACACAGACAAACAACTTTGACTTTTATGTATTAGATTTTTATTATTTTATTAGAATGTAAATCCATAGGATTTGACTGTGGGGTAGACATATATATTAATAAAAACTGCCCATATGTCCAAAAGAGTTAGAATTGACATATCTAGGTAAGAACGTAAAGCTGTAAGATCTTCTGAGCATTGAGTGATGGGTATAGCTTCACAAAGAGGAGCTGACAGGATCCAGCCACCACCTTTCCTCCTTGGCTCATTTTCTGTTGCTACAAAAAAGCAAAGAAGTGATGGTAAAGCATGAGAAGGTTATAAATAATAGAAGATGTTGTCAGCTGGAGCCCCATTAAATACAACAGGGTGAATGCATAATAAAAGTCATTTCTGAAAGCAATCCCCCACCCTCCTTTCTCTCCCATCACACAAACTTTGCACAAATGTATGGACCATCATCTGACTGAAACCTGAAAGTCTTTGGAAAATGTCCAAAGATGTTTGTTTTCTCACAAAAAGCCAAGTGTCTCAAAGTACAGAATTTTTAATCCTAGGAGTACACAGAAAAAGAAGAAAGCCAAGAGTAAAAACAGTCAGACCTCTGGGTATGATCTGATGTGACTAATAAGTGTTAGGCTGAACTATGACTAATAACTGTTAGGCTAGTAACTAGTTGTTAGGTTTATTATAAACAAGATTTCTAGGCTTCTAATTGATGTAGTTAAAAGATTAGGTTTTTTTCTAGATTTATTAACAAACACTGAAAAGATGGGGGTGGGCTCCTCCCTCCTCCAACCCTTCTTCCCTAGTACAGGTTCCTTCTGCTATCCTTTGCTATGCTTAACGCTAGTCAAGCAGATTTCAAAATACATGTACAGCAAAACTTCTTTAATGTTAAACATAGTTAAGGCTGGTACCAATGGGTAAACTTAATTAGAATTTGCACTAGAAAAGCAGGGAACTGGGGGAAGTAGCTGATGTTTAAAAGACTGGAAGTGTTTTATTATATCCACACCAACACATAATGTTGCTTCAAGTAATAGAAATTCCAGTCCAACGTATCTCTTGCTGAATGCAAGCTTTGGAGAAGAGGGACTTGTGTGAAAATGCACATGTGACTCCTGACCATGAATTCATTGTGCAATTTAAAACATTTGTCTTTTTCCTTCATACATTGTTGTGGTAACTACAGAGATATAGGCCATTTCTGCACTAAACTGTTATAATGCTATTGTTTCATTTTCAACATCCTATGGAATCCTGGGGTTTGCAGTTGAGGGAGGGGCCTAATGCGGAAATGGCCATAGAGTGAATAACAAGAATTAATCCTTATCACTTGCCCTAACATGAAAAGTGAACTTTGATGAAAACAGGTCTAGATTGCATGAAGCAACCACTCTTCATTTCTGTAGTTTTGAAATTTGTGGTCTGAGGTATCCTTTTCTTTTCTGATTATTTGTATGTGCCATACATTTCTTGCTGGAGTGGTGTTTTCTGAGAGAAAAGGTGCACGAGAAAAAAAGATGAATTTGTTTGCAGGAAAGAGACAGTAAAACATTGTTAGCTTCTAATAATCCATTTGCCAGACCTTGTTTTAAATAGGTACAAATGTTCATGTTGCCTAGAAACATGCAAGTATTCTAGAAAAGCAATGAATCTGAGATATTTTACTTTTCCATAACTTTACTTTTCAGTTTTTCCTCAATGCTTCAGATGGAAGTTTCAACTTTTCTGACATTAAAGGGCTTGTTGGGCCTCCAGTGAGTATGTGAAATAAAATGTTTTGGTTTAGTTCACTCTCTGAGCCCCCTTCTGTGATCCTCTCATATAAATGTGCTGTTTCTACCAACTTCTTTGAACTTCCTTGGAATATATAACAATGAGTTCCTGAATTTGTTGTTGTTATGTGCCTTTGAGTTGAGGGTGACCAAAATGGTGAAAGGTCTGGAAGTTATGCCCTAGGAGGAGCGGCTTAGGGAGCTGGGTATGTCTAGTCTGCAGAAGAGGTTAAGAGGGGACATGATAGCCATGTTTAAATATTTGAAGGGATGTCATGTTGAGGAGGGAGTTGACTTGTTTTCTGCTGCTTTAGAGACTAGGACAAGGAGCAATTCAAACTATAGGAAGAGAGATTCTACCTAAACCTCAGGAAGAACTTCTTGATGGTCAGAGTTGTTTGGCAGTGAAATATGCTGCCTTGGAATGTGGTGGAGTCTCCTTCTTTGGAGGTTTTTAAGCAGAGGCTGGACAGTCATCTGTTAGGAATGCTTTGATGTGGATTCTTGCATGGCAGGGGTTAGACTGGATGGCCTTTGTGGTCTCTTCCAGCTCTATGGCTCCCAAATTATAGTGACCCTATTGAATTTAATTTTATTGTTCAAATTGCAAATCCATTTCCTTCAATAGGCCAAAACACAGAGATCAGTTCAAAAGAACACTAACCTTAGAGTTTTATCTGTCTAATTGGATAACATTAGATTAAGAAAAAAATCTCACAGTCCATTGCAATATTTTCCAGTAGATGTTGTCTGAAGCTATTTCACCTAAATTAGTATCTCCATCTGATGTTTTTTAAAACTCAATTAATAATCCAACTTCAGAATCATAAGAATCTAAAATAAATTGTTAGTCAAGATCAATCAAAGAGGAATTTTAACAGCCTTTCAACTTCCTTTTAAATGTCAAGTTAATCCATTCCATCATTCCAAAAGGGTAAGAAGTTATATAATATTTCTTTAAATCCATAGGTACAAGAGCACATCAACAGAAAAAAAAGATCTCTTTCCAAAAATTAATTATTAACTCACTGATTTTTAAACTTCTAAATCCAAAAGAAAGACAAGGAAGAAGAAGGTTGAAATAACTGTTGTCCTTTACATAGCAATCAAAAAGGGTACTCTTTAAATTCTTCATTTGATGCGATGGCACTTTAACCATAGTGAAATCAACATGACTGTTGCAAACAAGAGCTTCTTGCCTTTCTTATTCCAGCAAAGCTAATAAAATCCAAACTTCTTAATGCAAGAGGTCCAGTCTAGGACTAATGTAATGTCCATAAACGGGGTGTAAGACACTTGCCAACCCCCCAGGCTCCTTCGAAGTGTGCCTCCACAGCCTTGGGAACCACTGCAGCCACTCCATCCCTGCGCAGACATCCTGCAGGTCCCAATCAAGTGGATCCAGAGATCTTCAGACCCTCCGTGTATCGGAGAGTACACAGGTTGACAGGAGGTGCCCCTCATCAAGCACAGAGCTTTGGGGTTCATGATCTAGTGAGCAGATCTCTAGATCATGTCTGCCATTAACTCAGCCAAAAACTGGAACCCTATTTCTATAATTTCTTGAAAATTTAATGAAAGCCTTTGATCTTTTGATTCACTTTCTTTCAAGATTTTCTTCTTAGATGTGCCAAGTCACCCTTGTATTCCTGAGAATACATGTAGCTTCTTTATTTCTCTTTTCATTCAAGTGTTTATAATAGCTTTTTGTTCTCCCTGCTTCTTTACTGTTGCCCCCAATCCTATTATTTGATAATCAAACTTGTATCATTGTTAAGTTGGGTTATATATTCTTTGAAATTGTTTTACTTTATCAGATGATTTTACAGTTTATCTGATGTCTTGTTGCTATGTACGTACAATATTCATACAGTTCCATCTATTTTACATAGATGTGTGACTGACAGGACTGAATAGTCTAAAAGACACAGGGAAACATGGGAAGGCAGAAATGGAGACAAGGATAAACAGGAATTATATTACAGGACCATATAAGAGGCTTTGTAGTGTGGAAAAAATCTTTAAATGATGTTAAGGGCAAGCAAGAGAGAGAGAGAAAGAGAATGAGACAGAGTGAACTTGCCGAACTGGAGTGCTAATCAAAGTGGTGGTACAAGGACTTGTGTTAGTCAGTGAGTGAATGGTTGCCAGTCCTTGCTGAGTTTCTGGGAAAGAAACAATTGTAACCAGTGAGCGCAAGTGAGTGAATACAAGGTAGCTTGAGAAGCACTGTTTTAATATCACAACAGTGGCATGGGAACTATTTTGCAGTGAGTTCAGCAGGGCTGAAATGTTCAATGGTGCAAAACCATATGACTGTGGCCAATTATGCAGGTCATTATCAGGCATACACTGTTTAGCTGAGCAGTGATTGGGTGAAAAAAAAATACCTGTGATTGGCCATGCCCATGTGTTAAAATGTTATAGTAGCACAGTAGGATGAGCCTGTTAAAGCAGTTCTTGCACTGACATCATAAGGGATCAGTCTTGAAAACCCTTCCCCAGATTACTTTTCAGTGAGAGAAATGCATCCTGCGTCTGCATCCAGCTAACCCTGTTCCAAATTAAGCCTTGCATTTTGCTAATGAAACAGCTGTCAACTTACCCCACTTTAAGAAAGTTCCCTAATGTTCCAGTGCAGTTCAGAATGAAATAGCAGATGTCCAGAGACTGCATGCTCCATTTCGTGTCCTTTGTTCTTACATTTTACAGGGTCCAGATGGTAAGCCTGGCCTGCCAGGATTTCCTGTAAGCACTATGTTCTAACTTCTGAAATAGTAAACATGTAAATAATGTTGTGAATGTTTTCTTGTTTGTTGTGATGCAAAATTTATATAATGCCTCACAGAATCGCAGAGGTCATAAAAATAAAACAATAAAATAAAAAATAAAAATAACAGCCCAAAAATGAAATGAGAAAATAATATGTATCTGAATAAAATGAGAGAGAATGCTGCAGAGCTTTTAGTAGATCTTTGGTGTGTTTGGTGGGAATAAGCAATGTTGTGAGCCTCTTCTAACCACATAGATAGCATTATTCTGTTCTTTTTCACATAATATTCTTAAGTTTAAAATCAGGGAGCCTTTTGTTACTCTGATTTCTGGGAGTCCTGTGAGGGGCACCTAAATGCTCTCCAAAAATTATACAAGTTGGGGAAATTAGTCAAAGAGCACAAGTTAGCACTGCAAGAGGCAGGGCAATGGAGCGAGATCTTTTACCCAATGTCTACAGGGTCAGGCGAGTCAAGGAGCAAACAGAACTGAAATAATAATTGTTGTTTTTATTAAAATACAATCAGACAAATGTATGCAACACACTCGCACAGATAACTAGAGAAATAAAGGTTGGAGTTGGATAGAGGGATTTTTAGAGGAGGTTTTTGGTATGGATAATACTATACCTGTCCTGAAGACTGGGGAGTCTGAAGATAGAGTTCGTGGATATGAAGGTTCTCAGTACGTGGGACTGAGGGGAAGGCTCGCCAAGCAAAGCAGCAGCAAGGCGGTATGGAAGTTGGGAGCAATCCGAGGAAGCTCTCAAAGTCAGGAGTTCTTACAGGGGAAAATATGGCCGCCGGCTAGTCCATTCTCAGGGAAGACAATGAGTTTTGGGCTGGAGGCAAAGCGTCCGAAAGGTTAGAATTTAGCATGATTAAGTCTGAATTGTCAATAGAGTAGCCAGTATGCAAATGCAGAGTGCTTGACAATTGAATATTCGGCTCGTCAAGCTGCCTGCTCGGGGCAGGGAGTTCTTTGTAAGTAGCGTGCATACATAATATGGTACTTGCCTTGAGGTCTCCTGAAGCGGCAGTCTGGCTATTTCTGGCATGCCTGTATTTGTTTGGAATATTACAGCAATTAGCGACTGAGCCTGTTTGTGTGCTTGTCCGGGGACCTCGCAAGCACGTGGGAAGGAATAGGTGAGGAAGGCCAAATTATTGATATCAAAATGATATCTGGTATCCTACAAGTCCAGGCTAGAAAACTACGGTAGCACTTTAGATTATTATTAAGGCACTATGATTTCACTTTAACTACCATGGCTTGATTGCCGTCAAATTCTGGAATATGCAGTTTCATGAGATATTTAAAATTCTCTGCCAGAAAGCTCTAGTGCCTCCCCAAGCTATAAGTCATAGAATCTCATAAGGATATAGCTATGACACTTATATAGAATCATAGTGTTCTAATTGTATAGTGTGAAAGGAACCCGGATGACTTTACCTAAAGTTATCAAGACCGTATAATAAATACTGTAAGAGGATTTCATATAAAATGCTTAAAGGGGTGGGTTCCCACTCTACTTCCCTTTAAGATTCCCAGAGTTCTCAATGATTTCAGGAGAAAAAGTGCTTGACTAGATTAGCTCTAGGTGCCTTTTGAGGCCTTCTTTTCCATATATGCAGTAAACATTGGAGAAAGGATGGCAATCTTCAGTCACTTCAACACTGACACTCTGGCGCCATGGCCCCAGGTTATGAACGTATATTTGCATGGAGCATGCATGATTGGGGTCCACTAATGTACAGGACAACTGCATAGCTTCTCCCTGTCAACTAGGACCTTGACTGGCCTGAGTTTCTGCTTGTTAGGTGCCCCAGATATGTTCCCTTGTACTTGGGTAGCCCTGCCCTTTTAACACAAACACCAAGTGTCATGCCACCAGAGTGCATGAACAGCTGGTAGTTATGGCACTCGTGGACATAGTTTTCAACACAATCATGCTCCTTCTTATATGTATTTCCTCTATACGTAAAGGCAAAGCTCTGATTCAGAAAAAGAATATTTATGCTAGTACTAGTGGCTTTTATATAGGCTTGATATAGGCAAATCTGTAAGTTCTGTGGGAGCTGCTGTAATTTGGCTTTCCTATCACTGTTCTAGTAATATTTGAAGGAATGTATGTGTGAGGCCACATTGTTGTATAAGGTTCATCCTATTTCCCAACATACACAATTACTTTCCACAAATGTTTTTCTATAGCATAACAGCAACATCCACAACATTGGTAGCAATGAACTATTTGTGGCATATTTACCTGCAAAAGTGCTAAAACGTTTGAAAGTGGAGGCCTGCAGAGAAAGAATTCAGCGCTCACCTGTCCATGCTATACTGTAAATCAGTGCTGCTCAAAGTGGCAATCCCTCAACTGGTGCTGCTCCATGAGCCACTGGCTGACAGGCTGTCCTGGAGTTTCCAAGAAAGAAACAGTTGTAGCCAGTGGGCACAAATATAGTGCCAGTCCCTGGAATAACAGAAAAAAAATGCTCATCCTCTATATCAGATAGCTTGCAAAACACCACTCTAGATCGTTCCACCACCTCCTCAGTATACAAATTTGGCAAAAAAACCAGTTCTGTTCACTTGATCTCTGCTGTCATGTTTAATTTGTCCTAAAATTTCAAATCTGAACTAAGTTTCGCAATGTGCATATGCTTCTTAATTATAATACTATTGTTTATAGAATATCAGTCTTATTCTAGGGCCCCAGAGGACCCAAAGGTGACACTGGACCAGCAGGTTTACCAGGTCAGAAAGGAAAACAGGTAAGAAGAAGGCAGGTAATAAACCAACAAATCAGAATGAATGTGGGGAATTTAGTAACAACTGAGGAAGTTACAAGCATATGAGAGTTTCTCTTGTATATAGCAGGATGAGCTCACAGATCCCTTGAAAAGGACTTTTTTTGTTTCCACAATTTGTTAGGTTTTCTTTAAATATTCTGGGAACGAGTCCTCTTTTTCCAAGCTTACTTCTAATAAGCAATTTATTTTGATGAGTAGGAAGGAATGTATGACTACACTGTATTATGCATTTTACACTTCCTTAGATACAATTCAAGGATAAGTTCAATGAAACCAAACCACTTCTGAAAGGTATCCATGGAAAGTCTAGCTATAAATTCAAGTATCTAAGGAAGAGCACTTTTAGGAGAATGTGGGTTGTTCCATTGTTTAGAATAAGCACCTCTTTTCTGCTGAGAAGAAATCCAGCAGGTAACTCTCTTTTCAGATAATTAGATATAAGACTAGGCAAAGAGACAGTACTGCCAGGCTCCCAAAGTACAGAATGTAAGTAGGCCCCACTTCGGATAAATAGCAAATTAGGTGCTAAGTGACTGATGTTGTTACTATGTGACAGAGTGAAGGTACATGCTCTGATGCCTGAAACAGACCACATCTTACGTTGAAGTGATGTAACTTAGTACGCAAATGAAAAATATAAATGTGTATGCCTTTCTTAGTTCTGTATGTCTGCTTTGAGATTCCCCAGAAGTCTCTGGGCAGAATATTTTTTCTTCTTTATTTTGAATCTCTTGTTGGTGTGTGACTTACTGGATTCATTGTGCTCCAGGGAAAACCTGCCTATTGTTGCTATCAAAATGATGAAATTTTATGTCCTTGCTCAGACAAACAAACAAACAAACAAACAAACACAGTTAATTAGCAGCTGTGACAGAGCCTAGAAGTGTGGCTAGCAGAGCAGACTAGTAACAGAGGGAGATGCAATGAGGTTGGCTCTGTCTGAGAAAAACCCAGCCCTAGCAAGAGAGAGGGGCCGTGGGTGAGACAGCAGAAAGCATATATACTGGGAGCATGATTTGGAATTTAGCTTCCTTCAGTGGGATTCGTAGTGAGAACTCTACGTCAGGGTTCCAGTCAATTCAAAGGGGGTTTTCTGGGAGAGGATTATCTTCTGTTTGGCCCAGTGTGGAGGGCAGAGAAGAAACCAAACCACTTCTGAAAGGGTCAGAAAGTGGAACCCTGAGAGGGGAAACAGACCTTTGTGCTAAGGAGAACCAAAGGGGTATATGTGAAAGCTCTGTTGGTTAACACTGTGGTGTTCTGAAGAAATTAGTTGAACATTTTTAAGGAACTGTTATTTTGTTTGAATATTCTTGAATCTACAATACCTTTTCTCTTGTTTGTTATTTTAATAAAGACCTCCTTCTTCTTTTTTTTGTAAGTTCTGCCTCAACAGAATATTTTCTTCAGTTTTATTTTTAATAGCATGCTACCACAAGTCATCAATACCTTTTGGAGTAACATTGATGAGCTTTGCCTTTTTATCCCCTAAGGTTGTGGGTCTTAGGGAAAGCAGGGTTGTGAATAAGCGGAAGAGAAGGAGCCAGGGCGTGATAGTGAGATTAAAAGGGGCACTGCTACTCCAGTGAGAGAGGGAGAAAACAGGCCCATCCTGTCTCTGCCCTGGACTAGCCCAAGCAAGCCTTCCTCACACCTTCCTTTCCTGCCTTTCCTCTTCCTCCCCCATATGTGATAGAACAAACCCAAATCCTCACTTGGATAATATATTTATCAGGACCAACCAAAATGCCACAAAAGTATGCAGGGTTTTGAGATCTCCAAAATTCTTTAACAGGTTCCCTTTTTGGAGTAGCATGGGGTAATAGTCTGGAGAACTTGAAAGCTTGCACATTTTGTGGCATTTCTCCAGAGGTACAATTTGCATATATTTCATTTGGTGTAAAATTTGGAATTTGAGATGTCTTTCACTTCAGATCAAAAATAGGCAGAAGAAGCAAGTTTAATGCTCACATAATATTGCAAGATAACTAGTATGTAAAAGGCAAAGAGGGAGGAAATGTTAAAGCACTGATCTTCCTTGATTACTGAACACTCCATCCAGACCTCTGTTTAACCCTTTTATTTAAATTATGGATAAGATTGTACATTGTTTTCTACCAGAAGAGCACTAGAAATATGAAAGTTCAGTTTCTTGGACTGTGTGGTCACTGCCAGATTCAGTCATTAACAAAAATTATTTTATGGTTTTTGTCATCACAGGCAGAGCAAGGATGTGTCAGTATGAACAAAAAATCTTCCAGGATTTTAGTTTCATATTACGGAGGATGATGGCCTACATCCTCAGAGCAAGCATGTTTCAGCCAGGCAGAAGCAGCATACAAACCCACTTTTGCACCCCTTCCGTGATGTCAAATATCCCCTAAAACATGTTAGGACAATCCAAACAGCCCTGACAGCTAAGCACAACTGCAGCTTCATCAGCTCTTGACTAGCCAAGAATGAGATTCACAAATTTGTTGTTCACAAAATGGCTTCTGATGGCTTCTGTTCATACAAGAACCATTTATTACTTTGGCCATTCCTCAGGCTTCTTCCAAGACAGGAAAAATTATACAGCACCATAAAAGTGCATACCAATAACTTAAGTTCCTCTCTGATCCTCGGGATAATCCCCAAACTGTCTTTTTTTCCCCCATAGACCCCCATCTACTTTAACATAACTTTCCTAGTCTTACAAGGTACTTTTCTTTCTATCTCAAATGGCCACAAGCTTTTCATCAGATTGTAGGAATAGAGCTCAGAAGTGAATCTCAAATTCCATTTAAGAAACCAAGAATCAAATACAAATTTTATTATTATATTATATTATATTGCTGACTTTCTCCCAGAGCGGGGCCCAAATGTAAAGTAGGAGGTAGGTTGAGATAGGATTCAAGGATATATAGGGACAGATGTGAAATACAAGTTAGATTTGTGTAAACAAGAAAAAGCTGCCTACTCTGCTATGCCATGTGGCCCAGCAGGCTAAAGCAGCAGGAGAAGTCAAGTGGACTGAAGGTCCATTTCTTTTCCTTTCCTTCAGGAGCTCCTATTTCAAGTCAGATTCATGCTAGCTCTAAAGCTGAAATAAACAAACAAATAAATTCCTTTATGCTTTTGTAGGGTGAAAAAGGTGAGCCAGGAGCTATCTTTGCATCAACTGACTCATTAACAGAATTGATGAGAGGACCAGGAGAAAAGGTAGCTTTACTGGATTGTTTTATGTATATATAAAATTTTTGGTATTCCATTGTTAATTCTGTCACATAGTTGATACCCTGTTGACTTAAATCACTGATATAGAAATTCTTTTCTCACAGGGTGAACCTGGAGTAATGGGACCACCTGGACCAATGGTGAATTTTTAAATTTTTTAAAAATAAATTCATTCTCTTTGTCTATACAACTTTTGTTCATTATAGGGGAGGAACTTGAAAATATTTTAATAGTCACCAAGTAATTGGTAGAAGGAATGAAAGGCAGAAGGAAATAGTTGGAATCAGCATTACCACAGAAAGCAAAGCTCAGCTTAAAAATGAGAATCCATGTTTTCATGTATGTGACCATTCTTTTCTAGAATGAGTCTTTTAATATACCACATTTGCAGGCATAGAAGATATACTTTTTCTGTGAAAAAATGACCTTTGAAAATGGAATGTGTCTTATATGCAGGTGCATTTTATATGGCGGCAAATATAGTACAACAGAAACAACAACATTCCTTTTCACTGCTCCCTGTGCCTCATGTTTCTTTCTAGGATGTTTGTATGCTACCAGAATCAAAACTGCTGTTTCCATAAAGCCTTTGACAAGTCCTTAGAGCTCATCCCAAATAAAATGAAACCTAAGTACTTGATTTACTCTTGCTATTTCTTTCCTTCCACAGACCAGTGGTTATCTGCCCTATTGTTGAAATTTAGATTCAAACTTTTTTTTTTAAAAAAAATTGCTTATGTTATTCTGTAAATTTCTAACTACAGTGATGGTACTACATGCATTTATTATATACTTGTGTATATAATTGAGTTCTTGTTGTTAACGGCCATCAAGATGATTTTGATTTATGATGAACCTACAAACAAGAGACTTTCAAGTCACCCTGTTATCAACAGCCTGCTAAGGTCTTACAAATTCAGGACCATGGCTTCCTTGATTGAGTCTATCCATTTGAAATGTGGTCTTCCTCTTTTCCGACTGCCTTCTACCTTATCAAGCATCATTGTCTTTTCTAGTGAGTTATGTCTTCTCATGATATGCCCAAAGAACAATAGCCTCAGTATAGTCATCTTGGCTTCTAGTGAGAGTTCAGACTTGATTTGCTCTAAGACCCATTTGTTTGTTTTTTAGCAGTGCACAGTATCTGTATAACTCACTTGCAGCACATTACAAATGAGTTGATTCTATTTCTATCAGCCTCTTCCCAAGGCTCCATAGGTCATTGGGAAATACTGCAGGCAGGTGGTCTCCTCACGTCTTAGTGGCTGGAACCTGTCCCCCTGAAACCAAGGGAAGGAGTCTGCAGTCCCGTTATCCAAGGCTGGAACGTAACAAGTTGATAACGTTATGTTAGCAGTCAAGCATATCAGTACTAGCCTTCTCACAAGCCTCATGACCCTTTCTGATGGTGATGACTGTCTATTAATAACTGTGACCACCACTTGGTTGTCACACCAGAAATGAACCCACTTGTCCCTAAATATATCAGTCCAAATGTTGACTGCCACTACTGTAGGAAACAGGTGCAAAAATGTAAGGTCGTGCACAATGTCCCCCACCCCAACCAGACCTCTGGCTACCTTTGAGTGCACCAGTGCCTGCAGAAATAATCCCCAAATCCAATGCCTGCTGGTGCATCAGAATGCACCTGAAATTCCATGCTTGGCTTCCAAACATACTGTCACAGGGAAACCTCTGAGCCAAATAGCCAAATTACTCCCTCAGTAATATGGATACAGTGGTGAGGGGCCCTAACTCCCACAGTTATTCTGGCTAGCTAGGCACAGAATGCCCTCCCTGGAGATACCATCTTACAAGTGAAATTGAGGTGGCCTGGCAATACTTTAAGGTGGCTTTCTTGTAATCCTGTATGAACTTGAACCATTCCCTGAGGACAGCCAGCTTGTCCTTGGACAAACATGATATTCCTGGAATGGAATCCAGCATGATGCCAAGGAACATGAGCTCCCTAAAAGCCCCTCTGTCTTTTCCTCCATCAATGGAATGCCCAACTCCCTGATCACTTCCTGAAAAACACCAAGTAGCCTGGCACAGTCATCAGTATTCCTTCTTCCACCATGAGGAAGTCATCCAGGTAGTGAGTCACCCTGGCCTTGACAATTCATTCCAAAAATGTACTGAACATCTCAAAGGCTGCACTGACTGAATACTCTCCATACAGATGGACCTCTTGTAGGGAAGAAAAAAAACCCAGCAGACTTAAAACCTAACAGATGGATTGGAAGCAGATGAAATGTGGACTGGATGTTGCATTTTACCATGAACTTCCCTCCATACCACAAGCACTTACTAGGCAGACTACCTGTTTGAAAGAGGCATACAAAACCAAACAGAATTCAGGTGGGATGGCATTATTGACTAATGCTCCCTTGGGGTAGGAAAGGTAGTAGATAAACCTAAACTCCCCCCTCAAGAGTAAAACTCTCAAGTTGCCCATCCGTGGTCCAGTGACAGGCCCAGCTACCAACCCAGTCTTTCTTATGTATATTTACAGACACCACCTCAGACAGACATAAGCAGACAAGCTTGTCCAACTCAAAAGTTACCCTCAGGCACAGGACTAGAATTCTGAACCCTGAAGCAAATCCCACCCTAATGAAATTGGCAGCTTTCTTGTCAGGATATTGAACCAAAAGGGGATGAAGAGCAGCCACATGGGGGTGCTGGCTGGCTGTTCCCCTGCTGTTCCCTCTTCTCACTAGATGTGACTTCTCTACTTCTTACCTCCCTCTCCGCTGCTAGTCCTGGAGCTGGCTCCCCTTTTTTCCTCCCACCAGCAGGTCCAGTGGGGCTCCCTGCCTGAAAGGACTGCTGACTACCACTTGAGTAGGAGCAAGAAAGCTTGGGATAAGTCCCAAGGCAATTCTCAGAAATTGTGCTTGAACTTGCATCGATCCTTTTGACACTTCCTTTAGTTGAATGCTCAGCACACCCACCTCCTGGAATCCTTCACCACTCAACAAAAGGGCTGGGAGCCCTTGCTTCTGCCTTTTATGTGAGAGGCGACTAAGATAAGTTATAGCTTCTTGCTGATTAAATCCCAGTGTTCATGATCACTTTAGGAACATCTCTTGCAGAAAGCCACATCATACTCTATGGCAGCCGCATCCTCTGCTAGGGCCCTTGTCTTGAATACATTGACAAAGGGGTTGGAAAGGTGTCAGCCCACCTTCTTTTCCTTCTTGTCAGCTCTAGATGAGCAGCCCTCCTCACCATCAGGTTTAAGGAGTGAGAAAACATCTACACAGTAACCATTAGGAGTACACTCCCTCATCTTCCTGTCCAGGTGAATGTCCAGTGGTTCCTCATGGTCACGAAAATTAACATACTTGGGCTCCTCTCCAGCTTCCTTCTCTCCTTCCCAAGAGGCTCTGGGTTCCCTGGCAGCCTGCTTCTGCCTGTCCCTTCTCCTAATGGCCAATGCCAGGAACTCTGGAAGATGTGCTGCAACTGTCCAATAATCTCCATTGGTGGATTCCCCTTCTTCAGAGGACTCATTTGTCTGAATTTTCTCTGTTGTTGTGCCTTCTGTGCTTCCTGACCTTACCTCTCTTCTTCTACTTACCTGCCCTGTTGTCCCTTGCTGACTCCTCTTCTGACTCAGAGAATAGATTGGTGCTACTGCTGGAAAGTGAGGGAGACCTGTGCCATCATCTGGCCTTGCCTCTCAATTGCTACTGCCCTTCTGATGCCTCACTTGCTTGGGGTCTGCCACTTGACACTGCTGTCTGGGATGCCTAGGATTCCAACCTCTCAGCTTTTTCTACTAGTTTCTCAAGCATCTGAGACAGGCCCTTGAGCACAGCAGAGCTGGTGGGTTCCGCCCCAGGCAGAGCTGTTAATCCACTGGCTTGTATAAGGGAACAGTAAATATAGATATGACTTATGTGTTTTTGTCTTGGTATCTTACAGGCATGTAAAGAGTACTCAAACATTTTCTCATTAGCCACATTGAGATTTCAGGGACTTGACAAAAAAGAAAAATGCTGAGTTTATTTTTTTTTAAAAAAAAACTTGTCACAAGAAACGTATCTCTTAAATATCTTTTAAGATATATATTTAAGATATAAGAAGAAAACTTCTTATATTATTGATTCCTGAATATGAGGATGAAATAAGATTTATATCCTTATTGTCTTATGAACCCATTGTTATTCTTTTGGCTGTTCTCTCTCTCTCTCTCTCTCTGGCTATTTCCACACGGGGCGAGGGAATCGCCCCGTGCTGGTACTTACTGGACCTTTGGGCTCGACGCTTGGGTCCAGGCTGGTCTGAAGCAGTGCGTGGCCGCCGCTCTGCACTGCTCCGGGGACGAAAATGGTGGCTTCCAGTTAGTGGAGACTCTCCACCAACCGCTGAAGCTCGCCAGCCTAAAGCCCGCCCCCGGCAGATCGCAGGCTTGCACTGGTGCGAGCCTGCAAATCTGCACCCGAGCGCAGGAACGGAGTGGCATGCTCTGTGCTTTTGAAAGACCTCTTTCAAGCGGTCTTTCAAAAGCACGCTGGACGACCACTTCGGGTCGTTCGGGAGCAGGCTGAGGTGCGGATCTACAGTAAGTAGGTCCGACCCAATCCGCTCCTAGATGCAGACGTCCTCTCTGGAGGATGCTCTGCACCGTTTCTTTAAGCCTGTGCAGAAATGGCCTAGGTCTCTCTCTCTCTTTTTAGTAGCCTTTGAAGAAAGCCACAGTATAATTAACTAGCCAGATACATTTGATATTTTCAATGAATAAATCCTATTTTCTACACCTTGTGATTGAGGCTCTTTTTCTCATTGGATTTCATGGGATGTTTCCAGTTTCTTTTGTGTGATCTTCCTAGACCTAAAGCTACAAGAACTACTAACTACCGCTACTGCATTGTCTTTTTCTCTTTAACATATTTTTCTGTAGAAGAAAATAGATAGCAAATACATTGGAAGGTTTCAAATCAAAGACAACAATCTCCGCTACCATATGGAATCCCAAGAATAATATACGGCAATTTCACAATAAAAACCTTATCTGGAAGTACTCTTAAAATTAAAAATGTAAATGCAACCCAAGCATATTTCTCCTTTTTCAAATTTTATTTTCCTCCACTCATTGTAGTGCTTTTTGTCTTTAGGGACCACCTGGGAATCCAGGACATAAAGGGGAACTTGGTTTTCCTGGCCGGCCTGTACGTATATCTTTTGGGGGGTGGGCAGGATTGATATTTTACTGTTATTTTTTTACATTGGTACTAAGCCATTTGTATGTGTGTGTTTTTCTCCTTCAGGGACGTCCTGGGCTGAATGGATTGAAAGGCATAAAAGGTGAACGGGGTGTAACGTTATATGTAAGTTTTATTGAAATGAAAATTTCCTGCTAATTGCATAAAAAGACGCAAGCATAGATAGAACAGATAAAAGGAATTACTTCTTCATAGAGTGTATAATGAACATGGAATCCATTGCCATATGATGAGACGAATGCAGTTTATTGATTACATTGTTATTAGAGTGGACAAGTTTTGGAAACCCAAGGGCCAATTTTCCACCTAGATCTTGCTGTAGGTGTCCCCCCTCCAAAAAATATAAAACCACAAGTCCATTTCAGATTTTGTGAGGGAATATTCCAAGGTGCCTGTGGGATTATTTGGTATACGCTGTTGGGAGCTGCTAGATGCCTATGGGTTGCAAAAATGATTGGGAGCTGCATATGTCCCATAGGCCACAAGTTGCCCACTACTACTATAAATAGTGGCCCAGTGGCAAGTGGATAAACATTCCATTCTAGTTCCTTCTTCAAATCAAACCCACAGGGAAGTGGGGTTATGAGAACCTAATGCATGGTGTGTGGGACTGCATTTAGCTAAGTTCATCAGAAGCATAGACCTGCTTTAGTCCACTTGATGCATAAGCCTGAAAATATTTGTTATGTGCTCTTTACAAATTTGTGCATACTCCTCCACAAGTGGATATATTTTAGAATGGACCTTGGAAAAGATAAAAATGCACGTAGCAACCCTAAGGCAAACCTATCATGGGGTTTTCTGGGGCTGACAGCGTGTGATATGCCCAAGATCACCCAGTGAGTTTCCATGGCTGAGTGAAAAATTGAACCCTGGTCCTCGGGTCATAGTCCAATACTCAAACCACTATACCATGCTATCTCTCATGTAAAGAAATTGATTATGTACATATCTGCATACATATATGTAGACAATATATGTAGGTTTATATGTATGTGTCATTCAGTTTCCATATTTGTTTAAATTGTTCATTCTTTGGAATTAAATGAGCATAGAAAGGGTCTCTTGGATTAAATTCTGTGAATACTGTAGATAAAGATGGAGGGATCACACTGTTTAGGATTTATGTGTATTTGGCTTCTGTTCATTCATAAAGCTATTTTGTCCCATTGCTACTTTAGAATATATTTTTTCAGAAAAAAATATTGCAAACTATGTTTTTCTTTACACATTTTCCCCAACGGACATTTTAATCTAAATTTTAATACATTTTTTATCTGAGAATTGCATTGCAAAATTCAAATTAAAAAAAAAAATTTCAATCTACACTGTAATCTAGGGGGTATGGATTAGTTCAATTTAAATCAGAACGCACACAGATTGACATTCTCAAGGATTTGTACTAGTTAGGGCTTATTCAGTTGCTGTAGTCCCAAAAGAAAAATGTCAGTTGCGGGAGAAAAGACAAACATCAAAATTCTCACATTTTCCCTTCAATAGAGACTTCAATGACACAGTCTTGTAAAGCAGAGGGGGGGATCATGAAACCCTCCAGATGTTGTTGGACTGCAACTCCTAGCAGCTTTCATCATTGATATGCTGGCTAGGGTTCCTAGGAGTGATAGGCCATTTCCACACAAGAGGGGAGGAGTGGTTCACTGCATGTCAAGAATGGTGTTTTTATACTCCGATTCAGAAACTGAATTCAGAAATTCAGAAACTGTGCTGTCTGCATCCCCCCCCCCCATTTATACTGTACTACTGTGGAGAACAGCGGTTGCTGCCTCCACAACAGCAAGTCCCTGGCCACTCCCATTCTTCTCCCTCACCCCGCCCCGCCATCGCTGATTGGTAGGTTTTTGAAAAAACACACACACATTTTTAACACATTTCTGTGTTGCTACGTTTGTGCGTAGGAATGTATGTTCATTGATATGTGGAAAAAAACACATTTTAAAAGTCCATTACCAGATCCACTCTCTTCCTGCTGTCCATTTAACACAGGAAGACAATAATGATGACAGCCTGTCCTTTGATGGGCAGAGAGAGACAGGGACAGAAATGACGGAAACCACAGCCTGAGAACGCCCATAGCCAGCCACTTCTGCGATGTGAATCAATGCTACACTTCTGCATGTAGATGAAAACCAAGCAGAACCGGTTTGGGAGCTTTACATCAGAGTTTTTCTGGTTTTCACATACAGTGGTTTCTCAGTGAACCGCAGTGAACCATTCTAGGAGCTGAAATGTGCAGAACCATGAGGAAAACTATGATGCTAAAATGGTACAAAGTGCAGACCGGAGGGTAAGAATTCGACGCTGCTACAACGTATCAACCTCGTGCGGAAACGGCCATAGTTAAACACCAACCCTGGTGTAGAGAAATGCAGCTTTTTAAAATGAGAACAATAACAAACAACAAAAAGCAGTGCCTCTCAGCAGATGTTGAGTTCAGAGCTTTTGAAGCGCCATCCTTCACTGCTCCTGCTAGTCTCCTGCAATTCTTTCCTGTTCATGTCCACATGATATTTTATAACCCTCTTTGGAAACCCTGGACAACAAAAAGTTGGCTTCTTCTTTAATAAACAAAAATTAGGATCCAGAATTCAAACCCTGTATAATCCATTTAACAAATGTCTTGCAGTTGGAGAGATGTTTCCTTAATTTTTGTCTTTCCAGGGCCTCCCTGGTCTGCCTGGACCACCTGGCCCTCCAGGCCCTCCAGGCCGTGTGGTATATATTAAAGGAGTAAGTACATTCAAGGTTGTCTCCTTGCTTAGTTGTGCCTGGGGTGTCTATGATAATTAAATGCAGCCTTCATCTTCAGGAGCACTATGTTTCTAATTGTCAGATGCTGTGAATAAGGGATGAACATTTCCATCACATTATGCTTGTTACCTCCCACAACTCTGCTACACAAAATGTGTTCCTATTGGACACAGAATGCTCCAGTATGATAAAACTTTGGTATGATCTGAGTATCAGTAGTTTTCAGAGCTGAATGTTAGTTTGACAATACTGCTTGACAGCTAAGAGTGTATTCTTGAAAATTACCCACAAGCATGCAAATGCATATTCAAACACTCTTGAAGCAAAGGCAAGGACTGGGATAAATGTAATGAACAAATAAGGCTAATGTCGTTTTTTTTTTAAGGCATAACTGATAGCAAAGGAAGAAGTGGGAGGAGCAGGGGAAAAGTGATATATCTGCTTCAAATTGTCTCCCCAGTCTCCCTCTTGTAAATTTAAAAATTGTGTTTGCTTGCAATGTGTAATTTAGAATTTAAGAAAGTTACCGTATACATGTGCATAGTGTTTGGAACTGGTGGATCCTTTCTTAAGAGTTTGCAATATCCAAGCTTAAAAATTTTCAAGCAGCGTCAGGTATTTAATGTATTACTTTTTATATAAAAATACTGTTTAGTGTACTTATTTTCCTTCAATTTTTGAACAGACAGTTTTCCCAGTTTCTCCCAGACTTCAGTGCAAAACAACAGTAAGTAGTATACAGTACTTGTGTTTCATATTTTTCACTGATAAATATATATCATGTGCCATGAGATCTAGCAACACAATATGTATATAATTTAACTGAATAAATTAAGTTACATTTGGCTTTTGTTTTTTGTTTTTTGTTTTTCTGGTCTTGTCCATT
Organism: Iguana delicatissima; assembly: GCA_948472985.1. NCBI lineage: Eukaryota > Metazoa > Chordata > Lepidosauria > Squamata > Iguanidae > Iguana > Iguana delicatissima. The sequence continues at coordinate 92,285 of CAOKZL010001062.1, forward strand.
GCTTTGCCACCATAATGCTGAATGTGTGCTAGATTGCATGGGGCAACAAATGATGGCTTGGAAGCCACATGTGTATGCACGTGCAGTCGCATCTCCACACGCAAGTTCTTGTGCACACATATGTTACACATAGTAAGCAGTTGGGGGTTTCCCTGTATATTGTCCCTGTATATTGTCCTCACACCATTACCACAGCCCAGGAGCACTCAAGGAGAATCTTCTCTGCACATTTTCTTCTCTGGTTCATTCATGTCCCAGAAAGTCCTCTAAACAGCTGTTTGGCAGGCTGTTGAGAGTGCAGTTTTGCTGTGGAAGAGAAGTGTTGGAAGACAGCTACCCTGAAAATCTGTACAACTCTCTCCTGTAGTGCACTTGTAGTAGTGGCAGCAGTGGCATTTCAGCAAAGAAATTTGGCGGGGGGAACTTGCAAGTTGGGTGCTTCTGGTAGGCTAAAGAAGTAACTTCCAAAAGTTGTATTCATTTTTGAAGGGAATAGGGTAGCTCTGGGAACAGCGATTGTCGCTGTACAAACAGTGTGCATCTTCATTTCAGACTGCTTTCATTCATAAGGAGAATTTACTTTTACTTTTCAGGTCTGCTCTTTTAAAAACATTCTTTCAAAAGGAAGCACTTATTTTGATATATGGCTAACACCACTAGAGCAAAAGCAATCCATATGTGCTGCCAGTGCCCATCTGGGGGCACAGACCATCAACATTATTTGTACAGAGTCTGAACTGCATGGCTGCCTGTTTTCATGAGGACAGTTCACAGTCACATATTTACTTCCAAAGAAATAGTGTTATCTAAATGACAGAGCACATGTGTTAGGTCCCAGTTCAGTCCCTGAAATTTCCAGTTAAAATGGATACAGTATCAGGTAGCCACACTTTGTTTTCCCCATGAGGCTAACAGTAGTCCCACTGCATGGAGATTCATAATACTAAACTGGAAGTCAGGGAAAGTGAATTCTCTCCCAGTGCTGTGGCCCCAGTGCAAACTGCAGGACTGTTCCTCTCATTAGCAAATGAGAGGTGGCTTCTTCAGGCAGTGGAGCTTAGGTGTCACATGAGTGGGCAGAAAATTATTTGTTATCCAATGTATTGTTTTACTCCTAGGTAGAGGCCTTTCTCGATCTTTTGGTTTTATGTGTCATAATAATGACTGTCTTTAAATGCTGTATGCTTTGATTTGAGTAAGCAAGGGCAGCAAGATGTTTGCCAAATGGAGTACAGAAGGTTGCAGCTGCACTTACTTTTTAAAAATGTGGGGAAGGGAATGTAATCATGGATTTTCTAGGCCACAAGTTGCCATCTGTGTTTTGAGAAGGTACATATTAAGCAATTTCATCTAATTAACCACAGAAATGCAAACACAATCTGTACTTTTGAAATCCGTGTTCTGTTCCACTGTGATGATAATCCAGAGAAATTATAATGGGGTGAACAGATTGCTTTTAACAGCATGGAATAACATCGTACAGTATGTAGGATTTCCTTAGAACTGTTGAACAGACTGTGGTTGCTGAGGTTGAGACAACAGACCTTTGGGAATACAGTAAATATTTTAAAAAGGCAAAGTTGTTGACTATGTGGACTTCCTTGGATGTTAAGACCAGGAGCACCATGCCAGGGCAAGGCAAAGTAACTTTATTCATCCTGAAAACCAAATATCTTCCAGAGAGCCATATGCCAGTGGTGTACTGCCAAGCAATTATGAATGTGGCCCACTCTTCTGGCATGTTGCCCCCAATATGATTGTTAGGACACCATTCTCTCTCACGTACACACAGTCTGATGCATAAACACAATACACGTACATATACACATGTTGCTGCTCACATACTACAATCAGGCACTGAACAGAAGGTTTTTTTCTCATAGATGAGGGCATAGCATTGAAATGAGGAGAGTTGTCCCTTCTCTCTCTGGCAACAACCCCCCCCACACACACACACACTTGACGGTATCCTCCATGTTCCAATTATTTCAGCATGCAAGGGAGGAGGGAAAATCTCTTCAACTCTGGTCACTGAAGGGACATCAGGACTTTTCTGTAAAGGAAGATTGTGTGTCAGTTAGGACGTTCTACAGGCGACATCTAAGCTGAAGAATGGGAGGTTCTACATTGCTTATCACTGATGCTGCACATAAAAAATTGACACAAGGACATGATTAATGAGTAAATGTGTGTTCATTGTATTCTGTATTCATTTGCTTTATGTACAGGTAGGCACTGATCACCTTGGAAACCAAGAAGTGACTGATGGTGAGTTATTCAGGAACTGAGGCTTTAGTTCTAAGTTGTGTGATCTTATTATTGCCGCCGTTTGCAATCAGCACTGGCTTCCAGTCCATTACCAAGCCCAATTCAAAGCACTAGTTTTAACCTTTAAGACCAAAATGGTTTGGACCAGGTTAGCTGGAGTCTCTTCTCTTGTATTCACCTCACTGGTCCTTTAAACTGTTGTCTCAGACTATCCTCCAGGTGATCCCCTCCAAATAAGGCAAGGCGAGTGGCAGCAAAAATCTTTTTGTGCCTAAACTCTCATTTGCCAACAAGGGAACAGTTTGAGAATGCATACACACCTGCTGCCAAGTCCCTCACCACACATACCTCCTGCTGTCGCATCCCTGATGAAAGCGACATGGCCACAGGTGAGTGCATGAGCCCAAACTGCTCTCTTGTTTGCAAATGAGACAGTAGTTTCAGTATTTGCAGCCCCCTGCCACATCGCTGTTGCTGCTGCTGGTGTCCAGCAACAGGACTTTGTAGACTGCCTGTGAGGGCTCTGTGGATCCCATAGGGTCCACAAATCCCAGGTTAACAACCATTGTTGTAGTGGGTTATGTCCTTTTGCGGCCCAGGGTAGGCAAGTGTCACATGATACAAATAAGAGAGATGATACCTCACTCCTATTTCCAACCTTAGTTCCTTCCTTTTTCCCTGCCTAGGTTAGGTCTCTTTTTCACTTTCTTCCAAATCCTAACATATTTCTTCTCTTTTTCCTTCAACCTTCTTTTTGGCACTTTCCCCCTTTCATTCTTCAGTTCCCATTATCTCCTTCCTTAAAAAGAAAAAAAAAGCCTCTTTCTTCATTTCTAAGCCCTTTCCTCTTTCCTTTACTTGTTCTTCTAACTACCCCCACCCCAGCTCCTAAGCGGCATGGGAAAGGCTATGAGAAAATCTTCTAAAGCTTCAGTCTTTAAATCACATGAACCCTTCTGAGGCATATGCCTATTGTCCACAGCAGGCTATGCTGCCTCCTTGGGGAGCCATTTGACTCCCCAGGGTGACCCCATCTTCCGGAAACTGTAACAGAGTTCATCCACTGAGATTGTTCTTGCACTCCTGACACAGAACCTCAGACTTCCCAAATGCCAAATCTACTTGCAGTCCCTGCGGTCATCCCAACAGGCAGCTCTGTGGGAGAAAAAGGGGATGATGTGATTCCCTTGGCTCAGGAGCTGGGGTGGAAGGGGCTCTAGGGAGGGTAGCTTAGATGAACTTCCCCTTACAAGTTTTCCCCAGCATTGCAGCATGATTCACTGCCACTGTGCAGCTGTGACTGCCTCTAATGCTCCTTCTGGAAGGCAAATTCCCCTCCATCCTCCTCCTTCTCCTCTTGGCAGCCATTTTCAACCGTGCTTTCCGGTCAGTCATTTTCTCCTGTAGTCCCCTGGTGACTATTTTGAACCCAACAATTTCTATTCTGTGCCTTGTCCAGCAATGCAGTTTATGCCAGTCTTTGTCTTTTTTCAACAGAGATTCCTTAGTTCAAAAGATCAAATCTTCTGAGATTCAGCAGGTTCCTACAGTTCCACATTACAGCCACACTCTTAAATTTTCAGCCCCTTCACATCCGCCTTTCCCCTTCAAACATTCTCAGCCTGCCCTCCTCTAGCTATGCAGGTCTGCCTCCACAGCTCTCTCCACATTCCTTTGATGAGGAACCTAATCACTTGACAGGTACTTCTGTGGAGTTGACACAACCAGCACCAGATTTAGATAATCTGGATTTAGAAGCCTTTTCAGAGTGTTTCTGACCTTGAGGAAGGTGAGTAGTCAGATACTGCTGACCAAGGAAAGACTGTTTGACAAGACTGTTTGACCCTAATGCTTTTCTTCCATTTTTGTCAGACAGTGCAGGCTCTAGGCCTATAAGATCTGGCCTCTTCTCACAATCAGACTTCCTCTTCAGACACAACTTTTTCAGTAGCCCTTTGAGGCACCTCTGTGTTTCTTAAAACTAGGCCTTTTTCCTTCTGATTTCATGATATCCAGGAGGCCAAATGGTCTCTTCCTTTGCAAGGTAGGAGAGGTATTAACGTCTCTCAAAAGCTTTATACGCTCACACCTAAAGATATGAATATGCTGAAAACTCTTTGGTGGAAGTCCCAATTTTAGCACTCCTTTCAGGGGCCTAGTCCCTAGGTAAGGTGACTTCTCCGTTAAGGATCCCAATGAAGAAAAGCATAGACACTTGCCCTGAAGCATATGCATGATGCCCAAGGCTCTTCCATCAGAGCCTCCTCCATTGCCTCAATCAATGCTAGGTACTATGATCTGAATAAAAGATCTTATTGGCAGTTAGGACTTCGATGCTAAGACCCTGCATTATTCCTTAAATAAGATGTACAAGCCCTGGCCTCTATCTCTGAATCCACTAGAGACTTCCTTTCTTTTTCATCTAGAGCCACTGCAGCCTTAGCAGTAGCACATAGGTCTCTCTGGTTCAAGAACTAGTGTCTAGATGAAACCTTAGCACTGTTTCTTTTAAAGTCTCTCTCCTCTTCAGGGAGAATGCTCTTAAAGAGATTTTGAGAGAAACCAAAGATAAAAAAGAAGGCATTGTTTTCTGTCCACACGCCCCCCCTAAAAAGACAACAGGCCCAAACACTCCTTTCCTTCATTTTGTCCCTTTTGATCCTTCTCCAGACCCAGGGAATTTGCAACTTTAAGCCTTATTGGATCAGATCCTGTTTCCAGTCAGGGAGTCCAACCTACCCTTCAGGACAAGAGGGACTTCTCTCTAAACCTGAAGAGCAAATATCTACCATCATTCATTATCAGTGGGAAGCAAAGTGAACTGCTTCCTTTCAGCCTAGCAATGATGAACCACAGATGACTGGCTTGTCATCACCATCAGCCAAGGTTATGCCCTAGAGTTTCACCACATACTTCCTCAGAGGTTCCTTCTGTCCCCAGTCTCCAAATCCTTTCTCACGAGATAGGCATTCCTCAAGGCTATCAACCATCTTCTAGCTGTAGGAGTGATAGAGTCAGTACTACCTGCAAAACGGTTTAAGAGGGTTACTACATCGTCTTTCTGGTGCCCCCAAAGGAAGGGGTCTGTTCTCAGTCCTGCAGCTCAGCTACATGAACAACTTTCTCAACTACAAGAAGTTCAGGATGGAGTCTCTCCAGACTATTCAGTAGCCATCTACCAGGAGGAATATCTCTCTTCTTTCAACCTTACCAAGGTGTATTTTTGCATTGGTATTTTTCCCAGGCACAAGAAATTCCTTCACCTTTTTTATAACAACCAACACTTCCAGTTACAGTTCCTTCCTTTTAGTTTGGATTTAGCCCTCAGGGTATTTAGTAAACTTATGGTGTTGGTGTAGCCTCCCTGCATATCCAGGAGATAAACATCTATCCCTATTTGGATGATCTCCTGATCCATTCTCTGTCCCTCCTTAGAGCAAAACAGGGCCTCTTGGGCATCCTGTGTTGCCTAGACAGTTATGGGTTCCTGGTAAACATCAAAAAGAGTACCTTAACTCCATCCGAAAGAATCTTATACATGGGGACATGATACACTTTCAAAAAAGCCCATTCTCTTTCTCAGCAATAGAGATAACCAAACTCCCCTAAACTGCATGGACAACCAAACTTCTACCATGTACAGACTTCATGTCCCTGGGCCACCTCCAAGCATTCATCATGTCCTCCATTTCCATAGTACTTTGGGCCAGATTTCACTGCAGGCCACTATATAGCTACTTCTACATCAGAACAGACTAGCCCCCAAACAGTATCTTCTGATGATGCTCACTGTAGAGGTATTTCCTCCTTTCAGTGGTGGTCTAATCTTTACAATCTCTGCAAAGAGGATCTACTTAGGGACCCTCCCAGATGCCAGCTTGTCAAGATGGGATGCATATTGCAAGGGACACATGATATAGAGTGCCTGGTCTCCCTGGGAAAAACAGCACAGCATGGACTGGCTGGAGCTCAGGACAATTTACCTAGCATTAGTTCAGTTTGCTCCCTTCTCAGGTACCAACATATACTGATTTGTACAGACTTGATAGCATCCAGGGCACACTTCAACAAACAAGGAATCACTCATACTCCCATGATGCAGTGCTCCTTTTTGAATGGGCAGAGCCTTACCTCTTTTCCCTAGTGGATCCCCACATCAAGGGCATCCAGAACACAGAAGCAGACTTCCTCAGCCATTACATCATTGAGCCAGGAGAGTGGAGCTTGCCTCTCTCACTCTTCAACCAGATAGATTAACTGTAGAGTCCTCACCAAAAGGCCTCCTTGCATCTTCAAAAAACACCAAGCTCAAGAAATTCCTATGTCAATTCGCAACTCCTCAGGAAGAAGTTGCCCTAACAGCTCTCTGACCAAAGGGCCCTCATTACCCTCTCTTTCCCATACCCATCTCTTGCCTTCTTAGGAAGCTCAGACTGTTATTGGACAGAAGCTGTGCTGGTGGCTCCACATTGGCTTTCTGCAATCTTAAACTAGGGCCCATGATTCCTTCTCAAAGATTCCACGCCTGTCAAAGTAAGGTTGTACAGGCTTCCAGGGCCAAACTGTCTAATAAAGTTTTTGCTGTCAGGACTTACTATAGGCCTAAAACCTAACACACAAATGTTCCAAACCTCTGCTCTGCCCTCAGTTCTTTTCTCATCATCAAAACACCCAATGTTTTCTCATCCTCACATCAAGAGGTCCTTTGGGGAGCCTCACTCATTTCTCTTCCAGTTGTGCACTGTTTCTCCACCTGGAGTACCTATTCAGTTCTTAAAATACTTACCAAAGTCCCCTTCAAATTCTTATGCACCAGTCCTCTCAGCCTGCTCTCATTCAATGTCTTTTTTTCTGATGGCTGTCACCATAGCCAGGAGAATCACTCCGTTCATCCAGCCAGGTGTTTCTTCGAAAAGTATTCAGTCACCTTAATGCTAGACTCTCAAAAGTAAATTCTGTTTTTCACCACTCTCAGTCCTTCTGCCCTCCTCTTACTCATCCCACAGAGAAACTTTGACACAAGTTGGATGGGCATAGAGCCCTCAAAATTTTCATTCAGTGTACACAGTCCTTTAGGTACTTCAAGGCCCTATTTGTCTCTAAGCCTTCCAACCTTGGAATGCTGATTAAAGGTATGTATTTTCACAGTCTACAGCTCTCTAAACCCTCACATGTCATTGCATACTTTATGAGATAAGCAGCAGCCACAACTGCTTTTTCCACCAGCGTATCATTAGGAGAAATTTACGGGGCAGCAGGATAGTCTGAACCTTCTACATTCACCAGGCATTATAAAATGGACAAGTTTGCAAAGGTTTCCTTTGGCAGAAGGATCCTTTACAAGATTTTAGCACTTTAAATGCCATTGCCCTGCCTTTCAAAACTGTGTAGGTTTGGATACATCCCAATACAAGATGTCTCTTTTGCTGCATACAGAGGATGGCTCATTGAATACTTACTATAAAAGTCTGTTCCTGTATGCAGAAGAAGGTGACTAATGGCCATTCTAGCAGTGGCAAGCTTTGCTTATTTTTCTTCTTGGTTCAGTCTGGTTCTATACTTTTTTCTTTCTTTGGCTGTCTTTCTCCTAATCTGTCTTAGCTGTCATCCAGAACTGGAGGCAGAGCTGGAAGCACAGCATTATCTCTTTTACTTCCTATCATGTGACCTCACATGGGCAGTGACAAGACATAAACCAATACAGGATGTCTCCTTCTTCTACATACAAGAACAGGCTTTCATGGTTAGTACCCAAGGTGCCATTTCAGTGGTGGTACTATGTCTATCACCTGTCCCCAAATCCTATATTATGGTCCTTTCAACCTTTTTATTATTTCACAGCTTTTCAAAACTGTTTTAATGCTTTTTAAATTTTGCATGTGATACTTATATTACTGCCCTCCTCACTTCCTTCAGATTTCCATCCTCAAAACTAAATTAGTACCCATGGATATCATTCTTTTTGCTCATGGTCACTTGTAATGTGAAATTACAACTCAAAGTTGCCTTCCTGCTGGTCAACATATCAGCTAGATGGATTTCAGACTCTCTCCTCACATCTGCAGTTATGCGTTTTTCATAGAGAAAAGGTAACTTGAAATCTGACCTCTTCCCAACCTGCCCCCCCACATTATAAAAGTTACAATTAACTGGACAAAGAAATTTCCTAACCTTCCTTCTCTCCAAATTTGAAACCAGCACAATTCAGAAGTGAGCAGAGCATCCCAATTTTATTTAGACAGAACACTAAATATCAGGAAAAGCAAAGCAATGTTTGTCTCTGTTCAAGGGAAGTCTGGAGGCTTAAGGGATATACAATAAAGGGTTAGCAGACCCTAGATCAGGGATGGCCATGCTCCAGAGCTCAGAGGTTCCCATTTTCAGCTCTTCTGGAGCTCTAAGGCAGTGGTTCTCAACCTGCGGGTCCCCAGATGTTTTTGGACTTCAGCTCCCAGAAGCCCTGAGCATTGACCATAGTGGCTGGGGCTTCTGGGAGCTGAAGTCCACAAACATCTGGGGACCCGCAGGTTGAGAACCACTGCTCTAAGGGGAATCATCTGCCATTTTAGCACCATTTTGCAGTACCAGAGGTGATGTTGTGTCACTCTTAGTCCATTGGGACTTTCTGGGGGAAATTCTTGTTTTGGGGGAGGGGGTAGAAGATACCCTGAAACAACATTTTAACAGTTTTTAAAGATTTTTTTTCCTAGTGATGAGTGACTTTTTGAATGTAAAACAGGATTTTTGGCCAAAAAAAATGGGGGCAGGTCCTAGGGTTGGTTGAGGGGTTAGCAGTGTGCCTAAGGCCTGCACTAGACAACGGACAGCTGTATGCAGCACGCAGCCTCTGCCCTAGGCAAAAAACCTATAGGAAAGATTTTACTCTTTCAAAGTAGCTGCCATAGCTGATTTTTGGGGCACTTTTCCTGTAGAGGGACCTGTAGGGCAGTCCTGAGCTTCAGCAATAATTTTCTTAAAGACTGGTATGTTTTCTTCTGCATTGACCATAAGGTCTGGCAAGGAGAAATAGTATGGGGTTCTATTATCCTTAGAAATCCCCTCAACAGTGCCATTGTTATGTTATGTCATTATTCTATGAAATACTCCCTAGACGCTCAGGAAAAAAATTGAAGTTTTCTAATGGTGAAGTTCTATTCTCTCAGAGGGTGTTCTGCCCTCACCACCTCCAAAAAGAATACCATTGTTTCTGCCTTGTTAAACATGTGGGATGTTGGTGATAGAGTGGACTTCCCATGGATGTCCCAGTGTTCTAAACTGTCTGAATACTAAGTATTTCTTCTTTTTCTTAAAAGTAGTTCTAATTTCAGGTTTGCAGTTCAGTATCAATAGGAGCAGGTTCTCAGTGATAGAAGTGTTCCAGAGAGGCTGAGGGGTGGTTTTGCTCTTCCAGACTGACCTCCTGAGGATCAATCTGGTCCTGGAGACTGGACTGATCCCCCTCTTAGAGAAGCAATAACCAGTCGCTGAAACTTCATGCCCACTCCTAGAGGAGGCAACATCCCATGGTTTGGAATGTGCTCTGTGATTCCCAGAATAAAAGTAAGAACAATTCTGGATTTCCTGAAGAATCTTGTAGATCATAGGAATCAATATTCCAAGCATCTACAAAGGTTGCTGCTTGTATAACAGGAGAAATTGGCCTGCTATGTCTCAAATCACTCCCTGATCCTTTTTCCTGACTTATAGTAACAGTTCTAGTTGAAACTCATTCCAGAATAAATAGTGTGAACAGTTATTTGGTGCGAAATAAGAGTGGTGTTACTTTTTTTTATTGAGGTAGCTCCCTTTGTTTGTACAAAAGTAACTCTCTTCTTAGTTTAATATAGCTAAACCCATTGTTCTTCATTTGGAAATGATTTACAAATAGAATTGTTACTGGAAGTGAGGAAATGGAACCAGAGAAAAGAAGCACTTTCTATTGATGCTTTGTTGCCCCACCTCCATAATATTGTGTTTGGAGGCAGCAGTTAGCTACTTTCTTCTCAGGACTTCCCAGAACTTCTCATTTCCTACCTCATTCAAGTATACAAAGCTTTCATACCTTTCAGGTGTGTAAAATAAGGACAAGGGGATACAGTTGGGAAACTGTAGGGATAGGGAATGGGACACACCTGCATTGGCCTATATATTTGTACTTTCCTGATAGAGAATAGAATTTTCCACCCCAGAAAGTTACTTGTATTGCCTCTTTCATTGGATCAGCAAAAAAGGGGGGCGGGGAGGAATGGACATTTAAAAGATGGAGCTTTTTAGCAGAACACTTTAGAAATCCTTTTATATGTGTGGATGTCATTAGCCATGCAAAGATTACTCTGTTACTGATAACATATTTTCTCATAGATATGTTTTCTAAAAGCAGGTTCCAGAAGTGTACATGGCCCACAGACCATCAAAGGTGAAAAGGGAGACAGAGGTCCACCAGGTCCACCAGGTATCATGTTTTTAAAAGACTGTTTCTGGTTTCTGGAATGAGGATATTCCAGAAATAAATTCAAACATCTCTGTAAAAACTGCACAGGCTAAATTGGAAATACATAGCAGAGAAAATGCCTATAACCCCAAAGTTTTATATTATGAACAGTAATCCCACTACCTTCTGCTGCTGTTCAAGGAAATGAGGGCATAGGGTTCTATAGCTTTTTGCCAAATTTTGCATCATTTTGTGCATGATATATGAGATGTGTAGTAACTGGTCTGGGATGTCCCTAGTTCAAATCTTGCTAAATAGGACATGAGAGATCCATGATGATGATTTCCCATGGCTTCTGTTTTGCTGACTAAAGAAATTTTTGTAAAAAGAATTGTTCTGAAGAAAAATGCATGTTTTCCTTGTTGGTACATAATGCACATATATTTTGGAGAATACTTGCATTACAGCAGTGCTTGGCATCTTCAGTTTTGTAACTATTTGTAGCTTTGCTGGGGACTTTTTTTTTTAAGATTACTAAAGCTTCTTAAATTGGTCAAGCTAACCTATTAATTGATTTGGTATTGTATTCTTCAAGCTGTAAAAGGTGGTAATCATGGATCTCTTCTGGTTTGGTCCTCAGCCAAGATCTCACTGGATTCCCCTATATATCAGGCAGGACAATAACACTTCCCTGTATTTCAGGATAATTTTAAGAATTACTGAGGCAATCCACATGAAATGTTATATATATTATTGTACAATAGTTAGCAAGTGTACAGTAACAAATGGTAAATACTTGCCACAATTTGTTCCACACACCTCAGCTGCTATGTCTTTGAATGCTTTTGGGGATTCTGGATCACACATTGCATAGCAGAATTCTCAAACAGCACTCACTATTCTCTGTTGCCTTGACTTTACATTCCTTCTGACACTGAAATGTCATAATATGTTCTTGATAAGGTTAGGGTGACCTTAAGGGCTGACTGAGGTGTTTGGAAGAAGCTTCTCACACTGCATGCAACTGTTGAATGCCTGGTGTTTCCCTGGAGATAACATTTACTTTTAGCATGTTTGAGTATGGTTACTAGAACAGCACATCATGCCCTCATTTATGAAAAGAAATGACTTTAAAATTCTGAAAGAGATGAAACAGAAATATTCTTATTTCACCAGCAGCAGCACCAACATTGGTAGTAGTCCTTAAATTGGATTATTTGTAGATCTTAGGGTGTCGCCTGAAATGTCAGGGTTGTAGCTTCCTTATCTTGGTCGCCAAAAGAAGGAGTTAATTTGCATGGTGAGAAGTTAAAAGCAATGGGGAGGGAGTGTTTCACAGGTTCTATTTTCTCCAGCCCTATTGACTCATTCTTTACTTAAAACATTTTCTCTTTACTCTTTAACCAAAAGGGCCTGAGAGTAGCTTACAGATCTTCTTAGTGGGATACTTAGGCACATCTCTAAGAGGCATGCCAGACAAAGAAGATGGGATTATAACACCAATATAATGAGACTCCTCTACAAATTTTACTTTGGATTTGTTAATAACAGACAGAGGATTGGAACCTAGGTTGATTATTACGTTTATGAAGTAACTATAGAAGGAAACAGGCCAAGCATATATCCACATGTATCAGTTGTAAGAGTTGTAAGGAAGAAAGAGATTAATGTTGTGTTTCTTCAGTTAATGGATAAAACTAATCAATATGATTTATATCTCAAGTCTGAAACTGCTATATTCTTCCAATAAGAATAGAGCACTTTCAGAATTAAAATATAAATCATGTGGGTAAGTAGTTCATTGACTTAAGGAAGGGAACTGTTGTCTATGTATGTTGTCTATCCAGAAAAGGAACTGAACACCATCTTGGTTTCAGTATTTTTAAATAAAGAGTTATCTGATTAATCAGTTGGCACCGTGCTATATCAGTTCAAGGAAATGAGGAGTTTTTGGAAGTATATTGACAAATAAAGAATCTACAAGGTAGGTGGCCAAGATCTATAGACTGTGGTTTAATCCTGTTGGGAAAACACTTTGCAATACCAACTGCAGAACAGTAATGGCTTCAAATATGCCAATCTATTAAACTTACCTCAGTCTTTCAGTTCATGGACTAAATATAAAGTGATACTTAAGTGGCATATAACACCATAGAGATTATGTTTCCAGTTACTCGTTGTTATGCATGTTGGAAGTGTGTCACAATTACAGTATGTGCATGTGTTATCTGATGGGAATGACAATATTTATATGTTTTCTTCAGCATATAATAATAGGATATGTAAGATGAAGACTCTGAAATCAGTGCCAATCCTTTACTGATTTTATTTCATATATTAGAAATCAGCTGACCTAGAATAAGGCTATCTGTTACTGCAGTTTAGGCCTACCTGGCGACAGCATCCGATATCTCTTTGATATCAATAATTCAGCCTTATGCTATCACCCCTCTCCATGTGTTTGTGAGGCCCCCAGACAAGCACAGAACTAGGCTCAGCCATCAAACACTGCAATATCCCAAGACAATACAGGCAGGCCAGAAATAGCCAGATCACAGCTTTAGGAGACCTCTCTGCAAACACCCTCATTATGTATGCATGCTGTTTACAAAGGACTCCCTGCCCCTAGCAGGTAACTTGGCAAGGTAGAAGCTAAAGGCCAAGCACTGAGCATTTGCATACAGTCTACCTCTTTGTCAATTCGGACTTAACTCAATCATGCTAAATTTTGACCTTTTGGAGACATTGTCTCGCACCCAAAACTCATTGGTGTCCCCCAGTAAGGCATAGCCTGCAGTTACACTTCTCCCTATAAAACCCCCTGATTTTGAGACCTTCCTCAGATCACTCCGGACTTCCATCCAGCCTCGCTGCTGCTCTGTTTGGCGAGCTGTCCCTCAGTCCCACGTACTGAGTCTCCAGACCAACGAACTCAAGCTTCAGGACAGGTGTCGTATCACCCAATTCAACAATCCCTCTAAAATCCCTCTATACCACTCCAACCTTTATTTTCCTTAGCTACTTGTGTGAGTGTGTTGCATACACTGTTTGTCTGTATTTAATAAAATCTCAATTATTTTCAAAACGGTCTGCTTCTTGACTTGGCCTGACCCCGTAAACACTGGGTTACAAGATCCTGCCAAGTTACCCTGCTTCTCGTAATGCTAAAGCAGTGGTCTGAGCTAATTTTCCCCACCTATAGTTGAGCACATTTTGGTGTCCCTCACAGGACCCCCAGTAAACAGGGTAACATATTGGTCCCAAATTTGCTAATTGCTGCTGAAGTATTTCATGCTACTGACCACAAAGACCTTGGCAAGGCTAACTACGTGCAACCCCCCCGCCCCCAAACTGCTAACTTCAATTTTCAAAAACAGATGTCATGTAGGAAAAAAAAGGGAAGTGCAAAAATTGAAATGATTAAATTTATTTTAAATTGCAAGAATAAATAATACAAAATCTTTTACTGTCTTTCTCAAACACAAAAGAAAATGGTTTAGCATACAAATCATTTTGAATAATTTTGTGAATTGTAATGTAAAAATGTAAGTCTCTTAAAAGTTTCAATTTTAAGCTCATCAAAATCTTACTTTCCTTTGCAAATTTTGTCACCAGTTCCTTCAGGTCAAATCTCTGAGCTATTGCTATAAACTCACACCATATCAATATCTTTGTTTCTATTGTGCATCAATATTTTTTCCATATTCTTTCAAGCCTTAAGTACATCTCTGGTAGATTTTTTTGTTGATGCTGTATATATTATACAGGAAGCTAAACAGAGAATCATACTTGTGTAGCTGTTGAAATCTCTCTTCAACGGATTGTACGGTCATGATTAAAAGACAACATAGTAGAAACCTGTCCTGAATTTCCACTGTGGAGCTTGTGGTGCTTTTTCCTGGGTCTCATATGCAAACTGCTGTTTCTAGAAACCTGTCCTGAATTTCCACTTTGGATCTTGTGGTGCCTTTTCCTGGATCTCACATGCAAACTGCTGTTTCCTCTTTTTCTAACTTGTTCTATCTCAGAATTTGGTAGTTTTTCTTGCTCGTTTGCAATCTCAGTAGCATCTATCAAAACTTCTTGAAAATCCTCATCATACATGCAGCTCACAGGGTAATTCTTGGTCACTTGCAATTGACTTGTTGCTGAAATCAGCTTCCTTATTGCTTGTAAGATTGACTTTGAAAAGGATGTCGTATCATGTAACAAAGGATTGTTGTTGTGTGCCTTCAAGTCATTTCCAATTTATGGCAACCCTAAGGTGAATCTATAATGAGATTTTCCAGGGCTGAGTGTGTGTGGCATGCCCAAGGTCACCCAGTGGGTTTCCATGCCTGAGTGGGGAATCGAATCCTGGTCTCCAGGGTCATAGTCCAATGCTCACGCCACTATACCACACAGCTAAACCATTTAGGCTTGTGCCATCAAATATCTCTATTAAAGCATCATATACTACCCAGGATCAGGAGGGAGGCAAGATGGTAACAGGTAGTTTCACAGCAGGAATCTCTGTAAAAGTATTGGCATAACTCATGTTTTAATGCCTTGTGAAGTGCTTATTAGCTCATTTATCTGCAGGCAGTAAGCTTCTGAGTTTTATAGATTTATGGTTTTATGTTTTAATGGCTCTCAGTCACAAATTTTACTCTCAGATAAGTTTGAGAGCATGGCATATGGAAGAGAAACAGCTAAAGTAGTAAAAGCAGAACTTAATTAATCAGCTGTATATATTTTTGAAGGAACATACCAAGAGTGAAAGAAACTATCAAGATATCTAACAAAGGAAATTGAAGCTTTGATATCCTAGAAATAATTTGAAAACTTAGATATGGGAAACAAGAAATGTGTCAGAGTGAGTTCTGGGTCCTTGAGCCACATAGAGCTACAAAATAACTTAAGACTGAGCAATTGATTGTACTGAAGGAGACAGCAAGTAAGCTGAGTTTTATCTCTATTCTTACTACAAATAGATTCTCTCCCTTACTAACTGAAGAGTAGCTCCAACCTCAGGAATTTTATGATTGTGGAGTTAAGGAGAAAAATGTTTGTCCTTCAGATATAGAAGAAGTTTGCTGTTGTTCCCCACATTTCATCCAAGGAGAAGCAACAACAGACACACCACCAGCAGGAGCTCCCATTACATTTTGTGACATCTCAGTGTTTCCTGATGGTGCATACAGTCATCTCTATATTTGAACAGCTGGCTAAAATTAGTAAGAATGTACATAATCATTGAACAATTATTTAAGGAATTTACCAAGATGCACAGTGAAGGGCTTAGAATAGTTCAAGCATGTGCTTTTAACCCCAAGATGGCGAATACGCCTCATGGGAAGGAAGAGGATTAAGAATGATCCATTAGGCAATAAAATGAGCAGAGCAAGATGATCTCAAACTCCACAACTGGAGACTCAAGCCCCACAAAGAACTGAGAATCAAAATACAATGTGAACGTAATCAAATAAAATTTTGCTACATATTGTAGCTAGTGAGATTAATTGGGGATGTTGAAATACCTAAAAAAAAGTAGTAAGGTTTTCTCAGTGGAATCTTGAGAATAAATTCATATGCCATTGACATTATTGACGTAGAGTGGCTTCTTTGTCTATGAGGGTCATAAAACAATTTTACCAATATTTGAAGTAACTATTGTTACCCTGAAAATTGGGGGTATCTCAAGGACACCCAAACAGGCTTCAAATTAAGAGACTTAACAGAGAAACTCAAAGCTTGTGAGAGGTCAGGGCAAGGGATCTTTGACCCTCTGTCTATGGTGTCAGAACCATGCAAAAGTCAGAGGAACAATCTAAAGTAACTTTATTAAAACTAACAGAGAAGGTCACAACACACGTCAACAAATAGTCGTACAATCACACAAGGGCTACAGGAATGAAGTTGGAAATAAGAGACAGCTAGGAGAGAGGGCATACGGACCTTAGTCTAGACGTCCTGGAGGAAGAGGAGATTAGCGAAGGCTTGGTGTAAAGCACCAAGGGGAGGCTGGATCCCGGGGCTGGAAGCAGCGGGGTTTCACGGCAGGTCAGAGACGCGAGTCACGTTTAGCTCTCAACAGTGTCTGGGACGCTTGAGTGGGACACCTCAGTAGCAGTGAAATGGGCCCTTGTCTGGTCTGGGAGGCTCAAAACGTGAGGATTTTTATAGCCAATTTCTGTCCTCAGGCTAGCAAAGTGGCATTAATGGGCGATGATTGCGGAATATAATGTTAGGCAAATATCACGACCTCTCCTCAGTATTGTTTCTCCCGGGAAAGTCCAGGTACATGATAGGTTTAAAATTCCAAATTGATAGACTTTGATTGTCTATCCTCGCAAAGTTCATCAGCGTGGCTTGGGGCTGAGACAACCTTTTTATTAATCAAGGAGTCTATTGTGGCTGCCTAGAGATACATGACTTGGAACAATAGGTCATTGTCTTTTAGCCTAAAGGATGTTGTCTACGTTCCCATACAGCAGCAAAGGGCGTTGTTGGTCTCAAGAATCTAATTCAAAACCAATTTTTACTTGCAACCGACCTTTACTAGCCAATATCCAATATGGGAGAAGACATGCCAATTTTAGGGGCCCTCTCTTAGGGTTACTCTGGGATGTAACACTATTATACTGTCTATGTTATTCAAAACGAAGGACTTCCTCTCCTCTTTACAAATATTTCCAGTCAGACTCTTCTGTTATCTGATTGTACATCCTTTAATTATGTCAAATAAAGTGAATGCTACCTCTGCTATAAATAAGAAATCTGGTTCCATGTGGAAGTTGGGTGACACCCTACAACCTTTAGTAATAACATCAGAGAAAGACAGACTTGTTGAGCCCTCTGTGACTATAACCACAGAAAGTGCAGGAAATTCTGTGGGTAAAGATCCAAATCAACAAGATCAGAGTGATTTTGAATCAATAGCAGAATCGACTGTGAGTACTGACAATAGAAATTAGGATAATATGATAATTCTATTTGATCAAGTTTCAGCCTGATACAAACCATTTTAGCATGAGTCTGGGCAGTCTTTTATATACTGGAATAATACAAGGTGGAGGAATAAGTACCTAGACTGTATTTTTATTAATTTTAGAACTAATTTTGATGTCCCGTTATTTCAGGAGACAGGGTTTTACTGAAGAATTAAGGCTAAATGATTTTATGTCATTCACATTAAAAGCTGTATCTAGTGAAAAGAAAGGAAGAGCTAGTGGCAGTTTAAGAATTCTTATATCTACTAAATTACAAGGTAAATAATTAATTTAGCCCCATTACTGCCACTTGCAATGGCAGTACTTATAACTTTTAAATTGACTTCTCTAATGACATCAATGTATATCTTCCCCTACATCATTTTAGATCACACGTAAAACAGGATTAGTTAAGGCTGAAAGAAGATATAGATAAATTAATTACACAGAATCTAGTGGCATCTATTACTGGGGCTGGGGATTTCAATGCACAAAGTAGCCAGAATGATAAGATACTATTTCCTCAATTTCATGAAACTAACCACCATCACCAATTGATGAGGCACACCTTATTCTGGTTAGCTGTTCAAAAGAAAAGGGATATAATTATGCAGTTATTATTAATCATCAGTAAGTATGATTAATAATTTGATCTGGTCATTTTGAATGGAAGTACAGAGAGAATAAATTTGGGGAATTTACAAACTTATTGGGAAAGGAGCTTCCACAACAGCAATGAAAAACTCAACATTCAGTGCCTTTGTGGGCTGGGGTGCGGTGTCCTTTCCACTTCGGCATCCCTCCTGGGATGCCTGGAGATGGTGGCAGTCACGTTCGCACATGCGCAGTTGTGTATGCATGAACGTTCACTCCAACGGCCAATGAGTTGAAAGTGGCTTGATTCGACCCTCATTGGCCAGGAGAGCAGCCCTGTGTGAGGGCATCCTGGCTTCACTCAGGTCCGCTCACGGGGTACTTACCTGGCGGGTCTCTGGATATCGGGCAGTCGGTGTTTGGCAGCGGCGGCGGCGTGGCGATGAACTGCGGGAACAATGCAGAAGCGGTGGCGACAACGACGACTGAAGGAGTAAGTGGCGGCAGTGGCAGCACCTGAGAGGTGGCAGTGGGGGCCGCAGCTGGGAGGCAGAGAGGCGAGGCACGCCACATGGTCAACAGGGCCAGGTCTGTTTTGCTGAAATCACACTACAGCCAATCCTGGGCCATTTTTCTGGATCCGGCGCTGCAGGGCCTTGGCCCTCGCTGGTCTGGCCAAGTGCCTTGCTCTCAGCCTCTCGCTTCTGGTCTCCTCTCATTTGGGCTGCCTTCTCCTGCTGGCCATCCCCCCCCAAAAGCTGCTGCGCCAAACCCCACTTCCTTCCCAGAACCTGGGGCCAGGCAGGCCGTGCCAGGATATCCTGGGTTGAGTTGGGGTCCGTGGGCAGCCGCAAGGTAGCCCCCAGCGCTGGGAGGGCCCCTTCTCTCCAGCCAGCCTCGTCTCCTGGCAATTCAGTCCTGGAAGGCATCTCCCATCTCTGGAGAAGCTGGCTGAGAAAATGGAGTGACTGGAATCCAGACCGTCGGTAGCTCTCATGGAGCCGGCATCTGGGCCTCCCCAGCAGCAACAGGAGGGTGGCCCCAGGGTTAGGAGGAGGCGGTCTTCTTCCAGCAGCAGCACAGACAGTGCTACCAGTTCGGATGCCAGCACAGCGGACTCAGCAGGCGTAAAAGCTGTAAGGGTAAGAGCAAAAGACACAGGAGGAGCAGCAGGGGCGACTCTGGCAGCGTGACATCCAAAGGTGAGTCAGGAAGGGGAGCAGCTCATCCCAAAGATTACTTGAATGCCACAGCCTCTGTGCCTGGACTTGCTGGGTGAGCTATTCGCAGGCGTCAAGGGGTGGGGCTGGCTCTCTCAGCCCCAGTTCTGCATGGGTGGGCTCAGGACAGCAGGGGAGGTTGCCAGCTCAGGCCACTTTTGGGGACCATGAGGACCCCCCAGGGATCCATTTGAGCAAAAAGATCAGGGAGTGCATCCTTGATGGTTATTTTATTGATATCTTCTCTCTCCTTAAGCCGGAGTGCGAGGAAGGATGCACTCCCAAGTCTCACAGACATTGCAGTAGGGAGGACAACTTGACCTCGGTTGAGCGGTATTTTGACAACTGGCTGGCGGGCTACACGGTTTTTATGGGGGTGGTCCAGGCAGCATATCCTGTCCAGGGTTGGCACCTCACCAATCATCTGGGAAATGTCCTGAAGGCGCATGCTCTCACGGGCGATTCAGCGGCTATCAAATACAATGCCGCCTTCAGAAAAAGGGGCCTCCCAGAATGAACATGCTCAGTGGGACCTTATCAATGACAAATTCTGGTTGGTCAATTGTAGGTCCTCACATCAAAGGCAGAGCTGAGGGCTCTAAGCTTTTTCGTTGGTCGGGAAAAAGGATGCCAGAAAGCTGGTCTGTTGGGAATTCAATCAAGGGAAGTGCAATAGGGTTCACTGCAGGTACAACCACCTCTGCGAATCCTGCCTTGGACCACACCCCAGGTCCTTGGCCAGGGGGAGGCCAGCCAGGTCCCCGGCCTGGCCTCTCCCTGCCTTCTGGGGGCAAGCAGGATGGGGGCAATGCTGGGGGCTCTGGACTCCTAAGCAGTAGGGGGTCTAAGGGCCACACCCCCGTGCGTATCGCAGCGCTCCTTCCCTATTGGATGCGTACCCCAACCAGCAGGCTGCGAAGTTCCTATAGAGGGCTTCTCCCATGGCTTCAGGATCCCAGCATCTGGTCCGTGCTTAGCGTTTGATGCCGGCAACCTTAGGTCAGCCCAGGAGCTCCCCCATGTGGTCGCAGCCAAAATTGAGAAGGAGTGTCGGGCTGGGAGGGTAGCTGGGCCCTTTCCCAAACCCCCTTTTCCCAACCTCAGGGTCTCCCCCCTAGGAGTGGTCTCTAAGAAGGCACCTGGTGAGTTTTGACTCATCCACCACTTGTCCTACCCAAAAGGGGCGTCGGCCAACAATGCCATTCCACCAGAGTTCTCTTCGGTGCGGTATGCTTCTTTTGATCAAGTGGTCTGGCTGATTAGGGCATGCGGTTCCCAGGGCTCTTCTGGCAAAGTGTGACATCCAATTGGCCTTTTGGCTCCTCGGACCAGTGCTTACTGGGATTCAAGTTCGCTGGCACATGGTATTATGACAAAGCCATGCCAATGGGATGCTCAGTCAGCTGTGCAGCCTTCGAGGCTTTCAGCACATTTATTGAGTGGGTAGTCCGTTCCACGTCCGAGTCCCCCTTCATCACTCACTACCTCAACAATTTCCTAATGATAGGTAGGGCTTGCGGGGATGATTGCACCAGGCTGTTGGGACATTTCAGGCAGTAGCGGCTGAACTGGGCACCCCGTTGGCACAGGAGAAGACCGAAGGGCCTACCACTTCACTGGTTTACCTCGGTATCCTGCTTGACACTGTTAGGGGAGTATCCTGTTTGCCCCAGGACAAGCTCCAGGCCCTGCAGCAGCGGTTAGGCAGGATGGTGGGTTACAAGAAAGGGCCCCCCTCAAAGGAGGTGCAATCCTTGCTGGGCACCTCAACTTCGCATGCAAGGTGGTAGCACTGGGTAGGGCCTCTTGCATGCACTTTAGCCAGGATTAGGCAGGGGTCTGGGGCCCTCATCCCCCTCATTCGCATCACACAGGGCATCAAGGGGGACTTAAAGGTATGGCTTAGCTTTTTAGACAACTTTAATGGCGTATCAGTGTGGCAGGAGGCTGTGGAGCCGGGCTCTGGACTTCAGGTCCAGCTGATGCGGCAGGGAGCTTGGGTTTGGGGGTCTATTTTCAGGGCCATTGGTGCGTGGCAAAGTGGCCGTCCCACTGGGAGCAGGAAGGGATACTCAGGGATCTTACCTTCTTGGAATTTTTCCCTATCCTGGTTGCTGTCTGCATTTGGGCAGATCATTTCGCAACAAGAGAGTTTGTTTCTGGTGTGACAACAAGGCGGTGGTGGCAGTTATCAACAGGCAGTTTTCTAAGTCTAGCCAGGTCATGAGTCTGGTCAGGCGCTTTGTACTAGAGTGTTTAGCTGCTAACATATCCTTCTCAGCTCATTATGTTCCAGGCTTAGATAACAGATGCAGACTCTCTGTCTCGCTTCCAGGAGGACAGGTTTCGATTGCTGGCGCCAGCAGCAGATCCCATGCCAGAACTATTCCCGGAGGATCTGTGGCAGCTTGGGAACACTCCATAATTCAAGGAGTTATGCATCCCATAGCTCCAGCAATGCAGAGGGCCTATCTCAGGGCATTTCATAGGTTTCAGAGCTTCCGGGCCTTCGCAGGCTACACTGACGAATGGCCAGTTCCTAGACACGTGCAGCATTTCCTGGCTCATCTGAAGGATAGCGGCATGGCACCACGCTCCATGACTGTCCAGTTGGCAGGGATTTCCTTCTTCAGCAAGGCCAACAGACTTCCTCACCCATGCGCTGGCTTCATTGTTAGGAAGACAGTCAAGGGTTGGAGGCAGATGCAACCACAGGTGAAGGATGGCAGGAGGCCTTTGTCCTTCCATCTACTAAAGAGGATAACGCAGCAACTTCCAGCCATCTGTCTTTCTCAATTCAAGGCCAGACTATTCAAGACAGCCTTTGTGGTGGCTGTCTTCGGGGCCTTGTGCACTGGGGAGCTGGTGGCCAGATCCAGAAGGGACACGTCCGACAGGGCGTTGCGAGTGGATGACATCTCCTTTATGGGAGATGAGGTGATATTGTGGGTCAGGTGGTCCAAGTCGGACCAGCAAGCCAAGGGCGCCCTCATCCACCTGCACCCTCTTCACCGGGAAACCCTTTGCCCTGTCGGGTGATACTGAAGTTCCTCAAGAAGCAGCCTGCTGGCACCGGCCCCCTGTTCATTCACCAGGATCACTCCTTGCTGTCCAGGTTTCAGTTTGTCACAGTTCTGCGGGCAGCTCTACGTTGTGCAGGGATCCCGTCCTCTGAGTTTGGTAGCCGCTCCTTCTGCACTGGAGTGGCCACGGAGGCAGCTGCTGGCCTCCCCACCACAGTCATAAAGAGGATCGGGAGGTGAAAATCAGGAGCATATGCGGGCTACGTACGGCCTGAGTTAGGGCTTGTTGGGCCCACATGCTGCAGCCAGGAGACTGCTGGGCAGTGAATGAGGCCAGGCACTCCCATCCTTGTTGGGGCAGGGGAAGCATTGGTATCCCCCCTTTATTGGCAGCAGGGATAAGGTTGGCAGAAGGCAGGCAGGGTGGCATGCCTGCTTCTCTGGCAGTCACATGGTCAGTGGATCCGGGATAGCGGGTACCTTTGCCACATGCTAGGGGATGGTGGGGTCCCCGTTGTGGTCAGGGGGTGCGGTGAGCTGCCCAGCTCAGGTGGGCACAAAGTGGGCGCCCTCTGGTGGTGGTAGGACTGTGGTTGGCTACGTGCCATCCGGTTATGGGCTGGACAGTTGGGTTCATTGGTTAACAGGTGGGTTGATCAATGCCCGGATGCATGCCCATGCTTATGCCAACCTTGTTCATGCTTGTAGCCAATAAAGTTGTGGCCTTTCTTTCTCCAATTGAAGGTTGTTGTGTTTTCTTTGCGAGGAGGCTGTCGCCCCTGGCCACGCAATTGATTATTTTCTAGTTTCCTATAATTTGTTGGGATCTGTGTCTAGTTTTAGGATGGAGAGTCAGTTTCATAGCAACCATTCATCTTTGGTTGCATGACTGGAATTTAAAGAGAAAAATGTTAATATAGTCTATAGTCCACCTATAAATATGTCATCTGAGGTAAGGGCTTCTCATATAAAATGGACACAAAAATTAGAGGGTACACTTGCTAAAACTCTTAATTCTGAATTTTACTTCACTCTGCATAAGGATATATTAGCAATAGTTAACATAAATAGTATTATAGATTTACATCAAAAATTAGTTGCTTCTCTCAACCAGTTTTGGTGAATATTGTGCCCATACCACATAGATGACAAAATATTGATCTAAGACATGTTTCAACTAAGAATGTATTAATATGAAGAAATTACTTGTAGAGAAATATAAGTCACACAGAGAGCACAATGTACCTATAGTTCCAGAAGATTGGTTCCTGCCCAAAAAAAAAAAAAAAAAAACTCAAGGAAGGAAAAAAAAGCTCAGTTTGAAAATTGGCACCACTTAATTGGTACCTCAAAGTCATAGAATTCCACTAAATTCTGGAAAATAGTATCTGGGGACTTTTTTAAATCCAGTTTAAGGATGGATTGTTATATTTCAGCATCTACTTAGGAATTTTTTTTCCATAGTATTTTCAAAGCAGAACAAATTGCAAATTATCATCATTTAGATGATAGAAGTAAATTTCCTGATTGGCCACCAGTTATAGAAGCTGAGGTGCAAGTGTTAATCTCTAAGGCATCTGGTACTTTTGGAATTTTTGGAACTTTTTAAAAACAAATTTTAAAAGTTGGACCCTGGTTATTGCTCAGTTATTTACATGGATTGATTGGACAGCTATTTTTCAAAAAGAGTGGGGCTTGGTGATAATTATTCCTATTTATAAAAGGGTGATCACTCAAGAGTCAGTGAACTATAGACTAATCAGCTTGTTGAGTGCAATCAACAAATAATATGCCAGACGTTTACAGTCTAAATTATTGGAGTGGCTGGAACAAGGAAATATATTGGAAAAAGAACAAGCGGGTTTTTGAACCAGAGAAATCAATAACAGGCCAGGGGCTTATTTTACTATGTCTAACTGAAAAATATTCTGCTCCACTGGGTGGAGCACTATATGCAGCATTTATTGACTTTAAATCTGCCTTTGATAAAGTATCTAGGGATAAACTACGAAGGAAACTACAGGATACATCAACTGAGAAAAAGTTATTACCACTTATTAATGGCTTTTCCATACTACGAAAAATTGGGATATAAATAAAAATGTGAGAGGTAATAACATGGCCCACCTCACCAATGAAATTCCAACATCTAGAGGTGTTAAGCAGGGTTGTATCCTGACTCTTTTATTATTTAATTTGTACACCAGTTCACTGGTTAAATCTTCAAAAAGTAAAATGTTCCACTCTTCACAACTGGCTCAGTGCCTGATTTCAATTCTTCTATACACAGATGATGCTGTTCTGTTTTCCTATACAGCAATTGGTTTAAGAAGATTATTAAGGGAGATGGCCATATACTTCCACAAAGCCTTAACTATAAGCCAAAGTTTAGATTATGTAAACTATAAACTATAAAAAGCTTCTTTTTTTCTATTTTCTATTAAAAATTAAATGGTGTATCTATTGAGCAGGTTGCTAGTTATAAATACCTAGCAGTAGCATTTCATTCTTTGGGCTCATGGAACTTGTAGGCAAACTTGGTAATAGGAAGCGCACAAAGGAGCATAATAGCACTGCATAGATTCTTCTGTACTAAGGAGGACAACTTATCCCTGCTGCAATTCAAGTTGTTATAGCCAAAATTATTTCTATTTTATTATATGGAGCCCAACTGTGTGCTTATAACAATTCCAATATGTTTGAGGTTATTCAAATTATACTCTTAAGAAGCATTTTTGCAGTCCTATGCTGTGGCTCTAATGCAGCCATATGACTTGAGATAGGCCTAATTTCTATAGAGGCTCAGGCTTGGATTCTTGTGTGCAATTACTGGCTGAAACTTATGTTTATACTGTGTGGGTTGGCCCCATTGACAATAGTAGATACTTAGGATTCCTCTTGGAAATATGTTAAACAAAAAACTACTGTTATGCATTTTTTCTCAATTACAAATGGGATAGACAAGAGCCAAATCAACTTTGAGGCACCATAAATATCAAACTGCAAAAACATTATCATAATCAGATACCCTAAGTCCCTTCATAGCTTTTTGTCTAGTAATCTTAAACCCCTTTATTCATCAGATGCATTCTTTTTCTTCTTTTTCCCCAAAACAGGATCATATTTAAATGTTCCTAAAAGTCCTTTTGTCAACTCAGCCACGCATAGTCTATGTCCTTCATCCTGGTACAGAAAAATCAGTTCTTCTGGTCGATCCCAGCTGAAAGGAACATTTTTTTCCCCTGGAAAATCTCTCCATCAGTAGATTGTTGCTCTCCTATTTCCCAAGAAAAGCTTCTTGTGAGAGCACAGACCAGTTGCCATACATTCTCTAAAATAATGTCAAACTCCAAATCTTGGCCTTTCAGCTCTGTAATTGGAGGTTGGGTTATAACATCTCTTGAGCCTTTCATCCTTCTAACATCAATTGTACCGGTTCTTTCCATCTCTTGCTGCATCCTTATGTATAGATATGATTTCTGAATCTTGAGTCAGTTTCTGCAAAAGTTGTGTTAAATCCTCTTTCTCCTCTAATTGCCCATCTGTCATTTCAGTCATCTGCTGAGTTTTAATATCTTCATCTTCCTCTGACCCATCTTTGAACCTTCTTGATAGGTGTTCTATAAGTACATCAAAAAATTTTCTCAGTCAATGGTTTAACTTGTTTAAATTCAGCCAAAAAAACCTCAGAAAATATTCAGGTATTTCCTCGGCCTCCTCAAAGTCATTTTTAGTTGTCATAATCCCCAGTTGGAGCCACTGAATTGAATGAATGAAAGAATATACTTCCAAGATGATACCTCAGTAGTTTCAAAGCACCTATGTGACACTCCCATTTTGTGTCACTCAATGGCTTAACAGTTGTGCCTAAGTCTGAGACATGGCTTGTTAGAATCTGTAATCACTGAACTGATGCAGAGAAGTAATTATAGATCTGTTGAACCAAAGTGAAGAAACTAGTTGCTTCGAGACAACACTTAGCTCCATCACTAATTACCAAGTTCAAAGAGTGTGTTCTATGGGACACAAACAAGGCACATGGGTTAATGCTCAGGTGTCTCTTTCATATGATGTTTTCTTTGCTTTTCATGTTACTTCCATTATGACAATGCTGGCCACATACATAATTAGCAATTCCATTTGCTGAAGCAATCCAAGAAGAGTTTCTATTAAAAAGGCATCTGTAAGTTCCTTTATTGGAAGAAATTCCAAGAAATGTTCTCTTAATGTAACCTCAAGCTTGGAGATTTCAATATCTGATGGTCTGATTATGTCAACATAAGAGACAATCATTTCCATTTGTTCAATATGACTACCATCTGCTGTGCAATCTAGAATATTAGAGTAGTATTTCACTGAGTTTGCATGTATCAAAAGTTTTTGCTTTGTAGCACCTACTAGAAACTGTATAAGCTCACTTAGGACATCTTTTCCTAGGTAGTGAACCACTGTGATCTTTAGCTTGTTACCCCAAAATGTAGGTGCCACAAGGGCCACTCTGCAATGCCAAATACCTCCTTGAAAAAGTGGGGAATTAATTAGCTCAAAATCAGGAGACTGCGAGAGGGGGGCAACTTAGCGAGATCTTTTCTACCAGTGTTTACAGACACATGCAGGAAAAGAACCAGCCAAAGATTCAAAAGTAAGCAAAAAAAAAAAAAGTGTTTTATTGAGGGGAGTTCACTAATGTATGCACACAAGGTACACACAATCACACATTCACACAAGAGCTAACTGAAAGAGAAAGGGAGGAAAAATCAAAGAGAGGTTGAGGGGTTTGAGGGATTTATAATTACCAGTCCAGAAGAGTAGTGAAGAGCAGAAATGTATTTTGGCTTAGGTAGGACCTAAGGACAGTTCTCATGCAGGAGCCAGATGGACAGAGTGACAGGTAGACCTTCAAGAGACTGCACTGGGCATCCTGAAATCAGGAGTATTTGTACTCTGAAAATGGCTTGTGGCTGTGAAGGTTCCAGATGCAAGACAAAGGGAGCCTGTTGTGGACAATGGGTCTTTTGCCTGTTGATGGGCTTAGTGCTTTGTTTGACAAAGACATGATGGGTGTTATAATAGCTGTCTATTGTGGGTGCTGTGAGGAAAGAGGAAAGAATCCAGGTGTACAAGGGATGGATATCTGTCAATCAGTGTCCTGGTGGGCTCTTCACAGTTGGGTTCACTGGAAAATTCCAGCTTCTATTTAAGCCTATTATCCACAAGAATGGTGTGTATTTGCCTGACAAATAACTCAGTCTTACCTGGAGGAAGTTTTGAGTTGACCTATCCTCCTCACATTTACTGTCAAATTCTTTCCCTTGCTCAGTTTGACCTCTCCTTCACCTCTCAGGCTTGAATTTGATATCAGAGCCAATAAAATGTGTTGCCAATTACATATGATGCCAATTAGGTAGGGTTCCCATCCAAACCACTACTGATATTGGGGACCCCCAACGCGGGGCTTTACAAGCTCTGTCATGTATGACAGGATCAAAAAGAGCTAGATATTCTGTAAACTTCAAAAAAAAATTCATTGCTAGCACTGCAAAACTTTTCAGCTATGCCATGGAATGACAAGATTTGTCAGCAATATTGTTCCTCTTGGCTAATTTTCTGATATTTAATATCATCAGCTGTTTTTAATTTATGTAAGTTTAATTCAAGTTCTCTCTGGGTCTGATAGTTTTCTGAATGGATAGTGTTCCTCTCATGAGAAGACAGAATTGTTCCATTTATTTATTTATTGCTGAGTATCTTCAAAAATGAAGACAGGAAGCAGAAGATGGCATCAAAGGCAGTATTATGGCAAGACTCTCTGTAAGTTTTTGTTTTGTTTTGTTTTACAATTTATGTTTTACTAGCTCTTGAAGTGCGTTTTAGCTTTTTTAATTACAAACAAGAAGCCAGAAGCATCCAAACTTTGTAGTTTTGTGGTGGAAGTTCCGAGAGTTCTAAGAGATACAGATTTACAGGTTTAGTTGTAAGCTCTACCGCTACAGAACTGCGAAAACCTGAGAATGTGAAAACATAGCAAGAGAGAGTTGTTGAATTGCTGAAGTGTGAAAGGAGAATTTAATCAATCAGTTCTTACTTGCCAAGAATTAACTTCTAATAAGTGTTACCGCAGTTTCTAGCCAGACTTGGGGGGCACCAGATATCATTTTGGTATCAATAATTTGGCCTTCCTTACCCGTTCCTTCCCACGTGCTTGCGAGGCCCCCGGACAAGCACGCAAACAGGCTCGGTCGCTAATCGCTGTAATATTCCAAACAAATACAGGCAGGCCAGAAATAGCCAAACTGCCGCTTCAGGAGACCTCATGGCAAGTACCCTCATTATGTATGCACGCTACCTACCAAGAACTCGCTGCCCTGAGCAGGCAGCTTGACGAGCCGAATACTCAAGCATCAAGCACTCCGCGTTTGCATACTGGCTACTCTATTGACAATTCGGACCTAACTCAATCATGCTAAATTCTGACCTTTCGGAGGCTTTGTCTCCAGCCCAAAACTCATTGTTTTCCCCCAAGTACGGACTAGCCTACAGCTACATTTTCTCCTATAAAAACCCCTGACTTTGAGAGCTTCCTCCGATCACTCCCGACTTCCATACCTCCTTGCTGCCGCTTTGCTTGGCGAGCCTTCCCCTCAGCCTCATGTACTGAGAACCACCATATCCACAAACTCTATCTTCAGACTACCCGGGCTTCAGGACAGATGCAGTATTTCCCATACCAAAAACCTCCTCTCAAAATCCCTCTGTCCAACTCCAACCTTTATTTCTATAGTTATCTGTGTGTGTTGCATACACGTGTTTGATTGTGCTTTTAATAAAATTATTATTATTTTACTTCTGTTTGCTCCTTGACTCGGCCTGACCCCGTAGACGCTGGGTAAAAGATCTCGCTCCATTGCCCTGCCTCTCGTATTGCTAACTTGTGCTCTTTGACTAATTTCCCCAATTTGTATAATTTAGAGCACATTTAGGTGTCCCTCATGGGACCCCCAGAAATCACGGTAACATAAGGATGTTTAAAGTTTGAAGTCAGAAGTCTTGTGCATTCTTTGCTGTGGTCCCCAATTAGTTAAGTAACAGTGTGTTCCAATAGGGAAGAATAATAAGAAACGTGTGAGTCCTAAATTTACTTAGTCTCCTAGCGCTATGAAACAACTTAAGATAGAGCAGCTGAAGGCTCTGAAAGAAACAGCAAGTAAATTGAGCATTACTACTACTCGCATGCCAAATAGACCTTCATCTTTATTTACTGAGATGAATCCAGAGTTGGTTTGGTTTCAACCTCAGAAAAGTTTTGATCTTATAAACAAGGGGGTTAATGAAAAGCCTCCAGGCATGGAAGAGATTTCACTGTTGCTCTCCACACTAGAAGCTGAAGACACTTCTTCCTCACAGACGCAAAACTGGACCCAGCATCAACAACAGTAAGAGCCCTCACTAGATTTTATGGCATCACAATGCTTACTGATGGTGCATACAATCCTTTCTTATATTTGAATTATCTAAAATTAACAAACACATCCATAATATTGAACAACTATTTGAGATTTATATAAAGAAGCAGAGGGAAAAATTCCATAGAACTGAGCATGGTTGTGGTGTTGCTCCCAAGATGAGGAATCTGAATTTTATGGGAAGAGAGAAGGCTAACAATGAAAATGAATCATCTTACAATGATGTTAAGGGAAAGAGATGTTCTCTCTCCTCCCATTTGCAGGCTCAGCCCTCAAAGAAAATTGAGGGGGAAAAAATGAGAATTCTTTTATCGAAAAATGTAATACTTCACATTATAGACAATAACTTTAATGGAAGACAGTGGAGCTCCTTAAGGTGAATAAGATTTTTTCTCAGTAACATCATGAGGATAAGCTCATACGCAACTGACATTATTACCACAGAATGGATCCGTTGCCCTGGTGGACACAAAAGAATTTCATTATCTTCTGATGAAACTACTGACCATTCATGATATTGAAAATGAAGGATTTCCTCTCCTCCAAGCAAATATCTTCCAATCAGAGTTTTTCATGATCTTATTGTGTATCCCTTGTTAATGGTAAATAAGGTGAATGCTATGTCTGTTGATAAATAAAAAGCAGACTCCTCTTGGAAGATAACTGATGGATTATCACACTCAGTAATGGCATCAGGCACAAAGAAATTTTGTAAGCCTTCAAGAGGTGTAATAATAGATCATGTGAGAAATATGGTGGGCAATGATAATTTGAGCAAGAACATTTGTCAGCTTGGTGCAATGCAAGTGGATATTGCCCATAAGATAAATGAACTAAAAGAAATGGGATTGACAGTAGAATTTACTGTGGAAAACATTAGGTGATTTGATGATAGCTATCAAGTGTCCACAGGAAGAAAATAATGTGATGAAGAAACTGATGGAAAGAACTTTTGATCAGAGGAATTGCATTAGAGTACTTGGATCTAACTCTGATTTGCAATTAATAAATGAGGCAATGAGCAACCAGAAAGCCTCACCCTGATGGAATTGGGAACAGAGTAGGAAACAGATGTACTTATCCATTTTACTGATCAGAAAGATGAACAGATGACCAATGTGACAATATGCCTGATGGACTTTAATGATATTGGATGAACATTTAATATGGATTCTGGTCCCCTTCTAGAGCCATCACAGTCTCATATATATTCCAAACAAGGGAAAGAATATCTTCCTACTGTAGCTAATGAACAGTATAGAATCACTCTGAACCAGCAAGACCTGTGAGACTTTGCTTTTGTCACAAATTCTCTAGCAAACACCAGACAGCTAAATAATGGGGATAAAATTGATAATATTGATAATTAGGGATAGGATGAATCCAGAATTTTCCAAATCCGGATCTGAATCCCTGGAAGGTTCTGGGAATCCATGAATCTTGAATCTTTTGAATCCTTTTTTTAAAAAAGGGTTTAAAAAGTGATTGTCCATTCTGCACGTCCCTGCAGACCGCCTCCAAAGTGCCCTCACCAGTGGCAGCAGTGGTGGGGGTGCAGAGAAGGGGTGATGGCCCTCTTTTCACACCTGTGCTGCAGTGAGTTCAGGCTCTGCGGCATGCAGGAACCTACTCACCCTTGTGGGCCTGATCCCAGGCATTTGTGCGAGCTGAGGCTCTGGGGCTTGCAGGAGTGCTGCCATAGTTGGCCCTACTCATCCCTGTGGGCCTGATTCTGGGCACTCGTGTGAGTGCAGGCTCTGGTGTGCCCTGCACACTGCCCCTGTACGGAGGGCTGGAATGTGAGGGGGAATGGGGGGGCAACGGGCACTTCTGGATTCGAAAGATTCTTTTTGCCTATTTTGCCCTGGGGATTTGGATCTGCGAATCTTGAATCCTTGCCGAGGATTTGGTTGGCCCATCCCTATTGATAATATATATACTAGAAGACTCTAATTTAAAATGTATTATTGATTTATATAAATGGATAAGATAAGAATAGTATCTTTCACTGTGAAGGGGTTATATTCTACCAGAAAATGTGCTAAAATACTAAAACAAGTTAAAAATTTATGCCCCAATATTCTATTTTTCCAAGAAATACATAGGGACAAACCCAATTTTATAAGTCAAACATTTCAAGACCAAATTTGTAGCGGATGGTTCTGGTAAATCACATGGAGTGATGATACTCATTGATAAATCCTATCCCTTTGAATAAGTTTATCTAAACTTATTCGAAACCTGAAAAGCAGATATTTGATAATGATGGGGGAAATGATGTAGAAGCCCTTCATGTTTGGAACGTTTTATGCTCCAAATACAGAACAATGCAAATTTATGAGCTCTTTTCTGCATATTCTGAATGCTGTAGTGACTGAGGAGATTATTTTAGGAGGGGATTCAAATGAAGTGATGGATTATCAAAAAGATACAGTCGTGTAGGGATGTGGGGGTAAGGGGAGCGATTCACCTTGGGTGACAATCTTTCTGGGGCGTCCTGGCCCGTAGACACATCCCTGCACACAGTGGCCACCCCCCTCATGCCATAGCCCCGCTACCCGCTGCCACCCCGCCGCTGAAAAGATAGATCATACACAAGCACAGCTAGTCAAAACAAGACCCCACAACTGAAAGAAATAATATCCAAAGTAAATTTAATAGATATTGTTGAATATAATTGAACAAGAAGATTGGAGCACAAAAAAGAAAGTCATATTTTACTCAGTCACAGCAGCAAGGCTATGTTATGCGCAAGGTTGGAAGAGAAAAGAAGCACCCTCAATAGAGAAATGGAAATTAAAAATGTCAGACCTATTGGAAATGGAGAAGATGTCAAATTTGATGAGAGAAGCTTCAAATAAACAATTCAAAAGTAATTTGAAGCCAGTTATAGAGAGAGTAAAAGGAAGGTATTCATAGTAACAGGATAGAT
The DNA here is from genome assembly GCA_948472985.1 of Iguana delicatissima. Classification (NCBI taxonomy): domain Eukaryota; kingdom Metazoa; phylum Chordata; class Lepidosauria; order Squamata; family Iguanidae; genus Iguana; species Iguana delicatissima. Next base: position 125,187 of record CAOKZL010001062.1, read on the forward strand.
AACAAGACAAGTTTGATTATAGCAGTTGTGGTTTAAGAGGGCGATGAACTGAAGATTTACAGGATTTTATTAGAGAAAGTGTATTAGGAAATTAATAATAACCAATATATATTTAGACAAGTGAAGTTTCTTTGGTTTCAAGAATTCTAAATATATAACAATATAATCCAGACACACAACAAAAAGATAATACACAAATTGTAGGTTTGGTTGAAACATTGGAAAGCAGGTTAGGCTTGAAGAAAGCGCAGATAAAAGGATAGTAGGCAGAGGGAAAGGGGATGAAAAGGAAGGAAGGGGTGAGAGAGAAGAAAGGAGAGAAGATTAATTCTGACATAAAAGACTTTATCACCATCATTATTTGTGTTGACCATGGAACCTCTAGTGAATTCTATAAGGCATAATGCTAATATAAGATGTCCTATCACTGGGGAGAAGACCCATAAAATAGAATTATATGCAGATGATATTCTGTTATACATGCATAATCTAGAGAGGTCTTTCTCAGCCCTTCAAGCCATTCTAAATAACATGCAGGATTGAAAATTAATCTCCCTAAGTCTCAGATGCTATGCCTTAATATTTCATAGGAATACCAAATTATTTGGAAGAAATTATCAAGGTTCCAATTTAAGCCATTAGATTTTAAGTATTTGGGCATTATAATACCCAAGACTTGAACCAAATTATTCCAACCCAGTCATAAGATGGATGAAATCAAAGCTGCAATCTTGGAAAAGGTTAAAAATTTCATTATTAGGAAGAATAACATTAGTTAAAATGTTTATATCCCCATGTTTTTTTTTCCTTTTTCAATCTATCCCTCTTGGACCCTCTCGAGTTAGATTTTTAAAACGGTAAGCTATGATTAGTAAATGTTTCATAATAAAAAACCCAGGCTTAGGAAAACTATTCAGTTCATCCCCTCCAAACAAGGACTAGCTGTTGCGCACCTTGAATTGTATTTTGCAGCCTTCCAACTTGGGCAAGTTGCCCAACCTATTAGGCAAAATCTTTACAATAAATGGATAGATTTTGAACTTCAAAGCAACTTCACAAATAAATTGAAATTTTTTTTTGACAATAAGCTAAAGAAGAGAAGTACAGAAATTGACAATCTATGGCTGCAGACCTCCTTAGCTGTCTGGAACAAATGGGAAAAAGTACTATCTCCTGAATCTTCTCCTATTTGTCCCTTTCTTTTCCACCCTATGTTCTATAACACAGATAAAATATTTTATTTTCAGACATGGAAGGAAAGAGGGATTTATGCAATGCAGGATTTATTTATTGAAGGAAGAGCTAAAGCCCAAGAGGAGTTAGCAGAGAAATTAATGCCTATGACAGTTTGTTGTCTCTGTATCAAGTATCTGCATTCACAGCTAGATTAGTGGCTAAGAAGGAAACACCAAGATCTCTCACAATGTTTGAAAAACTGTATTTGCCTCTGTTGAAAGGACAAGTCTCAATTATTTACAACTGCTTTTTTGGGCAGATATATTATATTGAATCTAACTGAGAAACAGATTTAGACATTAAGATACCAGATGAGAGTTGGATAAATATGTGGAGCTTACCTCCATTTAAATCACAATCTGCAACAGCTAGAGAAACTCTTTAAAAATCATACATACATGGTACTGTACTCTGATCTGAATGTCACGCATAATTAAAACATTAAGCCCAAAATGTTAGAGGGGATGTAATGACACTTGTACATATGTTCATATGTGGCTACACTGTTCATGAATTTTGGCAAAACTTGTTAAAATTAATTTCTACCATCCCTAAACAAGACGTAAAGTTTTGCCCTGGCCTATTATTACTATATTTATATTTAAAGGAAAACAAAAATTGAAACACAAATATTTAATAATTCTTTTTCTAGTGGTAGCCTGACTTGAAATAGAAAACAGGCAATGTAATGGTGGAAGTCCCTTGGTTGCTTGAGTAACTATCAGATAATATAAGGACAATAGGAGACACAAATCAAGACTCTTTTTAATTGAAAACTGGCTCTTATTTATTAATTTTATAAACACAGGCACACACTTGAAAGAACCACTGGAACACTAACAAGATTGCTGGAGGGATGTTCTATATTTGAACACTTAATGGGGATGTTATTGGAAATCCTACCACGTTCCCTAATACTATGAGATGTAATAGCCATAAGGTCTATAAGAAGGAAATGGTTCTAATGATCACACTCTGGTTTGACTGGTATTGAATGGCATTTTGTATTTGTTTGTACCGTGTGGATTTTTGACTGTAGTAAAATTTGATTAAAAAAAATACCTTCAGAAACAAAATGTCACATTTTTTTAGGCTGATGATATCAGGCATTGAGACTATACTTCTTCACCATTTGTTAGTGTCCTCTTGTGGTGCATAGAAGAATATCTTTTGTTTTTTGAGTTATTGGGGAAATCATGTGAAACAATCTGCTGTGGGTCCATGTTGCATAACCTGTCTCAAATTATCAGTGCAATAGTTAGGCCAGTTAGCAAGAGCACTGTAATTCAAGTCAGGCACAATACCATCTTCTTCTGTTGATTTTGCAGTATTCTCATTTTTCTTGACATCCTCTTTAACTGCCCAACCCCAGAATAAAGAGACCTTATGTACAACATCAGGGTAAGAAGGGACACTTTATTTGACCTAATTATTTACATAGTGTTGACCTGGGAAATGGGGCTAGAAATGAGGAGCAACCTGATCTGGATCCCGCCAAGACCAGATGTCAGCCCAGTGACCACCTTCTCAGCCTTTCCTTGGATGAAACACCTGAGCTCTGAGGGCAATCCAGTCATTCTGTGTTGCTCCCCGACTACCCCTAATTGGAAGGTCAACCTAGATTGCTCCCACCAAAGTCCCAGGACCCTACATATGAGAACTGCATTCCAGGTTAGCCTCAAGGGTGGATTCTTTCCCCAGCCCCTGTGTCTCAGAACCTTAAAGAGAAGGTTATAGAGTGTTACCCTACACCCAAAGGGGGCGCCAAAGGTGAACACTGGAGACTTCTCTCCTTCCCCACTCTCTGCCAATTGATGACCTATTTATTGACACCAACCCAAGCCAACTGCCCAATCCTCTCAGCCCTGTATGGAGTAGGCAAAGAACCCCCACCCCCAACAAATGGGGGAGAGAAATTTCTACCCGGCCCCATAAGGCAATCAGACGAGTCTCATACTGCACTGAGGGTGGGAGCGTGAGTCACATTCAAGCTGCCGATTGCAGCCATATGGTGAGCAAGCAAACCTTAAATAGTCTCCTGCTTTCTCCATCATGTGCTGCATCCTGGCATGCAGGCTGGGTACAAAGGATCTTGGTCTCTTCTGGGCAGAGCACTAAATTGCTACCCTCTTCCTCAGTGCCATGGCTGCAAGGGTCCAAGTGAGCCTTTCCTTTGTGCCTTTCAAAGCACAGCACTGCACCCCGCTGAGGTCTGTGCCCTAGGTGACTGCCTAGTTAGCCCTGGTTGCTTGAGATGTTGGATTTCTGTTCCCACAACAGTAGAATTCAATGGAAAGGAGAGGAATGTAATCTTTCTTTCTTGTTGCAGCCCCTGCAGCTTCCCAAAACACTGCTTGGGAGGGCCTTACTGTTAGAGAGGTCTGCAAGGGAGGGGGAAGAAGGGCTCCAAATCCTGATTCCTCTGCAAAGATTTGATCCCAGCCCTGGCAGTAAAAAAAATACCGTTGCATAAATATAGAAGAAATGTACAAATTAACATATAGAAGAAATGTACAAATTAATGTAATGGAAGAAAACTTGCAGGTTCTTTCTACTGAAAATAAATGGGATCCATTTACATTATAATAGTCTTAGTAGTCATATAAAAATGGCATAGTCTTAATAGTCATACGGAAAATAAATGGGAACCATTTATATTGGAATAGTCTTAATATTCATTTAAAATATTTTTTTATAAAATGATCTACATTTCTCTTCTTTTCTTCATTTGTAGTTTCTGCTTTTCCCATTTAAGACAAATTTCAATTTTTTTCATCTGACCTTTGGAAACAGAAAAGCAGTCTATCCATTGAAATAGAAAGAAATTTCACCCTATATTTCATTGGCCAGGTATTTTGCTCACAGTGCATTGGGCAGATGATTATGAGTGGCATTTTAAAATTTAAATACTTGGATTTTTAAAAGTTTATTTTGTAAAACAGAACTTTTGGAGTGAGGGCAAAAGTATTTGCCAACTCCAGCTGTGTTAAAATACAGTGTCACATGTAGCAGATACAACTGTCCATGTAGCTGTGATAATGGGGCTTCCCATTATCTAGGCTTATCAAAGGGAGATACTTCCCTCTTCAGGTAAACCAAGGGTTAATGAGGTGTTGGGATTACATCAAGGGTCACAACAGGGTGAGAGTTGACCAACCAAAAGGAAAGGGTCAGCATCACAGGTCACAAGGTGAGAATTGACCAACCAAAAGGAAAAGAGGTGGGCACCTTGGAGATGCTTCCAGATCCTTCCAAGGAGGAAAAAATAAAACTTCTGAGAGGCCATGTGGCCAGAGAGAGAGAGAGAGAGAGGAGAGCTGGGCCAGTCGAGCTGGCAGGCATACCATGTCTCCTGGACCCCCCCTTCTCCTTTAAACCATCTACGCCTATAACCTAATTGTGAGTAACTAGGAATAAGTAGTTAGTCGTGTTAGGGATGTTGTTATTTTGGGAATTGGCTGATCTTAAGAATGTATCTGTGCTGTTATATCTGTTTTGTAAATTCTTGTAACTAAGTGTACCTGGAAGAGGGGAGTCTCCCAAGTGTGATATTGTTTAATTGCATGCCTTGATTAAAGACTCCTATAAACCTCCGTTTCTCTCCATTTCCACGCCAGGTTTGGCACACGCTACATAGGACCTCTCACTCAGGGGAGTGGGAAGCGGAAGATCCTTACGCTTAGAGATTGGGCAGAGTCCCTCCTGTTCTGTCCAAGTGATTCATAATTCGGGGGGGGGGTGGCAGCATACCTGATAGAGCTGGGGAGATTGCCAGTCGTTCCAAGCGTGGGAGTCAGCTTTGGAGGCTGGCAAGAACCCCAGTAAAACGCTGGCAGGTAATTTCCAGTCTTGCAAGGGTGGGAGTCAGCTTGAGAGACTGGAAATAAACCTTCAGTGTCACAGTAGCCATAATAAGAAAGATTAAAATTATGTCTGCTACATGGGCCTGGCATGGAAAGCCATTAATGCCTACCACTTAAAATTCCAGAAATAGCTATAGGCTTAATGCAAATGGAAATTACATAAAATGATTTCCCTTGCTTTCCAGGTCCTCCTTTGCCATCAACATATTTTGACTACTTAAATATCATGAAGGTAAAGATGTTTCAAACATGAAATACCAGTATTTTTCAAATATAAGAGCAATGAGAAATTCTTGCAGTACATGATACATTTGATAGAGCTAAGGATCTTGCTTTGTTGAGATATTTAAACTGCACTGCATTCCTATCATGTTGCAGATAATATTTCTCGCTAAAATCATTTGACTAGTATTCTTTTCTTTTCTTATTTATTTATTTTGGTCATTAATTTTATTTGTAGTGTAGAGTTCAGCAGGTAAAATTAGAAGCAACCACATGGAGACTGAAGTGTTTCTAATTACTTCTCACCATCTTTGTCAGCCCAGTTCTCAACTCAAAACTGCTACTTTCAACGTTTTTTTCTCAAACATACATACACCTATGGAGGGCTAACTCCTTTTTATCTGACCTAGGCAAGCTACCTGTGTTCTGAGATTGCTGACCTTCCCTTCCCTCACTCAAAGCCTCACAGTGTTTTGAAGAAGGGATGGACAATGTTTTTCAGAGTCCAGTTCCCATAATCTTTCTCTGCTGGCTAGTGCTGATAGAAGCTATAGGTAAAGCACAACTGGAAGGCTACAGTTGCCCACTCCCATTTTAGATTATACTGCCAAGAACCAAAGCTACAAAGATGGAACACTGGAATATTATAAAATGTTAGGTTTACTGTTGTCCTTTTATTACTGTTTTATTGTATTCTGTAAAACAGTTCTGATCTCTTATTTGTCCTTGAACAAGAAAATACAGAATGTGTGTTAATGTGTGTGGATGTGCTTGCACACTCTAAGATTGTACACACAAACATTACATAATGTACAAGTCTGTTACCTTTCTACATTATCGTTTCTGTTTTAAGGGTGAGAAAGGAGAGAATGGAGAAACTGGCCTTAAAGGAGAAAAAGGAGAACCAAATGGTGGGTTTTTAATGTCAGGACTTCCAGGAAGACTAGGAAGACTGGTAAGCATTTCTTTTGTAAAATAAATGGCCTAATTAAATATCTAGTTAATTTATTAAAATATTTACTAATCTGTATATTTTAATTAGGCCCATTTGTCTTCCATTCACTTTCCTTAATATCCACATTGTAGGTATATGTATTTAGGGCGTAAATGGGCCAAGACCCTGTTCCTCCACCAACATAATTTTGCCAAAAGTGGAAAAGCCAGCAGCTGTCAAGAACAAACAGGACTCACAGTGAGAAAAATAAAAAGAAACAGCTGATTGTAATGGTTCAGAAGCAGACAGCTCTGGACTTTCTCTTATTTAAATGCCCAGTTGTGTGGGGGTGTGGTGTAGGAAAAAGATGGTATAAGGTGAGTGGCTGGGCCAATTGCCTGTGCTACAGGATTGCCTGTACACACAGGAGTACATTGGCTTCAAGGTCACCACTGCCCAAGCCAGACATTCAAGAAAGAGACAACTCAGAAACAGCTGTCTCCTCCTCTTGCTGTCTCCCCCACTGCTATTGCAACTGCTAGCATGGAAAGTGGCACGCATCATAGACTGGCAACAATACTGGGATAGTGCCATAGGGCAATAAGGTCCCTATAGCCCCCTGTCTATCTCACCCTAATTTCTATTTTCCTGACAAAGCAGACTAGGATGTGGGAGGGGAAGGAAGAGATACATTTAGAATAAGAGGTTTATTCTAAAGGTTGCAGACCTAGAAATAAACGTGATTTAGCCAGACAACTTGAAGGAATCAGTATCAATTGGCTGGCTTCTAATGGAACAAGTTAATGCTTTTGCTAAAATCCTTTTATGTAAGGGTGAGTCACCTTGTTCTCTGATGCTCTTTTAAACACTATGGGTAGAAACCTGTAACTCATTTAAAGGAGATGCAGCAAAAATGTATAATTGATTGACAGGCTGAGTATATGGACTTGGTGTTAAAAGGATTAAAATCTTGGATAGTGACTGGTTTTGTGTTTGGCATTCCCCCTGCTTTTAGATCTAGATCTGCTCTTACTAGGGTAATAGTCCTTAAGGTTAACTATAAACGGTATCTCCTTCCTCTTAGGTTAAAAATGTTGCGCAAACATGTTGGTGAGGATGCAGTTCATTAGGAATGTGTGGCTAGAATGTTAGTGCACCATTTGTGTCGGGTATTCTCACATCCTAAAGTGTTTTGGGAGATTATTCTGTGCAGAAATACACATTTTGTTTTTGCATGGTAGTTTTGGGATTTGGAGCAAAGAAATATATTTTTGTGCAAAAAACAAAAACAAAAAAGAAACCTTACTGTTTCCAGATAGCCACGTTTCCTTTGTGCTATATTGTCATCCAGAATATGCCAATACCAAGCAAACACTGCACAGAAATATCTGTTTTCTCCAGGGGAAAAAGGATCACATAAACTATTCTTCCGCACTTGCAAGGACTAAATAGTTGAATATTCACACCCTTACAGAACAGCATTCTGCAGGTATCATCACTGCTTCTGAAGCTGCTGCACCTGCAAATTTTTAGCACAATAACTTTATTGAAAAATCTGTATGGTTTCTACTTTGACAGGGGCCAAAAGGAGACACCGTTGTGGGGCCAAGAGGTCCCCCAGGGGTACCTGGCCTACCTGGGCCTCCAGGGTTTGGACCCCCAGGGCTACCTGGTCCCCCAGGGCCTCCTGGACCCCCAGGACCTCCAGCAATCTATGGTTCAGGTATGTCATAGTGACATCCCCCTTTGTACCTGTGCATGAAATCTGTATGTGCATACAGGAACATGAGTGTGTCAGTATATAAATGAATATAAATATTAATATAAATACTTATTTGGTAGATAATAAGCCTTTGCCAGTTTGGTATTTTACCCCAGCACTTGATTGCTGAGCTCTGGAAAAGAGGAAGACTAATCCATTCCTAAAGCCACATAGCTATTTTCAAAGGGTACATTTTGTAATGTCCTGTGATGAGCATTCATTCAAAGGTGGGAAAAAGAAGCTTAAAAAATCCCACAAGATTACAGTACAGGTATGGGAATGTATTGGAAATGTCAGAGAGAGGTGGGAACAATATTCCATATGTGGTGGTCATGTCCCAAGGCAAAGAAATATTGGAGTGAAATACATAAAAAGATGTGTTAAATACTGAAGGTTCAATTGGTAAAAAAACTTGAATTTTATTTGTTAAATATGATAAATATTCTGGAGAATACTAGCATTAAGAGACATTGGAGATTAATAATGTACATGATAACGACAGCTCGAATTGAATATGCCAAAATATGGAAGTCTCAGCAAATACTCACAATTGAACAATGGTGGGGGACATTTATTGAGAATAGAAACGCGGATATTGTCTCACAAAGACTAAAGGGGAAATCGGATGATCAGATAAAAGCAGAATGGCAAATTGTTATGGGTAATCGCTGGGAACTGTCAAATGAAAATGTCTAAATTATGGTTGAAATTAAAGAGGAATAACTGTAGCATAACAGGAGTGGATGAAAGAAATGCAAGATCAAGCATGTAAGATGAACATAGTATTGTGAGGCATAATCTTTTATATGTGAGTAGACATTCAGAAAATGAAAACTAGATCAGAGTGGAAGAACAAAAACATTACATGTAAAAGTACAATTTAAGATGATGTGTTTTATTTGTGAAACTTGATAAAATTATAAAAAAAAAATCCCACAAGAAATAGCTCTGCTTTGCCAATATATCTTTGAAAGGCAAAAACCTACTTCACTGGAGATATGGCTTTTCCATAGCTGATACCATGTTTTTTAAAACCAACTGAATGGGGTGGAAGACTGAACAAAAGAATTTCTACTCTGATGAGATTAAAGATTTTAGTAAATCAACCAAACTCCCTTTTACAATCTTGCTTTGGGACAGATTCTGGATGACATTTCGTTGTTTACATTTGTGTCTGCCTTACCTACCTTTTATATAGATGAATTGCATAAAATACACAGAAGTCCTTGGCTATCACAGATCAGTTTTCATTCATGGAAGAGCAAAGAATGTATACTTTAAAAGGCAGGATATTTCAGTTCACCATTACTACTCTTTGAGTCAGCTTAGAATGTGAATGGCTTGTTTTACAACACAGTCTTAATTATGTTTGCTTAATTACGTTTGCAATCCTGTACGTATCTACCCATAAGCAAATTCAACTAAGTTCAAAGGAACTTACTCCCAGGCAAATGGGTATGTGATTGTTGTATGACTTTCCACTGCATTGCCATACTGTATGAAGTACAAGTTCAGAGACATATGAAAGTCTTGGAGAGTGTAGCATTACTGAATTGTTTCCTAAAGTATGTAGATGACTTGGGCCTTCCTGCACTACACTGTTATAGTGTTATTATTCCACTTTCAACATCTTGTGGAATTCTGGGGTTTGTAGTTTACTGAGGCCAAAGAGCTCTCTGGCTGAGAATTCTAAATGCCCTTCCCTAAACTGCAAACCCCAGGATTCCACAGGATGTTGAAAGTAGAATAATAGCATTTAACAGTGTAGTGCAGAAAGGCCCTAAGAGTACATTTTCATGTTCTAATTTTCAGTATAGCTTTACTCCAACCTGAACTCTTATGTTTAAGAGTGGGAAATCATATAACTCACAAACGACAGAAGCAGATACTGAATGAAGAAAATACAGTATGCTCTATGATGCTAGGTTCCCAGGTAATAGGGTTGGAACAAATGTTAGGGTACTGCTGCCAAGCAGAATTTTGGATTATTTGGACCAATGGTCTCATGTATTGCTATGTAGTTCTTTGTAACTTTATGACTTTAGAGCCATATTTTCATACCACCACCCCCTTTCAAAATTCTTTCTGTGTAACGGCCAAAGTAGAAGCTAACCGCAGACTCTAGTGAACATCTAGAAGGTGGAGGAAATGTTTCAAAGGTCATAAATATCAAGCCACAAAGGACGGCTTAACTCTTTTACCCGCTCCCAACTTCTTCCATGCGTTCCTCATCTCAAGTTGTTTCCATCAGCAAACAGGCTTCTAGGAGTTTTAGTTGGGCTAGGAGAGGTTTACACTCTTTTTGACTATTTTTACAGACCAATGTGTTAAAGACCCAGCATCTAAAGTGCTTCATTATTAGTACATATCTGTTTCTCTAGAGATCCTTGATTTCAAAATACCACCATTACCTGCTTTATGGCTTAATGCAAAACAAAAGGAATTAAGGATAGAATTGAGAACCCCAGATTAAATTATTTTTGTAATGGAAGTCAAGTTCTAAAAGTCATACTACTAACTTAACCTTTATCTTGTGGGGAACACTGCTACAGGTAGTGCTATGGAAGAATCTTCCATATCATCATTAACATGGGATTATTACAATACATGTCTTACCTTTGTTTTCCTTAACCAGCAGCAGTAGCAGGGCCCCCAGGACCTCCTGGAGAACCTGGTTTACCAGGAACCAGGAATCTGGTAAGTATGTATCTGATTCTTAAAAGCTTGCCAGACCTTAAGAGCTTGCAACCTGCAAAGAAGGACAGAGAAGGAATTACGACTGAAGAGGAATGCCAGCCATGGTTTAGCATTTTTTTCCTCTTACAAGAGAATGTGTCCATGTTTATCCCCCTGCCAGCTGTTCTAGGAGGTGTTGAGTATAGCTTCCCAGTGGCTTTGGTCTCTGGGCCAGAGGAATATCCTAGTATGTGCCTCTCCTCAGCTTTGCAGTTCTAATACTACATTTAGGTTCTGTTCTGTGAAAAATATTTTTTTTTACAATATTACATATCTATTACATATTGAAAACATACTTACATAAACATCTTATATTAATATAAACTTCTTATCCTATATAGACCTCTTTCCATTCCCTTTTCCAGATTTGGGCCACTAAGGACCATTCTTTTTCAGCTTTGTCCTTGTCAATCTTTTCATCCATTGAAGCAGTCAACAAATCCATTTGAAACATCTCGTATAATTTCAGCATTCATTGATCTTGAGAAGGTATCTCTTGACTCTTCCAGTTTAGGGCGTAAACAATTCTTGCAGCAGTCACCATATATAAAAGAATTCTATGATATTGCTTTTGATACTTTTGACTAGCTACCACAAACATATTCAAAAGGTATAACTCTGGACTGAATTTCAAGTCTATTTCCAATACATTTTTGATTACATTATGAATTTGTCCCCAATATTCCCTTGCCCTCCTACACTCCCACCAAATATGGTACATTGTTCCTAATTTTTTCCCACATTTCCAACATCTATTAGAATAGTTACTAGACATTTTAGCAATCCTTTGGGGTGTAATATTCCATCGGTATAGCATTTTATAAAAATTTTCTCTCAAATTAACACTTCTTGTAAATTTTATATTTATATTCCAGGCCTTTCTCCATTCAACTAACTCAATAGGATAAGCTAAATCTCTGGACCATTTAATCATATGATCCTTAATTATTATCTGTTCAGTTTCTAATTTTAGCAATATATGATAAATTTTTCCAATGATATGATCTCCCCCAATTAAATATTTAATGTCCAATTCTTTAAAATCCGAGCCCTTTTCCTGAATTCCATCCCCCTCACTATCCTTCTTAAACAATTCATATATAATTCTATAATGGAGCCAATTACCCTGAAGTCCTAAATTTTTCAATTCATCTAGTGTTTTCAATTCATCCTTACCCCTTCGTTTACATAATATATCTTCGTATGTCAAACATTTCCTATTCCTGATATATAATTCTTTGCAAAAGGCTTCTTGTAAAGAAATCCATCTTGGTTTCTTTAGATAAAATTTTTTCTTATAAATATTCCAAACTTTCATTAAATTCCTTCTAATTATATGTCTATTGAATTCCTTATCCTCTAAAGCTTTATAATACCATAGATATCCGTGCCAACCAAACTTGTTGGATGCACCTTCCAATGTTAATAATCTTACATTTTCTGTACTAATCCAATCCAGAATCCATTTCAAAGCACAGGATCTATAATATAATTTAAGATTGGGCAACCCCAAACCTTCTCTATCCTTACTATCAGTCAAAACTTTCTCTTTTATTCTCGGCTTCTTCCCTAACCATAAAAAACTTTTAATTTTCTTCATCCATTTTTCAAGAATTTTCTCGTCCTTTAATATTGGTATAGTCTGAAATAAATATAATAATTTGGGGAGGACACTCATCTTAATTACTGCTATACACCCTAGTAAGGAAAGTTTCAATTTAATCCATATAGTTAATTTATTTTCAATACTCTTCCATGTTGGAATATAGTTATTATTCACCAAATCTAATTTTTTTTGTACTATTAATACCTAAATATTTAATTTTATGCCCTATCTTAATATTTGAGATTAATTCCAATTTCCTTTGTGCCGCTTTTTCCATATTTTTAGTTAAGATCACTGATTTATTTCTATTCACTTTAAATCCTGCAACCTCTCCAAATTCCTCCATAATCTGAAATAATTTAAATATACTTTTAATTGGATCATTTAATATTATAAGTGAATCATTGGCAAAAGCCTTTAATTTATATACCTCCTCTTGAATTTGATATCTCTTTACTTCAGGGTCTTCTCTAATTTTCCTATTTAATATTTCCAGCGTTAATATAAATAAAAGCAGAGAGATCGGGCAGCCTTGTCTAGTGCCCTTTTCTATTGCAAATTTATTTGATTTTATCCCATTAATTATAACGAATGCACTTTGATTATTATATATGGAGTCTATCCAATTAGAAAACTTATTACCTAAATTTATTTTTCTTATAACTTCCTTCATAAAACTCCAATTAAGATTATCAAATGCCTTCTCAGCATCTATAAATAAGAGAGCCAATTCCTTTGGGACATATTCATGGTACTCTATTATATTCACCAATGTCCTTAAATTATCAGTTATCTGTCTCTTAGGTAAAAAACCTGTCTGATCCTAGTGTATCCATGCATTTAATATTTTTTTTAGTCGATTTGCCAAGATTATAGTAAACAATTTTATAATCCGAATTTAACAAAGAAATAGGTCTATAATTATTCATATCAAGTTTGTCTTTTCCTTCTTTGGGTATTAATGTTATGTTGGCTTCTTTCCATGAAGATGGTATATCCATTATTCCTTCTTGATTAACCAACTCAAGAAAGGGGGCCATCAGTTCATCCTCAAAAATTTTATAAAATATAGCCGTAAACCCATCTGTGCCAGAGGCTTTCCCTAATTTTAATTTCTTAATTGCAAAATATACCTATTGAGGTGATATTTTGTGATTTAACACGCTCCTCATATCCTCAGAGATCTGGGGAATATTCCCTTTTTCTAGGTAGTTTTTTATTTTTTCAATTTCCTCAGTACCTAATTTATCCTTCAAATATAATTTCCTAAAAAAAATTTGAAAATTAGAAATAATTTCATCCTGATCCAATATTGTTCGATCCTCAACTCTAATCTGTGTTATATATCTTTTTTCCTTTTTCTTACGCAATTTATAAGCTAGCGATTTAGAAGTTTTATTCCCAAATTCAAATTCTTTTTGCTTAACATAGTTGGATAACAATGGGAATAATAGATACATGTAAAATGTAAAAATAAAACAAAAAATGCAAAAAAAAGAAATAATAGTTGTTGTTTTTTTGTTAAACTCCTGGTCATTTCTTGTTCAGATAAAACATTGGTCATTCTTTGGTATTTAAGCAATTTATCTTATTTTTCTCTTGACAGGTTATGACACTAAGAAATATTGACAGTATGCTACAAAATGTTCACTTAATTTCAGAAGGCACACTGATCTATCTCAGTGAAACCAGTGAAGTTTTTATTCGTGTTCAAGATGGATGGAAAAAATTGCAGGTAGTACGTCATTCCAGATCATGTGTCTTAACTTCCATCCCAATGATTTGTTGCATTTTTTTTTCTGAAATAAATGTCTGGATGCTCATGTGAATTTCTTTCTTGCAGTCCCTAACTGCTACTATTCTCTTTCCATATCATGTTATGTACCATTTCAGCTTGGTGAATTTATTCCCATCTCTGCCGATAGTCCTCCACCACCAGCAATTTCAAGCCCAGTAAGTATTAGAACACTGTTCTGAGTAATAAGGAGAACATGACCTACTAATAATCTTTATGCAGTAGAACACAGGTACTGGATCTGTGAATGTTCTGGTCTCTTATTGTTCTTAGGAAGTAATATGAGAATCATGTGAATGAATACAGGAATACTTACAGCATTTGTCTGGTCTAACTTTTCTCCTACCTCTTTTGGAGAGGTAAGAATTGTGGAGACTTGGCAAATCGTGTGTATGTTCACTCATGCAGTCACCTATAGCTATGCTAGTTAAATCTGATTATTAGTTTTTAATATGGAAGATTTTGCTTCTTCGATTCATGATAAGAGCTGCAAAAATGCTGTTTGCCCAAGGACTAAAGTACCAAGGATGGAAGCGTGGGTTGTTAAAATTGCAGATCATGCCCACGTTGCAAAACTGAGGTGCATTTTAAAAGACAAACTAATTGAAGAGTTTTTGAAATACTGGAAACCATTTATGGATTTTTGAGCAATAAGAAATCTAATGATGTAGTAATCTGTGGTTATGATTATTAGTAATTCTATTGAGCCAGTGGATATAGGTCTGTAATAGTAGAATAAAATCTGGGATATTAATCAATTTTTTTCTTTTCATTACAGTTTATATGGGGGATCAGAGTTCTTTTGTGTTTTAATTAGTGTAGGAAGATTGGTTTTAGTGTAAAAGTTTAGTTTTTTAGTAACGGTTTTATTATTATGTCACAGTTTTCATTTAGTTCAATTTAGTTCAATTCAATTTAGCTTTTAGTTTTAATTATACATGTATACTGTTTGTGGTTTGTTTCTTTTTTTCTCTTCTTTTTTCTGTAATTGTGAATTTGTATATCCTACTAAAATTAATAAATACTAAATCTTAATAAATTAACAAAAAACATGGAAGATTTTGTCAGATATAAGGTAGAAGTCTCTTTAGGACTAAAGACAGATGTGAACTTTTAGGAGCAAGTAAAGCACTCTGATAGCACTGATACACATTGGAGTGAGATGTAGGGATGATGTGGAGAAAGAAATGAAGTGGGAAAAATAGTTCTCTAGATTCTGGCATGGTTCAGCTTCAGTGGGAAAATCCAAGCTATGGAGGGGACTTATTAACCGACATCCATGTTATAATCAACACATATTTCTCCACAAGTCCCAGCCCTTAGAATACTTTTGCTTTTGGTTTTTAAATGTCAGTAATAAGGGGCACTGGGGTCAGGTGTAAGACAAGCATAAATGTACAGATGCCATTGGAGTTTTAAAAAATCAGACAGAATGCCTGACACATAAGAGGAGAGAGAAGACTGAAATTCATCTTGATGATATAAACATTCAAGTTCCAAGTTACCAAGCTGGGCTTAGACCATGGCTTATGGTCACTTCTGAGTACTCTCAGAATCTTATAACTATCTTCACCACTGTTTTCTCTGCTTTCAGTGCTTTATTTTAATCTTTATAATTTGTTGTGTATTGAACTCATAGGGATTTCAACACGTTCCAGCACCAGTTCCAGTTTCAAATACTGACAGTCAAAGGCCAAGTGTAAGTTGAAGGGGAGAGGTTGCATCTTTACCAGTGATATAGCAAGTTTAAGTATGTGAAGGACATATTTGCACTGTCTCTTATCCTTGTGTACATCCTAGGAAAAGCTGATGCTGTCAGTTAATACCAAACCATGAGCAGGGAAATCATACTCAGTATGCTTTCCAGCTGTGTTAGGGGCAAATTAATTCTTCTTCATTTTCCCATGGTGAAGAGACCTTGTGAGAACACTGGACCTGTAGCCCAAGAAAGTTCCCAGGTATTCCTGGTATTCCCTGGATCTTCCTACCAACAGGGGGAAAAAAATTGCTTTTATTGGCCAACCAAAATACAGAAAAGTTTCACCAGCATTTTCATCAGAAGAAACTAGTGAAGCTTCAGAAGCTTGCACAATACATTTTCTGCATATTGTTTGGCCAAAAAAGGTACCACCCTTTTCTATTTTGTTGGATTTTGCTCTATAGTCAACATTGCTACTTCTGAGCATGTTTCAAAAAATGCTTGTTCCTTTTTTTTAATAGATGAGCTATACTGACAGTTTGGAATGAATACAAGACAAGATTGTGTACTAAAATGCCTGGTAGTCACCAAACAAAGCTTTGTTTAGAAGGGAAATAATTGTTAACGATAAATGGTTAACATATTGAGACTCGTTATTGTTTGAAAAAGGGTAATACCAAATGAAAACAAGTAGGGAATTGGTTCAAGAAAGTTAAGATATCCATAGTTAGTTATCTGAACATTTTAAGATGGATAAAACTCTGGTTCTGAAATGAATAAATTAGAGTGTGAAGAACAACTATGTACTAATGGTGAATATTTAGTAGCTAAAATGTATAAATTACTGCTGAGCATGGAGATGGAAGATGAAAAATTGTATGATTAAGTGGGCACAAAATGTAGGTCATAATTTACAGATAGAAAAATGTGGACTGGAGGTCTAACGTTTACTTTACGCCTTAAAGAGAACTTTTATGAAACAATATATATATGGTACTTAACACCAGAAAGACTGTCTAAAATATATAAAGGGCCTATTAAAACTTGCTGGAAACGTAAACAGAAAGAATGGTGTTTTTTCATATGTGGTAGACTTGTGACAAAGCAAAAATAAAATAAAATAAAATAAAATAAAATAATAGGGTGCAGACTCATTGATTGATGGAAAAAAAATTTCTTTGCTCTTCCCAGGAGATCAGCCAAAGCATCAATTGTTCTTGCATATATAGCTACATTTTTCGTCTCTGATATGCCTCTGAATCTGAGACATCTCTCTTTTTCCTTGAGGTCAAGTAAAGCTATTGCATAGGTTCTGTTCTTGGTACAAGGAAAATTTCTCAGTCACTACTTCCAATTTTTGTGTCTTATCTTCTAGTAATTCCATTTTTTTATTCATCTATTTGATCTCTGTTGTGATCTGGGTCAAAGATTGCCTTATATCCTTTCATTTAACCTTGAGTTCAGCCTTTAAATTTTGTTTAAAATCCTTTCTCATTTGATCAATATCTGCTCTCATTTGTCCAATCTCTGCCAAAATAGTTTGACTTGAATCAATATCCTTAGCTTTTTCAACCAATTCACTTCTAGAACTTTGCATACTCAAAACTTGTGTCTCCTTAAGTCTCAGCCTATTTCTGCAACTTATCTCCTTCCATCATGGTCCCGGTGTCATCCCAGCAGTGCCTTTGCCAGGATAGGAGCATGACACAAACACTCATCTCCACACCCAGCTGACTTCCTATGGAAGGGAGCTCAAGTGACACATGCCTTTCTTCCACAGCATAGCTGGCTTCTTTCCCATGCTGCACCAAGGAAGGAAGCTCCTACATCACACTTCCACCTGTTCTGCATGGCCACGAGTGATGGGAGCATCGCATGATCGTGAGCCATTAATGGATTTTTTCTGTTACTGAAATAACCCATGATCATGACTGGTGGGGGCATGTTGGTAGCAGGACTGTGACAACTTCGTGTGAAAGCACGACTCATGGACCATTGCAGTGCATCCCCATTGCGTTACAGCAATGCCATGCAGAAATGGCCTCAGTCCAGAAGCCATTTTGACAGCTGTCAAACTCTTTAAAAAATTATTTTCTGTTATAATTATTCCACTCCACCTCTAGAGGTCAGTACATGTTGCCATAGAATTCTCTCTAACCTCAGTTCAACATTCAGTCTTCAGGAAGATGAAATTCAGGTCAGCCTGAGTTCACAGCCAAATTACTTCCTGTTTTCCATGCAGCAGTAGTGTCCTTGAGCTTATCTCATAAAGTAAACATACTTCTTCTTCCCATGGTTAAAGATTATTAAAAACTTGGTGATTTTAAATCTTTTAAATTAACAAAAAGTTCATCAGTAGAATTAAGGGAGTTAAAAGCCTCTAAGGTCACCAGACCATTTAGGGTTTCTTGCTGTTTTATTTTTAGCTCAGTTCTACTGTGCTGTTGTTGATGTTAAATAAAAGATTTAATACAGAAATATTAGTGATGGAATTAGCCGTTCCCATAAGCTGGAGAGCTTACTTAGATGTAGAATCCTGCATTATTTGCAAGTTAAGTTTCACATCACTAGCTATGAAAAATGGCTGCTGCTACATGGCAGGGTTTGTATGTTGTCCCACTCTCCTCTGATCCACCCACACTTCCAGGGGCACTTTCTGTGTCCCAAAGATGCCAGGATCAGGAATCCAGTGTTACCATCGTGTACTGGCCTGGCCTTTGGTGAACCAAAGATATCATTTTGATATCGCAATTCGGCCCTACTCTGCCACCAGCCAAGTGTTTGTGAGGCCCGCCGAACAAGCGCGAAGCTAGGCATGGCTACTACTTGCTGCTCCCTCCAAACCAAGCCAGATATTGCCAGATCTGCTTTAGGGGACCTCCCGAAACAAACACCTTCATTACGAATGCACGCTACCACAAAGAGATCCTCTGCCCTGAGAGGACACCCTGGTGAGCTAGGTACTTAATTGCCGAGCTAGCTGCATCTACATACCAGCTATACCATTGTCAATTCGGACTTTAACTCAATCATGCAAATTCTGACCTTTCGGAGGCATTGTCTCCAACCCAAAACTGATTGTTTTTGCCCAAGACCAGACTAGCCTGCGGTCGTTCTTTCCCCTATAAAAATCCCCCGCGCTGAGAACTCTTCGGAACTCTCGCCAGATCGCTTGGACTTCATTCTGCCTTGCTGCCGCTCAGTTCAGCAGATTTCCCTTGGCCGCCACGACGGGTTTCCTCTTCTACAATTGGCTTCTCCAGGACTGCAGGACAGGTGGTGTATCACCCATTCCCCTTGGAACTCTCTTTTCCTTTTCTAATCAGGAGTGTGTTTGTGCTTTTCTTTAATAACTGCTTAATAAATCTTAATTGTTGCTTGAACCATTTGCCTCATCACTGACCTGACGCTGCAGACATAGGGTAAAAGATCCTGCTGCGTTACCCTGCCTCTCATTAGCCAAGAGAGTGCTCCAGCTAATTTTCCCCATCTTTGCTTGTTGTTGTTTGGTTATTTGGGCGCCCCTCCCAGGACCCCCAAGTCACAGGGTAACACTAGACCACATGGATGATCCTCTGTGTTTCTGGTGCCAGGGAGGCAATTTTGGCCAGTTTCCAATGTGCTAAACCAGCTCCTACTACATCCAGTGCCTCTTCCCTTAGCAAAGCTTGCTGAAAGACCAGGCTATGCAATGTCATTCTAACCCAGAAGAATGTTTGAGGAGATACACAGATGGTTATATTGGAGACTCTTCTAAACCTTTGTCAGGATAGATTTGCTTAACTGAGAGCAATTCTGGACTGCTATTTCAAACAATAGCCTGGAACATTGCCAGATAGCAGATCTATCCATTGAGGCATGGCTGAGAGGAACACCACTTTGCTGGTGTGCAAAAACACTTTCAGCATTTTTTTCAATACAGAGTTTTAGCACAACCATTCCATTTTAACTGCCATGGCAACATGCTATGGAATCCTGGAATTTGCAGTTTGGGGAAAGGTATTTAGAATTCTCAGCTAGAGAACTCTAGTGTCTCATCAAACAGTCCCAGGATTCCACATGATGCAGTCATGATAATTAAAATGGAAACATAGACCTATAATTCTATAGTGTGAAAGGAGACAGGACACAGCTTATTTACCTAACTTTCCTCCTCCCAAAAGAGGAATCAGTGCTGCAAATGCATCCTAAGACTCTTGCTAATTGGAATATATGCATATTCATAGGCATACTTAATTAATGTATCTTGTTATTTCAGGCCTTTTCCTCATTTTTGCTTTTAGCTCCAGAAACTTGCTACAGATATTAAGATTCAAACACCCAAATTCTGTTGGTAGTCCCAGTTATGTTAACCGCCTTAAATCAGTTGCTGAATAGTGAGCATGGTGTAAATCCCACTAATACTACTATAGTAGTTGAAATTAACAATTGGATTCAGGGTTTAAAACTCAAAGATGTCTTTTTTAAAAAAAACAAAAACAAAAACAAAATCTAAATGCCTAGTACAAATCAAGATGACGCTTTAAATAAGCCTTCAAAATTAATATGTAACATATACTGACCTTTGTAAAGAAAACTGTTTCTTATATTCCAAACACAAGGCCAAGTGTAGAATTAATTTACTTGATCAAATGACAAATAACAAAAGTTTAATATAATGTGTCCATACACAATTTTCTAATTAGAATAATTTCTAATAAATTACTTAAAAAATTCCATTATTTCCTTGCTTCCTAATTTTTATGTACTTATCTTTCATATGCAGTATAAAAAGAGAAAATATTCCCATACATGGAATATGAAGAATTCCATGTATGGAACAGTAAGAATGAATGATGACAAAATAAGTTCCATACCTCATTAAGAAAATACAAATTTGTCCTCTGGGCCAGTATTTGCCTTCATACAGCCTGAGGCTGCTTTCAGTCTGTAATGCTGACAAATAATTATTCTTCTTGATTTACACAAATGGGTTCACTGTGCCTGTGCAGTTTGTGGTTAGCTTAAATACTCTCATTTAGAAGGCACTGTTCCACCAGTTATTTCAGATCTTGCTTTGTTTAAGGGCTTGCAATATTATCTGCAAAAGCTCATAGTAATAGACAAAACAGCTACAAGCTCACAAAGACTTGCTGGCAACTTCAAAATCCAATCTTCCTCACCTCTGCAGTTCAACTGATATTTCTCAATCTATCTTATTTGTTCTCCAAGTTTACTTTCCTCACCATGGCTCCTCTCACAGCTTCCTTCTCTTCCTCCTCATTAGGCCAATTCCTTCTTCCAAGCTTCCTTGATAGCCTGCCCTCAGACTTCCTTCATCAAGCCTTGACATTCTTAGATCCCAGAGTCTGGCTTTTCCTATCCCCCTTTTGCCTGCTTGGGGAGAAAAAGAAATCCATTCACTCTTCCCTACCATGACATTAATGCAGCCTAAGGAATTATTGCTGGAGCTTTCACCACTTCTGCAGGGATGAGGAATCTGTTTTCATCCTGATGGCTGAATTTCAGTCCCAGAAAGGTGTTAGAAGCCACCTCTCAGAATTAAAATCAAAGTGACAGGGCCAAAGTCAGTTTCTTACCAACTCAAGACCCAGTGTGTTGTAATGGTTAGAATACTGGATTGGGGCCTAGCAAACTTGAAACTCAGTAAGTTCAAGTCCCTACTGAGCCACTAAACTCATGGGTGACTTTTTGCCAATCACACTCTTTTAGTGTGATCTACCTCATAAGACTGTTGTGAGAATAAAGTGAGGAGAAGAGCCTTCTATACCACCTTAAAGAAAAAGTAGAATACAAATCCAATTAGTAATTAGGAAATAATTTTAGTAAATAGCAAATTTTTGCTTGTTGCTTAGTCATCAGAGAGACTACT
Source organism: Iguana delicatissima (assembly GCA_948472985.1). Lineage (NCBI taxonomy): Eukaryota > Metazoa > Chordata > Lepidosauria > Squamata > Iguanidae > Iguana > Iguana delicatissima. The sequence goes on from CAOKZL010001062.1 coordinate 146,912, forward strand.
GAAGTTTTGCAGAGAAAAAGGCAAATATACCTTACTCTTCCAGCTCAAGCTCCTGGGTGAGCTTTCTTCTTTTCACATCTGCAGAATCCTTACCCGTTCCCCAAATTCTGTCCCCACATCACCCTTCACATCTTCTCATTCTTATTTGTGTCAGACAGACACAGACAGAGAGCCATCTTCACAACTCCTCCAGTCCTTCTCATGCTAGGAAAAGGCAGAGTGAAGCAAATAGGGCCAGTGGCTCAAAAAGCACTTCTCATTCCAGAATCTCGCCCTTATTGGGGGAGGGGACAACTAGGAGGAATTGAGCCTGAATGAAGAGAGTTCTTGTGGGCAGGATGGGAAAACCTCATCATCCAAATTCACTCCAAGGGCCCTAGGTTTCTCTATGCCATTCACTATGCCATACCTCATTAAAATACAATTGTTTTAATTCTTTACTCTGCAGCTTCATCTGGTGGCTTTGAATACCCCATTTTCTGGTGATATGCGAGCTGATTACCAATGTTTCCAACAAGCCCGGGCTGGTGGCTTAACCTCAACTTACAGAGCCTTTTTGTCTTCACATCTTCAAGATCTCTTGACAGTTGTCAGAAAAGCCGACAGATATCATCTGCCTATAGTTAACCTTAAGGTAAAACACCTTTGCTGGCTTTGCTTTCTGAAATTTCAGGTGCTTCCAGACTTAGCACTCCTAGTACTGTGCTCACAGTTAAAAGTGTTCTGTGGTGTTATTATATTTATTCTTTCCCACAAAAATGGTGGGAAAGCATGGGAGGAATAACAAATGACAGAAAAAAATGTCTAGACCCTGTAAAGTTATGCAAATGAATTAGTACAATTGCATGATAAAAGCATAATCTGGAAGCATACTCAGGTCTTGTAGGTGGTGTGTACTATCCATGAAATTGTAATGTTTCACTGTGTTACATGTGTGCCTCACAAATACCAGTGGACGCAATACATTCCATTTTAACCATCTTTGTTTAGTTACACCCTTGCCCACATATGGTAATGCCCTTTCACTGAAGACAAAGAGATTATCTTATTCTGTAATTATGAAAAGCATTGTTTTAGAACGTACAGAACATCTTTCACCACTGACTAACTTCAGCCTGTCCGGACAAACTTTTAGAATTAATAGGACATTTTCTTCTGGGGCAGATGGCAGGCCTCCTGTACAAGTCTGAGCCCTGAAACTTTTCCTTTAAAAAATTAAGAACTGCATTCCACGCACCCCCTTTCACATTTTGAAAAAGGGGCCAAAAAGACTTTAACCTTACAAGCTTATGGTACTACACCTGCACTACATGTAAATGTTTGTCAGTAACTAACTGTACTTGCTTGCTTTCACCACTGTTGCACCTGTCTTGTAATTTTATGGAAACAACACAGGGGCCATTTCAAAATTTATTGTGTGATACTTAGAACTGCATGGGGAGATGGTTGTATCTAACTTCTGACCACATATAGCTTTGCCATCCTGTCATACTTTCATTTTGCTTCATGCCTTGTAGAAAAAAGCAAGACCCATGGGGTGGGCATAGAAATTGGGACCAAGGAAGAATAGGATAGTAGCGCTTACACCTACATTTTCTTTCATGGTTTTGGACATTAAAAAACACGAGTATTCTCTGTGTAATCTGGCAGCTGTAAAGGTGACTTCTTTCTCTGTGTACTGGGAGTAGTGGTAGAATTTCAGAGAGAAAAAAAAATCAGAAGAAGGCAGGAAACAGGTAAAAGGACTGTGGAGAGAAGACTTAGTTGGTTAGGTAAAAGTAAGCCAAACATTTTGAATGAGTGCTAGCTGATGGGCCCAGTTTTTAGAATGAGACTAGATAAACCATTTAACATTGTGTCAAGAAATAACGTTGAATGTTAACTTAATTTCATTTGTTAGAGTTTCTTTCCTTTTTTCCAATAGGGAGAAACCTTGTTCAATAATTGGGAGTCAGTTTTCTCTGGCAATGGGGGCCAGTTTGATCTCCGGATTCCAATATACTCCTTTGATGGCAGGAACATCATGACTGATCCAGCCTGGTAAGTTTACGCTCACATTTTGTTGTTGTTATCCCCCCCGCCTCCGTGTTTTAACAGCTGTATGAACCCTCATGCTTACCAAAATAGGGCATTTTAGTCCTCTAGACTAATATTTGTTGCAGAATCCACATAAAACTAAGCCTCCAAGGTAGGCATTCTGTGGCATTTTTACTGAACATTTGTTAGGAATATCCTGAAATTTAAACCACTTGACACGCACAGGGTTGTGGGTATTTTGAATAAACAAAACAGCCACAATCATGATGATCCTAAGCAAATCTATTGCTTTTTGTCATCAGCGATTTTGTTTGTTGTTTTGCTATGTTTTGTTTTTTGGTAGATGTCCTGTCCCATTTTTCAGTGAACCATGATGCCATGACTGAGAAATGACACACTCTAGTTTTTAGGAGGCTAACTCCATTTGGAAGGGCACTGGAATTTTCAGTGGGTGAAGAAATATAAGAAGTCTACATTATTCATACACTCAATAAATTGGGGTGAGAACATACCTCACAGTACACTCAATGTAAAGTTTTTCTCTAAAAAAAATCCCAGAGTTTCTGTGAGTATATCCTTGGAAATGTTTGATTCTTCTTCATGGTTTCTGTGGGTCACACAAATGGGTTCACTGTGCCTGCACAATGCATTGTTCGGAACTTTCTAGAGCTGTTAATAAGTGTTTTGGCAGTAGCTCTTTTTCCACTGATTCCATGTGACCTACCCAGTTCCCACTAAACCCTCAGTTCCTTTTCATCTACAACAGAAGCAGTATCTGAACAACAGTCCTGAGCTGTATCGCTTTTTGTTTTCAGTCTTTTGGCCTTTGCATGAGCTTGTCTCAGTGTTTTTGGCTTTTTCAATCTGTGTTCAGTTTGGTAAACTCTTGTGGATTTTGGTATTTGGACTTAGACTGTTTTGACTATCTCTCTTGGTCTCAACATTGGCCTATCATTAACCATGCTCTCAGGGTCCTTTAAGAAGTGTTTGTCTTGTTACACCAAAATTCCCAGCACTGATGGGCATTCTCATTGCTTGTTGTGCCTGGGTGAAGTTCCCAATATCAGGTCTTGTGCATACTGCAAGGTGATGACTCCACAAGCCCATAAGAACTGGTCCTCAAGATAGAAGGCACTGCTATATGAGCAAGCTTTAACCATTACTGATGCTCCATTCACCTCAAGTAGGTCCTGCGCTTTTCCTATGTGACAACTGCTACTGGGTTCTTCAGTCTGAGTGGTGCCAAGCACCCCCTTCAGGAACTATCTTTGAAAGATGGGGCTTCTGCCATCAGTACAGATGCTTCCTTGAGAGGGGATGCTTCATACCAGGGTTCCATTGACAATGGGGCATTCTTTTGAATTGGAAGGTTCATCAGTGCACCGTCTTAAGTGGTGGCATTATAAGAAGACAAGGCTAAAGACATCCCTTGGCCTGATCAGCTTTCTCTTGTGGTCAAAATCAAGGCCTTGGTTTCACAACCAGCAGAACCCTTGCCACCTTGTCCCTCAACTTCAGACACTCCAACTTCCTCCTGCTTAACAGTCTCTAGAGATCATTCACGTGGCCACAATATCTGAGGGTGAAATTGTTGAGTTTGCTGTCTCACACTCCTCAGTGGTCTCCCAGATTGCCAGCCCATCCAGAGACCCATAAGTCTCTTATTCTTGTGATTCAGGCACAAAAGACGCTCCTCTTCCACCATCTCTGCGCCTGGTTGATTATCATTAGCATTCATGTTCTTTGTCTTTGGACTCCTTTTGTTCCTTCATGTGTTCCACCTCTGGTTTGACAGCCCACTCTCATAGATGCTGACATGTAAACCTGCATGAGCACTGCTCAATTTCAAACAAAGAGTGCAGTGATTCAGGGGGATTACAACCATAGGCCCCATGACTATAGGCATCAGTAAAGCAACATTTTGTATTCTAGCAGATTCTCCCTTCTCTGAGGAAATTCTTAGTGACTATGAGTTCAATTGGTGATCATTGTGACACTATCGTCCATCCCATTACCGCTATGAGTACTTCTCCCATGTTCATGGTCCTTCTGAATATTATCGTGCTCAGCATTCACCACTTCTTCACCAATTTGGTTGGCATCACCATATATCTTCCGGTGTTGACAAGTCTCTGCAGTTCTCAAAATGTCAACACAGGTCTTGGTCCCCGTGTTGGGCCCAGCTAAGTCCTCCTCCATTTAGGTTGTGCTCAGTTACTGCAGTTCCACCACCAGCTTCAGAGGCTTCACAGGCTCATTCACCTGAACTTGTTGCCTTGCATGCTACCCATTCCATTTCTACTGCTCATGCTCATCCTCCAGTTTCTCCATCACCTCCTTGCTCATCCCAACACTATTGTCTTAACTCCTTGATCTCAGATGACTCAGATTCTGCTTCCACTTTCTGCTCTTCAGATGTTTCAGTTATGCAGTCTCCTCCTAATATCTTATGGGAACATGAAGTGACATCAGCTCCTTTGCGAAGCAAATTTTTAGAATGGCAGTTGCTCTCCAACTTGATACAAGGCTGCCAGAAACTGAACCAGAGAATCTGATTTACCAAAAGCTCAAGTCTAAAGTACCCACACCAGTCTACGTACCTATGGTGCCTGCCTTGTTAAAGATTGCTCAGAGCTCCTGATCCAATACTTTCTCAATTTGACTAACATCAAAGAAAGATGATACTGTTTATAGAGTGCTTAAATCTGACTCAGAGTGATTTTCACAGCACCTCAAACTCAATTCTGTTGTGGTTGAAGCTGCCCAATCCAGTACTGCTCAGAAGAAGGTTACAAGCCCAACTAATAAGGAGTGAAGGAAGCTGGACATCCTGGTGAAGAAGTTTTATTCAATTGCAGCTTTATCATATCATCTGGCAAACTTTGAGGCCTGTACGTCCATGTACCAACACCTTTCAAAATGCATAACACTTCTTCTTGCCAAGCTTGCTGATTATGATAGACAACTGGTGGCTGCTTTGCAGACAGAGGCATATAACTTTGCCTCTCAACAACTTATCATGGCAAGATGTGTGGCTGATTGTAGCACTAAGTCTTTAGCTACTATGATTACTTTTTGCTGCCACACTTGCTTACATTCCTCAATGCTGTCTCACCAGGTTGGTCCCACCATTGAGGACCTCCCCTTTATAAATCCAGTTTCTTCAACAAAGAAACTGATGACACCTTAGAACACACACAAGATGCACACTAACATTAAGAAATTCAGCCTTCAATCACAGTCTGCCTCGTCCTCCCAGTCCCATTATAACTGGACAACCTTTATGTTCAAAGCATTCCTACAGTCCTGTTGGAACCCAGTGTCTCAGATCTTCCAAATCTCCACTACCACATGCACGTCCTCCATTGCCTCTCAGTATTGGCCTCAGTCCTGCTGCAAGAAGTCATCCAACCCTAAATGCTGTCTTTTGACTTCTCTGCCAGCCTTTTTCCTACCAGCACTCCTTTCGGTGACAAAGCTCTATCTCTGTCACCAAGCTCAGTCCACCACCAACACAGATAACCTGGGTCCTGAGTATAATCAACAGGGGTTATGTCATGGACCGAGATTTTTGGTACGTTTGACCCAGAGAGAAATTCAGCCACCCTAGATTATAGGATCCCAACAGAAGACACATAGGAAACCAGATCTGGGTTTAACCACTATGCATGTAACATTTATTAACACATGAAATACACAAATCACATTTCCGTATCAAGAGCTTTCTTTCACTCACACATTCACATTTCACATTTCACATTCATTCTACATACTCACAAGACGGTCCTTCGCCGAACATTGGCCAGATGTCCTCGAAGGTATGGATGCCCTCTGCTGCAGCCAAGGGTCATGAAAGTGAGTTGAAAATCTTCCCCTCTTTTATAGTCATATTCCCCATTTCTTGAGGAAAAGGACATGTTTTGCTGGTTGCTATAGTTCCAAGTACTTCCATTGTATAAAGGCAATCAAGCAATTAAAAGAATAGTTCATATCATCTTGTACCTTACTAATAAAAGGTTGCTTGCAGAAGAATTGGTTATATATCATGTTGTCAGGAAATGTATCAAATGCCTCAGTGGTTCTCGGCCATGCAAGGTAGGGTAGGGTCAGAAATACGTCACCGCTTGCCCGTCTGAGGGTGTGCCAGGTTTGTTTCTTCTGCCTTTACACATAAGAACTTAACTGTTTTCGATAAAGGTATTGATCACTGTTGAATATCGTGAATTCGTGAAGGTGGGTGAAACATAAAGACAATCAAATAAGATATGCATTGTAGGCAACATCACATGGCAATTGAGGAAGCCACGCTTCTGGATCTGTGCATCTTAAGAGTACATTCTGTTGGTGCCAAGTCCTTATTGTTTTGCAAACTTTCTTCTCAAGCCAAATCGGCATTCTGTGTGTTCTCAATTTCACAGTTCAAGGAATCCTCGCTTCACAATCCAAACCCCTCCTTCCAACAATGCACTGCGCGCGGCCATTTCAGTTTTTCAGGACCGTATTTTTTCCCCTCTGGAACTCATTCGTTCATCACATACACCCCCTCTTGATACTTAATTAATTCATAATTATCACAAATATAATGTTTATGATAGGAAAGAATAATAGAATGATTATATAGAGATTAAATATGGTTAAAATAATATTATATGGATTATTTAGAGACTACTACAAATCTAAAGCAGCAAATTAATAGACAAATCACTATCCATTCCAATCAACAAAGATCAATCAACCATAGGCTACTTTATCATTCACTTCTCAAAGTTTTGATACCTCATCTTTTAATTTCTCAAAGTCCTTTTGAGATCTTTTCACTCGCCTAATTAAGTATAACAGCCATATCATTATACATATCATGATCAAGATTAACCATACAATAGGGTGAATCATTACATGTAAAAATGCAGTTGCTTTTGGAGAATACCCTTTAAATATATCATACCAATGATGTTCAGTCAATTTACTTTCTTCATCTGCAGTCCTTTGAAACTCTCTGTTCTCATATTGTATCCTTGCAAACTCTTTTTTGGAGTTCCATGCATGTGCTTGTAAATGCTTCCTAATTTGTTCATTATATTTTAACAATTGGTCTAACTTTTCCCAATCTATCCCTATGTGCACTCTATATTTAATATCACTCATATCTAAAGTAACTTCAGTATTTCTAGTTTCCATAGCATATACCAATTTTCCCGTGGCCACACTTTGTACATAAGTCACATTACATTTGCATCTCATTTCCCCATCTTCTTGATACTCCCCATCTGACCAAAACAGGGGTGTGGGTGAAATTCCGCACAAACACCCCAACCCGTTATCAAAAATCAATGTTCTCTTAGGCATTCTCTGTAATCTACATATTCCTTCTGATAGTTCAAAAGCACAGGGTTCAATTTGTTTTATTTCTTGTGGGCATACATATCCAGTTTCCCACTTTTCACACCGGTCCAGATCTACAGTTTCATTTACTCTTATTATATTTGAATTCATACAGATTGCATGGCTTGACTGCAAATGGGGTTTTCCCAAATAATTTTCTCCCATATTAAATGGTAAAGATTGAATATCACAAATCCAATTTTTCTCAGTCTTTTGAGCTTTTCTAATGTCATCAATTTTATTTGCCACATTGGTTCTTCTATTTTGTAGTCCAGAATTTCATACCATGACTTAAAATCTGTATGAATCCATGGTTCTAGTTTTCCTATTTTACGAACATATTCTCATGATTCCCATTTAATCCCTCGAACCCGACAAAGTGGTCTGTATTATTAAACATGACAAAACATCGGAGACAGCTTCCAAAGTTTGACTGCTGGTCCCCTTAAGGGCATATAGTGTTTTATTTAAATGTTCAAAAGTCCCTAATTGTAAACTAGCAGCTATGTCATGCAGTCTAAAAGTTGATACTAAATCATCCCCAGCCATGTGTATGACTTTCTACTGTAACCCTCCTAAAGCGGACAGTTTATTTGCTTATTTCTCAATATCACAAGAATTTGCTACACCAACTCCTGTTCTTTTTACCCAATATGGTGTCTAATAAATCTCTTTTATTTCGTTTCCATAATTTTTCTTTTTTCCCTGCAAATTCCAAATAGGGATTCACATATTTACTGCACTCTGGTCTCAATTTTGTTACATTAAACATAGTAACATTTAACCTAATATTCCATTGGTGTAAATTTGGTCCAATTACAACAGGAGTGGGTGCATGCCATTGTTTCATTACAGTGGTTATGTTTTCTTTTACAGTTTCACTGGTAACATTTGGCAATTGAAAGGTTACATATCCCAAAGGCCTAGTTCTATTTGTCTCTGGATTTTGACAGTTTCCGTTGTCGTGTTCTTCAAAAGCCTTGTACTATTACTACTTGTACTTTAGAAAAATTAAATTCAACATCACATTCGTGGGTACAGCTTTGATTATCGACCCTCAACCACTGCTTCCACTGTTCTGGCCGGGTATCTTCAAAATGACCAAGACACTTAGTTACCTATATTAAGTTTCTAATTTCCCCAGTCCTACTTATCCAAAAGGTTCAAAAGGTTTATTCCACAAAACTGACAATCTGACATGTCCTTTTCCGTTCCCCCTAATACCATAACATGCTTTTTTCTGTAATGGTACTATTTGTACACTTAGTCATACTGTAAAAACCCGTTATTGCATATTTCTTTTTCTCCCACTGTGGAAAAGAATAATTTCTTTGTTCTATTCCTTTTTCCCAACTGAGAGGTGCAGCTGTTCCTTTGTTTAGCTCAATTTCCCTGACAAACAAACTGAAAATAACAAACTGTATCCACCATTTTCTTGGATGTTCCATCTAATCTGTAGCTTCCCTCTATTTTCTGGGGGATCCCTAACCCAGCGGAACTTGAATGAATCTGAATTCTGTGGGTCCCTTGACCACCTCAAATTCTTCCCCTCAATTATGTATATAAAAACAGGATATAATCTAGCTAACACAGCAGCCTGTAAAATGTAATCATATTGGTTAGATCCTTTGGGGGAACCAAATCCGACTTTCCTTGTGGTGGTTTTTCCATCTGTTTATCCTGAAGAAAAATAAATATATTGCAAGACAAATTTGTTATTCATCAACTTTATACAGTTTAATTTGGTTACGGTGAGCCCATTTTGATTTTCCTTCCTTCTCAATCAAATAACTGGTGGGCCATATGTGATCCATTATAACATATGGTCCTTTCCATTTAGGCCTCAGAGCGTGCTCTTTCAGACCCAAACAGAGATACAATACTTCAGTTCCAATCGGTATCATATCCTTTTCTGTTTAGTAGGAATTTCCATGCTATTTCTCATGTCTTGTTGTATGAACCATCTCATGTCTTCCCTATCTTTTAAAGATTGTAACCATTCCAAATCAACCTCATTGTCCTCCGGTATATGTGGCAATCCCAAATTCATTTCATTTCCAAATAAAACTTCATATGGTGTATAACTATGATTTCCTATAGGACTACTTCTCATAGCCATTAGGACCAATAGTAACTTTTCTGTCCAATCTTTTCCCACACACAATCTAAAATCTTTCCCCTTTTTAGGAAGGGGAGGGCCGTGGGGATAAAAGACAAGAAACCCGAGTTGCACCCTGTCTTAGAAGGAAAGAAAGCTAAACAACCAATTTTCATTTACCAAAAGGTTTTGCAGTGTTCATCAGTCATTTATCCATACCTCAGAGAGGAGTCTAATTTTAGCATTGTTTTCTCATTATTTCTCATCAACATCTAAGGTCTGTTTCAGCAACCATAGAGTTAAATCTAGGAGCTGAAGTGGCTTTGAGCACAGGAGAAAGGAAAAACAGCAAAGAGATACCAGGCGAAATGTCGCTTTGCTTACACACAAACCTTGGAATTTCCCTACATACATATATTCCTATAGACATTACATTACATACATTAAAGCATTAAAGCAGTGTTTCTTTGTTACCTCAAACCAGTACATCTCTGCTTAACCCTTTCTTGGAGGTTTTCAACATAAATTGAAGCACAAAGTTCACACCAAGTTCACAACTGCTAGGGATTCATGGGGGGAGTCACCTTGATCTCCACTGAAGCCCTCTTTGAAATTATTCAACATCTAAAAGTTTATTTTCTCATTTACACATTAACAGGATTCTAATTTTGCCAAGCCTCCTGGCTTAATGAGTTTGCCAATTCATTGAAAAAAAGGAATCTTCCTTGCTACTCTCTTTCCCTAGTTCCTCAAGAGTTAACCTGAACTTCAGGGCTTTTTTTTTATTTTTAGAGGAGCTTTTAGTACATTTCCCTCCACGGAGCAAAAGGTTTCCGTAAACAGTAATTTTCCTCCTTCGTTTCCCTTTCTGTTCTTTTTTTCAAAAAGAGCCATATTTCCTTCTGACCCTTTATAACCAGTTATTCAGAGGCGTCCCTCTGTTCCATCTCCACCTTAACCCTGTCAAAATATTCCAAAGATTACACACTCTTCCCAACTATGTCCTTCATTGGAGAGTGTTAGTTAAAGATCTCAGAACAAATGACAAGCAAAAAGGCACAGAGAGACCAAATTTGGTTTTCAATTCCTATTCAATTCCCAGTGTCTCTATTGAGTCATCCTTCACCAAGGTAAGACCAAACTCTCTTGGATCAATCCTGTTCGTGACACCAATTATGTCATGGACCGAGATTTTGGTACGTTTGACCCAGAAGAAATTCAGCCACCCTAGACTATAGGATCCCAACAGAAGACACATAGGAAAAGATCTGGGTTTAACCACTATGCATGTAACATTTATTAACACATGAAATACACAAATCACATTTCCGTATCAAGAGCTTTCTTTCACTCACACATTCACATTTCACATTTCACATTCATTCTACATACTCACAAGACGGTCCTTCGCCGAACATTGGCCAGATGTCCTCGAAAAGGGATGGATGCCCTCTGCTGCAGCCAAGGGTCATGAAAGTGAGTCGAAAATCTTCCCCTCTTTATAGTCATATTCCCCATTTCTTGAGGAAAAGGACATGTTTTGCTGGTTGCTATAGTTCCAAGTACTTCCATTGTATAAAGGCAATAACAATTAAAAGAATAGTTCATATCATCTTGTACCTTACTAATAAAAGGTTGCTTGCAGAAGAATTGGTTATATATCATGTTGTCAGGAAATGTATCAAATGCCTCAGTGGTTCTCGGCCATGCAAGGTAGGGTAGGGTCAGAAATACGTCACCGCTTCCCCGTCTGAGGGTGTGCCAGGTTTGTTTCTTCTGCCTTTACACATAAGAACTTAACTGTTTTCTTGATAAAGGTATTGATCACTGTTGAATATCGTGAATTCGTGAAGGTGGGTGAAACATAAAGACAATCAAATAAGATATGCATTGTAGGCAACATCACATGGCAATTGAGGAAGCCACGCTTCTGGATCTGTGCATCTTAAGAGTACATTCTGTTGGTGCCAAGTCCTTATTGTTTTGCAAACTTTCTTCTCAAGCCAAATCGGCATTCTGTGTGTTCTCAATTTCACAGTTCAAGGAATCCTCGCTTCACAATCCAAACCCCTCCTTCCAACAATGCACTGCGCGCGGCCATTTCAGTTTGGTTCAAGACCGTACTTTTTCCCTCTGGAACTCATTCGTTCATCACAGTTATGCCATAGAATTTGACAAATGTCCTCCTATAGGTTTAGTCTGAATCATCCCTCTATCTGTGCCTCTGCTCAAAGAGGTCAATACTCTTCTCCTGAAGGGTACCATCGAGCCCATACCTCCCTCCTCTATTCTGCAAGGTTCTTCTCCCATTCTTTCATAGTTTCAAAGAAAGATGGAGGTATTCATCCCACCTCAGATTTGAGAGACATGAATTTGTTTATCCAATCCAGGTGATTCTGGATGGGCACCTTTAATGTGATCTTCCCTTTGTTGCAAGAAGGAGATTGATTTGCCACACTGGATCTCAAGAATGCCTACTTCCACAACAGTATCCATCTGTCAGATTGGCTCTACCTTTGTTTTGCCATAGGAAGAAAACCCTATTGGTTTGCCTTTTGGATTGTCTACTGCCCCATGTTTCTTTACCAAGGGCATGGCAGTTGTACTGGCTTGACAGTGACAGCAAAATGTCATTGTCTTCCTTTATAGCAACAATAGGCTCCTGCTTGCCAATTCCATGTCATACCTCCTCCCTAACATCAACCTTACCCTGTGCCTCCTCAATTACCTCAGCTTGATCATCAAGCATGACAAGTCTCAGTTGAATCCCTCCAGGTCCTTCCAGCTGAATCTCAGCTCCTCCAAAGGTGCAGCATATCTTCCCTGAGGTGGGGTGGGGGGCTCTGGACCTTGCACACCATAATTATTCAATGTTGATGTTTGAGGTGGGTGATGGCCAAAAACATTCAGGTTTTCCTGGGCCTCATGGCTTCAACCACTTCCATGACACTCCATGCTCACCTTCAGATGCACCCTCTCCTATCTTGGTTCCTCTTTTGGTTCAATCTTGTCACCAGCTCACCTTGAATGCATCCTGCCACGCTGAGACATGTCCATCATTCCCTGCAGCAGTAGCTCTGCACTGAAAATCTTCAAGCTGGCATGCCTTTCCTTCCTCACCGGTCCATATCCTCTCTGCCTATGGATGCATCCATGGATGACTGGGGCATCCACATGGATGGGTTTTCCATCAAAGGTCATTGAACAGATCTCAGATCAGACCTCCACATCAACATCTTTCAAATGCTGGCAGTAGAGAAGGCTCTTCAAGCATTCAAGGGTCATCTACAAGGTCATGTAGTTCAGGTAATATCTGATAACACAATGGCTGTATATTACCTGAACAAACAAGGTGGCATGAAATCAACCATCTTGTTGAATCTGACGCTCTGCATATGGGACTGGTTCCTTCAGAGGAACATCTTGATCTCCACAATTCATCTACCAGAAGAGGAGAACATCCTAGCAGATGTCCTCATCAGGACTCTAATCTCATGTCATGAGTGCAGACTCCCTCCCAAAGTTCTCCAAACCATCTTCAAAACGTGGGGCACTCCTCAGGTTGATCTCTCTGCCTCAGTAGAACACTGAGTGCATGATGTTCTGCTCCAGGATTCCACAGGGGAAGGGCTCTCTCAGTGATGCTTTCCTGTTTCACTGGGGAGATGCCACTGTGTACACTTTTTCTTCATTTCCACTCATCACCAGAATCTTGTCCAAACTGCAAAGAGACCAGGTGAACTGCATCCTATTCACCCATGGTGGCCAAGGCAACCATGGTTTGCCCATCTTCTTCACCTGTCCCATGTAATTTACCTCAAGCTGCCAGGAAGACCACATCTCTTGAGTCTTCACGATGGTCAGATTCATCACCCCGACACAGACACCCTCAAGCTGACAGCTTGGAGGATCTATCCGTAGACTCTCTTTCTGTGCCTTTTCACCGAATTCTAGCGACTGTCCTCAGAACTTCCATGTGATATCTTATGCATACAAATGGGGCAAGCTCTTGTCTGTCTTACGCATCTCTCACATACCTCCAGACTGTGGTCAAATCCATCATGCATTAGACTTTTTGCTGTCCCTGTATGACAGAGGTCTCTTAGTCTCTTCCATCAAGTGTTACCTCACCACCATTTCTCATTGATTCCAACTGATGGGCAAGCCCAATATCCTCTCATGAAACGGTTCTTGAGAGGCTATAAGAACTTCTACCCGCCCATCCTAGGAGCCACCCCCCCAGTGTAATCTGGAGCTGGTTCTATCACAGCTCTCTTGTAAAACCTTTGAGTCAATGGGAACATGTGACCTTCATCTCCTGATATGGAGTATGGCCTTCCTTGCCGCAATTACATCAGCTAGATGGGCAGGGGAATTACACATCTTGTGTGTTGACACTCTGTACCTAAAGTTCTGTAGGGACAAAATTGTCCTTAGGCTGCACATTTCTTTCCTCCCTGAAGTAGTATCTGCCTTCCACCTGAACCAAGACAACATATTGCCTGCATTCATGCAGAACCCTTCCACTGAATTTAAATGGACATTATGATTGCTAGATGTCAGAAAGGCCTTGACCTTCATCTTTAATAGGACAGCTTTGTCTGTTATTCCCAGCACAAGAAAGGACTGCCAGTGTCCTCCCAGTGCCCCTTGAAGTGGATTTCCTTAAGCCACCTACCTGACCAATGAACTAGTGACTCACTTGTGTGTGTATGTAGCCACTCCACAAGAGCTGTGGCTGCTTCCTCTGCTTTATTGAAAGGTGTCCCTTTAAAAGACAGTGACCTGGTCTTAGTCCTCAACCTTTATTTCACACTACAAATCGGATGTCAGGTCCAGAACTGATGCTGCCTTTGGGAGAGCAGTGTTGTATTCCAGTGTTGCATGACTCTTCTATCACCTTTGATAAGCAGCTTGCTAGTCTCTCATTTGTGTGAGTCACAGAGACCACAAACAAGAAGGTGTTACTGACCTATAACCATGGTTCTTCAAGCGGTCATCTGTGAACTCACATGACTCCCTCCCTTCCTCCTCACTTCCATCATGCTCACTTTACTTAGCTCATGGACTGCTGCTTCAGCAGCCATGAAACTGAGGGTTTGAGCAAGAATTTGAGCTTGTCACATGAGACTAGCGGAGGAGGAGTTCCTGCTAAAATGCTGGTTAACAGCTGTAGAAAGTTCTGAATGATGCACTGCGCAGGTGGAGTAAGCTCATTTGTGTGAGTTCACAGATGACCACTTGAAGAACCACGGTTACAGGTAAACAACCCATTCTTCTCCTCGAATCAACCACAATTGGAGGTCAATGACATGAATTGAGATTATAACTCCAGAAATACTTTTAGCTCTATAAAATCAGCCCAAGCTACTTCTCCCCTCCAGGGGAAAAAAACTATGTAAAAAATATGGAGTCTAAATATATCTTTCTCTCACCTACTGCCTTCTTTCCTCCTCCCCAAAGTTTGCTAAATAATCATTAAATTATTTTAGATGTGGAATCTACTATATAAAAGTCAAAATTTGTCTGTGAGTTTCTCTGTTTGTCTGTGTCAGGCATGCGAAGACCTCATACGATTAGCTGAGTGAGGCGAGAATGATCATATGATTGGCTGGCTGTGAAGATTCTGTGGAATCCTGGGGTTGGCAGTTTAGGGAGGGCCTTTAGAATTCTCAGCCAGAGAGCTATTGGGTCTAAGGCTAGTTGCTATAGAGATAGTGAAAAGTAACATGCACTGGACAAGGTCGTTTGGGAATTAAAGACACAGGATCTCAAATCTGTGTATTTCAACTGCATCTAATTCTTAAGGTAAGGTAAGGTAATTCCTAAAGTATTTCTAACAAGTATTGGCTGGCTTTGAAGATTCTATGGAATCCTGGGGTTGGCAGTTTAGGGAGGGGCCTTTAGAATTCTCAGCCAGAGAATAGGCCAGTTGCTATGAGAACAAGGCCTAGCAGCAAGAAGGAGGAGAGTAGTGTATTCCCTTAGGAACCCAACCTCTGTATGTTAACAACTTTGAATATAGATTGGATTGGGGAATATGAGGAAAAGTTACAGGTACTGGAATAGGCCACTTGCTGTGGAGGTGAGGGCTAGCAGCAAGGAGGAAGACAGAGTACTCCCTCAGGAACCCAAACTGTGTATGTAAATAACTCTGAATACAGATTGCATTGGGAAATATGGGGGAAAGTTACAGGTACAGGAAAAGACAGTTTGATGAGTTCTTAAGAGGAAAATCAGATCCCGGGCAACACCAAGTAAATACACTAGTATATAATAACAATGAAATGAAATAATAACAATAGCTACAACAACTTAAATAATATAACTTTAAAACATTCCTCTAATTTTAGGCCTCAAAAAGTCATCTGGCATGGTTCAAGTCCACATGGAATACGACTAATTAGTAACTACTGTGAAGCCTGGAGGACAGCAGATTTAGCAGTCATGGGACAAGCATCACCTCTGAAGTCTGGAAAGCTTTTGGACCAAAAAGCATATAGCTGTAGCAATAGGTTTATTGTTCTTTGCATTGAAAACAGCTATATCTCAGATAGTCAAAGGAAATAAATTTCCCGTCCCTCTCATGCATTTTCATATTTTTATTATAAAAACATTGATATTGAAATATAATTTTTAAATGATGTATATATCGTATTGAAACTATGTACTTTTTAAAAAAAGGTTATAACCAAAGAAAGTATACCTCAGTGCAGAGTATTATTCCAAGATAGTGAAATTCATTTTTCTGAAACATTCCAACCCAGACAAAAGCTTGTAAGAAATATGCAAGGGTAGGCAAATACATAGACATGCCTAAGCCATATGGCACTTGTCACCATCGTAAGACTGCTGGGGTGGCGCCTAAAAGGAAAATGCAGATGTCTAGTATGATGCGCCAGCAAAATGGATCACTCTCTTATTACACATTGGTGCAGTAGTCCTTTGTAGTATGTTAAAGAAGGGTGTGATCTCTGCTGTAGCTCATAGGTTTTGAAAAACAATTCTGCCAGAATAAGGACTATTGGAGTTAAGTAATGCCTACATTGTCATGCCCCAGCTGCAGACAGACCCTCACCTGGGTTGCCAAAAGCTATTTCAAGTTCTCTCAGTGAGATTTTTATCGTTCTGCTTGAACTACATATCAATGTGTCATGTAGGAAACTGGTTCTGAGACACCCCCTGCTTTCAAAACCAGCTTGCTATAAAATATGGGAACCAAACCCTCTTGGGCATTTGGAAATAGCAATATAATTTTGAAGAACCTGGTCCATATAAGCATGCCATTATTTCAAATTCCTAAAATTTTTCTGTGCAGAGGCAACAGGTTTGAAGGCAATTGACCTAGGATTAAGCTATCTCTACTCATCCTTAAATATTTGCACACGGGACGTACGTGGAATATGAATTTCACCCATATGGAAACAGAATTTGATGCATATTCTGGTGCTACTGTGGTCTTTAAAGAAATCCAAACAGTGTTGAGAGAAAATTCTAAGTACCGTAAGCGGTGATTATTCTGAAGGACACATAAAGCACTCCCATAGCACTGAGGCTTCTGAGGATCCCACCTCTACAATGGTTGCCGCTCTGAACCATCCAACAAGTCTCTCCCAAAGCCTAGATTGGCATTTGATGCTACATGAAGAACTACAGTTTGGTGGCGAAAAAGGTTATCAAGAACACATCAATGTGCATGTAGAATAGACATTGTATAATTTTCCTGTGTAACTGAAATGCAGAATTTCTGCTTTTTCTCTCCTCACTGTCTTCTCAGTACTGTGGAGCTCTCATTTCTTCAGAACTGTTGCTCACATAATTGTTGAGAGAAACACATTTGTAGTCTATAGGAATTATTGGTTAATAAAACTATGTCCCTCACAAAAACAGTGTTATCATAGTGTTTAGATAGATGGCTCCTCTGAATTTTCTCATGGTTTATGTTAGCAAGCTATATGCTTTTAGTTGTTTTAGAACATAATGCAATAAATGTGGGTAATAATCATTGTTTTCAAGTGTAAGCTAATATTTCTGTTCTTCAGTGATCTCTCTGACTTGTTCGCCATCAGACCAGTAGTTTGTAAGTTAAACAAAGTTTTCTACCAGAGTCCCTGTGGTTTTTAACCAACTTTGTTTATCTATTTTGTAAAAACATGAATTGTAGTACTATTTTTCCATTTGAATTAACATAAAAACATGTTTCCCACTGTGTCTGTATTTGTGCTTTGACATATAGATATCTTCATTTAATTGGTAAGGAATGTTTGATAGAAAAAAAATACAAGCAAGTCCCATTTTATCCATTGATATCCTCTTTTGGGGACAGAAGCGACACTTCTGTAGCTTTATATAGAAGAAGAAATTTTGGGCAGTGTGGCTAATCATGCAGGTGTGTGAAATTCCCATCTGTAGAAATTCCTGGTTAAAAATAAACGACCCTAGTGCTGTGTTGTATCTGCTTCCCTTCAGAATCCTGTCTTTTTTTTTTAGTACTCCGACTATGAGACCTGATTCATTCAGTTTAATCAGATTGCCTCTAAAACTGGAGGTAAGTCTTACTTCATTTCCTCCTGATTAATGTTTACATGTCTTGGGATACCCGTGACAGCTTGCTGAATTCTACATGGTGGCACACACTCACTCAATCTTGTAATCTTTAATGTACTAACCTCATATTCTCTACAGTTCCCCACTCACCTGCACCGGTTCTAACAGGAAGTCAGAGAAATATGCTCTTTTGGGATACCCAGTGGGAAGAAAGCAGAAGGAAAAGTGCTTTTATAAAGGAATATTTGTTGTCCCATTGAGTCTTAGGAATTACACAATTTCTTCACACAAAATATTGCCCACAGGTTTCTAGTTTGCATCTGTTTGTCTTAACATAGATTAACTCTCAAAAATCCATATAACAATTTGATATTGTTTACATTTTCCTTGTTGTCTCCTCCCAAACACAGGAATCAGAATGAAAATATACTCCACTGTTGACCACACTACTGACCCCACCCCATATAGCCATTTATTGGCATGGATTCTCTGCATCAGGATGCACAAGCAACTACTTGGACATTATTTTAGACACGTATGCCAATGGGTAAACATTATGGGAATACAGGCAACGTTGCAGTTCCCCTTCTCAGTACACAGAAACAGGCCTGGCACCAATACCTGACATATACTAGTACGTATGCTAGAACACACAAATACCAACAGGGTGTACTGGCACTTATATGTTGCCCATGCTCCAGCACATGCTGTTAATTGGGACCCTTGGCAGTGCAGCTGAAGCCACCAGCCTCCCTCTTCCACTTGGCTCATGGGTGAACTGGTATGATACTAGGCTAAGAGCTGAGCAGATGCACAAATTTTGTTGTGAGGTGCAGCCCATCCCTCGCCAGAAGCCCACATTCATGAAAATACAAGCCATGTTCCAAAAACCCAAACTGTTGCCAGCAGCACCACGTGCGGAGCCAGTTGTTGACCTCTGCTATTGTCCTTTCCCTACGTGCGCCATATCCTTGAACAGGGAGGAGAGATGAAATGACCACCTGCGCACCAAGGTCCTTAAGCTTCGTCCCCATAAGTTCATAGTCCTTTGTGATGTAAAAACTGCAGTGTCATTGGTTCTGACATGAACCAAAATCAAGGGCTTATGGTCAGTGGGTTTGACCAGCCTGGTTAGCCTCTCTGTTACGTGGTTGATCCTGGCCCCAGGAAGACAGCAGACCTCTCGATTGAGCTTGTCCGGTTTGCAAATTGCCCTTTCAGTTCCTCTGAGCAAAGAGTCCCTAACAACCAGAACTCGCCTCCTCTGAGGCTTGTCCTGGTCTCCTTGACGAGCATGTTCTACTAGGACTGCCTGGTCATTCTGTTGAGGCTGGGGGCATTGACCTTGTTCCTGTTGCTTAAGTTGGATTTCTTCTTGTTGAAATTCTGTTCCCTCCACATGGCGCTCCTCATTGTTCGTAAGGCCAAGAACTTTGAAGCGATTGTATAGGTGAAGAGTCTCTGTTGCCTTCCTTCAACTCCTCCGTGTGACATTCGCCCAAGCCTCCGTTTCCTGGCACAGTGTGCTGACTTGCTGATCTGGCAGCCCCTCCGTGCGTTCGGTCTTCCGGTAGGTCTTCTCTGCCCTATCCAAAAACTCCTCCCCTTCCCTAATAAGATGAAGATCAGAAACTCGTGCCTCCAGCTGGTGCACCTTCTCCTCCAAGAAGGTGACTAGCTTGCACTTGGTGCAGGTGTACCCGAGAACATGTTGTGGCAAGAAAAGGAACATGCTACAAGTGTTACAGGTGACTGCAGCAGCTCCCTCACCTTCCATCCTTGAAACTACAGAGAGCAGTATAGTATGTAATTCTAGAAAGAATAACTAGGCTTTCTTTCTGAAATTCAGCTGTATAAGCTACGTCAGCTCTACCGAATGCTAAGGGTTAAATTGGGGGACTGAAGTAGAGTACTTTAAGTTCGCATGCCGAAGGCGCTTGCCGTTGGAAGCTCCTAATAAAGCTCCTCCCCCCTAGCTGGCTCCTCCCCCTCGTTAGTCAGACCATGTGCTCAAGGAGAGCACACGGCCAGCACAAAGAGACTAAACAAACACAAGCAAGACTAAACAAACACAAGCAAGACTAAACAAACACAAGCAAGACTAAACAAACACAAGCAACAAACAGACAAGCAAGCACAGCCCCTCAATCCTGTAAACACACCTGGTCTAGGATGTCTTCACAGACCCAGCTCTCCCTCTGCTCCCTCTGCTCTCTCCTCTGGGAAAATCACAACAAAATAAATACGACTTGATAGGCATCACTGAGACCTGGTGGGATGAGTCTCATGATTGGAATATAGGAATAGAGGGGTATAACTTATTTTGTAAAAATAGACCACACAAGAGAGGAGGAAGAGTAGCCTTGTATGCCAAGGATGTTTTCACCTGTGAAGAGATCCATGACTTAAACCCAGTAAACCAGGTCGAGAGCATTTGGGTAAGAATTAAGGGAGCGAGAAACAATAGGGATATTCTGGTGGGGGTTTACTACAGACCTCCAACCCAAACTGAGGACTTTGTTGATGCCTTCCTCAACCAAATGACTTGCGCACATTCAAGGAGGAGAGATACAGTAATAATAAGAGATTTCAATTACTCACATATATGCTGGCAGTCAAACTCTGCCAAGACTGCAAGGTCCAGCAAGTTTCTTGCTTGTCTTGCAGACAACTTCATGGTCCAGAAGGTGGAAGAGGCCACAAGGGGATCAAATATTCTCGATCTGATCCTGACCAACAGGGATGACCTTGTTAATGAGGTAGAAGTGGTTGGATCTTTAGGTGGCGTGACCATGCCCTATTGGAATTTGGCATTCAGTGGGAAGGAGAAGATAAGGGTAGCCAAACACTCATCTTAGATTTTAAAAAAGCGGACTTCTGTAAACGTAGGGAGCTGCTGGCTGGAATTCCGTGGTCAAGAATAGTGAAAGAGAAAGGAGTTCAGGAGGCATGGGAGTTCCTTAAAAAGGAGATATTGAAGGCACAGTCTAAAACTGTGCCAATAAGGAGGAAAAATGGAAGGCATCTGAAGAAACCAGAATGCTTGACTAAAGAACTCTCAGCTGAGCTAAGTGTTAAGAGAAACATGTATAGGAAATGGAAGAAGGGGGAAACCACCAAAGAAGAATTTAAGCAAGTAGCCTGGAGATGTAGGGAGGAGGTCAGAAAGGCTAAAGCACAGAATGAACTTAGGCTGGCCAGAGACATTAAAAACAATAAAAAGGGCTTTTTAAAATATGTCCGCAGCAAAAGGAAAAAGAAGGAGACAATAGGGTCACTGCGCAGAGAAGATGGCGAATTACTCGCAGGGGGAAGAGAAAAGGCAGAACTACTTAACACCTTCTTTGCCTCAGTTTTTCCCCAAAAGGATACAAGCACTCAACCTGGCGGTTGGGGAGACGATAGGGTCACTGCGCAGAGAAGATGGCGAATTACTCACAGGGGGAAGAGAAAAGGCAGAACTACTTAACACCTTCTTTGCCTCAGTTTTTCCCCAAAAGGATACAAGCACTCAACCTGGCGGTTGGGGAGACAATAGAGTCACTGCACAGAGAAGATGGCGAATTACTCACAGGGGGAAGAGAAAAGGCAGAACTACTTAACACCTTCTTTGCCTCAGTTTTTCCCCAAAAGGATACAAGCACTCAACCTGGCGGTTGGGGAGCTGTTGAGGAAGCAGGGGAAATGAGGCACATAATAGGTAGAGAGGTAGTACACAATAACCACAAACAAACAAACAACCCTAGTCTGAGCCCTGCAAAGCACCGTTGACTCTGCATGCTTTGGGGTGAGGCTTTTAATGTGCAATCACCATTTCCAGAACTGTTGGCAGTGGCGGGGGGGTCATCATTGGCAGGCAAGTTGTTCTTAATTTTATCTATTTTCAGGTATCTTTTTACATAACAATGAGAATACTGAATAGATTGCATTAAAATAACAACAACAAACCATAGAAATCTATGATGCAGCCTTAATTGAAATATTGGGAAAAGGTCTGGTCATTGTGCTTAAAAAGGATGTTGTAGAGACAGAAAATATGCAGAAAGTGGCAACCAATATTTGGGTTCCTTGTTAATATAAAGCCTCTATATCAGTGCCACTCTGATTTATGGTCCCTAGACTGTTGTTGCTTCGGTGGAGAAACCCTATCCCGGGGTCTACAATTTTAATACTAAAATATGATTCTGTGTGCCAGAGAGGTCCCCTGAAGGGGCACGTAGGCAGCAATGGTCAAAAGACTGAAAACCAGCTCAGGTCAGTAAAATCCCCAGTCACGTAGCCCTAAGAGACCTCAAGATGTGTAAACCCACAATAAACAAAGGGTCCACAGCCCCAGGAAGCCGACTTGAGGGGATTAGCGTGTCTGCCCCAAGTTGAGCAAATATTCCATCAAACGAGGACCATTTACATGAAGTCACACCACAAACTAACACAGCTGAAGATCCTGAGACTTTGGCAACACTTTGCAATCTCATCACGCAAAGGAAATTACCATGGTGGAGCTTCGCTATCGCTCCAACACCCATTGTTCTCCCTGGGAAAGGATTAGTCCTCCAGGTACTTTTTTCCTACAAATAGTCCCAGTTTTTGAGCAGTTCTTTGGATCACCCCTGGTCATCCCAGCAGACCATTGCTCCATCCGTTGAGTGATCCCCTCAACCCTCTCCGTGCTGAGGCCCACTTCTTCACTGCCTTCTCGGACCCAGGACTTCAGAGCAAGGTGCAGTATTACCCCAACAACACCCCTTCAATGTTCCCTCTGTCCAGTTTCCTCTCTTTTACTTCTTAATAGCTCTTGGGTGCGTGTGTGCGTGAGTGCGTTGGTGCGTGAGACTTGCATTCAATAAATTCATTTATTAAGCAATTTGGTGTGGTTTTTGGCTTGGCATGACCCCATAAAAATTGAGTAAAAAGACCCCGCTGGGTTATCCTGCTTCTCACATTGCTATTGCTTGTGCTCTGGTTAGTTTCCATTCCCCATCACATGGAGCACATTGAAGTGTCCCCCAAGGGACCCCAGAAATCAGGGTAACACTTGTTGAATCAGCAGCTGCTGGTCTCTGATGAGTTTCCAGGAAAGAAAGAAACAACTGTATCCAATGGGCACCAATTTAGTGCTGGCCCCTGGCTCTTTGGAAAATAATTATTGACAGCTCCTCATGTCAAATAGCCTGAAAACCACTGCTCTATATTATTCAGACCATTTCTGCAATGATTTTGATTCAGTCTTAACTGTCACTGTTAAGAATTTGATAACTTGTCACTTAAACATCCAAAAATGATTCAGGGTAGCTTAGATTCCCAACTGGACTAATACCAGAGAAATACAAATTAGAAGGAAAAATAAGTGAGAAACTTCATGGGAGTCTGAATTTAAATATTCAGACATTTGATACCTAGAACCAGTTCAGTTATTAAACTATGCTTTATGGTGTTATTTATGACTTATTCATAACTTATAAGTGTCATAGGTTAAGATATTTTCATAACGGCTGTATAGCTGACATCAGTTACAGTTACATCCACATAATAAAGGATGGGCAGTTCGTTTGCTAAGCCATTTCAGGTAGCAGCCTATTGAGGATCAGCCCAACTAACAAGATAGCATCATAACTTCTGCCACATCAACAATCAAGGGGCAGTGCCAAATAAATAGTTGCCCTCTTTACACCAGTGGGTCTATCTTTTATCTTTCAGGCACCCATCTTCTTCTAAAGTACCATATCTCACCATAAGAGTCAGGGGGAATTGTAAGATCTTTGGAAGGGGTACTTCTCTCAGTCCTACCACTTTCACAGGGGCAATTGGTGAGGACAGAGGAGAGAATCTTCTGAGTGGCTGTTCCCAAACTATGGAACTCACTTCCATGGGAGGTACAGTCAGCCCTCTCCCTGCTCTCTTTCTGCTGGCAGGTTAAGACATTTCTATTTAGGCAGGCCTTTGACTGATTTTAATCATACAACAGAAAAATATTTCTTTAATATTTAGTAGTGTTTTTTTTAAGTTTGCAATGGTACATTTTTAGCAAAACTTTTATTATAAATTTGTAAGCCATTTTGGGTAAAGGGGGATATAAATGGAATGAATGAATGAATGAATGAATGAATGAATGAATGAATGAATGAATACAGTGATCCCTCCACTTTTGTGGTTCAGCACTTGTGGATTTGATTATTTGAAGGTTATTTTTTATTTAACTCATTTATTTTTTAAAAAAATTCTTAGGGCCTTTCCACATCACACTGTTACAGTGCTATTATTTCACTTGCAACATCCTATGGACTCCTCACTGGGATTTGTACCTCAGGGAGGGGCACTTAGAATTCTCAGCCAGAGCATTCTTTGGCCTCAGTAAACTACAAACCCCAGAATTCCACAGGATGTTGCAAGTGAAATAATAGCACTATAACAGTACAGTGTGGAAAGGCCCTTATTCTATTTGTCCCTGCCATGGAAAAAAAATGTCCTCTTTAGGAATTTTTAGATCTGAGATCTGGTCTGATCTTTGGTGAAGCAAAGATATCATTTTTGATATCATAATTCGGCCTTCTGCCACCAGCCAAGTATTTGTGAGGCCCCGCCGAACAAGCGTGAAGCTAGGCATGGATGATACTTGTTGCTCCTCCAGATATTGCCAGATCCGCTTCAGGGGGAGACCTCCCGAAACAAACACCTCAATTTCAAATACACAGTAAAACAAAAGGACTCTCTGCCTGAGAGAACACCCTGGCGAGCCAGGCACTTAACGGCTGAGCTAGCTGCATCTACATACCGACCATACTATATCGGCATATAATTCAATCATGTAAATTCTGACCTTTCAGAGGCTTTGTCTCCAGCCCAAACCTTATTGTTCTCACCAGAGACCAGTCTAGCCTGCGGTTGTTCCTTTCCCTATAAAACCCCCCAGTTTTGGTAGGTCAGTGGACTTCACTGGACCTGGCTGAACTCCACTGGAACTCTTGCTGAACACTAGCTGAAATCACTTGAAGCTCCCATCGGATGTTCTTCCTTGCCTCGCTGCCGGTTGGTCCAGCAGATTCCCCTCGGTCTCCATGCCGGGTTTCCTCCTCTTCAATTGGTGTCTCCAGGACTTCGGACAGATGGCATATTGCCCATTCTCCAAATTCTCTTTCTTTCCTTTTCTAGTTAGGAGTGTGTTTGTGTTTTTATTATTTTTGTTTAATAAATACTGTTAGTATTTTGAAACTGCTTGACTCCTCACTGACCTGAACCGGTATACATAAAAGATTCCGCTGCGTTGCCCTGCCTCTCATTAGCCAAGAGAGTGCTCCAGCTAATTTCCCCATCTTTGCTAGGTTTGTTTGGTATTTGGGCGCCCCTCCCAGGACCCCCAATTTACAGGGTAACACTACAGCGTGATTGTATGGTCCACTTCTGCCAGGAGTGGACCATGGAGCCACATTGGAAGACCTAGAGATTCCTAGAGAGAACACTTCTCTAGGTATTGCTAAGTTCTCCAGCATGACTCTGACTCACTTCAAACAGAAGCTAACCATAGATTCATGCTGAAGGACGTAGAGATTCCTAGTGTTCTAAGGTAAAAAAAAAAAGTAGTGTTCATAATTTTCATTTTTCCAGTTTCATGGGTGTCTTGTATTCATTCCTAACCCCTACAAAACTTCAAGTCTTAATGTAGATGAACCAGTTTTGTGAAGAAGCAGTTTTACACTTTGCCTCAGACAATAGCAAAAGCAACAAACAAACAAACCAACAATAACAACAATAACAAACAACAAAGAACCATGAATTAATAGAAGGTTGGAAACAATTCAACAGGATGTCATGCTAGGTGGCATTTTTTTCTGTCTTTCAAGAAGTCCTGTTATTTGCTTGCACTTGTGTTTTCCTTGTATATTTACAAAGAAAGCAAGTATTACAGTCTGTAGTGCTCTTTAATCTGAAGAAAACCAAACCAGAGAATACTGCAATACCTTTATAACCTGGGACACTGCTAGAAATACATAATAATATCTACAGCTGTCATCATGTCTGCCACTCAGAATTCATTACAGTGTATTAATCATAAGACAACTGCCTACTGATCCTTAAATATGTAATTTTCAAAATGTCACCTTCTGGTTTCAGTATTGGTTTCACATGGTGGCAGTAAGGGGAAAGAAGAATTAGGCTCATGGTATCTTTTGAAATAAGCTGCTCAACTATTTATTTAATATCATGCCTTTCTTCTGGGTGCAGCTATTAATATTCAGGTTGAGCAAGAGGGGATAGACAGGCAACCTGGTGAAGCAGTGCTGTTTTCAGAGCAGCACAAGCAAATCGGTATCATTAACTGATTTTGAGTACTGTTAATGAAACCTGTTAATAGAGGTTTGCTGTTACTGTTATGTCCCTTGGGTTGACTCTGAAATGTGGTCATCCCAAAGTTACCCTACCACACAGTTTTCTGTACAAGGTTTTTTCAAAGGAAGTTTGTCATTCATTGCCTTGCTTTCCCTTTAGGCTGACAGAATGTGACTTGCCCAAGGTCAACCAGTGGGTTTTCATGGTAGAGCAGGAATTCAGATGCTGGCCTCCCAGCATCCTAGTCCAACACTCAAACCACCACACTATGCTGGCTCATTAATGATGACTACCTTAGAAAATGATGAATCTTTTTATGTAAGGCTGGATAAGATAATAAGTCACCTTCTCATCCATTTATAATAGTCAGACTGTCAGGATAAGATGAATACAGTTTTATTTTCAGATATGACACTCAGTGGATGATCTTTGACCAATTACTACTTTCCAGCCTTAACAGGATAATTTTGATGATAAAATGAGAGCATACACATGAAATTAATACATACATAGTGTTTGATTAAAATGCTCTGTTTGTATCTCATTTAATAATCATGTCACCTTGTTTCATACGTTGAAAAGAAGTAAAGCAACATTATCTCAAAAGCCAAACACACATCCTTAGTTCTCCCCAAGGTTTCTTGGCATGCAGGTGCAAAACTTTCTCTGATCTGATTTGGAACACAATGGTATATCTTGAATCCCTTTATCAAGGTAGATGTGATGCAACATGGCTTTCTAGTGGCTTGGAGTAGCTCTTAGTGGCTGATTAAGTTGATTTAGATAAGCACTAGAGCTAGTCCAAGAGATTTTGCTGCTTGAAAAGGAACAGCAAATGAGACCTCCATCTAGAAGTCAAGTTGTATTTTGCCCAAGGCTGGCTAAGTTCCTTTGGCAACAGAAAGGATATTCCACACACACATTTCTGAAGATCTAAAATTAATGATGATGATGAATTAAAGAACTAACATTTTGCTGTCCTTTTATGATGCCACAATGGTTGCCTCACTCTACCTAATGTTAGGACTGGCCCAGATAAGCATAGGCAGTTATCAAGTTTTTCACAACATCAGGGAAAATGAGACTCCATTTTTCAGGACTGAAAATTGTTTCCTACCATTTGTTTCCTCCTTAGACTAGCTGTACAAACAATATCAACTGAAGGCTGAAGTGGTTTGTTTATTTATTATTTCTATATTGCCTCTCAGCCCACAAGGTGTTCACAACAAATAAAAGCATTTAAATCAGCTCAGAGATGTTTAAAACACATTAAAATGCCATTCAAAAATGTGAAAAAGCCAGTATAAAACAATTCTTAAATATTACTTTAAAACAAATTATTAAAATGGAGCAAACATCAAAAATGATGCAGAGCAACACTGTAGAATTCACTGCCAGAGGAAGTTAGGCTGGCTTCACATATTTTGAACTTCTGGCAGACAGCAAAGTGTACCATGGAACCAACCTAACTTCCTCTGATAGAGAGTTCCACAGTTGGGGTGCTGCTGTAGAGAAAGGTTTATTACATGTACATATCAGCCTAACCTAATGCTCCTTCTCTATTTTCCTTTCTGTTGTATCAGAAGCCATATTTCACTTCTTACCTAGACTCATTCTTGACTGATAGCTTCTGTACAGGTCTGTTTCCAGATTTTGGGAAAAAGACTGGAATAGGCTGCTTTCTATGCACTCCCTCATCTTCTGCTTTCATTCTTCTCCAGTGGCAGCACTGCTGCAGCTACTAACATCCTTTCTGCTCCTACTTACTTGCAAGTGAGTGTATTGCTCGGTGGCTGTAATGCATTAGAAGTCAAGCAGCCACTAGATGTCTAGCGGTAGCTATATTTTGCTAGCTACAACATTGTGAAAAAAGGAAATATATCAGTTTCTGTAAGGTTATCAATGGTACTAGTCAGAATGGCTCCATATCATGTTGTGTTGAACACAGTATTCTTCTGTATATGAGGTGCTGAGAACAAATGCAGGAGGGTGCTATTGTAATCATGTGCAATTTTAGTTTTTTGGTTTTTTTATTAATTTATTGAGATATATAAAAGAACACAATGAGTGGAGAGATTACAATAAGGTTGTGCATCTGCAATTATTAACCATTATTCTTGTAATGTTTACTTATTTGTATTCTAATAATGCTTAATACATCCCTCCTACCTCACTCCCCCTTCCTCCCACCCCCTTTCCACCCCACTTCAAGAAGTGAATGATTAAATATCTATTCCTTGCCCTTTAAAGTTTTCTGTCTATTGAATCCAAATGTCCTTTATTTCCCCTGTCTTCTTTTGTTATCCATACAAGTCAACTATATCTTAAATGAGTACTTGTTAATTGCTAAGAAATAAAAATATTAACAGAGTAATTAATTATAGAACATGAAACTTAAAATTGCGAATTTCTAATACATAATATATTTCTAATACATATCCTTGCTTATTTTCATAGCCGTATCTGTCCATATCTGTCTCAGTGATTGTCAAGAGACTAAAAATTTGGTTGATTAACTTCTATGTCTTTCTATATTGAAAATGTAAATTATCATCCCATTTTCACTTAGTTTAATAATTGTATTTATTTTTCTAACTAGTTAGCTTAAATTTCCTATACCTAGGATTGCCTTCCTGCCCCATATGTGTTCCCATATGGTCATTACCATTTCCCATCCATTTCTAATCTGCATTGTAAGTTTTTCTGATGTCAATATCCGGGTTTTGTCATACTCTAACATTTCATATAATTTTAGTGCCCATTCTTCTATACTTGGAGGCTCCAGTTGTTTCCATCGTTGTGCAAAACATAACCTTGCTGCCATTACCATATATAATAAGATCCTTTTTTGTGTTTTATCTAGTTTTTCAAGTTTAGGGAGACAATTGATCATATTTAATAGGTATAGCTCTGGAGTTAAGGGAAATTTAGTTTTAAATATTGCAGATATTATTGTGTGGATCTCTTTCCAGAATTTTTTTGCTTTCAGGCAAGTCCATCACACGTGATAAAAGGTACCTTTGCACTCACACTTCCAGCACACTTCTTTGCCATCTTTTCTCATTTTAGCTAATCTATTCGGTGCTAGGTGCCATCTATGGATTATTTTATAAAGGTTT
This sequence comes from Iguana delicatissima, assembly GCA_948472985.1. Classification (NCBI taxonomy): domain Eukaryota; kingdom Metazoa; phylum Chordata; class Lepidosauria; order Squamata; family Iguanidae; genus Iguana; species Iguana delicatissima. Next base: position 176,420 of record CAOKZL010001062.1, read on the forward strand.
TCTCTCAGACTGTCTGATTGTAGTAGAGATCATGACTGAGCCCATGACCCTACCCATTGTTCCAGTGTAATAGAATGACCAGTGTTCCTTGCCCATTTTATCATACTATCTGTTCTTTTTTCTTGTTCTACATCTATATCTAATAAGATCCTATATATTTTCCCCACTTTATGGCTTATTTCCAAGTTTAAAAGTTTATCTATCTCTTTTTCCTTAATTTCAAATCCTTGTGAGTTGTCATCTTTCTGGAATCTTTTTTTTAGTTGTTTTAATAATAGCCAGTGGGTGGTAAAGCTTTGTGCCTTTAATTCTCCTTCCGATTTAAATTGTATGTTGCCCTCTCAGTAATTTATGAGGTCTCTATATGTGATCCATTTGCCTAGTCCTGGCATTCCCCTCTTATAAAATGCCTCATGGACTGAGACCCATGAGGGAATTTTTAAATATAATTTCCTTTTATATTTTACCCATACTCTTAAGAGTCTCTTTCTTATACAATGATTGGTGAATTCTTTGCCCACTTTGGCTTTCTCGTACCACAGATAGGCATGCCAGCCAAAGTAGATGCCTTCTCCTTCAAGTTGTAGCAGTCTTTGGTCTTCTAATTATGTGAGTTTTCTCTTTATTTTAAAACCTGAGACATCCCCAAATTCTTGCAATGTATTTAATAGTGTAGTTATGCTTTGTAAAGGATCTTCTACCAATATAGCCAAGTCGTCGCAAATGCCCTGATTTTATAATTTTGAGTTTTAATTTTAACACCTCAAATTTGTTCTTCTTGACGCATTTTTCTATTGAGTACTTCTAGTATTGCAATAAATAATAGAGGAGACAATGGGCATTCTTTCCTAGTCCCTTTTCCAATGGTAATAAACTGCGTTTTTTCACCATTTATTATTACTTGAGCTTTCTGATTTTTATATATAGATTGGATCCATCTATTGAAATTGCTACCCAAATTAATTTTATTAAATACCTCCTTCATAAATAGCCAACTAACGTTATCAAACGCCTTTTCGGTGAGTTGCGTAATAGAAATGTCCTTAGATTCCTCAAGACCAGAGGAATTGCATAAAATTGGCTCCTGAGATTATCATGTTCAGAGGTTGTTACACTCCATTATTGACTCAATTTTATCCTTTTAAACAGCTGCCTTTTATCTGGTCATTTTAAAAATGAGATAAATTATTATGGCGAAGAGTCCTAACTCTAAAAATAGTTATTTTTGCACTGAAAGCATAGCCTCAATAGCGCAGCTATTCAGCTCATACGCAAAGTTAACAGCATTAACAGAAGCATTATCTGGATGACCATTCCAACAGCTACATGACTGCAGGAAAAAGATGAATCTAATTACTCTAAAAAGGATTGCCTGTAATTATCTTTGATAAGTTATATTACTGTGATTCATATGTGGGCAAGAATAAAAAATATACTTTTGACAGAAAATGTTATGAGAAAAAAGGCACTACTTTGTCCTTTTTTCCACCTTTCCCAAGAGCTATTAAATATTTTTGGCTTTTCAAAAGTAACATCTAATGATTGAAGATCCAAAAATGTACTTCAGGTGAGCCAAAGAGTTTGAATGTATCCCAAGGCTTACTTTTCAAGTTACTTAAAATATTAGTTGGCCTTATAAGAATATTAGAATAATATGAATTCTGAGACCCCACATCGCAAGTGCTTTTATCAAACCTTGCTAAATCTTATAGAGTCAGCCCTCCACATTTGCGGGTATCACTTTTGCAGATTTGATTATTCATGGATTATTTGCTGTCACTTCTGCCTCCCTATGCCATTTTTAATAGGGGCTGCAAGCCTCGTGAGACTGAGAAACTGCAAATGAGGCTTGTAAGTCCCTATTAAAAATGGAGTGGGGCAGCAGTGGAGGTGGCAATAAGCCCCACCGGCCACCCACTTCTGCCTTGCGAAGGAATCCTGATGCCTCAAAGGAATCCACAGTCGGCTGAATATTATGAGCATACTGTTTTTGTGTGTTAAATATGGTTTGGCAGTGCCTTGAGTTATTCATGATTTTTCCACTTTCAGAGGAGTCTTGTGCCCCTAACCTTAGCGAATGTGGCGGAATGACCGTACAGCTTCCTCACAGGTCAAGGATCATGACATGAGTGCTGTTTCCCCACCCTATTCCAGCCAGGCCCACCAATGCACATGGCATATAATATTCAAATCCCCACTTCTCCATGAGACTCAGGTAGTTGTCTTGAGCTAATCATAGCCTCTCAGCAGAACTTTCCTCATGGCATTGTTAAAATGTGATAAAATGTATGTGGAGGGGAACACCTTTATTCACAGGAGATAAATGGAAAGAAATTGCAGCCAAAAATAGATATAACTGGTAAAAAAGTATGATTATTGTTTTACAGGAATTAATACATTCCAATGGCTTGTAAGAGTTAGGCTGAAAAGTTGTAGATATGTACTAGGGATAAATCCTATTGAATTCAGTGGGGTTTATGAGTTATAAACATCTATATAACAAAGCTTTAAAATAGATTTTAAAAAGTCATTATTTCCATTCCTATATCCCTATGTAGCCTTGTGCCATGGAGATCTACTCATAAGTAAGTTCAGTGGTGTTCACTCCCAGAAAAATATGGCCTGAGGGCACATTCAGATGAGGAAAGAAAAGAAAAGAAAAGCCCTGTCAGGAAGTATCAAGAGTTTCCAGCAGGGGAGGACAGTATTTTATTTTATTTGTATAGGTTGTTGGGGGGATTTCTGGGTTTTGAGGCTGTGTTCTATTAGTATTTTCTCCTGATGTTTCGCCTGCATCTGTGGCTGGCATCTTCAGAGGACATGGTGGCATGGAAGTGAAACAGAGTATATATACTTGTGTAGTCCCCTGGGGTGGGAGGGAGCAATTTGCGTGTGTTACAGTTGGCCCATTGTTAAATGGGATATCCCCCAGGGTTGTATTGTTAGTCAGGGGATATGCATAACAGTGCACTAAGTACAGTAGCAACCCATTGTATTGTTCCCTGTAGAGGGACCTCCACAGTCTGGGTGGTGTTCATTGGCATGTTTTTGAGTCTTGATTTTAGTGTTCATCAGTACTGGTAGCCAAATTTTGTTTACTTTCCGAGTTTCTTCTTTCCTGTTGAAATTGTCCACATGTTTATGGATTTCAATGGCCTCTCTGTATAGTCTGACATAGTAGTTGTCAGAATGATCCAGAATTTCTGTACTTTCAAAAAGCATTTTGTGTCCAGGTTGGTTTCTAACATGTTTTGCTACTGCTGATTTTTCTGGCTGGATCAGTCTGCAGTGTCTTTCATGTTCTTTAATTTGTGTTTGGACGCTGCGTTTTGTAGTCCCTATGTAGATCTGCTCACAGCTGCAAGGTATGCAGTAAACTCTAGCAGAAGTTAGAAGATACCTCTTGTCCTTTGCTGAACATAGCATTTGTTGAATTTTCTTCGTCGGTCTGTAGATTGTTTGGAGGTCATGTTTCTCCATCAATTTCCCTACATGGTCAGTGACCCTTCTGATGTATGGTAAAACACACATTCTCTCTGTTTGGCTGCTTATCTTCACTGCTGTGGGTTTTTCCGGGTCTTGAGGGTTTCTGATGTCTGAAGCGGAGTAACCATTGGCCTGTAGAGCCCAGTTTAGATGGTTCAGTTTGTTTTTCAGGAGGTGGGGTTCACAGATTCTTTTGTGCGATCTCCCAGAGTTTTTATTGTGCTCCTTTTCGTCCTGGGTGATGGTTAGAGTTCTTGTGTAGATATCTGTCAGTGTGTGTAGGTTTTCTGTAAACTGTGTGGCCCAGTTGTCAGTTAGGTTTGTGGATGACCAGGACATCTGTTACCTCGCTGGCTCACCCTCTCCCAGGGTCTACAATTTTTAATATTAAATTTAATGCATCATGCCAAAGAGGTTGCCTGGATGAGCACGTAGGCACAAACGGTCAAACAATCGAAACTAGGTCAGGCCAGTAAAATCCCCAGTCACGTAGCCCAAGGAGACCTTAAGCTGTGCAAACCCACAGTAAACAAAGGGTCCTCAGCCAAGAGGAGCCAACTTAAAGGGATTAGCATGTTTTCTCCAAGTTGAGAATTTGTAACTCTGGAAAAATCCTGCAAGGTGAGGACCATCTACATAAATTTACACTATAACCTTTTGCAACCAAAGATCCTGAAACATTGGCAACCCATCATAAAATCATCATGCAAAATGAGTTGCCATTGAGGAGCTTCCTTCCCTTTTCAGTGCCTTTGTTCTCCCCGGGAGAAGATTTGCCATCGAGGTATGTTTTCCCCTACAAGTACTCCCAGTTTTTGAGAGTTTTCTCTGGAGAACTCCCTGCCATGCTAGCAGACCGTCATTCTGCTGGTCGAATAATCCCCTCAGCTGTTTCTCTGCTGAGTTCTGTGTCTGTTTGCTGTTTTCCTGGACCAAGGACTTCAGACAGGTGCAGTATTGCCTCATTTAAAATCCCTCTCTACATTCCCCTATCCAACTTTCCACTCTTTTGCTTCTCAATAGGTCTTGCGTGAGTGAGTGAATGCATTGATGCGTGAGAACATTTCTATTCAATAAAAAAACACTTGTTTGCTACATTGTCTGGTTTTTGGCTTGGCCTGACTCTGTAAAAACTGGGTAAAAGATTTCGCTAGGTTACCCTGCCTCTCGATCAGCCATTGCTCCCATTTAATAACAATTTATAGAGTTTTGCTATTGGAGGCATTGGAGATACTCACAAATGAATCCATGAATGCTGAAGCCATAAATGTGGAGGGCCAACTATAGTTAAATATTTCAAACATTTCTGGTGCAAACATTCCTCTTTCCTTCACTTGATCTCTGCTGAATCTGTATCCATAAAACAATAGCTATGATGGCCATCCTAGCTGGTTCCAGGCAGCAAAACTGAGATATACTTCATTTTGGAATATACTGGGTTAATATAAACTGACCTGGGAAGTACGAATGAAAAGTCCTTGGTGAAGCCAAGAGTTCCCAGGAAATACATTGTGATGAAGATAGCCTCATGAGGATCTCCAAAATGAGATCTATGTTTACAGGAACAAAACTTAGGATTTCCAGAGACTTTTTTCTTATCTGGACAGGTTCAGAAATTCTGTCATTAATCCCAGCTAGAAAAGACTCATGTTAGAGACTGAGGGAAAGGAAAGGGAATTCTCCCAACACATGGAGCAGACTAATGCCTCATCTAGTGAAAAGCAGAAAGCCTGATCAAATAAAGACTTACCTGCCAGCGAAAAGAGAAAAGAACAGACCAATGAATCTCCCCTTTCATGGGAGTCCCATAGCCTATGAGCAGCCACCAAAAAGGCTCTCTCTTGTGTCCTTATCAAAAGAGCCTGTGAAGGCAATGGGATGAAGAGAAAGTCCTCTGTCAAAGCTAGTAAGACTCAGGCCATTTCCGCACTACAATCTCATAGTGCTATTATTCTACTGTCAACATCCTGTGGAATTCTGGGGTTTGTAGGTTACTGAGGCCAAAGAGGTCTCTGGCTGAGAATTCTAAAGGCCCTTCCCTAAACTGCAAATTCCAGGATTCCATAGGATGTTGAACGTGGAATATTAGCACTATAACAGTGTAGTGCAGAAATCGCCCCAGACAGGCTTTGAATTGCTCCTGGAAGCAGACCACTACCAATGAAGGCATTTCAATAAGGGAATTTTAGCCTCCCAGTAACCAGCCCCTGTCAGCAAGCCAGCTTTTTAAAGAAAGGAAATAGCTCCACTCCTTTCTTGTTCACCCCTTCAGAATCCCTAGACCCAAGTGAAGCCCTGGATTCATGGATCTGGTCAAGAAACTCCCTTATCCACAAGATTATTCAGGACAAGGACTCGGCAAGTGCAGGGGAAAAAGGCCCAAATGATATTGGCCAAGTAGGAATAGCATCCAGTCGTGGGAGGGGTGGAAAAAATGCTATGGGACTTGCAGGAAGGGCACGGGGACTTAAGTGTCTCTACACTAATGCACGGAGTATGGGAAACAAACAAGATGAATTTGAACTCCTAGTACAGCAAAATAAATATGATTTGATAGGCATCACTGAGACCTGGTGGGATGAGTCTCACGATTGGAATGTAGGAATAGAGGGGTGTAGCCTATTTTGTAGAAATAGACCAAATAAGAAAGGAGGAGGAGTAGCCTTATATGTCAAGGATGTTTTCACCTGTGAAGAGATCCATGACTTGAACACCGGAAGCCAGGTCGGGAGCATCTGGGTAAGAATTAAGGGAGCGAGAAACAATAGGGCTATTATAGTGGGGGTTTACTACAGACCTCCAAGCCAGACTGAGGACCTCGATGGCGCTTTCATAGACCAAATGACTGCACATTCAAAAAGGAGAGATACAGTAATAATGGGAGATTTCAACTACCCGGATCTATGTTGGCAGTCAAACTCAGCAAAGGCGGCAAGGTCCAGCAAGTTTCTTGCTTGTCTTGCAGACAATTTCATGGTCCAGAAGGTGGAAGAGGCGACAAGGGGATCAAATATTCTGGATCTGATCCTGACCAACAGGGAAGACCTTGTTAATGACGTAGAACTGGTTGGATCTTTAGGAGAGAGTGACCATGCCCTATTAGAATTTGGCATTCAGTGGGGAAGAGAAGGCAAGTGTAGCCAGGCATTCGTCTTAGATTTTAAAAAAGCAGACTTCTGTAAACTGAAGGAGCTGCTGGCTGAAATCCCGTGGTCAAGAATAGTCAATGAGAAAGGAGTTCAGGATGCATGGGAGTTCTTTAAAAGGGAGGTACTGAAGGCACAGGCTAAAACTGTGCCATTAAGGAGGAAAAATGGAAGGCATCTGAACAAACCGGAATGGTTGACTAAAGAGCTCTTAGCTGAGCTAAGTATTAAGAAAAACATGTACAGGAAATGGAAGAAGGGGGAAATCACCAAAGAAGATTATAAGCAAGTAGCCAGGAGATGTAGGGAGAAGGTCAGAAAGGCTAAAGCACAGAACGAACTTAGGCTGGCCAGAGACATTAAAAACAATAAAAAGGGCTTTTTAAAATACGTCCGCAGCAAAAGGAAAAAGAAGGAGATGATAGGGTCACTGCGCAAGGAAGATGGTGAATTAATAACAGGAGGAAGAAATAAGGCAGAACTCCTCAACACCTTCTTCGCCTCAGTTTTTTCCCAAAAGGATAAAAACACGCAACCTGGCGGTTGGGGAGCAGGTGAGGAAGTGGGGGAAATGCAGCACAGAATAGATAGAGAGGTAGTACAGGAATACCTGTCCACACTGGATGAATTCAAGTCTCCAGGGCCAGATGAATTGCATCCTAGGATTTTAAAAGAACTAGCAGAGGTCATTGCGGAACCTCTTGCTATAATCTTTGAAAACTCTTGGCGGACCAGAGGAGGGCAAATGCTCCGGCAGACTGGAGGAGGGCAAATGTTGTCCCCATCTTCAAGAAGGGAAAAAAGAGGACCCAAATAATTATCGCCCAGTCAGCCTGACATCAGTACCTGGAAAGATCCTGGAGCAGATCATCAAGCAGTCAGTTTCTAATTACTTAGAAAGCAAGGCGGTAATCACGAAAAGTCAACATGGATTTCTCAAAAATAGGTCATGCCAGACTAATCTTATCTCTTTTTATGATAGAGTTACTTGCTTGATAGATGAAGGGAATGCTGTGGACATAGTATATCTTGATTTCAGTAAGGCCTTTGACAAAGTTCCTCATGACATTCTTGCAAAGAAACTAGTAAAATGCGAGCTGGACAGGGCTACTGTTAGTTGGATTTGTAATTGGTTGACGGACCGAACCCAAAGAATGATCACGAATGGCTGCTTTTCATCCTGGAGAGAAGTGACTAGCGGGGTGCCACAGGGTTCTGTCCTGGGCCCAGTGCTGTTCAATATTTTTATCAACAACTTGGATGAAGGAATAGAGGGCATGTTCATCAAATTTGCAGATGACACCAAATTGGGAGGGGTTGCTAATATGCCAGAGGACAGGATCAAAATTCAAACTGACCTGGACAGATTGGAGAGCTGGGTCAAGGCTAACAAAATGAAATTCAACATAGATAAGTGTAAGGTCCTACACTTAGGTAGAAAAAAATGGAATACAGAAATATAGGATGGGGGACACGTGGCTGGATAGCAGTACATGTGAAAGGGATCTAGGAGTCTTCATAGACCACAAGCTGAACATGAGTCAGCAGTGTGATGCTGCAGCCAAGAAAGCCAATGCAATTCTCAGCTGCATCAACAGGAGTATGGTGTCTAGATCGAGGGAGGTACTGGTACCACTCTACTCTGCTTTGGTTAGACCTCATCTTGAATCCTGTGTCCAGTTCTGGGCACCCCAATTCAAGAAGGACATGGTCAAGCTGGAGCAAGTCCAGAGGAGGGCGACCAAAATGGTGAGGGACCTGGAAGACATGCCCTATGAGGACAGACTTAGAGAGCTGGGTATGTTTAGTCTGCAGAAGAGAAGGTTGAGAGGGGACATAATAGCCATGTTTAAATATTTGAAGGGATGTCATGTCGAGGAGGGAGTGGGCTTGTTTTCTCCTGCTCTTGAGACCAGGACAAGGAGCAATGGATGCAAGCTGCAGGAGGGGAGATTCCGCCTGAACCTCAGGAGGAATTTCCTGACGGTCAGGGCTGTCCGACAGTGGAATGTGCTGCCACAGAGTGTGGTGGAGTCTCCTTCTTTGGAGGTTTTTAAGCGGAGGCTGGATGGCCACTTTTCGGGAGTGCTTTGAGGGTTTTCCTGCATGGCAGGGGGTTGGACTGGATGGCCCGTGTGGTCTCTTCCAACTCTACATTTCTATGATTCTATGATTCTATTATCCCCACACACAGCTGGATGTACAGGAACAGTCCTTTTCCCACCCCACAAACTCCATGAACATATAGCACTTCTCTCTACCATTCATCCCCATAGATTGTGCTACACTCACTGCAGCAAAGTCAATTTCTGCTTTAAATAGAGATATGTGGAGTAAGAGTACTTCAACCCAAAATATACCCTCATCTTCCTTCTTCCCCTCCTCTGAAAGCTGGATCTTTTCAATAATCACTTTGCTTATTCTAATCTTTCCCTGTTCTTTCATTTTTATCTGATTTCTCATAAAGCCAAAGAAGCAAAGTCAGATAAATTGGAGAAGAAACAACTTGAGCGAAGGTGATTCAGAGCTTCTGTGTAGGTTTGTCCTCTTCCTAGATATCTCCTTTGCATACTTCCCATTGCCTGTCTGTTCCAGTTGCTTTCATCAGCTATTCCCCCACACCACCATGCTTCAGTGACTACTCTTAGAAAGACAGACCAATAGGTGCCTTGGCATGGTACATAAACAAAAACCTTTTTGATTAACAGTGGTAGAAAACAGTGCTGCATATTGCAGGTTTGTAGGCCTTTATGAATTGGTGGGCTCCACCACTTGCATTCAGAATGACTCACCATCATCAAGTTGGGCCTGTATACACAGTGGAGGTTAGTTTGATGTAACTGGGTGAGGTCACGGCCAGGGAAAGCATGTGTGACCCAACATGTATGAAATAAACACAGCTTTTAGTTTGGCTGGTAAGTGGAAACTGACTGGACAGTGTGAAACAGGCTGTAAATGGGCAGGAGCCATTTTCCTTTTTTAAACAGGATTCAAGATGTGTTCTGAAGAGAGTCTGCTTTGGCCTTCCACTTGAAGAAGTTTTGATCTGGCCAATTGATTCTTCTCAGCAAAGACAAAAAAGGAGTGAGGACCAATTGGTGCTCTTGTTGAAACGGTGCGTCTGAAGCTAATTCCACTTCTGAAATAGTATAAGCTGGTGGTGCACCACTAGCACTAACAGCCAACTAGAATTCATGTGTGTGTGTCTAAGGGATTTTTAATTAATTAATTAATGACCTTAGAGCATAATGGGTTTGTTTTGTCATTCTTTCCTTTATGTTTGTAAAGGTCAACACAGTGGGAGTCTGAAGAGGAAAATAACACTGGCTACAATGCAACAATACCTATCAGTATTCCTATCAGTGCTGTGATATCGCCACCATCATGTGTGAGGCCAGAGCAATTGTCCTTGGTACCTCTTCTACTTGCAAGGCCTTGAGCACGCATGGTCAATACATTTTCTAAATAGTGCAAAACAAATGATTTGTGTCTTTTTAAAGGAAGATATATGAACTAAGGAACAAAATATGTGCCTTCTCCACTCTTCATGAACAGATGTCTCCAAGGATTCAAAATCCTTTGCTTTTCTAAGAAGCTTAATGTGATACGTGCCCAACTTCCTCAACTGGGAGGACCTCACATCCCATCATCCCCAGCCAGAACAAAGCACTGATCACGCTGGTCTGGGTGCAGTCCACCATATCTGGAGACTGAAGAAAGCAAATGTAGAGTAGATTAAATGCAAATACATACAGGATGTGCATTTGGCTGCACCTTCACATGCAAGACATCGCATTGTTCTCCAGAATTTGTTGTATGGGATTTGTCCAGGAAGACTGAAATGTTCTGCAACTGCTTTTTGGGTACTGCCATTTCTAATGTTGCATTTATGTCCCTTTATCCTTTTGCATAGAAACTGTCTTGTTTGTTCAATGCAGAGTGTAGGGGCATTGCTAACATAGGATGGCACATATCACATTGGATGAACAGTACAGTAAATGTAACTCTGATGTTGTAGATGATGTTATTAGTCCCTGTAATATTGCTCCCAGAGTAGATGTGAAGGCAGAGCTGGCATCTGGGTTTGTGACAAGGGTCCTGTTCTTGTATTGCCATCCATGTTATGTATCCTGTTGTATTTAAGATTTGGAAGCTGCATGTGGCCAATAAAGGCTGGTTGTGAGAGGGCTGTAATGTTCTCCAGAGTTTGTTGTAGCTCATTTATGATACCTTTGACTGGTTTCAACTCACAACTGTAGGTGACAACTGCAGGGGTTCTGTCATTTTGTGTTTTTGGTCTGCCTTGTAATAAACTGTTCCCAGGTACTAATCTTGCTTTGTTGATTTGTTTCTTCACTTCCTTAGTGGTACTGTAGTTTGAGAAATGCCTGTTGAATATACAAAAGTTTTGTACCCCTGTCTTGTGGATCTGAACAGATGCATTTGCATCAGACAGCTTGGCTGTAAACAGTAGATTTGGTAGTATATTCTGGGCAAAAGCTGGACATATGTGTAGTGATCAGTCAGTTTTCAAGAGAATGTGGTGCACGGAAGTCCATTATGCAGTTGCATAGTGGTGTCAAGAAAGTGAATTTGTTGTGTGAAATGTTCCGGAATAAGGCTCATGGTATGGTGGAAGTTGTTGAAATCCTGGTGAAGCTTCCCAAATGATTGCTTTCCAGCTATGCTTTACAACCTGACACTTTAATATCACTCTGTACTGCATCTGAAGAACTCTATATCCATGAAAGTTCATCCCAAAATAAAAACCAATTAGTCTTAAAAGTGATGTTAATTTCTTCTCACACCCTTTCCCCCCTCCTCCTCCCTCTTTTTTGTATTGTAGATAATTCTTGGGAAGGTTCACTTCATGTGAAACACTAGCCAGACTTGTTGGGCTTCAGTGTGGTTCAGGATGAATTGCAAAAATCATCTCACATTCCCCTGTGGGGTGCCCATTTCTAAATGCTTGGTTCAGAATATCCCTACATGTAGGATGAACCTCTGGAGCGAAATGCTCACATGATCCCCCTGAGTCTACCTGAGACCTCAGTGGACAGAAAAGTGTGCGTCTGGCCAGGTTCTTCTCAAGAATGACATGGCATGAGAGACAGAGACCAGTGCATGAGGACAAACTGTACACAACATGATGTCTTCAACAGTGGGCAAATTTAAGAGTTTGCAGTGCTCATGATAAATTGATATTGGATCTCTCTCTCTGATTAAAGAATGTGCTCCAAGAAAGTGTCATGGCTTACGCATTCCACAAAGATGATAAAGGGGCCACTCTCTCTGTGGTATAGCGTCTGAGTCGCCAGTCTGAGAGCTGCATCTACACAGACAGAGATGCTCCCAACGCTATCCGTTTAGCGATCTCTGTGCACGGACCAATCAGGGCATCTTGGCTACCCTCTGCAACCAGGTAGCAAGCGGTGCCGCTGCCGCCCTTGGCAGGGCGAAGAGAAGGGGCGCTGGGGGGGCGGAGGAGGGGGGCTGGTGGACAGCAGGTTTTATGCTCCCGCTTCAGGCGGGGCTGCCCCTGCTTGTTTCACCCTCATCCCGCCGTTCGCCTCCCGTGCCTCTCTGCTGCAGTTCCCCGGCGCCTGCTCCCCGCCCGCCCGCCCGCCCGCCTCCCTCCCTCCCTCCCTCCCTCCTGCGTGGAACAGAGCTGTCCCTGCCTTACACCGGGAGGGCAACGGGGGGGAAGAGGGAGGGAGGGAGGAAGGATGGCGGAGCGGTGCTCTGCGCGGAACAAAGTGAGAGACAGAAAGAGGGAGGCAGGCAGGGAGGGAGGCAGCCGGCAGGCGCGACGACGGAGAGGAAGAAGGGGAGGCAGCAGCCAGCGAAGACTTCCAGGAGAGGGAGAGGGACAACTTTGCAATCCAGGCGCTTTGCCTAAGAGACGGGCGGTTCTGAAGAAAGAAGGTCGGAAGCAGGGACCGAAGGTCTTTTTGATGAAGCGCGCCTCCGTGGCGCGCATGTCGCTGCCCTTCTTGGCAGCCGCACGCCGCTACTCCGTGTTTACACACTACGAAAAATTACACACAAACCTAACCGCGTTCTCCCGTCCTCGACGACGCTCTCTACGGCTTGTTGTCTGGACTGTGTCTGCGGCAGGAGGAGGGAGGGGTTTGTGGGCGGGGCCGGGAGGCAGCGCTGCCCAATCAGGAAAAGACTTTCTTTGCCCGATTCGCGGGAGCCCGTCTCACAATTTGTGTGATTAGTGGCTGAGGAGGCAGGCAGGAAAGAAAGAAAAGGAAGGAGGGGAGGGGGCCTTGTCTGGCTGTCTCGCAGGCGGGGTGTGATCGGGCAGTGGGAGGGGTTGGGACCCAGCGCGAGAGGTTGATTCGGGTTGCCTCTCCGTGTGACGGTGAGGGGGCTGAGCCGGCGGGACCTGGGCGAGACAATGGCGGCGCTAACGGCCTCTCCTCAGAGTCGAAGGCGAAGGGTAGGAGCCCGCGCGAGTTTTTACTGTTGGGCGACTTCGACGACGGTGACGGCGGCTGGTTTCTTCCTGTTTCTCCTCTGTCCTGAGGCAGCCACCGGTGAGTCGCGCATTCCATCTCTAACGGACCGGGCTGGGAGCGGGCGAGTCGGCCTCTCGCTTCCCCGCTTGTCCGGCAACATGGCGCTCCTCCTGGCCCTGGGACGGGGTCTTGTGAGGCGCTGGAGTAGGGAGCGGGCGCTTCATTGTTGGGGAGCGGCTGCAGCGGCCCTTTGGACAGCCGCCTCGCCGAGGAGCCAGCGCGGCTCCTTTCGCCGCAGTTGGGGCGGGTGGGGCAACCAGCCTGCCAGCCTCCCTCCCTGCCGCTTTCACAAAGGACAGCGCTCCCCCGCCCGCGTCCCCTTTTTGCATGGAGCCTCCCCAGCGGGCTCTTCCTCACTCCTTCTGTCCTCAGTTCACTTCCTTCGGGAGGAGTCCCGTGGAAGAGAACCCCAGGGTGCCTTCTTTTCCCCGGCGTATTTCTGTGTGTGAGTGTAATAAATCATTCATTCTTAGTTACTGACTGTGAGTGGGAACACGAAGTGCGTTTGTACAGTGCAATGTAAGACGCTTCGCAGAAGCTGTGAACTTTGTCTTTTCAATCCAAATAGCGACTTGCAAGCAGAAATAAGAAGAACCCAATGTTATCGCTGGAGAAACTCGTTAGAAAAGCTTCCAAACTACCCATTCTCTCAGTTTCGTAAAGCAGATGGTACTGGCTGCTTGATGGAAACGTGTTTCATAGCTAAGAGAGGGGCTGGCCTGAGGCTAAGGGTGGGAGTTTTTAACTTTTCTCTTCAAGGGGGAATCAGTGGCCTCTTGTTTTTAAACAATCCTTGATCCCTGTCGTCGCTAACAGGCAGCTCGCTTTGTTTTATTTTGATACAACTAGACTTGTATTAATTATACTACCTGTACTGTAGAAGGTAGTGTGTGGTCATTAGTAGTGTGTGGGTGATTCAGACGCTTCCCCAGAGCCATACAATAATGTGTTTAGTATATAATCAGGAAGAAGGTAGATCCAGTCCTGTTCACATACTTGTAAAATACTTCTTTGTGTTTCCTTTTCAGTAAGTAGCTGGAAGTATAGTCGCTTTGAATAACTAACATAAAATAAATTAACATAAATTTCAGATAATTATGTTTCAGTTTAAGGCAAAAATACACTAAATGCTGAGAAAGTCATGAACAAAATTTTGTTGATGACAAGAATTATATGGTACTTAAAGCTGTTGATGTTTGTTTTTGTAACTAGGGTGTAAAGTTCTGTAAATTTTGCACACAAATTGTGTGACACCTATTCTCCTAAACCTGGTTGATAAACTAGTCTAATTTTTATATTCAGCTCCCCCAAAAACCTATTTTCAAGCCAGTTATTCCACAAAATGCAGTGTTTTGTTTGTGAAACTGCTATGATTACTCCCTCCTGCCATTTTTGATCCATAGATACTTATGTTTTACACAGGGAGCACCTCAAACCTATTTTCATCATAGGTATTGGAAAACTGCAACATAAATATTGAAGGTTGAATGTTATTTTGTTGCAACATTATGCACAAAAGCTATTTGAGGCATGGATCCACATTGGGTTCATGTTATTTTTGAAAATTAGAACATAAATATGAACCAGACAGAGTTTGCAACCATCTCTTGAGATTTTATTGAAAACAGCCCTGATCTATCTGGATAAATGCAAGCTGTTAGGGGCCTGACATGGATTTTCATGGCTTTTCATGGCTTTTTCGAGGGCCAGTCCACCCCTTCCCCAAATCTCTACATAGCTTACATTCATGAAAAGGAGCTGCAGTGTGAAAATCATAGTTCCAGTCCTCTCTGGAGCAGTTTAAGTGAAGGTCAGCATGACTTTTTTTAAGTGGGATTTTGGCACTCCTCATGCTAACATCTAGATTTTAGATATCAATATTTTTGGGTCCTTGTTTTTTTTACAGACTCATGCTCCAGTACAGTGACATAAACACAGCCACATTTCATACAGATAGACAAAATGCACCATAAAAATGGCTTCAACAAGAGTATATTGGTTTACAGTAGTGCAGTAAATACATTTTCAGAATCTAGACTGAGAATATGTATGATATGTATTATGGCAGACCAGAAACACCCATTAACAATTTGTGGCCCCAGCTTTGTGGATCCAGCTTTTTGTAGCATTTTCCATTACAAAGTAGTAATCTGAAATATGCATTCCCATTGTCTAACTGTAATCCCACTTCATCCTCCTGGACTATACAATACAGATTATAAATTATGTTTGACATGCAAACCTGGATGTGAGGCATGAATTTTGATAACTTTTGTCTGTAAATGCCTCAGATCCCCCATATAGTTATTGCATTTATACCCTGATGATGATAAAAAAATCTAATGCAGATCTTTATGTACCTTCTTTCTCTTGCAAACAGAACCAAGAAATCTGTTGTCTAATGATATTTCAGATTTGTGCCTACTCACTGAAAAATAACAGGTCTAGCACTTGTTGCCCTGCAGTGGTGTGTAACTTATTTTGTGTAAAGATTTTCATAATGGTTTAATGCATAGTCTAATTCCATAATACTAAGATATAAATGCATGTTATATTTACCTCTTTGACATACAAGTCATGGATCCATTGTATGTGTTGAAGTCTGAGAAATCTGAAAGTACTGTATTTCTGAAGTAAATCCTCACATTCTCATTTTTCAATGTTCATGATTTATGAACACTACAGTTTTGTGGCATTATTTCAGTGTTTTAGTGCATTGCAGTCCTGTGAAATTCAACTTAAAAGAATCAGCTCCTATTTTTGTTTTCTAGTTGTTCCATTTAGATTACATAATTTATGTTTTTTTAGGGCCTGATTACACTACATTGATATAGTACTGCTATTCCACTTTAACTGCTATAGCAACATTGTATGGAGTCCTGGTATTTGCAGTTTAGGAAGGAGCATTCAGAATTCTCAGCCAGAGAGCTTTTAGACCTTTTTGACTACAAACCCTAGGATTCCACAGAATGTTGCCATGGCAGTTAAAGTGGGATATTTGTGCTGTAACAGTATAATCTGATGGGGCCCTTAGAAATCTTTATAATAGCTGGCATCTTGTTCAGTATTTGAGAGGCAATGCAGTTTAGTGGTTTGAGCATTGGACTATGACATTGGAGACCAGGGATCCATTCCCCACTCAGCCATGGAAACCCACTGGGTAACCTTGGGCATTTCACATACTCTCAGCCCTAGAAAACTCTGTGATGGGCCTGCCTTAGGGCTGCTGTAAGTTAGAAACAACTTGAAGGGACATGACGACAACAAAAAACAAAGTAGACTTATGATCTTACCACCTCGTGGTAGTAGGGGATTCCCTTCTGAGGGAAACAGAAGCAGTGGTTTGTGGGCTTGTCAGGATGTCTCAAGAGGTGTGTTTCCCCTCTGAGGAAAGGATCTGTTATGTAATACAGTGGCTGACAATACTAGTCAAGACCACTGACCGTTATTCCTTCCTTTTGGATGTAGCAGTAATGGGAGATTTGAACTGTTGTGATATTTGTTGGAAGTCAAATTCTGCCAAGAGTAGCAGATCCAGCAAATTCCTCACTTGCCTTACAGACTGTTTCATTTTCCAGAAGGTGGAAGAGGCAACAAGGGGAGCAATTATTTTAGATCTGATCCTAACCAACAATGTTTACCTGTTAATGGGATAGAAGTGGGGAATCTTTAGGATGAAGTGACAATATTTTGGAATTTATTATGCATTGAAAAAGGGAAGCCAAGTGTAGTCAGACACACATTCTAGGCTTTAAAAAAGCCAATTTCAGTAAACTTAGAGAATACTAGCTGTGACCCCATGGAAGGGAGTTCATAATGGATGGGAGTTTCTTGAAAGTGGGATATTGAAGGCACAATTTCAAACAGTTCTAATGAGGAAAAATGGAAGGTGCCTATAGAATCCAGGATGGATATCTAAAAAACTTCTGAGTTAAGATGTAAAAGGGACATGTACAAGAATGTGGAAAGGGGACCCCCCCCCCGCCGAGGTATTCAAACAAATAGTCAGCAAATGTAGGGAGAAAGCCAGAAAAGATAAAGGCCAGAAAGAACTAAGGCTTGCTAGAGAAGTTAGAAACAATAAAAAGGGTATTTTTTTTGGTTATGTTTGTAGCAAAAGGAGGAACAAGGAAATGGTAGGACCACTGCATGGAGAAGATGGTGAAATGCTAACAGGGGACAGAGAAAAGGCAGAACTACTCAATACCTTCTTTGCCTCAGTCTTCTCAAAAGAAAAATAGTGCTCAACCTGGGGGAAAATGGAGCAGATGATGCGATGGGGGAATACTGCACAGTTATAGGTAAAGAGGTAGTAAAAGAATACCTGGCTACTCTAAATGAACTCAGGTGTCCAGAGCCAGATGAACTACATCTCAAAGTATGAAAAGAACTGACAAAAGTAATTTCAGAACCCTTGGCAATCTCTGAGAATTCCTGGAGAACTTCCAGCAGACTGGAGGAAGGCAAATATTGTCCCAGCCTTCAAGAAGGAAAAAGGTGGGGGGACCCAAAAATTACTGGGAAAGATTCTAGAACATATTATTAAACAGACAGTCTGTAAGCACTTAAATAGAAATGCCATGATCACTAAGAGTCAGCATGGGTTTCTCAAAAACAAGTCATGCCAGACTAATCATCTCTTTTTTTTGATAGAGTGACTGGCTTGGTAGATGAAGGGAATGCCATAGTAAGGCCTTTGGCAAGATCTCCCATGATACTCTTGTAAACAAGCCAGTAAAATGTTGGCTAAAAATGCTACTGTTAGGTGGATTTGTAACAGATTGACTGAGCAAACCCAAGGGTGCTCACTAATAGTTCCTTTTCATCCTGGACAGAAGTGTTTAGTGGTATGCCACAGGGTTCTGTCCTGGATCTAGTCCTATTTAACATCTTTATCAATGACTTGGATGAGAGAATAGAGGGCACTCTTATCAGATTTGCAGATGACACCAAATTAGGGATAAATAATGCCCCACAGAACAGGATCAAACTTCAAAATGACCTTAACAGATTAGAGAGCTGGGCCAAAACTAACAGAATGAATAAAACAGATTTCAACAAAGAGAAATGCAAGATATTATACTTAGGCAGAAAAAATGAAATGCACAGATGTATGCTTGACATTTGGCTTGATCACAGTGCATGTGGAAAGATCCAGGAGTCTTAGTGGACCAGAAGCTGAACGAGAGTCAGCGGTGTGATGTGGCAAATAAAAAAACCAGTGCAGTTCTAGGCTGCATCAACTGGAGTATGGTGTCTAGGTCAAGGGAAGTAATAATACTCCTCTGTTCTGCATGGTCAGACTCTACCTGGAATACTGTGTACAGTTCTGGCCATTGCAATTCAAGAAGGACATTGACAAGCTAGAATGTTTCTAGATGAGAGCAAGCAAAATGGTAAAAGGCCTGGAAACCATGCCTTGTGGGGAGTGGCTTAGGAAGCTGGGCATGCTTAGTCTGGAGAAGAGAAGGTTTGGGGGGGGGCGACATGATATTTATGTTTAAATATTTGAAGGGATGTCATGTAGAAGATGGAGTAAGCTTGTTTTCTTCTGTTCCTGTTTCTGTGACTGGGATATGGAGTAATGGCTTCAACTTCAAGAACAGTTTCCACTTAAGCATTCAGAAGAACTTTCTGATTGTAAGGGCAGTTCGACCATTGTGTGGGGGTGTCGTGCAGTCTTCTTCTTTGGAGGTTTTTGAACAGAGGCAGGATGGCCATCTGTTGGGAGTGCTTTGTGTATTCCTGCATGGCAGGGGTTTGGACTTGAGGGCCATTGTGGTCTCTTTCAGCTATGATTTATGAAATTACACTATTGCAATGAACACAAATCCAAAACCCACCTTAGAAGCCAGGCAGCCACACTAACTGAAGGACTTCTCTGAGGTACTGGCAAGCAAAATGATGAAGGATGACTCTTCTAGCTTTCTTTGTACTTGTTCCATTGTGACTCACCTGCAGGAGGGGCCTGGACATGCTATGTCCCACTTGCCAATACTGCAGAACACTACAAGGTTATTACGGCTGTCTGCCTTCTAAGGTGGATTTCGGGGAGGGGCTATATCAGGAGATAATTTATAGCTACATCTCCAGAAGTCCATTTTCCCTGCAGGATCTCAGCTAATGTGTTTTTGAACTGGCATAGTCAAAGTAGTTAATTTATTCTCTAAAAGCACCTTGCACTCATTCCTAGTAATTCTGTGGTAAACATCCCTGCTGAGGCCCAGTCTCCATTCTGGTGTTCTGCTTAGCAGGACAAAGCTCATTCCTGGCCGCTCCAGACATTCCCAACTCATGTCTCTTCCTTTCTTGGTGTAGGCAATCTCTTCCCTATTTGTTCCAGAGTTCATTCTCTCAGTACTGGAATTTCCAGACATCTTCTAAAGGAAAAGATGCCTTTGTCTTGGGAGTGAACTCATTGTTACAAGGAGAGGGATTCTGCAACAGAGTATTAGCCCCATACCCGTCTAATCTACAACCAGTTGCTTTTAGGCAGGCTAACCATGTGTCGTCCAGACATTCCATACATTTGGAACAAAGGCTACTCGTGTCAGGAAAACGGCTACTATGTTTTTTCTACCTTGCCTCCTTTCAGTCTTTTTTTCAAAAACAAAAAAAAAACAAAACAAAAACAAGCCCTTTTCCAGAGACAAGTTCTCCACAGCCCAGAATGTTGTGGGGAAGATCATCTTAACAGGTCATTGGGATCTCAGATTTCTCAGAAATAAAGAGGGAGCCCTGTGCAGCTGTAGTTTAGAGGACTTTGCAATATCTTAACTTCATCTGTGAAAGGGATAATTATGAATCAGTCCATTAATCTGTCCATTTGCGAAAGCAATTAGAAAGTTGGCTAAGTTGGCATAGGTGGGGAAGACATTCGCTCTTTTAGGGTCTGGTTCTGTACAAAGAGTTAGATAAATTTAATCCCATGGCGTGTGAAATCTAACTGCATAGGATTAGGATGCCTTGTACAGAACAGTTGTGGAACACCCAGCTTTGCCCTCCCAATACATTGTTTGTTTCACATTACACTGCAGAATTTGAGAAACCATATCCATGTACAAATACCACTCCCCCTCCTCCATTTATGTATGTGTATGTGTGTATGCATGCACCTCTGGACCTAGCATTTTTAATGTAGTTCATTAAATCCTGTTGTTGGTAACATGTGCATAGAGATACATATATGTTGTCTCTACAGTTCAAAGAGTTATTTAAAAGTAGTTCGTTGTAGTAGCCAGTCTTCTGTCATCTAAATAAGTTCACATTTCAAGCAGATTTCTTGCACTAAAAGTTATATAGAACTGACAAAACCTGGTACTGTTTTTTTCGAACTCACTTATACATGAAATGCTGTAGTGTTAAGTATTGACAAATTTTCAGTTGGTCTCAGTGGGCAACCAAAAATTGATGGTTGCCATAATATTCAACGGCAACTCTGAAATGCTGGACAAGATCAGAGAGATGATAATATGCAGGCTTTTTGTCTCAGGATGGGTAATACATGGTGTATGGATGACATGTGACTCTTGGAGGCAACTTCTGTGGCCAGCTGCTATTGCTGTGACCGTCCAACTTGACTCCTACATGCTGGAACCACCACAACAGAGAATCTGCCCCATATGTTCAGTGTCCATGTCAAATTGCATTCCTCCCAGCCCACCAAACAACTGCTTGGCAGACGGTAGGAGCCTGATTCTCTTGGAAAATAGCTCTCCTATTTCTCAACAAAACTGAAAATACTAAATGGCCCCCAAGGGATCAAACTTTTTTGTGTGCAAAAAAAAAAAAATGTTTTCCTATAAGCTCCTCAGATGTACGCTAGGGGGTATGGAGGTCATTCCCACCATGTTTAGAGGCCCTCTGGACCCCCAGGGATCAACAGCATTTTTCTTGCAATTTTTTTTAAAAAATCACCTCAGAATGCTCCAGAATGTCCACTGGAGGCATGGAGTGCATTTCCACCACATTTTATAGCCCCCCTGCCATTTGGGTCCCAGGAGGGGCTTTTTTGTAAATCTAAAATTTGAAAATGCCCTCAAATCTCCGGAGGCATTTGGGAGGAATAACTTTTTTTTGTAGGATCAGGTGTGGCCCTCGAAGGCCTCCTAGGGGACTAATGTGGCCCTTAGACTTTTGCAGTTGCCTACTCCTGACTTAAATGAAGACTATTTGTGATCAAAGAACTTAAATGATTTAAGGAAAAAAGGCGATTAAATCAAATTTCTCTTTATATTAATATTTTTACTAAAGTTACACCATACAGAATCAAAAATATACAGAGAAAACAATATACATATTGCTTACTGCATTATTTGAATACTATGCAAAAAGTAAAATAAGGAAAAAGGAAAAAAAATATAAAATGAAAGATTAAGGTACAAAGAAAAGAGAAGGAAAAAAGAAAGAAAGAAAGAGAAACAAAAGAATGACTTCCAACCTTATCCCCAGCTGCTGTAACTAAATTTTAAGCCTCATCTTTTTTTAACATTAGACAAAACACATTTTAAATAATTTATCAGTTTCATTAACCCAGTATAAAAGATGACATGCCATACTAAGTAATCAGCCTTCAGAAACTTAATAACAACTTAGCTCCAAGATCTGTTAGTAAAAATTAATTAATTAAAAAATTACTTCGAATTAAATGTGTTCTTACCAAACTCTTATACTCCTAAAACTCCTTATATGTTTAAGCCTTAAAACTGACAATTAAACACATCTATTTTCTGTTCTATTACCCCAGTATTCTCACACCAAGTTCCTTTCTTTTTCTTGTAATTGTAACATTTAATATTTAAACTAAACAATCCCAAAGAGAATTCACCTGCCTTTGCAACAAGGCTAGTGTGTGGCTGCTGCTGCAACAGAGACACTGATAGGACAAACTGCTTTTCATGTCAGTCTAAGAGCTAGAAAAGGGAGGTAGAGGTTTGTTTGGACTTTCTGATTGCTAAAACTTCAGGTTTAGTACCTTGGAGAGAGCAGTCATCATTCTTTGTCTTTTGCAGCACCAGTGTTGGTGTTTGTGGTGGGAGGCTCTGGCTTGTCTTGACTTTTCAGAGGCTGAGTAAAAAGTCATTCTGCTGAGTAAGATTGTCAAGCGTTATTACATTCTGTATCCACATGTGTGATTTGATTTGATAATGGAGTTTATAAATACTTAAATGATTTGTCTCTATTGTGAGAGACCTGTAAAAACATCACGGATATTAAGCTGCCTTTTGTCATTCTTTCAGTAGCAAATGAGTGGTGGTGATGTCCTTTTGTTACTGAATATATTTTGTTGGGGGAGAGAGAATTGATCTTAGGATCTGTGTCTTTGGTGACCAAAATTCCCCTCATTCCTCCTTCACCACAACTTTGTGTCCTTTGTTACTGGAAGAAACTATGCCAGGAGGAGGCATATCTGTGTGTGTGCCTGCCGAAAGTATGTCTTTGCAGGGAACTGGCAGGTGCAGTGACTCAGTGTCATCCTGTGCAGAAGCTGTTTGTATTCAGTAAGTCAACTTCCCTCAGTCTAGCCCTTTGCTCCTGGAGATGTTCTCCTAGCAGCTTGAGGCACATTTAAGTAGTAAACACAGGAGGCTTAACCAACAATTGATCTCAGCTCGCCACTTTGGAGGAATGGTGGTGGCTACGATTGGCTTGACTAGTTATAAGTCATGAAAATGTACTGTAAGCTCTTGTCTGAGCTCAGTGTACTCAGGCTGGCATCCTGTGTGTTTAAATGCAGCTTACATGTTTATAAATTCCTTTTTGGATAGGGTGCTGAGAGCTATTTTCTTGCCCTTATGATCTGTGTAATCTATGTGACAGCACACTCCGTCTCTCTCTCTCTCTCTCTCTCTCTCTCTCTCTCCCTCCCTCCCCCTCTCTCTCCCTCTCTCTCCCTCTCCCTCTCTCTCCCTCTCCCTCACTCACACACACACACACACACACACACACAGCTGAGCTGAGACCAGATGCTTCTATGTGGTATAAATCATCTCTGCCCTTTCTTCCTCACAAGTGACAGTAGAGTCCCCTGCTTCTACTGTAGTTTTGTCTGCTGTATATTTGATGAAAATTATTAGTCATTTCGTATTGCTTTAAGAAAACATTTTAAGAATACATAAATATACACACATACACGCAGAGTATTTTTATAAAGTTACATAGAATCTTCTGGAATATTTCTTACAAAGGTGCATAATTTTTAAAAATGAGTTGTATCATGCAAATATAAATAAAACATAGTTTAAAAAAATCAAATAGATTGTGAATGTAGTAAAATGGATTGTGAATGCAATAAAAAAGCACAGGCAACCCCTGGATTTATAGGAATTAAAGGAAAGGAAATTAGGTGCTATATTTATGGTGCACAATAATATTAACTGCTAAAAGTGTTTCTCAACTTGAATAGATAGTTTTTAAAATAATGATTTATATTCTTGCAATTTTATTTGTTGTTGTTGTTGTTGTTGTTGTTGTTGTTGTTGTTGTGTGCCTTCCAGTCATTTCCAAGTTATGGTGACCCTAAGGCAAACCTATTTCAGGGTTTTCATACTGTACTTGAACACTCAGACCACTATACTACGCTGGCTCTCATATGGTAGTTTCTGTGTTTTAATTTTCTTTTAATCTTCTCTGTATATGTCTTATAGTTTAATAGCTATTGACTGTGATCAGTAAAACTTAACAATGTTGAATGTATTTTAGCTTTAGACCATTTTTTGGCATTTCATTTCCATTTAACTTCATTTTCATTTTCTTTTTCTACACCCATATCTGCTATGAGTCTGATGAAATAGACTTTTACTTCTGCCATTTATTTGTGTTTAAAAATGCTATGTTTGGCAGATTCACAAAATAGTTATAATAGGGTACATGAAATCCAAGATAGCAGTAAGTTTTCAGAGGAGCCCCCCCTCGCACTCTCGTAGGCATACACGTGAGCCTGAGTTTAGAGTTCATTCAGACATCTCAGCATTTAAACTGATTTGGCTCATAATTGTTCTTTGAATTTTGCAAGGTCAACAATTTGTTCATTGCAAACACATTCTTCAGTCAACCAAAGAGGCACCTGTATACATGGACCTTACCTGATGTCCAATATCGAAATGAAATAGACTGCATAACTGGAAGGAGAAGACCGAGAAGCTCCATTCTCTCTGCAAAAGCAAACCAGGAGCAGATTGTGACATGGGCCATGAATTACTAACAACAAAAGTTAGAGTAAAGCTAAAGAAGTTTCCTAAACCAACTATTATGCTGAAATATAACCTGAAGAACATCCCAGTAGAATTTAAAGATAATATGAAATATAGATTTGTGCTATTAAGCCCAACTGACTGGGCACTAGAGGACCTCTGTCCTGAAGCCACGGACTTAGGGTGGATTGCAAAAAGATCCTATCTGTAACCAAAAAGAAAAGCCTCAGTGGGAGACAGCTGAAACTCTTCGGGCAGTTAAAGACAGATGAGAAGCAATAGGAAAACAATGCAGAACATGACAGAACTCTGCAGGGACAAAGAAAACAAGTGTAAAAATCAGTGCAGAGAAATAGAAGATGACAACAACAACAAAAAAGAACAACCAGAGACATCTTCTACAAGATCTGAGAGATCAAAAGGAAATTTAAACCAAGAGTGGGGAGCTGTACAAATAGCAGGGGAACACATTGCATGATGAAATACAAATAAAAAGCTGATGGAAACAAGATACTGAAGAAGACATGAAAGAATGATAGATGAATTCAAGGAAGAACCATTTCAAGGTTGACCCACAATTTTAGAAAGTGAAGTAGAAGTTGCACTCAGAGCACTTGGGAGAAATAAATGACCAGGAACAAATGGCATATGAGCACAGCTGCTTCAAGCTACAGAGACAGAATCTACTCCAGTTATGGCTAAAATCTGTCAACAAGTATGGAAAATAAAGAATGACCCACAGATTGGAAACAATATATATGTTATTCCTCAAGAAAGGGGCACCAGGGATTGCAGTAACCAAAGGGCCACTGCAATAATCTCCTATGCAAGAAGATGATGCTCAAAGTTCTATAACAAATATGGTTATCATATATGGAATGAGAAATGCCAGATGTTTAAGCTTTGTTCAGGAGAAGAAGCACTAGGAATTATATTGCTAACGTATATTGGATGATGGAGTAGACCAAAGAATTTCAGAAGAAAATCAACTTGTGTTTTATAGATCATAGCAAAGTCTTTGATTGTGTAGATCAGTGGTTCTCAACCTGTGGGTCCCCAGATGTTCGTGGACTTCAGCTCCCAGAAGCCCCAGCCACTATGGTCAATGCTCAGGGCTTCTGGGAGCTGAAGTCCACGAACATCTGGGGACCCACAGGTTGAGAACCACTGGTGTAGATCATGAATAACTATGGATTGCTCTTAAAAAATGAGTGTGCTACAACATTTGATTATCCTGATACATACTGTACTTAGGACAAGAGGCTTCTACCAGGATAGAATATAGAAAAATTGGATGGTTTCTAATTGGCAAGGAGATCAGACAAGCTTGCATTTTATCATCCTGTCTGTTTAACTTGTATGCTGAACATATCATATGTAAAGCAGGATTAAACTTGGAGGGAGGAGGTGTGAAAATCTGGAGGAAGGAATATCGACAATTTTACATATGCCAAAGATTTGGAACAATTACTGAAGAAAGTCAAAGAAGAAAGTGCTAAGACAGGTTTACAGTTGAACATTAAAAATAAATAAATAATGGCCATAGGCAATTTCTATAACTTTGAAGTAGACAATGAAGACATGGAAATAGTTCAAGATTTTCCACTCCTTGGCTAAGACGTTCATCAGAATGGAGACTGCACTAGAAAAATCAGAAGACTAGGAAGTTGAAGGGTAACTATGAAGGAACTAGACAAGATTTGCAAGTTTAAAGAGATAGCACTGAATACTAAAGTTAGGAATATCCATGCCATTGAATTTCTGATTTCTATATGTAGTTGTGAAAGCTGGACATTGAAGAAAGCTCATAGGAACAAAATCAACTCATTTGAAATATAGTGCTGGAGAAGATTTCTGTAGATTCCGTGGACTGCCAAAAAGATGAATAAATGGGTCCTCAGAGCACATCAAGCCTGAACTCTCCCTAGAAGCCAAGGTGACTAAACGGAGACTTCCATCTTTGGACATATCATAAGACAACATGATTGATTGGAAAAGATAGTAGTTCTTGGTAAGATAGAAAGCAGTAGGAAAAGAGGAAAACTGCATTATAGATGGATAAACACAATCAAGGAAGACATGGCCCTGAGTCTGCAAGTCCTGAGCAGAACTGTTGATGGGAGAGTGACTTGGAGGTCTCTTATTCATGGGGTTGCCATAAGTCAAAGTTGACTTGACAGCAAAACAAAAGTAATACACTATACATCATTTTAGAAATAAAAGATGGTGTGCGGATTATCTTTTAATTTATGGCTGCTTTACAACATGGGTTCCAGAGGGAGTTGATTTTGTTTGAGGGTACTTTATTTGAGAGTACTTTTAAGTGCAAACCTAATGAAAAGATGTGCCAGCTGTACGTGGTTAGGATGCAGTACAACTTAGTTTGCTGGCAGAAATGTTCTTCCAGCTCCTCTAAGATTTGCTGATAGGATTACTCTGCCAGGTAAGATGCATAACAGTGATAACAACTACAGTCAGCCCTTCACATTTGTGGGTTTCCCTTTTGCAGATTTGATTATTCACGGATTTTTTGTTGTCACCTCTGCTGCCTCCTTGTGTCATTTTTAATAGGGACTGCAAGCCTTGTGAGACTGAGAAATTGCAAACAGGGCTTTAATTCCTTCTTAAAAACGGTGTGGGGCAGCAGCAGAGGTGGCAGTAAGCCCCATCTGCCACCCACTTCTGCCTTGTGAAGGAACCCTGATGCCTCAAGGGAATCCATAGTGGGTTGAATATGCTGATCATACTTTTTTTCGTGTGTGTTAAATATGGTTTGGGAGGGTCTAGAGTTATATATATTTTTTATTTTCATGGGGGTCCTGTGCCCCTAACCTTAGCGAATGTGGAGGGATTACTGTATAAAAGGGGCAGAGAAAGAGTGGAATGAGGAGACAAGTTAGCCAGATTCAAACCTCCTTGAAGCCACAGTTCTCTCGCATGGTCATAACTAATTTCTCAGATGCCTAACCTGGGAGGGGTTTAGATTCAACACAGCTTCTGCCATCTTAGTGGGGGTTCAGCTAGCTGGCCTTTGGCTGTCTTTTCAGCAGTATCTGATAGTATAAGGATGACCATTGCTACAGCTTGTGCTTTATAGTCCCTGTTTTGAGAATATTGTTCACCTTAAAAGGCTTTTAGAGGTGTTTTTGCTGCCAAGCAGTACTTGTGGTTCTCAGAAAGTACAATTTTGTCTGGTGTGCTTGAAGCAGTTACATGTGTTTGAAGAAACACTTTTGGAGACAGGTTCATTCTGTTGAGCACCCTATCATAATTTGGGGCAGTTTCTGTCTTTCCTAAAGAAAAGGAGAAAGATTTTTTTATCTGTGGTGGTGTTTCCCCTTCGTTATCCATCTCAAATAAGTGTAGGTTGTGTTCCCACGGACAAAGATAAAATTGTATCAATCAGTAGTAAAGAACTAATATACTCCTCTTCAACATTTCCAGATAGTGTGGTTTACAAAAACATGTGTTAGTAACTATAAAAATAGAGTTAAAAGCAACTCTAAGAGCAGCTACTAAGACTAAGAGCGGGAACAGTGGGAAGCATATTTTAAATTGGTAACAAAGTTCCTTCAACGTCAATTTCCTTCACCCAGGCAAATATTTAAAAGCCTGCCAGACCAAACATGTTCACATTGTCTATGAAAAGGGGCTAAAACAACCCAAACCCAATTTTTCCTCATTAAGTAAATTGTTTCAACTATTCAGTCATGTTAGTTTCCTTTTTCTATACTTTCTTCAAGTGCACAATGTCCCTTTTGAATAGTGGCAACCCAAACTATATGATATTCAAAGTGTGATTGTGCTAAGTGATGCTCACTAGATGGTAGGATAAGGTATATGGAAACAGCAACAGCATCATCATAAACAGTGGCAACCATAGCTCCCTACTCACTAGATCAGCTCCTTTACAACTGGATAGCTTCATGAATATGTTTGTCATGGGATAGCCTCGTAAATCTGTCCCATAACAGATTCCCCTTTCATAGACATTGAATCAGTCAGGTCTCAGATTTCTGTCCCCTCATTTAACTTGTCAAACCCCACTGCTGTCTCCTTGTCCCCCACCTGATACTTTGGATAGCAAATACAGCTTTAGTTCACTTCCTCTTTTTCCGCCACCATCTGGACATATAGCAGCTTTCAAAAAAGTAACTGAAGATCAATAAAATATTTTCATTATGAGAGTGTTTATTAGAATTCTGTAAATACTTAAGTAACAGAGATACAGCTGCTGCACTGGCATTGCACTTCTTGACCACAATATTTGAAATGAATAATCAGTGTAACAGCTAGAAAAGAAAGATGTACCCTATTTATGCCACTGTCACAAAGCTTTTGAAACCTGTAAAGGAGAATGTCTTAAAATGTCCTTGTGTAAACAAGCTGTAATGAAGTATCATCCTTCAGTGGCCATGCAAAAAAAATTCCAGTGGAAATTTTCTTTTGAAAGAAATCCACTCTGTTAGTACATTGTAGGATGAGATCAGTCTTGATGTCAGAATTTTTTTTTTTGAAAAAATAAGTATTTACTTGTTTTAAAGGTATATGTATGTTTGTACATAGTATTTGGACCATTTTTTTTTACAGTTTTAAAATTAAAGAGCCCACAAGTTTTCTAGTAAAATGGTCTATTTAGATGTCCATGGTACTGTGATTGCAGTCAAGAAGAAAGCTCCAAAATTACTGACTCACCATTTTCAGTGATGATCGGTTGCAACATTAATATTTTTATAAATATTAAATTAAGTCTCTATTAAATCTTAGATTATCCTGATATTGATGCAATTCAGAGCTATTACCTTTTATGTATTACAAAGAATAAACATGCACCATATTCCCTCAAATTGATGTAATTGGTCTAGGCTTACTGATTTTATTTTATTTTTTTACTAGAAAGTTTTTCACAAGGTGCAATAGTTTCTATGTTACTGAACCAAGGCTGGTTGCGTATTTTGGATAATGTTTTTCAGTGTTTGGATATTTCTAACCAGGGTACTATCAAGAATATACACATTGAGTTTTTGTCTGTTGATCTCCGCAAAAAGAAAGAACCAAGAGCTCGTCACAATGTGAAATTAGTTGTCTAATGATATCTTTTAATATTTTTAAGATATCTAACCAGAAGGAATATACTTTTGGTCACTCTAACCACAGATGTATGCATGATCCATATTCACAACATTCTTTCCAGCATTTAGGAGAGAGGAATGGGTGTACTTTGTGTAGTCTGGCTAGGCTCCAGTGCTGTCTTGGCACATTTTAATGGGTGTTTCTTTAATTTGTGCTGAGATAGATTTGAATGGGAAATGTGATCATTTTTCATTCTAGTCTGAATCTTTTACGATGGTCTTAAAATTTGCTCCCTGTGGCATTCTAAGGCCTGCTTCTAGTATATATTTAGTGTCTAATAGATGTTATAGATTTTAGATGCCAATCCTTTTGCTTCATCTGTTGAAATGAGAGAGGTTTTCAAAATCAAATAGGCTCCTAGGTGGATTCAGTTTTTGGTGAAAATAGCATTATAAATTTTTGTTATTATTATTCTTGGGTTCTTTTGCAAAAAAGCATAGTTGGAGCTCATGGAATCAACATATACTTGCATCATGGCACATACTGTCTATTTGTTGGGTAGCTGAGGTGCCATTATACAATAAGTCTTGCATGTCATGGTAGCCATCGTCTTCCTGCGTTTTCTGGCAGTCTTTCCTCTCATCAGCAGGGCTTGGCTCCACTTTGTGAGAAGGGATGCTTAGGAAGAATCATGTCTGCTGTCCTGCCCATTTCCCTGTTCCAGAGATCAACCAGGGCTTTGACAGAATCACCTGCCAAGGCAACAGGAAACTCCCCAAGAGCCATCAGGAATCCATCTGGATACATAAGTCTCCTGGGGGGCGATCATCTTAATCGGCCCCCCATCCCTACAGAGGTTCTGAATCCCAGTGAGTCTAAACCCCTCCAGGTAGTGATCAGGTCATGACAACAGAACTATAGAAAGTTCCTTCACATCTAGATCACCGTCATCCTGCCTGGAACAGAAAACCAGGTCCAAAGTGCATCATGGGTGGCACCAGCTATTAGTTGGGACAGGCTGTCATG
Source organism: Iguana delicatissima (assembly GCA_948472985.1). Taxonomy (NCBI): domain Eukaryota; kingdom Metazoa; phylum Chordata; class Lepidosauria; order Squamata; family Iguanidae; genus Iguana; species Iguana delicatissima. The sequence goes on from CAOKZL010001062.1 coordinate 206,870, forward strand.
GTGGACATGAAGTCCTGAGCTACTGCAGACAGAGTGGTCTCTGCATGGATGTTGAATTCCCCCAGTACAACAAGACTGGGGGACTCCAGCACCACTGCTGAGACCAGCTCAGCCAGCTCAGGAAGGAAGACTGTTGAGCAGTGGGATGGGTGGTACACCAACAGAATCTCTACTCTGTCTCGGCCACGCACCTTCAGAAACAGACTCAAACCCAGCAGATTGTGGGAAAGGGCACCTGGTGAGGAAGATGGAATCCTGATAGACCACTACAACTCCACTTCCCCGCCTCCCAGGCCTCACCTGCTGCTGTACAGAGAACTCAGGTGGACAGAGCTGGGAGAGATTAACCCCCCTCCCTTGCAACTTCATCTAGCCAAGTCTCTGTAATACAGGCCAGGTCAGCATGTTCATTGATGATTAGGTCCTGGATAAGAGATGTTTTTCCATTCATCGACCTGGCATTGAGCAGCAGCATTTTCAACCCGGGGTGTGTGTTGCCAAGGCCATCCAGACTGTTTGAAATAAGGGACTACTTGGGAGTAACCAAACCCCTGTGGCTCTCCCTAATTTGATTGTAATAAGATTGTCTCCTTACACCATATATCCCTCTATCTGTCACTGTTGTAACGGCTGCTCCCTGGGCAGCTTCTCTCCCTTGGTCTCCAGATATCATTTGCCTTTGGGGGCAGCTTCATTAAAATTAGAGAGTAAACCCCATCCATTTCTCCTCCTCTCAGCCAGAAGGACTGGCCCTTGCCCTTGCCCCATCCCTTTGGTGGCGACCCTGCCACAGCAGGCTCCCAGCTTTTATGCCCTTGCAGAAGAGGGCAGGTGGTCCTCCTGCTTGTCAGCAGGAGACTGCTGCCTGCATTGGGGACGGCATTCCTGGGGCCTGATTCCAATTCTGAGAGAAGTGCCGTCCCCAACACAGGCAGCGGTCTCCCAGGAAGGTTCTTAGCCTGCAGCAAGCAGCAAGTAGACAAGCAACTAGTAGCAGGCAGACGAACCTTCCTTTTGGGGTGGTGGGAATGCTGGTGGTCTTCTCCCCATGATAAGGTCACCTTGAGGTCACCATAAGTGAGAAGTGACTTAAAGGCACACAGCATCAACAACAACAATAGTCTGTGAGCAGACTTATCACCTGTTTGGTGTTCTTTATGTGGATTCTAGATAGAAGAGGGTACGATTTGATTTGATTTGTTCTGCTAATAGTTTAATTGCATATGCAAAAGGCAGAAATGAGAGTACACGTCCTTGCGTTATTCCCCAGCTCATTGTGAACACAGCTGAATCAGTACCATTTATATGTACTCTGGTGACTGAGTCCCTATGGATCTCTCATATCAGTTTGACAAATGTGTTTCCAAAGTTTAAATTTCTGAAGGAGGCCAAACGGATATGGCCATTCAGTGCAATGAAGTGCTTTAGGAGTGTCAAGTGACAATAGAACAAGTTTTATTTTTTACATTTTGCACTCATCTATTACATTTAGTTCCCTACAAAGTCAACAATTTGCCAGGAAGCATAAAAACGGATTGATCTGACTTTATATACTTGATAAAAAGGAATCAGTTCTCTTGGCCAAGATCGCCATTAGGATTTAAAGGTCTCAGTTGAAGACAGAAATTGTTCTGTATGAGGAAGTTAGAACATGGTCTAGGTTTGGTGTTATACAGTAACAATTCTTGCTTTCAGCTAGGACTGGGGGAATATTAACTACCTATGTTGTTAAAAAAGGGTTATGTGTGGGTAATTAAGTTTTCAGGAAAAGTTAAAAAAGGGTTACTTGTGAGTAATTAAGTTTTCAGAAAAAAGCTTTAATAAATTGAGGGAAGAAATCATCTATATGTGAGGATTTGCCAGGTTTTAATCTTTTAACTGTGTGTTGTTCTGTTTTGTTTTTAAAGCAAAGCACCCTCTTTAATAAACAGTTCATGCAGGACAGCCTTAACAGCATCCCAGAGATGCCCTGGGACATGTTTTGGGTGGAGTTCATCTTGAAATAATTAGTGATAGTCTTATTTGAATGTATCTGTTATTTCTTGTCTTTGGGGAAAGTGAGGTTCAGTCTCCAGGATCTAGTATTTTGCTAGGTTTGGTGGTGTCCAATGGTCAACAAAGGAGTGTGTGGTCAGAAAGATTTATTTGTCTGATGTTAACTTCCTTTATGTTAGAGATGCTGGCTTTTGAATATGAATGAATTTCCATTAACAAACCAACTGCAAATTAGTATTCTAAATTAAAGTGATGTAACAGTTCAGAGTCATTCTTTTGTTGAAGGACTTTGCTGATGTGTGTCACAACCACCAGTTTGTTCCTAGCATTATTTACTGGCTTATCTAGATGGCATGTGACATCTGCAACCTTTACAACAGGCAACTAAGTCACCAAGTAGTTTATATGCCCATCACCGAGCTAGTACCTCTCTATGATTGAATCACCCACTTCCAAGAGTAATCTGTCTATGGAAGCATATATTGTTACGAGAGGACATCTGGTTGCCCTTGAAGAAACAGGTTCCCCACAACCCAAGTAAAGTTGTTGGAACCATTATCTAAGAAAGCTAAGAAGTATAAGAACAAGCACTGCAAAGCACAAGCTCCCTACAATGCACAAGCTCCATTCTCCTGATAGTGGCAGCTCTCAAACTTTCTAACTCTGCAAGAGGTTTATTCAGTTGACCTTACCTTGGATCTGCTGGAAGTTCCCATTATTCTGATAGTGATCCATGACTGGCTTCTGCAAGAACCATGGTGACCTCAGTTTCTATGAGACGTTAGTCATGGAAGTTACTGTTGTCTGTTCCAATAATGAAACTAGTTCAAGAGGCTTTAATGTCCTTGCATTAGGCTAATGCTTTTCTCCTGAGTTCAGTCTCACAAGGTGAGGTCATGGAAGGGTCTTTGATATTGATGAGAGATTTCTCCAGCTATCATTCTGCCAGTACTGACTGCACTTGTTCCTGATCTGGCTCACTGAGGCCCTGCTGGAGAGATAAGCTCTCTGATGTGTACCACACTGGTCCTAATATACTTCTTTCCAGGCTTCCAGGGTTTCAAGAAGCCTGGACTGATAGTACCAGTCACATTTTCCAGCACTGCTACATTAGTGCTGTCTGTACTTGGATCACCACTCTCCAACTCATTATGTTATTGCTATGTAGCTACTGAGAGCTGTGATTACTGCAGGCACTACTGGGATGAAGCACCACACTGCCAGTATCCTCCACCCAGCTTTACCACATTGACCTTCCATTCAACAAAAACAGTTTGTTTAATGTATCTACTGATGAGAATTTGAGACACATACAGAAAATGAAATCAAATTCTGACAAATATGGTATCCAGTCTCATTATCATCTTGGTTCCAAGCCTAAACAGTCATGTTATAGACAGTAGTTCTAATCTCATCTTCCACATACTTCACCTTGCCAGTCAAAACCAATATCCCAGGCGTCTTCATCTTCTAAGAAGTCTTACATATCTGGAAAGTACATGTTGTCTTGGAGATAGCAGCATTCTAGCTCTTGCAAACACTGGTTCTCTCTTTGAACACCACCACCTCAACTCAGTCATCAATTAGTCTTCTCTCAGCAGTGGTATTTGGAGATAGACTTTACCATCACTGGTGTGCTTGGCATTTGAGTATTGGCTGCTGATAACATCCGAATATTGAGTACTGATATAAAGGTATGTATTTGTGTTTGAGATCTTGTCCCCAACAGGTTACTTCAATCCACGACCTTCCATGATTCTGAAAGAAGACATTTGGCTGTACTGTAGAAGGGGCCCATCAAACCCATACCCAAGTTTCAGATACTGATGTGATTTTTCTTGAAGTATTTCACCATACATAATAATGACAGACATTGGAGTCTGATCCTGAAACTTCATAAACTATTTCATCAAACTGAGAAAATTCTAAATGCTCACAATTAATGCAGTTTTTTCCACTGCTGAGGAGGGGACACTGGTTTGGTAGCAAACATCTATGTGTTGCATATTTCCACAGTGGGGTCAGACAGTTTCATTGTTGATCTCTATGCTTTCCTTTTGGATCCAGGTATTTTTCTGGTCTGTGTTTCTCTATTTGGACTCTGCATGGCATCAAGAGTCTTTACAAGGTGTATGGCAATAGTAGTGGCATGGCTTCAACAAAAAGGGGTCACGCAGATAGATGGCTTTTGGTAATAGAGTCTGTGAGAGATCTGCATCATCATATCTGCGCAACCATGTTTCTTTTACATAAACTTGGCTTGGTGGTGAATCATCAGAATTCCAGCCTTTATTTATCTCAGATCATCCATTTTGTTGGTGCAATTTTGGATTTGAGGGTTGCAGAAGCTTTCCTTCTGGAGGGCAGGGCCAGCAATTGCATCCACTATGTGCAGATCTCTAGACTTACAGAGAATAGTTAAGGTATATATGAATAGGACAAAGAGAATAAGGAACACAGAGGCACTGATTGTTTCTTTTAATCCAAGAACACTGGGCTATCAAGTTTCAAGGTCAAAAACTTCTAGATGGATAAAAGGAGTTATATTTACTGCTACTATGACTGTGCCAATACTCCTGTACCACATAAAGTGTGGGAGCACTCTGCAAAATCAATAGCAATTATGGCAGCCTTTAGAACAACTTCAGTGCTAGAGGATGTTTGTAAAACAGCCAGATGGAAAGAACCGACTACTTTTGCTACAAAATTGACAAGATTGGTTCAAATCAGGCTACTTTTGGGAAAACAGTGTTGTAGTCAGTAGCACAGGGAATAAGCAGCCAATCCTATCATCAGTATAGCTTGGGTATGTTCCCGAGTGTTGTGGATTGCTCCTTCAGTGTAATTGAGAATGAGAAGTTGGTACTTGCCAATAAAGACCATTCTAGGAAGGCTGAAGGAGTGATCCACTCCCTCTCATGGCTGCCCCCAAAAACTAAATTTAATATGTTGAAGAGATAAGTGTGCAGACAATGCTATCTAACAAAACTGAAGGAGGGAGGCTAGGTTCAGTGATACTAATGGATCAGAATGTTCATTTCCTGCCTTGTCCCCCTGGTGCGAGGTGATAACCCAGACTGTTATGGATTGCTTCTTCAGTCTTCCTAGAATGATCTTTCTTAGTAAGTACTAACTTCTTATTTTCTGCAACTAAGGCCATTTCCATATGACAACACTCTTCTATGTTGTCACACTGCAATTCAGGTCTGGAAGGGAGCATGTCAGCAACACTCCCCTCTGCACCTGCTCGCTCCTTGCAGAAGGAAGCGTGATTGTGCCGCATCTTCCTTCTGCAGTGCAGCCAGGCACTTGCCATTGCTGCACTGAGGAGGAAAGTATCGCAGTTGTGCTTCTATGGCTTCCACACAATGGTAAGTACAGGAGCACTGCGCGATTGGCGGTGCAAAATGAATTTTTTCTGTTTTGCAAATGCCATGCGAGACAAAGACTTCACAATGGGATGGCAGCGGGATGGAGACAACGTTGTGCAGAAGTACAACCTGCTAACTGCTGCCATCCTGTGGCAGAAGCGGGACAGTGCTGTCGTGCAGAAAGGGCCTAAGACAGTGTCATTTGTATCCCTTTAATTGTTGATGTTACTTCCTCTGGGTTCCATGCTTGCTTTTTCGAAGTATATTCCTAATTTCTCTATATGTTCTGCATATAAATTAAACAGATAGGGTGATAAAATACAGGTTTGTAAACTGAATTTACAATCTCGTAATCTCATGTTGGTTGCTTCATCAGGCTTGTAGATTATAAGTTCCTAGGAACTTTTGGCCTTAGTGCATTGTAATTTAATTTGTTTTGTGTTTTGAATTAATGAACTTATTTGAAAATGTGCTGGGTAGAAATGAGCTACCAAATTTTCCAGATATATTTCTCTGAGAGAATATTCATGGTATAGGGAGAAATAAATTTGGAAAGATATGTAATCAGTGGTAGCTAGAGTAGTTTTAGGAGTAAATTGTCCATTCTAGTGTTAAAATCAGACTAATTAGAGTGAAGAAGGTTGTGGTAATGAAAAAAATGATAAAGTTCTATAATTGTTTCTAGGGAGGCTGGGATAAATATAATTTACATGTTAAATAACAAGTACTTGGAAAAATTATGTGCAAAAGTGTTGCTTTTCCTTGGTTGCTCTGTGCATATGAGATTTATTTATGGGAAATTCTAGAATTTTACCTTCATATTATGAAACATCATAAATATAAAACATTCTGAATCTAAGTAAGTGAAGGTGTGCATCACCAAATGGCAGTAACTATGATACAGAATTTATGTTAGGTATGTTCAGGGGCTTTAACGGTAGAGTTCTACAAAATACTGCCTTTGAATAGTTGGGACATGTTTATTTATTACCCATTTATTGTAATTTTAGATCACTCAATAACTGGAGTTCTCCGACAGATTTATAGTAAGTTAATAACATACAATACAGAGAATAAACAGTGATAAATCAGCATATTAAAAAACCAGAAGCAATGGTAAAAAAACTGAACTAGCCAAAACCAAAGTAAAACCCTTTCTTGGGATGGCATGGAAGAGGAATCCACAATGATTGGGTAATCTTTGCGTGCCAACCGGAATCAGCAGGAGTCCACGTTCCAAATCAGTTGCTACCGTTAGGGCTCCGAGCCTCCGCTGACAGTTTTTCTTATCCTGCCTAGCAAGCTGGGTGAAATTTTCTCTTCTCTGTCAGATTGTGAAAATGAGTCTTTATTTACAGTCACTACATAGTAAGATTGTAAAAAATGTCTTTGGAAATGGAATCTCAGATGCCCGCAAACCAGCAAGGCTCTGAGGAGGAGGAGAAAATTAACATTAGAAATGTTTCTTCTCAGATGCCCGCCATACAGCGAGGCTCTGAGTCGGAGATAAAAGAGGATTTGAGCAGAAGTACCTCCCAGATTGTTGCAGAGCAGCAACATTCTGGAGAGGGAAACATGGCAGAATTAAGAAAAGTATTTTTATCCTCCAGCGAGAGTGAAGTGGAGGAGGTAAGACCTTCGGAGAATAAGCATTCTGACAGGAAGGATAGCACAGATAAATCGGTTAAGAGGAAAAAAGTGGATACTGGTCCTAAGAGGGGTCCAGATGCGCTTTCTAAGGTTAAAATCAAAACAATGAAGGGAAAATCAACAGAGACAGCTTCGGGCTGCCATGTTGATGTCACGGATTCGTCAGAGATGAAAGGGGCTCTTCCAGAGTGAAAACCTGTCTCTGGAGCAGGCGCAGAGAGCCTGAAGGAATAAAGGGCGGAGATTTGCCGGAGCGTTTAGGGATAGCACGTCCGGCAGCTGTCGATCACTCGCTGAGTCCTCTGTGGGCAGGAGGTAATGGTGCGTGAGGCAAAGTGCAACAGTCAGCTCAGTTTGAACGGAGCAGTTGGCGCCCGACTGCTCATAATACTCCCATGGAGATGTTTACTTTACGAAGGGGTGGTGAGTCAGAGCAAGGCAGATGGCCTAATGTAAATATACAGCAGCAGTATTTTGGCTGTACTGAGGATGGGCGTTCAGCTTTAAGACAAGGCGCCTGGGTTGCACCACCTACTGGTGACACAAATTTCTTAATGAATTCATTGAACATACGTGATTTACAGAGCATGATTAAACAACTATTTCTGATGAATTGCATCAGATGTTACACAAGAATCAGTTTAATAGAGTTAATTAATTCGATCCAATGATTAACCAAAGATTAAATACTATGATGAATTTGAATAGTCAATTAAATGTGCATGGAGTGTTTTCTCAAAATGAATTTAGTTCAGAAGATATAATTAGAAGTGAAAAAAGTAAGGTTTTGAATGTGGAGAAAGAAAGTAAAAAAGTAATATCAATCACAGAATCATAGAGTTGGAAGAGACCCCAGGGGCCATTAAGTCCAACCCCCTGCTGTGCAGGAATGCTCATCAAAACATTCCCAACAGATGGCCATCCAGCCTCTGCTTAAAAACCTCCAAAGAAGGAGACTCCACCACAATTCCGAGGCAGCATATTCCACTGTCAGACAGCTCTGACCATCAGGAAGTTCTTCCTAAGGTTCAAGTAGAATCTCTTTTCCTGCAGCTTGAATCCATTGCTCCTTGTCCTAGTCTCTGGAGCGGTAGAGAGCAAGCCTGCTCCCTCCTCAACATGACATCCCTTCAAATATTTATTCATGGCTATCATGTCCCCTCTTAATCTTCTCTTCTGCAGACTAAACATCCTCAGCTCCCTAAGGCATTCTTCATAGGGCATGGCTTCCAGACTCCACACCATTTTGGTCACCCTCCTCTGGACATGTTCCAGCTTGTCAACATCCTTCTTGAATTGAGGTGTCCAGAACTGGACACAATATTCCAAATGAGGCCTAACCAATGCAGAATAGAGTGGTACCATTGCCTCCCTCGATCTAGACACCGTGATCCTGTTGATCCACCCAAGAATCGCGTTGGCTTTCTTGGCTGCCGTATCACACTGCTGATTCATGTTCAGCTTGTGATCTACCAAGACTCCTAGATCCTTTTCACATGTACTGCTATCCAGCCACACATCCCCCATCCTATACTTGTGACTTTCATTTTTTCTGCCCAAGTGCAGGACCCTACATTTCTCTCTGTTGAAACTCATTTTGTTAGCTTTGGCCCAGCTCTCCAATCTGTCAAGGTCGTATTGAAATTTGATCCTAGCCTCTGGTGTGTTAGCAACCCCTCCCAATTTGGTATTACCTGCAAATTTGATCAGCATGCCCTCCATTCCTCCATCCAAGTCATTGATGAAGATGTTGAATAGCATTGGGCCCAGGACAGAATCCTGTGGCACCCCACTAGTCACTTCTCTCCAGGATGAAAAGCAGCCATTGGTGATCACCCTTTGGGTGCAGTTGGTCAGCCAATTACAAATCCAACTAACAGTAGCCCTGTCCAGCCCGCATTTTACTAGCTTCTTTGGAAGAATGTCATGTGGAACTTCGTCAAAGGCCTTACTGAGGTCAAGATATACTACATCTACAGCATTCCCTTCATCTGTCGAGCTTGTAATCCTATGATAAAAAGAGTTAAAATTAGTCTGCCACGACTTATTTCTGAGAAATCGATGCCGGCTTTTAGTGATTATGGCTTTTAGTGATTATGGCATTGCTTTCTAAGTAATTACAATCTGACTGTTTAATGATTTGCTCTAGGATCTTTCCTGGAATTGATGTCAGGCTTACCCGGTGATAATTATTAGGGTCCTCTTTTTTCTCCTTCTTAAAGATAGGGATGACATTTACCTTCCTCCAGTCTGCTGGGAGTTCTTCTGTTCTCTGAGAATTCTGAAAGATTATTGCAAGTGGTTCAGAAATGACTTCTGCTAGTTCTTTTAATATCCTTGAATGTAATTCATCTGGCCCTGGGGACTTGAATTCATCTAGTTTAGCCAGATATTCCTGTACTACTTCCCTACTTATTCTGTGCTGCATTTTTCTCGCTTCCTCACCTGCTCCCCATACCCCAGGCTGGGTACTTCTATCCTTTTGGGAGAAAACTGAGGCAAAGAAGGTATTAAGTAGTTCTGCCTTCTCACTCCCCCCTGTTATTAATTGGTCACTTTCTCCACGTAGTGATCCTATCATTTCCTTTTTTTTCCTTTTGCTGGGACATATGGGTCCATGGGATTTCAGCAAGTAACTCCCTAAGTTTAGAGAAATCAGCTTTCTTAAAATTTAGGATGCGTGTCTGGCTGCACTTGGCTTCTCCTTTCCGCTGGATGAGAAACTCCAAGAGAGCGTGGTCACTCCCCCCTAAGGATCCCACCAGCTCCACCTCATCAACTAGGTCATCCCTGTTGGTCAGGATCAGATCTAAAATAGCTGATCCCCTTGTTGACTCTTCCACTTTCTGGATCATGAAATTGTCTGCAAGGCAAGCAAGGAACCTGTTGGATCTTGCGGTCTTTGCAGAATTTGACTGCCAATAAATATCAGGATAATTGAAATCTCCCATTAACACGGCATCTCTCCTTTTTGAATGTGTGGCCATCTGTTCCAGGAAGGCCTCATCCAAATCCTCAGGCTGGCCCGGAGGCCTGTAGCAAACCCCCACAATCACATCCCTATTGTTTCTCGCTCCCAGATGCTCTCAATTTGGCTTCCCAGATTTAACTTATGGATTTCTTCACAGGTGAAAACATCCTTGACATATAGTGTTGTTGGTGCTGCTGCTGCTGTTGTTGGATGCTGCTCTGCTGGTGTTGGGGTTCCTGTTGTTGATGTTGGATTTCCTCCAGGTGACGTTCCGTGACCTCTTCCTGCTGTTCCACTTTGTCATTAGTAAAGTCAAGAACTTGGAAGCGATTTTGTAGCCCGAGAGTCTCTGTGTGACACCTTGTCTTTCTACTTCTGCATGTCACATTCCTCCAAGCATCCATCTCCCTGTTTCGTGAACCGGCTTCTTTGCCCTCTAGCTCCTCTGTGCACTCCGTCTTCAAAAAGGTCCTCTCAGCCCTATCCAGGAACTCCTCTCCATCCCTAATAATGCGAAATGCATGCCTCCAGCTGTTGAACCTTCTCCTCCAAGAGGGCGACCAGCTTGCATTTGCTGCAGGTGTACCCAAGGATGTCTTGCAGGAGGAAAAGAAACATGCCACAGCTGTGGCAGGTGCCCGCAGCAGCTCCTTCCCCCTCCATATCTGATAGATAGTTAAATTGAAAAAGGTAAAACTGGGCTTTCCTTTCAAAGTCCCCTGGTAAAATCTATGTCAACCCTCTGTTTGCCAAGTTCTTATTGTCAACTTATCAAGAGAGAGGGTGCAATTCTATAGTGGTTATAGGTACTCCCTCAAGTTGCAACCCTAGCTAGATGTGAACAGGCAGATTGAGTCTGGATGGGTTCAAAGAAGCAGCAGTTAAGTCTTGCTAAGGTTAGGTAGTAAAAGTGAAAGTGCGCGCTCCAAAGGCACATGCTGCTGGAAGCAAAGATAACGAGCTGCTAGCTCCTCCCCCTAGCTCGTCAGTGAGTTAGCTAGGACTAATAGCTACTAGCTCCTCCCCCTAGCTAGTCAGTTAGACCATATGCTCAGGGAGAGCACACGGCCAGAGAAAACAGACAAACGAACAAGCAAACAGTCAAACACAGCCCCAGAAGCCTGTAAAAGACACCTGGTCAAGATGTCTTCTCAGACACAGCTCACCTTCTGCTCTCTCCTCTGAAAATCAAGGAAGAGAAGAGTTGAGAGTACAAAGAATGTTTATAGTGAGCCATATGCCATGAAGAAAAGGAGGAATGAGTTGGAGAATGAAGAAGATAATTGGCAAGAGGATGAGGTTGTCTCAGAAGAGATGGAAATAGAAACTGATATTCTTTCTGAAGATGAGATAGAAGAGGAAGTAGGCAATAATAGATTATTTCAGGCAGATCAATTTTGGGATCTGCTTAGGAAAGTATTACATACCTTAGGTTTGCAGGTGGATGAGGATGGTAGTCATTCTAAGGAGTCAAAGGAAAAAGAGGCAAAAGTTGCAGCTGTAATTAAAAAGAAAGAAACACATGGATGAAGTATGCCTGTGCCAGATATGTTTAAGGAATTGATTTATACAGAATGAGAAGCTTCTTTAAATACTTGTAGATTTGTAGGTCATTCAAATAAGTTTTATTCTTTTGAGAAAAAAGATGTGGGGTTTTTGAAGGTCCCTTTAGTGGACAGTCCTATAGCTGCACTGATTTCGGGACCCCAATCCCTTGAGAGGGTGATACTGTGTTGAGAGATGTGGATGAGAAGAGGGCAGATTCTGCCTTGCAAAAAGCTCATGAGAATTCAGCAGTGGCAGTAGGAGCATCTGTGGCTGCTTCAGTGTTTTCATGAGCAGCAGTAATGTGGATACAAGAATTGATGGATGATGAGGAAATTCAATCTAAGCCTTGTTTAAGAGTGTTAACTAGACTTAGAAAAGTTTTGGAATACGTGGCGGATGCCGGTTATGACGCAGTAGCCTTTATGGCTAGAAATGTAAGTGATGTTACTGTAGTGAAATGTTCTATATGGTTGCATCATTGAGATGCTGACCAGAAGTCGAGGAATAATCTTGTATTTGTGCCCTTTAAAGGGGATCTGCTGTTTGGTAATAAGGCATTAGAAAAGGTGTTAATTGAGAACAAAGAGAAAAAAACAGGTTATGCCTATGTTGCAGAAAAAGAAGGTGGAAAGGAGACCACATGTCTTCATGTTATTCCTTTTGAGGTAGAGGAAGTGGTAGACAGCATGACACAAGATATGGCCGTCAGCAATGACATAGGCCAAAAAGCCAGTTTGGAGGGTCAGGATCTTTTAACAGGAAAGGACAAAATGCTGAGAGAAATCAGGAACCTCTCAGCGAAAAGATAGAAATCAATTCTGATAAGCAGAGCCCTTGTGTGGGGGAAGACTGGTGCAGTTCGGCATTCTGTGGAACCAAATTACTTCAGATCAATGGGTTTTGCAGGTTGCGACAAAAGGTTACAAGATTTTGTTTGACAGCAATGACATAGGCCAAAAAGCCAGTTTGGAGGGTCAGGATTTTAACAGGAAAGGACAAAATGCTGAGAGAAATCAGGAACCTCTCAGCGAAAAGATAGAAATCAATTCTGATAAGCAGAGCCCTTGTGTGGGGAAGACTGGTGCAGTTCGGCATTCTGTGGAACCAAATTACTTCAGATCAATGGGTTTTGCAGGTTGCGACAAAAGGTTACAAGATTTTGTTTGACAGAATGCCGAAGTGCAGATATGTCTCTTCCCCAATAGCGGCATGGATGGAGGAAAGAAAAATAGTTTTGAAGGAGATAGATCATGTAAGGCAAATAGGTGCAGTGGAGAAAGAACTACGGGACCAATGGTTCTGGGGAGTTTACTCACATTTTTCATGGTCCCAAAGAGCAATGTGACTTATCATCCTGATTGAACCTAAGATTCTCAACAGGTTCGTGAAGCATCTGAGGTTCAAGATGGAGATTGCAAACAATGAGAGAATCTGAGGGTAGGCGACTAGATGGCTTCCATCGGTTTGAAGGAAGCTTATCTGCATGTCCCCATGAGGAGAATGAAGTATCTCAGATGTCAGTTCATGAACAAACATTACCAGTTCAAGGCTTTGCCTTTCGGTTTGGCTTCGGCACCAACGGTTTTCACTAAAGTATTGGTCCCTTTGGTATCTCATTTAAGGCAGCAGGGGTACACCTCTGCCCTTATTTAGATGATCTGCTGGTGAAAGTGGATTCACAGCAGAAGTTGAAAGTAAGTGTGCAGAGAACTGTGGAAGTTCTAAGAACATATGGGTTTCTACTGAATTTAGAAAAGAGTCATTTGAGTCCCACAATGATGCTGACGCATTTAGGGGCAAGATTGGATACAAGCAGTGGTCGACTTTATCTCTCGGAAAAGAGATGTGTGAAGGTTCAAAAGGTGATGAGGAAATTACTGGCAAGTACGATGGCGGATGTGATGTGGTTGGCTCAAATAATGGGAACTCTGGTGTGATAACTGAGGCCCCTGTCAGAACTGCTGATGATGAGCTGCAGCTGTTGATCCCTGTTGATCTGGCTGGAGATGAGTCCTGCAGCTCAAGAGCTCTCCCTGCTGCCATGGACCAAGCAGGCTTGGGCGTTCCTCTGCCTGCTCCTTTAGGGCAACAGGGATCCAATTCTGAAGATGCTTGGGAGCCTGCTTCAATCAGCCCCCAATCAAGGCGGAGACTCAAGAGAGCTGTGCAAAGGGAGGCTTCCTTGGCTAAGTTTAAGAAGTGGTGACTGAACACACCGGTGCCTGGGCTATATAACTGCCTGCTTGAAAGCTTCCCTCTGCTTGTGGCAAACTTCTTACAAGCCCTCCCCTTGCCTGTTCCTTGCTTCCAGCACCCAGCTCCTGATACCTTGGATTGATCTCTTGGCTCCTGACCCCTGGCTTTTGGAACTCGGACTACGGCTTTTGCTTGTCGCTCTGGCGTAGGTAAATGGACTTCCTTTGAGTAATTGCTTGCTTGACTCCTCCCGGCAGGACTCTGCTAGCTCTCCCACTCCCTTCTCAGGGCTGGCTTGCTGCCTGGGTCTCTGACCTTGACATCTGGTGTCAACTATCCAGTTAGTTCCATGGGACAGGTTCCATTCGAGATGTTTGCAGAGATTGTTGATACCTCATCAATGGAACATAGGAAAGAAAAGGCATTATGTGGTCAGACTACCGACCAGTTTGAGAAAGGAATGGTTGTGGTGGACAAAGGTCTCAAATTTAAACAAGCATATCCCATTTGTAGTCAATCATTACATTCAAGTTGTGACAGATGCCAGTCGGACAGTCTGGGGGGCCTTATAACAGGGAAACAGCACTCAGGGTGTTTGATCTGATGTGGACTGGAGAAGGAATATAAATTTTTTGGAGTTGAAGGCAATTCGTCTAGCACTCCTCAAATTTGCAAATTTGCTGAGGGGCCAGCATGTTCAAATATGGACAGACAACATGACAGCCAGGGCCTCCATGATGAACCAAGGGGATCTATACTCAAGAATGCTGATAGACGAGTCCAACAAGTTGTTTCAATGGGCAGAAAGAAATCTGCAATCGCTAACAGCGGTGCATTTTAAAGGGAAACTGAATGTGGAAGCAGATTATCTCAGTCGAAACAAGTTATATCCTGGAGAGTGGACCCTGAATTATCAAGTGTTTCAAAGTTTGAACAGATGATTCGGGCCTTTTCAAGTCGACTTATTTGCCTCAGCCAGGAATTCCAGGCTAAAAAGATTCTTTTCAGTTGATGGAAGCAAGTTTGCAGAGGCAACATATGCTCTATCAGTTCCGTGGCCAAAGGGTCAACTGTATGCGTTTCCGCCAGTGCAGGTAATACAAAAAGTACTGTTCGAAATAAAAAGAGAAAAGGCAAGTATGGTGCTGATTGCATTTTATTGGCCAAGAAGACCTTGGTTCTCCTTGATGAAGGAGATGTCAGTAAGAGAACCCTGGAGGTTGCCAATCTGAAAGGATCTCTTAAGTCAAGGGCCAGTCCATCATCTGGATCCAAAATGGTTGAATTTGACGGCTTGGGTCTGGAGAGGAAGGCTTTAAGAGTTGCACGAGTATTCACCAGTTATGGTAGACACCATTATGGTGTTGTGGCGGCAATCAACTCAGAATGTATACAGTGTGACTTGGAAAACATTTGAGAAATGGTGTTCTGCTGAGTCCTTGTGGTTTGCTGATGTACGAGTGAAACATGTTTTGCAGTTCTTACAAGATGGTTCACAAAGGAGTCTGAGGCCAAACACTTTGAAACGTCAAGTGTCAGCATTGTCTGTTGTATCAAAATTTGATGGAGTTCCTCTTTCAACGCACCCTCATATAAAGAGATTTCTAAGAGGCAAAGTGTTGACTTCTTACCCAACTAAGCATAGATTCCCGAGTTGGGATCTCAATATAGTGCTGGACTCTTAACAAAAACACCCTTTGAACCAGTGAGGGATGCTTCTTTGCATTTGATAACGCTAAAGACGGTTTTCCTGGTAGCAATAACATTGGCCAGATGAGTTATTGCTTTCTGAATTGGCTGCGTTATCTGTTAATGCTAACTTGTGTAAATTTGAGTAGGAAAGATTGGTACTGATGTTAGATCCAACTTTCCTTCCTAAATGTGCATAGAAGAAGGAGGGACCAGAGGTGATTTACCTACCAACTTTTTTCCCTCATCCGAAAGACCAGAGGAGAAAAGATATCACACTTTGGTTGTGAGGAGAGCTGTCTGTCTTTACATTAAAAGAACTACACGTTTCAGGAGAACAGAGGTCTTATTTATATCATACAATCATAAATCTATGGGTCAGAAAGCATCTAAGACTGTCATTGGAAGATGGATTAAGAGTTGCATCTTTCAATGTTATGATGTGGCAGGCCAGCCTAGGCCATGCAATGTATATCCACATTCTATGGGATCTATGGCAACTAGTACTGTTTATAATCTGACTTCTTCACTACAAGATATTTGTAACACAGCAGGCTGGTCAGAGCCATCTACCTTTATAAAACATTATAAAGTGGACAAGTTTGAGGCAGAGCAGGCTGCTTTTGGCACTAAGGTACTCCGGACGGTACTTCAATGTAACAGAGTCCCACCCAGAATGTGGCCTGGGTGTGTCCCAATCATTGTAGATTCCTTCTCCCTGCCATCCTGAGAATGAGAAGTTGAACTTACTGTGAATGGTCATTCTGGGATGGCAGGAGGAGGAATCCACACGCTCCCTGACGGTGTGTAATATATACATGTGTATAACTGATATATACGTATATATGTTGATGTAGGCATTGAGGCGGTTAAACAACTTTGACGAAGGTGTAAGGTAGATATAGATCAGAAAATTGGAGTTAAGGAAGCCGAGTTGTGAAAACTTCATGTTTTGCACGGCTGGAGAAGAAACTGACAGAGAGGCTCGGAGTCCTAAGAGTAGCAGCTGATTTGGAATGTGGACTCCTGCCGATTCTGGTTGGCACGCGAGAGTTACCCAACCTTTGTGGATTCCTCCACCTGTCATCCCAGGATGACCGTTCACAGTAAGTCCAACTTCTCAATCGCTTCACCTGAAGCTGTAAAGATCATAGTTTAGGTGAAGGCATTGCACAGCGTGTGTGTGTGGGGAGGTGCCACTACTGAAATGGCTCCTTCGCTTGTGGGTGCCCACCTTACATGGATCACCAAGAGAAGAGCCTCAGAAAGTGAGTGTAAAGTCTGGTTAAAAAAGTGTGTTTTTGAAATTTCTTCCAGGTTCAGAAGTTGGTTTAACCATTCCATATGGGGAAGAAACCACATCCCAATCTCCTTTGAACATTTGTTTTATTGATCCTTGATCAATACGTTTTTGTTTTCAAAAATTCATCTAAAGTCTTTTTTTTCCCCTGGAGTGCTTTTTTCTCTCCTCTGTAAAATATTGGATGTCAGCTGACCAAAATTATTTTGGAAAGAATGCTTCATTTAGAAACTTTTGATCATTGATCTTTGGGTGTACTTCTAAGCTGATTATAGCATTTTTTTATTTCTATACCGCCTATCAACTAAGTGTTATCTAAGCAGTTTACAATGTATTTTTAGCTAATTGCCGCCAACAAGCTGGGTACTCATTTTACTGACCTACGAAAGGATGGAAGGCTGAGTTAACCTTGCAGCCTGGCAGGATCGAACTCACAACCTTGTGGTTGCAGTACTGGCATTTAACCACTGTGCCACCACTGTGCCATTAGTAGATATTACACCAAAATACAAGGCTATTTGTTGAGTAACAGCACAAACTTTCATCTTCCTCTTCAGATGTATTTCCCACTGAGGCCAGTGAGGTTTTTAGACACCCTTGAATTTCATAAGCTTAACATGGTTTACATAACTAACACTAAAATCTTTTCTTTGATACAGCCTTACAGTGTTTTTGCCTTCTCTGTACAAAAGAGAACTTTACTTGCACAACAGATGGACTGTGCATTACTTCAGTTACACGGAATGGAGACAAAATTATACGTAACAGCATGTGCATAGCAGAAATGGACCTGATTCCTAGGGATAGACCATTTATTTGTGCCCCCTCAACAAGTGAAGGAGTTACTACTGTGCCTCATTGCTGTGATAAAGACTTCTGCAATAAAATAGATCTTCCAATTCCAACACCAGGTAATTATTTTGTAAGATACATAAAGCATAAGAGAGGATAAAATAGTTCGAATACAGTGACAGCAGATAGATGAATAACTTATGCATTATAAGGCATGGTTTAGGCACCTTTTCCCATGCCTTTTCTGTTCTTCAGATGTACTGAATTATTATACTTGGAAAGAGGGTGAGTAAGGGAAATAAAAATAATGTTATTTTTACCTGCCTCTCCCCATAGGTCGAGATAAGGTAAACCATAAATTAAAATACTGTATTTACCAGCATATAAGATGCACCTTTTCCCAAAAAAAATAAAAATGCCTTCTGAAAACGAGGAGTGTCTTATACACTGGGAAATATAGTAACTCCTGCTGGAACATAGGAAATCAAGGGGGATGAAAGCAGTCCTGGTGGAAGTGCCTGGGTGGGGAGAAATCTCCGCTGAAGCAAAAAGGAAAGGAAAGTCACCTTACTGTTCCTTTTTGCCTGGGGGGGAGTTCTCCCCACTGAGGTAGAGACAACAGGAATGGGGGGGCCTTTTTCACACACACACACACACCCTGCCTCGGCAAGAAAGTCTTTTTGCAAGGCAGAAATGACAGGAATGGGAAGAAAGGGGCTTCTTACACACATAGACACACACACACATGCCCTACCTCATCTTTCTACCTTGGCAGGAAAGTCTTGCAAGGCAGAAACAATGGAAATTGGAAGAAAGGGGCTCCTTACACACACAGACCCACACTACCTCTTCTTTCTGCCTCAGCAGCAAAGTCTTCTTGCAAGGCAGGAACGACAGGAGTGGGGAGAAAGGGGCTTCTTACACACACACACACACACACACACACACTCACTCACTCAGTACTTTTCTTTCTACCTCAGCAGGAACATTTCCTTGCAAGGCAGAAATGACAAGAATAGGGAGAAAGGAGCTTCCTGCACACACACATGCGTATGCACACACACACACAACCTCTTTTTTCTGCCTTGGCAGGGAGGTCCTCTCACCCAAACAGAAACGACAGGAATGGGATGGGGTACTAGAATGCTTTTTTCCTAAAGAATACAGTATGTAAGTATGGTGCGTCTATATGCTAGTGTGTCTAATACGCTGGTAAATATGGCACGTGTGTCCGTCTAATAAATGGTGATTTTTCTTACTCTCCTTTGTTTTCCTTATTCCTCTCTCAACTGTCAGGTCCTGAGCCAGGAAAGCTTCCTTCTAGTCTAGGACCAGTGGAACTGGCTGCTGTCATTGCTGGGCCTGTTTGCTTTCTTTGCATTTCGCTCATGTTGGTTCTGTATATCTGCCATAATCGTACAGTCATTCACCACCGCGTTCCAAATGAAGAAGATCCTTCAATGGATCGTCCTTTTATATCTGAGGGAACTACTTTAAAAGATTTAATTTACGATATGACTACTTCAGGCTCAGGATCAGGTAATAGCTTTCTGGCAAATATATATATTTAGCATAGTAACTGCTAAATGCTATGGGAATAATGTCAGTAAATAAGTAGATTTTTATATATGGATAAAAATCATGTTGCGTAATATACAGTTTGATCATTAACTGTGGCTCTTCTGTGGTGAATTTATTATATTCAATTTATTATTTTATATTATTTTATATTATTTATTATTATTGTATTGCTAAGAAACTTTATTTGTAGATCCTACTTTTTATTGTATGTATGAAGAGAGGAAGTAAAGATTGTTGGAAGCTTTGTATCAATGGCATGCTGAAATTTAATCCCTACTTGCAAGCAATTCTACATAAAAAAAATCCTAATTCCAAATTTCTAAGGCATTAATTAATTGCCTGTTAATTGGCTTTTTTATTCCTGATACCTACGCGGTCTCACAAAAATTCAGGTACGTGTTGGAATTGCTATAAATGTAAACTTCTTTGACATGTACCAAGAAAAAGTAGGACTAGTCACATAATCTTCTGTGTCTCACCAGTGAGGTTAATACATACTACATGAAGATATGGAAGTGAAGCTTTTTAGCTGGGTCACTCCATTCGTGGAATGCTGTGGTGAAAAAGGAAGCCAGTGCATGGATGGGTTTTGCACAGAGTTGCCCACCTCCTCCAAGTGCAACAGAAGTAGTAGTGCTGCCAGCAAGGCTTTCCTTGGAGATCAGGTGTCGTATGGGCTCAACACTCCCCGCCTCCATATTTTCTGGGAGACTTTGCCATAGAGACATGTGACCAGAACTTTCCACTCTCCATTAAGCAACAAAATAGGATTGTTATAAGTGCAGTTCTTCATTAATAATATAATAATAATAGGAAAATAGTGTACTAAGAATTAAATGAGTTAGATCAAGCAACTTGACTAGCTTAAAACACTGGCTTTCTGCATACCTTCCCTCTGGTTGTAAGAGGAAGAACCAAACCTGTAGGCCCAGGCATAAAGAAAAATAAAGATTATTCTCTAACTCTGGGTTGTCTTCCTCAGGCTGCCACTTCCTTTCAAAAGAACTGAAAACCTTCCTGGAATTCCTTTCCTTGTTCTAACATGGAGTAGTTAGTTGCAGGCTTACACCTCATAATCTGTCCTCCTTCTCCCCAGAAGCCTTCAGTGCTGCTTCTCCTTCTCCTTCTCCCACGATCCTTTGCTCACGTCTCCTGAGTTAACCTTTCTATAACCTGGCCGTTACAAATGCTTTCCCATTGGAGGTTTCATTTTGGCATCAAGTTAATGTTAAAAATGTGGCAATTTATTAAAGTGTTGAGGCCTAACTGATTTAATCCAGACTGTTTAAATACATGATTTTAAACATTTAAAACCTGTTCTGAACTTGATAACTTGTTTAATATATTTTTAATCTATTTAATTTTTTTACTGTTTTACACTGCTTACATTCATTTTATTTGTAGATCACTCTGAGATCTCGTGTTCTAGGATAGAATATAAATATTTTAATGAATAATGTATAGGGGCATGGTTACAAGTCTGGAAACCATGCCTTTATTTATTATTTATTAAAAATACTATATTCTGTCCTATAAGGAGTGGCTTAGGGAACTGCGTATGCTTAGCCTGGAGAAGAGAGGGTTAAGAGGTAGCGTGATAGCCATATTTAAATATTTGAAGAGATATATGGCGGATGGAACAAGCTTGCTTTCTGCTGCTCTAGAGATTAGCACACGGAGCAATGGCTCAAGCAACAGAAAAAGAGATTCCACCTAATGATGAAGAAGCACTTGCTGACAGTGAGAGCAGTTCAACAGTGGAGTATCCTGTCCCAGAGTGTGGTGGAGTTTCCTTTGGAGTTTTTTAATCAGAGGCTGAATGGCCATCCGTTGGGAGTGCTTTGATTGTGTATTCCTGCAAGGCAGGGAGTTGGACTCAATGGCCGTTGTAGTCTTTTTGAACTACGATTCTAATAATACTGAGATTGCTAGCCTTATCCCATAGTCATGGTTTCAGTTTGAGATAAATGACATTTAAGCCTGTAAAACAAAAACTTGTAGAATCAATATGGTATTGTTTCCCTTAATGATCTCTAGGAAGAGATTATAAAGATTGTGCCTGCATTTGGATAGAATATTAAATCACGATAATCCTAAAACAAGCTTATACTTCTTTCTCTAATTCAATGAAGAGAAAGAAGTTTACCTTTTAAATTAACCACCACTTTTTGTGATGTCCAGATCTTAAACTCACTTTATCTTAATTATGGTTAGTTGAAATAATGTGGCTTGTTTAAAGCTGGCATATTTTAAAAGAATAGTTTAATATACAAATGGGGAAGTTCTAAATCTAGGTTATGATAGTACCAAGGTTTTGAAATTTTGATATTTCTTCACCAGGCTGGATGTTACAAAAAGCAGGTGGAGGTAGGAAAACAGAGAAGACTTGAACTTAAAAGTCATGTAGTTTACTTGATAATGAAATGTAACGAAGAGGAACAGTCTGCAAACTTTCAAGTAGGAGTCAGTAGATGATGATAGCTTTCTGAGAGTTGTGATAGTGATACAGTTTTCCATTTTGAAATTACGTAACATCCCAAACTCAGAACTGTTTCCATCCTGTGCGAGTACAACAGGTTCCTTGGTTGTTGGCAAAGAAAGTAATTAGGCGTTCTTTACATTGACAAGGTGAGAGATAATTTTAAATGGAAGATTAGATAAAGTCAGTAAAAGCCAGTTTTGATAAGTATATCTAATGTTGGAGGGGATGAACCATGAAAAAATAAAGTATTAGTTTCAGGAGAAAATTCTCTTTCTCCAGTGTAATGTGGGTGAGCTTGCTACCCGTTTCTAACTTTAAACCACGTTTTTGTGTGTTAGATCTGAGTAAGGCCTTGATTCATTAACTGGGTCTTTGTCACTGATCGTTAAACTTTGTTCTGTAGGTTTACCATTACTTGTTCAAAGAACAATTGCAAGAACAATTGTACTACAAGAAAGTATTGGAAAGGGTCGGTTTGGAGAAGTATGGCGAGGGAAATGGAGAGGAGAAGAAGTTGCAGTGAAAATTTTTTCTTCAAGAGAAGAACGTTCATGGTTCCGTGAGGCAGAAATCTACCAAACTGTTATGCTACGTCATGAAAATATTCTTGGGTTTATAGCTGCAGACAATAAAGGCAGGAAGTTTTTAAGATTTGTTTCTGATTTCCCTTGATTGTTTTAAAATGTATCAGCATGTGCAGGCATGGGGGGGTGGAGGTTTAGTGCAGTTCTTGAGACTCTTGCTGACCCCCGCCAGGACCCAGAAACTGCTCCTAAAAGTTTTAGCCAGAAAAAAACATATGAAGTACAAAAAGGGAGGCTTTCCATCTTGAAACAACCATCTCCACAAAAAAAGTCCAATGTGACCAAAAGAGACCTCTGATGATGACTATGAGAGGAGAATTGTGCCCCTCTGGAGCTCTGTAAAAATAGAAAAGTGGGTGGTGCAGATTTCTGGACTCTGGAGCTTTCAACTCCTGCTTTCAAATTAGCTGTTGTAAATAACCCTAGAAATCTAATTATTTCTAAATGTAAATCTGGATTGCAGGCATTTTGCTGATCTTAAGAATTCTCAAAAACATGTTAAAATTCACTCCCACACTGCCATCCTTTTTTCCTTGTGTGCCATGTCTTAATGTAAGCCTGAGGACAGGGAACTGATTTGTCCTTTACTTGTAAAGTGCTATGTACAGTGATGATGCTGTATAAATAAATTATAACAATAATATTACACTTACACTGTTGTTAGCAGTCACCGTCTTCAGATATTTGTTCCTGTAGCATGGGATTTATATAAATATTGACTTACAATTGATTCAGTGGGTTTACTCTTACCGGGACCAGTTGTTGGATTTAGACCTTTGCCTGCAATCCTGTACTTAAAAGACTATTTAAATTTCATTGAGTGTTGGGGTATAAGCAGCTAGTATGTGCAAGAATGGCAGACATTTTTATTTATTTATGCCCTCAGTGGGAAAACTTTGAATTGGCTAGAAATCTTGCTCCAAAGATATGCTTACATGAAATGCTTACTCTGCATAAGAAGAACATAAGGAATTTATTTGTATTTCGTCTTTGCAAAGTTTTTCATAGTACTCCCTTCTTTGTTATAGATAATGGTACATGGACGCAGCTCTGGCTGGTGTCAGATTATCATGAGCATGGCTCTCTCTTTGATTACCTAAACAGATACACAGTTACTGTGGAAGGAATGATAAAACTAGCTCTGTCTACTGCCAGTGGACTTGCACATCTTCACATGGAGATTGTTGGCACTCAAGGTATTTTACTGTAATAAATCTTTTGTGTAATCTCTGTGGCCTAATTTGAAGAAGTATTACACGAATAAATATGTGATGCTTTATTTAATACAATAAAGAATGAAGCTCTGTGTTGAGATTTCTGTTATATAGTGGACCTGCCATATTTGCGAGCCAAGGATTCGCAAATTTAATCCAACTCAAGCCGAAAAGTGCAATAATATTTTAAAAATAAATTACCTGACATCCAGTGCAGAAGCTGTCCCAAGTCAACACGGAGATGGCAGCAAGGCTCAAGCTACCAGGGGTGCATTCTAAGGCCTTCTTATGTCGACATCTCGTGTGCTCTCCAGAGGTGGGATATCAGGAAGAGAGCTTGCGTCTTTTGGGGTATCTGAGAGAATGCTCCGTGGCTCACTTGCTGCTGCCTCTCCCCCTGAAGCTTGAGGCTGATTCAGAGAACCAAATGAACAGGATCAGTGCCACCGCACTGCTGTGTCCCTATAGACACTCTGTGGTTGTTGGCAGTGGTGGTGCCATTCTTGCTCACTAGTTTGCAAATGAACGAGCGGTGTTGACACTGCAACCACAAATGAATAAGCAGGATTGGTACTTCCACCACTGCTATGTTCCTGTGGAAGCTCCTTACCACCCTGTGATTCTTAGTAGTGTCTATGCTGATCCTGCTCTCTCATTTGTGAATGAACAAGCACAACTGGTACCACCGCCAACAATTGCAGAGCAATGAGGAGCTTCTGCAGGGATGTGGCAGTGGCAATTTGTGCACCTTGGCTGTGGTTTGCTCCTACCTCTGTTGCCCTGTGCCCTTTTTCACAGGAATGTGAGACCATGCCATTTTTAGTATTTGCGGGGGGTCCTGGAACCAATCACTCATGAATATGGTGGGCCCACTGTATATTCTGTCTTGAGAAGTTTAATTCAGTTTCAGAAAAAATGTATTTTATATTTTTATAGTTTGATTTTATTGAATCATAAAGAAAGAAGGCTCTACTTATTTCACATGCTTTTCAGATTTCTATATATAATCTTTTCCCCAAGCAGAGTATTTAGTTATTTAATAAATAGCCATATGTGGAGAATATGTGGAACTGTCTGTGCATAATAAATAAGCATATAATGAAGTCCAGAATTTTCACGTAAAGACCAGTGAAATGTATACAACACATACTTTTCCCAATATTCATTAAATCAGTTCATGTGTCCTCTAGTAGCAATAATATACTTGCAGCACTTTTGTTTGGAACTCAAATATTTTATAGTATCTTAGTAATCTTGGTTATATCTGCTGACTAATTTAATTCAAAGAATTAATGTCCTTTGATCTCCCTTTAAGTTTTTATCTTAAAAATTTAACAGATTTCATAAATAGTTTTCTAAACAGGCTTAACATCAGATTGTTTTTCCAGAGTTCAAGCAATGAATTTGGATTTGAATCTCAAGAATTTTTTTTCTTTATTAGAAAATATCATTTAACGTGCTGCTTCTGCTTCTGCTGCTTCTTTTTCTTTTTTAGGAAAACCTGCCATAGCTCATAGAGATTTGAAATCAAAAAATATATTGGTAAAGAAAAATGGAACATGCTGTATTGCAGATTTAGGTCTGGCAGTAAGACATGATTCAGCTACAGACACAATAGATATTGCACCAAACCACAGAGTGGGAACAAAAAGGTAAAATAATGCTTTTTGAACAGAATGTATTGGATAGCTGCAAACTTGAAGACAAGACTCCCTAATATCAGTTGAAAACAAATATTACATTCCTATAATGGAAACCAATGTAGTTTATCTAAGAGCTTGGAATGTTAGGTTTGAACATTAATTTTATAATTTTGAATGTTAGAAACTGGGAAATGAATTCGTTACCCCCAGCCCTAATCACTGAAATCATTTAGTTAGTTGAATTATCATTGATTAACTTGTTATTTAAAACATCCATTTTTGGTTTGCACTGTGAAATATATAGAGAATGATGTAGAGCTTCTTTCTGTTGACCCAGGAGCATATTTTATTATTGGTATCTTCAGAACTGATCTTTTTGTCCTTTTAAACTTGCTTTCTCCCAACCTGGAATTTTCACTGATGAAATACAGAGTCCATAATGTAATTATTGCTATAATGGTAAGACTCCAATATAGTTGGAAAGTGTCATTCTACAAAAGCCTGTCTTGAAGTGTGGGATCCTATTTTATAACTTGTCCAGTTTTGCCTCTGAGCTTTACATTTTCATTTCCCCCCTTCATTCTGTCACCCTTGCCAATATCTACACTGTTCACATGCCTTTCGAATATCAAAGTTAGTAAGGAATGATTTTGAAGCTCTTAAAAGATTAATATGTTTCAGCTAGGGACAGTGATCCATGCTTAGTGTTGCAATAAATGGCTGATCGGTCAAAGGTGGAGATTTCTTAATCAGGAATGTTTTAAATGCTTCTCAACATATTCAGAACATCATTCTGCACAATGAATCATGTGTACTCTCTACCTCTCCATGCTCTGCCAAATAGTGGGATCTGTAGAAATCAGCAGTAAAGGATCTTGGTTTACTCATTTTAAGTAAACAGGACTCTTCTGAGTAGATTTGTTTAAAAGAAAAACGTAAATAAGGATGGGAAGATGTGCTTTTATCTTTTAATTTCAAGCTCCAACTTTAGCATGCATACTGCTCAGAAAGCATGGAACTGCTGAAGAAAGAGATGACTGAAAAGCAGAACTGGGGATGAGAGAAGAAAGCTAAACAGGTGTAGTAGGATTGGAGTGATTAATTTGGAGCCAAAGGCTTCAAATTAATCTACAAACCCATGCCCTTCCCATGTCTACTCAGAACTGGAGCAAGGAGAAGTTTGAGGAAGACTTTCCAGTTAATTATCCAGCAGTGAGCAGTAACAAACATAAAGAAATATTACAAATGGGCTCATTGCAACCCACTCTAAGTAATAGTTGTATAATATTGTAAATTGTATAATTGCATAATATGCAATATTATATAATAGTATGTATAATTGTATAATATATAATTGTATTGCAATTATTGTACACTGTACAATACAGAATACATTACAATATTACAGTACCATAGCAAAATAATATAAATAGAAGAGAATAATTGAGGAGAGAGTCACAATGCTTCCATTACTTACTGAAAGACAAACTAGCTAATAGGCATGGTGTTAATGGGAGGCACCAACATTCCAGGTTTAAAAGGCTTGACATTTTGTAAAATCTGTGACTTCTTGAGGGCTGAGGAAGCAAATCAGTTAGTTCCCTCTTGCCAAACTGTTCCATTCCATACCAAGGCACATTTTTCATCTTCGTCAGGTTTTTCCCAATTTACTCCGTAATCCTAGTAGCTTCCCAGCTATTCTTCTGCTGCTCATTTCTGTTGCTTAGTAAGAGGAGCATGTGATGCATTTTCTCCAGTAATAATCCTCCTCTTACTTAGGCCTTCCAATCCTACTTTATCTGACATGGGAAGAGTTATCCACTATAAAGAATTCTAACACTTTGACATTAAATGACCTGTTAAAGCATAAGATTAACTCCAGCATTAATCAAGAAATCTATGTTAGTGGCTTATGAATGTCTATGCTTCTTTTTCGGATGGGGTGAAGAGGGCTGTTTTCTAGCCCTTTGTACTCTGTCAGAAAACTCCCCCTTATAGCTGTCAAGCTCTGTGAGGGACTCCTACTGCTTACTGGTGGGGAGGGGAGAGAGAGGGAGGCATTTTGGTCAATAAAATGCAGCTGCTGTGAGGGTAAGGGGGGAAGGAATAAAAGGTGGTGTGCCATCAGTGAGTATATCTCATTTCTCCCCCACCCAACTAAGAGCAGCTGCTTCTTCATTGATAATTTGCCTCCTCTTCTACTGGTAAGCACCAGCAGGAGCCCCTTGGAGGCCTGATAGCTGCTGGGGTGGAGGGAGTACATGAACCTTGCATGGGCGAAGTGTTATAGTCTGCCCGCTTGATATAAAATCTCAGCCTAATGAGTTACTGTATTTGCCAGTGTGTAAGATGCACTGGCATATAAGATGCACTCCAATTTAAAACAGTATTTTTTGGGAATTTTTAGTACATTTTTAATCTGCTGTATTTCACATCTAGGAATTCCCGAGCTGCCTCCTCTCTGGCCAGTGAGCAACCTTGGGTGGCATGAATGCCTTACGTAATCCTTGTGGGCCCATTCTGTGGCAGTGGCCAAGCCAAGCCACCCTTTGGAAGCCAGGGGAAAGCTCGCATGAGGAAGATGGGAAAGAGGGAGAGAGAGGGGGAGATGAGGCTAGGGTGACCCCAGAGAGAGGGAAGGTGGGGCTGTTCTCTGTCAGGGAGCAGCAGCAGAATTAGCCAAGGAATGCCTAGACATGAAATTTGCCAGCATCTAGTATGGACTGATATGTAAGAAGCACTCCATTTTCAAACAGAATTTTTTGGAAAAAGTGTGTCTTACATGCTGGCAAATGAGTAAACTGCATTGAAAGAAATTTCAAATGTGTTAATTAATTAGATCCAAGCCTGGCATATTATGTGTCTATCTTGTTGGGTGTGAACATGGAAAAGTTAGATTTTAATTCCTTGTAAAAATCTTTTCATTGGAAATTATTAAGAAGTACCAAAAAAGATAAAATAAGTGGAAAGAAAAATTAGATATCAAGTAATACCAAGTTCAGTTTTTGTAAGCAATCAATCACATATATACAAACACATTTAATTTATATCATAACTTGATATTTAATGTATTGATAGTAGTAAAGTAATAATAAAATAGAAAAAAAGGGAAAATTAAGGGAAAAACACAAAAACTTCCTTCAACTTCCTACTCACAAAGACATGAGTACTTTCTTTATATATCTGTATATCTTCTATGGAGCATATATACTTGTATATACAATAAAAGGCTTAACATTTTGTAAAATTGGTGGCTTCTTGTGGACTGAAGAAACAAATCATCCCCCTCTTGCCAAACTATTCCATTCCATGTTGCTGCTTGAACATGTAAAGTTCTTTTTGTTGAATAGTATTTTAGTAATGTAATTCAAATTCTCCTGTTGTTAGAGTGATTTATAGTTCCATAACTTTTTTCTGTATATCATTTATCTTTTAAACCTTGAAAATTTTCCTTAGTAAATCCAACAATTTATTTAAAGTTTTAATTATTTATTTAATTACAGTCAGCCCTCCACATTTGTAGGTTTCACTTTTGCAGATTTGATTATTCACGGATTATTTGCTGTCACCAATGCTGCCTCCCTATGCCATTTTTAATAGGGACTGCAAGCCTCATGAAACTGAGAAGCTGCGGACGAGGCTTGTAAGTCCCTATTAAAATGGTGCGGGGCAGCGGTGGTAAGCTCCACCAGCCACTCGCTTCTGCCTTATGAAGAGTCCCTGATCCTTAAAGGAATCTACAGTAGGTTGAATGTGGTGATTGTGCTTGTTTTGTTTTGTTTTTTGTTTGTTAAAAGTATTAATTAAATATTAATATGTTGGGAGGGCCTAGAGTTATTCACTTTTTTTCACTTTCACGGGGATGCTCTGCCCCTAACCCTAGAGAACGTGGAGGGATTACTGTATTTATAAATTGATTTTTGCCCATTATCATCCTCCATTTAAACCTCAATGCCAGATCTTGCCAATTTTCTCCTTTCAGTTTCCCAAAGTGAGTTAATTATTTTCCAGTCTTCTTTAAATTGTTGAAGGATACTGCCTGATAACAAAGTTGTTAATTTGTTTAACTCTACCATTTTGTAGAGTTTCATTAACCAATCTTCTATAGTTGGCGCTGTTTTCTGTTTCCCATTTATGAGTACAAACGAATCACGTTACTGTAATCACATATAATAAGATCTTCCAGTGACTTCTCATTTTTATCTGATGATTATTATCTAACATATTTAAGAGATGTATTTCTGGATACATTGTAAAAGAAATTTTGAAAACATTTGTTGTGTATTTGTTTCCAGAAATGTTTTGCTTGTTTACAGCTATACGATAATATGATACATATACATACAATAAAATGACCCTTTTTGATCACACTTCCAACAACTTCCAACTTTGATCACACTTCCAACACTTATTGCTCATTTTGGAAATTTATGCAGGAAAGAGGTACCATCTATAATAGATTTTATAATAATTCTCTCTTAAATTTATGCTTTTCATATATCTTACTGTGTCACACCACGATTTTCCTGGCTCTCTAGTAGTAAATATGGCCTATGTTTTGAGCCCATTTGATAATATTGTCTTTAACAACTTCTTGTTCTAAATCCATCTTCAAAAGTATTTTATAAATTTTGCTTATCAAGTGGACAGCATCCGGTTTCAAGAGATTACCAGATTCTCTTTCCTTTGTTTCTATTTTGTCTGTTTTGATATCCATTTTATATTTCTCTGCTAATTGTCTTTGCAGAAGTCAGTGGGTAGTAAAGCCATATCCAATTAATCCATCTCTTGTTTTAAAAAGAACTTTATCACCTTGTGTGTTTAATAAGTCACCATAAGAAATTCACTTGTCTAGTTGTGTTTTTTCTCTCCTGTAAAAAGCCTCGTGGGTAGATATCCATAAAGGAATTTTAGGATATAATTTTTTCTTGTATTGCATCCGTACCTTTAGTAGGGACTTTTTCATGTAGTCTTTGTTAAATTCTTTATTCACCTTGACTTTTCCATACCAGAAGTATGCATGCCTACGAAATACTAAGTCTGCTCCCTTGAACTTTAATAATTGGGTATTTGTTAATTTAATCCATTCTAAAAACCAGGGCGTGCAAATTGCATGGTAATACAATTTCAAATCTGAGAGGCCTAATCCTTGTCTTTCTTTTCTTTCTTTTAAAATCTTCCATTTTATTTTGTGTTTTTTTTTTCCAGTTCCAAATAAATTTTGGCAAGCCTTTGTTCCATTGTTTAAAGGATAGCTCATTCGTAATGAGTAAATTTTGACACAAGAATATCATTTTTGGGAGAATGTTCATCTTTATTCAGGCAATCCTTCCCATTAAAGATAAATCAAATTTCATCCACTTCTGGAGATCTTCTGTAATTTTAGTCCATATCTTCTTGTAGTTATTATCAAATAAATCTAAATTATTTTTAGTTATGAAGATTCCTGAATATTTGGCTTTTTTGCTGTTGTAAATTTTAACTGTTTTTCAATCTCAAGGTCTTCTGTTTTTGACAAATGTTTTGTTATCATAGTTGTTTTTTTTTGTTTACTTTAAAGCCAGCAACATTGCCAAAATCATGCAGAATCTGAATCAACTTGTTGCAGCTTTTAACTGAATCATCTAGTAAAATCACCAAATTGTCAGCAAAGGTTCTGAGTTTAAAAACTTGGCTTTTTACTTGCACTCCTTTAATCAGTGGATCCTGTCCGAGTTTTTTTTGTTCAGTATCTCAATTACAATTAAAAATATATAATTTTTTTACCATTGATTAAAAGTTGTGCAACTTGATTTTCATAAATAGATTTTATCCAATTATATTATTTTTCTCCAAATCTGTTCTAATAATACATTCATAAATGTCCAATTTACATTATCTCTACATTCAAGAAGATCATACCCAATTTTCTTTCACTGTGTTTCTGACAGTATTAAATTTTTAAAAAATATTTTTTATTAAATTTTCACAGTAACATAAGCATACATAGACATATATTCTACTCTAGTGCTTTAAAAGAGAAAGAAATCAGTGACCTTAACAGAAAAAGATTAATAAGACTGAAGAACCATATTATATGAAGCAGGAAAAAGACAAAAAAGAAAGAGAAGAAAGAAAAAAGCGAAAGAAAGAAAAACCAAGAAGAGAAAAAAATCCTTTGAAAAAGATTCAGCAAAGAAAAGAAAAAAAATTAAGGTTGAATATCCTCTAACCCCTCAACTTCCCACATTACCTGACATCAGTTGTTTTACCTGATCAATAATAAATCCCCTCACTTTAAAGAGAAGAAATTTTTCTTTATATATGTACATTTAACTGTATCTTAGAGTTATAAATCTATTAAATTTCCAATCCTAATTGAAATTTATCACCTGATCTATTCTTCATATAAAATTTATAAGGCTCCCAAATATGTAAATATGATCACATAGATTTTCCCCTTTAGCAAACCCCTATTACTTATCTTTTCTAGCTACTTCCATTACTTTCCCTAAGCATTCTTGTATTAATGGATTAGACTTCTGCTGCCATTATTTTGCAATGTTATTCCTGCTGTTATCAATAGTACAACAATCTTTTATTAACCTTTTTCACCTTCTCCTCATGATCTAACATATTGATATAATTCTAGCTTAAAAATAATTTTTGCTCTTAACATTTTCTGTATTACCTCATTCACTCTCAACGAATACCTCCTAGCTTTCCTACATGTCCACACCATGGCTGGTAGAAAGTTCCCTTTTGTGAATTACATTTCTAACACTTGTTATTGACATTTTTATTTATTTTCCATATTTTAGCTGGAATTAAATACAACCCGTACATCTTTTTAAGGAAGTTCTCTTTATAATTACAGCATATATAATTAGGCCAATTCTCCACACTCTTTCCCATTGCTCCAGTTGTGTAGAATAACCCACATTCCGTGCCCATTTTATCATACGTTGCTTAACTAATTGATCCTTATTCACATATAGTATTAATTTGTATATTTTTGCTGTAAAATGGTCATTTTCCTTACATATTTTCTCCATATCCGATTCATTATTTTCAAAATCATATTTCTTTTTATCTTCTCTAACTCTCTCTCTAAATTGATAATATGACAACCATTGAATTTTAGTACCTTCCTCTTTCAATTTCTGAAAATCTCTTATTATCAAATTTCCATGTTGATTTTCAAATAAATCTACATATCTTATCCAATTTTTAGCATAGCCCAATTTCCTTCTGTATAAAGCTTCCTGAGGGATGCCCATCCTGGGATTCTAAAACCAAAATTATTTTTCTATTTTCTCCAAATTCTAAATAGGGCCTTTCTCACTATATGATTTTTAAATTGTGAGTTCATTTTCACTTTCTTGTACCACAAATAGCTATGCCAACCAAACCTTAGTTCATGGCCCTCCAATTCCAATAATCTTTTATTACACACAGTCCATTCCTTTATCCATGATAATCCAGCAGCTTCAAAATATAATTGTAGATTTGGCAGGCCCCACCCTCCTCTTTCTTTCACATCCATTATCAATTTCTGTTTTATTCTAGGTTTCTTACCCAACCAAATAAAATCAGATAAATCTTTTTTTCTGATTTGTAAATGGCTTATCCGAAAGTATAACAGGAATAGTTTGAAATAAATACATTAATTTAGGTAAAGCAGACATTTTTATTTCTCTCTCTCTTTCTCTGATCCTTCTTTTTGTTTTGTTTTTCCCTTCCCTTTACTGATTTTTATTTGGTGTCTGCTTCTAAATCTTCCTCTTGATTCAAATCTTGACCTTCTTGATATTCTGATGAGGATTTTTTAAGTAGTTGAGTATCTTTCTTCTTTCCGTTATCTCCTTTGTTGGGGTAAAATCTTCTGCACCCTCTTCATCAAATTTGCTCAATTCTTCTTTATATCATCTTATAAATTCTTGAGCTTTTGTAATCGTATTTTTTGCTGGAATGTAAATGAGATGCCTTAAATTCTGCACCATCTATATGGATTTTTTTTCTTTTCAAAAGTTGAATTATGAATGTATAATCCTTTCTCCTATTCAAAATTTGTGAAGGAATGTCCTTGAAAGTTTTTATTTCTTTGTCTTTTATAATTTTATTTATGTAATTTTATTGCAATATTACATCTTTCACACAGACCCTAATGAAATGTACCACAATATCCCTTGGGACATTCCACTTTTTAGCAGTATTTGTAACAATTAAAACTTCAAAGTTGAAATATAGAAAAGAGGAAAAGAAAGCATAAATAAATCTATCAGACTGTATCAATATCAGTAGAGGTTGGAAGGAGCTAAATATATTTTTTATGTTAAGAAAAATTCATTTGGTGCATTTAGGTTAGTGTTAAAGGTTCTTCTAATAGAAATAGAATTAAAGAGTTAAGTTTAATTATACTATATAGCTTTAAACTATACAGTATAAAAATTATACCCATAAAAATATTCTACTTAAGCAATGTTCTGACTTTCAAAATAAGATGTAGTTATCTTATTCTCCAGCAGAGGGAGCTAATATAACAGTGTAGCTATAGCTACCAAAGTCGGAGGGTACACTAATGTGAACAGAACTTGTTAGCAAACAGTGACCTCGAGATCAAAGTGTTATCTCTTTGTCCTTTTAAAGGGTCTTATGTCTTAAACACCTGTGCATTTTTTATAAAATAGTACTGATGTTAAATTATTATTTAACATTATTATATTATTATAAGCCAGTAATACAATAATAGGTACCTTATGAAAATGAGAAATGTACATTAATTATAATGAATTAATTTCCAATAATAGATGCCTAAACATATCCTATATGAGATAATAAGTGTACTCTACATGCAGAATTTTAAATGAGTAGGAGCCCCTAGGACTCTGTAGATTCACCCAGTAAAACTGTAAAAGAATCAGAAAGATCAGAAAGTTCCTTAATTTGTAAAAACAATGAAATTATGTTACAATGGATACTCTATATAAGGAAATCTACTATATAAAAGTCAATGTTTGTGAGTTTGTTTGTCTGTGTCAGGCAGGCAAAGACGTCATACGATTGGCTGAATGAGGCGAGAAGACCTCATATGATTGGCTGGCTGTGACAATTCTATGGAATCCTGAGGTTGGCAGTTTAGGGAGGGGCCTTTAGAATTCTCAGCCAAGAGCTCTTGGGCCTCAGGCCAGTTGCTATGACGATGAGGCCTACCATCAGTAAGGATACCAGAAAACGTTTGGGAGGCATATGTGAGAAAAAGTGACGTACACAACATAGTTACAAGGTCTTCTCACCTCACATAGTAGATTGTATGAGTTCTATATGTGAAGAATCTTAAAGATGAAATTCAAAACAAAAATGTTTCCAGAAAAACATAAAGCCATTGCACAAATTCAACAGAAAGAAAAAAAATCAAAAACCAGTACGCCAGTGTTGCCAGACAACACAGATTGGATTGGGGACTGTGGGGAAAAGTTACAGGTACAGGGATGGCCAGTTGCTATGGAGAGGATGCCTAGCAGCAAGGAAGAGGACAGTGTATTCTCTCAGGAACCCAATCTCTGTATGTTAACAACTACGAATACAGGTTGGATTGGGGAATATATGGAATAAATTTCAGGTACTGGAATAGGCCGGTTGCTATGGAGATGAGGCCTAGCAGCAAGGAGGAGGGCAGTGTATTCCCTCAGGACTCCAAACTGTGTATGTAAATAACTCTGAATACAGATTGGATTGGGGAATACAGGGAAAAATTGTAGGTACTGGAGAAGACAGTTTGGTGAGTTCTTAAGAAGAAGATAAAATCCTGGAAAAGTTACAGGTACTGGACAACACAGTTTGAGGAATTAGAGACACAGGATATCAAATCTGTGTGTTTCAACCACATCTAACTCCTAAAGTAAGGTAAGGTAATTCCTTAAGTATTTCTAACAAGTGTTACCTATGAGCAAATAAAATCCCAGGCAACACTGGGTAAATATGCTAGTAATACATAAGTATAATAATAAGAAAGATGTCATTTTGCATTCTTCTTAATTGTTTCAAACTTCCAAGACCTCTTTGAAGGATCCATATATTTATGAACTGACACTTCTTTAATGTGAAGTCTATTGTCTTTGGACACTCTGAAATTTATTTATTGGACAAGCTTCACCTTGCTGATCAACTGCAGTGTCTTCTTTATCTTTATCTTGGTCCTTTCTCCTGCAGTTGTCACTCAAGCTGTCACTTCTCCGATGTTGTCAACATAAACAGAAAATACCTATAATATCCTTCTTTCTCTCTCCTCTTGCTGATGGTATGAGGAACATTATTCCTATATTTTAAGTTGAGTTAAAAGTATGCAACAGATGTAGTGTCAAAGATATAGTGTCAAACACTTACGTCTGTAAAACATTAAGAGCTGCAGACAACAGAAACTAATTCCAAAACAAATAGGCAATAAATCAGTCCTGTGTTTAGATGACATTTAAATACTGCTATATCGTCATAGCCAGTTTCATCCAAATGCAGTTAGCAAACAAAGCAAGTAGCAAGATTAAGATTGTAAATCAAATAAAATGAGGGAAAATGTAATCTTGTCCACTCTGTGCTAAAGTTACAGTGTTTCAAATTTTGCTGGCTTGAGAGCTCTCCTGCCTGTTCCACTTTTAAATCTAATGAACTCTGGAGCTTTGCAATCCCATTAAGGGTTTAATTCTGAATTTTTAAATTATTTGTGGGGTGTAAGTTGTGAAGGATTTACTTAGCTCACTTACTCCGAAGATGGTTGGTATTAAACTTAGATTTAGATCTCTTCAATCTGGATTAGAAATAGCAGCGATGAAGTCGAATCCCAGATTTAGAACGATGTGAGGTAATGGCTACTCCATACAACCTCCTCAGTGCTGTGTTGTAGGCAAGTCAGTTGTTTCTTACCCTTCTGGTCTGGACACTGGCACTGGAAACTAGTTTCTTTGGAGACCTTCCGAACCCCCTTTACCAAAGGGATGTTGCAGGAGCCCAGAGAACACAGAGACCACACAGCAAGAAAAAGAGTAATTTATTACGTGCGGGCTTTTGGCTGGATGTCTCCAAAAGACCAAAAGCCCTGAATTCAAGTTGCACAGCTCTTTTATAGACAAAGTTCACAGCATACACAAAGATCACAGCAAAGATCGCAGGCATGTCTTGGTCCGCCCCTCCGGGGTCACAAATACCACATGCTGTTGCTAGCTAATTACTCCCGTGCTCAGACCCTGGAAAGTGCTTATCTACAATCTGCAATTACCACAGCCAGTCAATAAACAACACCCTGGCTACGTGATCAACATCCTAGCTACCTGATATCCTTCTTAAATCTTTCTCCGTTCCTCTGACCTAAGCCCCCAAGCATAATGGGTTTTCCAATTTAACAAATCAGTTGTGGTGAAGGGTCTGTAAACGTAGGCTTGTACTGGTACAAAGCAGGGCTCCTGTTCACCCTGTCGTGGGTTTGGGACCATCTGAGTGAGCTGTCAAAATGGATACAAACTGGTGGTTGATTTGGATCGTGTTCGGTCAGCTACTGGGGAATCTGCCTTAGGCATGTTGCCGGTGAGGGACGAACACAGAGCCTCTAGGGTTCCAACAGAATTTTTGAGCATGTCACAATAGGAGTGCGCCGTGTCCTCCCAGTTAGAACCTTTAAGGGGACTGGCCGGACTGGTAGTTGCCGTCTGAGAGTAGTCTATGCTAGTCCCCTGAGATGAGACGGCGCCGCTGGGAGACGCCGTTGCTCCTGCGGCGTGAGGCTCAGTCCTGGCCACCGCTGGCACCGCTGCTCCAGCCCCTAACTGCCGATCTGGCCCCGCCTGAGGCGGTGTTGCTCTGTGGTCTCTGTGTTCTCTGGGCTCCTGCAACAGGGGCAGTTGTCCTGCTTAAAAAAAAAAAAAAACAACTAGCAGGCAGCTGACCTTGCAAGGCAGCTGTCTCTCCCGCAGCTTTTTAGTTTGCCATTGATGCCAAAAGTTTCGTTAGATTTAAACCCTGACTTGGGTGTGAAAGTCCTTCAAAAGTTTTTGTGTCATCTGAACTTTTTTGACAAGGTAATTTATGAGGCTTAAATATTGCTGTATGCTCCTATTAAAGGCAGTAATACCCCTTGCCTCGCTTTCCTCTGTTTGCCATGTTACTGGTTCATGACACGATCCTGAATGTCCGGGCTGTGTGTTCTCACTGAGATGATATGCAGACGTGGGTGACTGAAGCTTACTTGGTCCCAAAGATGGGACACATACTTCCTCTCCTATTGATTTTAACAAAACAACAATAAAAAATGGATGCAGATAGGAAGAATGTGACTTTCCCTGAGATTAAGCATCATTTTGTTATCTGTATCTTTCAGACAAGTAAATAGTGTAAATAGATTTAAAAATCTTTCTAAGTCATAAGATAATTATACATCTATATTATTACTGTATGATGGTAGTGAGGCTCTCCTAGTGTCACATAAGCTTTATTCTCACAACAGCTAATGAGATGAATTTCTGTCTGGACCATATCACTGCAGAATGTTGATAGAACATAGAATGCTCCTTCATATTTTTTTAATCTAGGGTAGGTTGTTGTTTTTCCTGCCAAATGACTTTTTTCCCCTAAGGAGGAGCATTCCATCATGTGAGACCTCACCTGAGATGGTAAACTCTAGTCACTGTTCTCCTGTCTCAAATGCTGTTTGTGAGAAGTAGGCCTTAATCATTACTTTCCTTTCTCTGTATTTCTCTTCCTTGTAGTCACATAGCGCATCCTAGTGGCCGCAGAAATAGACTGAAGTCAGGAATGTTCATAAAAGAATTCTCCCAGGGGTACTTGGGTGCCATTCCTTCACTTTTGTGTGATGCTTCCCTCTAGTTCAGAGAGGAGGGGTCTCTATTTTTGAGCTCCCTGTCCAGGAAGAAGGAATACTCTGTCTTCTTATGTTTTCAGAGTGATCCTGGCCTGTTCTGTAGGACAGTCATGCATAGTTAGCAGTCTGAAGAGGCCAACAGTTTCTTCATTATTGAGAGATTAACTCTGTTCCACCTCCTTCTTGATGTTTTTCAACCAGGAGTAGGGTATGAGTGGGGGTGTTCTTTCTATTTTTTTCTCTGGGGAAAAATAAAGCATTGGGGAAAATGAAAAAAGAAAAAGAAGCAATAATTGCTTTTATGCCCCCAATTTTAAAGCACAGTTTATTCAGACAGTAGTCACATATTTAGTAATTGGATTTACTATTAACTCTTTTAAAAAGCAATTGAAGCTACAATCTGATGAACTCTTGAAAAATCTGGCATCTTAGGTATTACCCCTTTTTATAAAAAGTAGGCAAAGTTGAAGCAGAAGAAATCATCATTATAGTAAAACAAAATCATTATTTATTCAGAACTTAGTCTGTTTCACAGTGTCAAAAAGATAAGAGAAAAAGAGCTGAGGAAAGCAGAAGAGGGGATCCAGGACTCATTGGATAGCAGTTTTGTTACATGAAACTTTGTTTGTTCGTTCTCATTTTGTGATCTCTCACTTTAAACTCTTTCTGTTTCTTCTTATCCCTCATTTTTAATATTTTTATAATACTTAGAAACTGTATGTTTACCAAGATTGAGGCAAGCTTCTCTACCTATTCACAGGTCAGTTTCTTTCTTGATTCATAGGATTGCCTAAATTGAAGTCAGCTTGACAGCAGTTAACATTTTTAAACATTATTTTTAAACATTTTTAAACATTATTATTAAATATAGACTAGTTGGTCCCACCACCATGTCGCAAGATAGATTACCTTAAAGAGAATCACAGACTGCCTTCTTGGATCAAGTGTTTGATGTGCTCCTGTGCTCTGCAGTATGTAAACCTATTATTTTCTATATTAAGTTCTTTTTTCTTTTTTTCTTTTGAATAATAAAGAGCAACAGAAAAAGAAAAGAAGTATAAAGAAGCACAGTAACACTAGAGAACAGTGTAATACAAAGAAAAAGGCTATGAAAATAAACTACGCAACAATATAATATTAAGGAAGAAAAGAAACTACAAATATCAAACTACACTACAAAACAGCATAACTACACATAATTAAAAATTGGTTCCCACCCCTGCTGCGGGCAGCGAATAGTAATCTAGCAGTAATAAGTAACCATTAAATCCTGAAAAAAAAGGATTAATATTTGTTGCCTATTATTTTTATAGTAAATCTAGACTTACAAAGTTAGTCAATAATTAATAATTCTAAGTAAGTTGTTAATAAGAATTATAACTTGCTTATCATATATCATTTTTAAGAACTTAATAATCACATACTTTTAGTCATTAGTATCTATTATTCTAATCTATATTAAAATTAATAATTACAATTAAATTAATTAAATTAAAATTAATAATACTTAACATGATAATTCTCTATATAGTAAATAACTTTTAAAAGCAACAAAGTAGAGCAAAATATTAAAAAATAGAAAAAAGGAAAAAGCTATCTATCATCAAATATCTTCAATCCCTTCATAACTTTTTCCTCTAGTAACTTATAATCAGAAACCAATTCCACAAAGTATAAATCATAAACCACTTTCTTCATCACATACTTTCTTCCTCTTTTATTTTTTCTCTTTTTCCAAGAACTGGATCATATTTGAGTATTCCTAAAAGCCTTTTTATCAAGGGAATCATACATAATCTATGTCTTTCGTCTTATATATAAGAACCAATTCTTCAAGTTGGTCCCAGCTGGCAAGAGCATTTATCCTGGGAAGTCCATCCATAGGTCCATCAATTAACTGTTGTTCTCCTTTTTTTACAATTAAAGCTTCTTGTAAGCTCCCAGACCGGTGTCATATATTCTTCAAAATAATAATGATTCACAATCCAGATTACCATTCAATTTCACAATTATAGATTGGGTTGTGACATTCCTTACATTCTTCATTTTTCCAAAATTGACTGTATTAAGTCTCATTGTATCTTGCTGAGTATTCATTTCAACTTGTATAGATGTGATTTCCAAGACACAAGTCAGGTCTTGCTGTGTTGTATCTTCTGTTCCCTAAAACAGCCAGGATGTCATTTTAGCCATCTGTAGCATTTTAAGCGCCTCATCTTCATCTAGTCTGTTGTTAAGTGTTCGTGGCAATTGCGACAGTCGTTCTGTAAGCGCTTCAAATTTTTTTCTCAGTAAATACGTTAGTTTCTCTAAATTCAGCCAAAAAATGTTAAAAATACTCACATACATCTTCAGACCTTCCTAGGTCGTTTCTATATGAATGTCACATTATTGTGTCATGATGAATAGTTGGTGTGGCTGCAGCAGCTTATAGTACCTTACCTGAAGAAAAATGTGAACATCTAAGTTTTACAAGCACTGCTTTGTAGATAATATGTTTTTTTAAATAGGTACATGGCTCCTGAGGTACTTGATGATTCCATAAACATGAAACATTTTGAGTCTTTCAAGAGAGCAGATATATATGCAATGGGATTAGTATTTTGGGAGATAGCACGCCGATGTTCCATTGGTGGTAGGTACAAAAATAAATATACAAATTTGATAGAATTCTGTCACTGTTATCACAGAACCTTAATTTGCACCTTTGTTTTCACAACTCAGGAATTCATGAAGATTATCAATTGCCATATTATGATCTAGTCCCTTCTGACCCTTCTGTTGAAGAAATGAGAAAAGTTGTTTGTGAACAGAAGCTACGGCCTAATATTCCGAACAGGTGGCAGAGCTGTGAGGTGAGATTTTTCTTCTAGATGTATTTAAAACTTTTGAATTGTTCTAATGTTTTGATGTTACAACATGAATTAAAACTGTTTTGAGCAAAAACAATGAACCTCTAGATTCCTATGCCTTCTTGTAAGATATGGATTCACATATGTCTTTGGGTCTGTAGACACAGTTGATTATGCAAATTTTAACACTTGTCCAGGCAGACAAGTGCTTCATATCCACAGGAGTATTTGGTGTAGAATCAGTCAATTAAGTGACCACAGCTGAGATCGTACATCTCAGATGTAGTTAAGAATACTTAACTGTGTGTTAATAGTTTCATGGCCTGACTCCCTAAACCTACCTTAACAGCCAGTAGCCACACTTTAGTGATGGAGGTCCATCCTGCTGGCATTTGGGATGCAGCAGAGCAACATTTTCAGCCCTCTCTTTCCAGTGATCTATAGAGTGACAATCAGATGTAGGACCCCTTTCACAACTCCTTGTGTCACTGCAGATTGCTGACAAGAGATGGCTTTTGTACCTTGTTCATCCTGCTTCTACACCTTGATTGCCATCAGGACAGACCTCTGATGCTTGGTGTCGCTGTTGGTTCTTAAAGTAGGTTGGAAGGGGCATTTGCAATTGTGTCAGTAGTGGCATGATGGTCAACATGAATACAGACAGTTACAAATCAGTAAGTTTAACTCATGCATTCATAATAATAACTGCTGAACTGGATGCCAGCCCATAGCCAGAAAAATATGCCGCTGGTATACCTGAAAATGTTTCCAGTTCAAAACAAATGTTTTGAATTCGCTCCCCCACTAAATAGGAAACAAAAATAAACCTGAAGTAAGGTATCCATTTTTATTTTTTTTCCCCATGAACGAATGTTAATAGTATAATTAGACAATTTTCTACCTCAGAGACAGAATAGTTTCAGTTGAGGACACTGTCTTCCAGTTAAATCCCACTCTCCGTACCAGCTACCCTACAGCCAACTAGAACATATTACTTTGAAGCTGCAGCAGTCCTTGCAACCAGATTGGCCACGTATAATGAAATGACTTGTGGTTTTCTTATCCATTGTTCTGCTGCAGAAGTAACAGTAGGCCTGTGCATGGTTTATTCTATTAAAGTGTGTTTGTTTTTTTGTTAATAGATATACTGCCATTTCTAAGCTGATGAAAAAATTGTCTCCCACCACATTTGTCTAACCTTGGCACTATCTCTCCAAGGTGGTGGTATTGTGTGCTCCTGTGAAATAAGAGGCTATGCTAATGGTAGCACTACTGCCAGTAGATTCTTCCACATCAGACACGCATTTGCTGAGGAGCCAGGTTAAATGTGGCAAACAGGTATTGGGCAGCAGCAGTAGTGAAACTGGTTGGCAATCTCTCACTGGCAGTGGTACTATAGCAAACACTAAAGGAGCTAGTACTATGCAGAAGCAGTGGTAAACCACTCCTGAAGCCTTTTTTCTTGAAAACCCAATGATAAAACAACCTAGATTGAAGCAATAGATAGTGCCAGAAGATGAGATTTCCAGGACAGAAGGCACCCAGCCAGCTTCTGGGGAAAAGCAGTGGACAGGTATGAGTAGCACTGCTTCTAAAGATGTAAATGGATATTAACTGAAAGAATGTTTAGCTGCTGGTATGTGCAGAGTGAAAGGAAACTCCAAATCTGCACAACATGCCTAGTAGGGACATGAAATATAAGAAGCACAACACAGGAAGAGCTGGCAATTGTGAAACAAGAAATGGAATGCTTAGACATTACCATACTTGGTGTGAACAAACTAGAGTGGACAACACTAGGACTTTATCAATCAGATAGATGAGAGAGGAAACTCTTCAAAGAGTTAAGGACAAACAAGAGGCAAAGTAAAAGGTGACAGAAATAGGCCCAGAATCCTGAATGTAACTGGTCAGCAATGTTTGTACAGAGATAAGAATAACTGTTAATAATTAATACAGAGAAACTGAAGACAACAACAGAAAAGATAGAACAACAGACCTGTTCTGCAAGATCCAAGAAATCAAAAGGAAATTTAAACCAAGAGTGGGGATGCTATATGATCAGCATATACACACGAGCGAGACAGAATAAAAAAACTGCTGGAAACAATACACTGAAACAATACATTGAAGAACCATATAAAACAGATGAAATGAAGACAAATTCCTTCAAAGAGGAATCATTCAAAGATGATCTCAGAATTTTAA
This sequence comes from Iguana delicatissima, assembly GCA_948472985.1. Classification (NCBI taxonomy): domain Eukaryota; kingdom Metazoa; phylum Chordata; class Lepidosauria; order Squamata; family Iguanidae; genus Iguana; species Iguana delicatissima. The sequence goes on from CAOKZL010001062.1 coordinate 249,793, forward strand.
AAAGCTAAGTGGAAAAGGCTCTTTAAAAACTTGTGAGAAACAAATCACCAGGAACAGATAGAGCTGTTTCAGTGGAACCTACTAACAAAAATCTGCCAGCAAGTATGGAAAACAAAAGAATGGAAATACTCTGGAAATATTCAGTATGCATTCCAGTCTCCAAAAAATAGGACACCAGGACTGTAATAACCATTGGACTATTGGACTGATTTTCCATGCCAGCAAAGTGATGGTTAAGATGTTATAAGAAAGGCCTTTACCATGTATGGAATGTGAAATCCTACATGTCCAAGTTGGGTTCAGAAAAAGAAGGGTGCTTGCCTATTGTGTTGCAAGTACAATAGATCACACCAAAGAATTTCAGAAGAAAATTGACCTGTGCTTTGTTGATTACAGCAAAGCCTTTGACTGTGCAGATCCTGAGAAATTATGGTTCTTTCTAAAAAAAATTGGAGTGCCATTACACCTGAATGTCATGATATGTAACTTATCCTCTGGACAAGAGGTCACTATCAGGAGACAATATGGAGAAACAGGATATTTTCTCTGTGGTAAAGGAGTAAAGACAGACATGTATTTTATCACCCTGTCTCTTAAATTTATATGCAGAACATATCATATAGAAAGCAGGAATACACTTGGTAAAGCAGGTATGAAAACTGAGGGGAGGAACACTGACAGTTTAAGAGATGCAGATGACACCATATTATTTGCAGAAGATAGCAAAGACTTTGGACAGCTACTGATGAAAGTTAAGGAAGACTGTGCAAAAACAAGATTACAGGTGAATGTTTAGAAGACAAAAAATAATGACCAAAAATAATTTACATAACTTTGAAGGGGATAAAGACACTGAAGCAGTTCAAGGTATCCTATACTTTGGCTCAGTCATTAATCACAAGAGACTGTAGCGAAGAAATCGGAAGACTAAGACTCGGAAGCATAGCAATGAAGTAACTATATAAGATCCTCAAATATAAAGATATGTTATTGAACACTGAATGCAGAATCATCCGGCCCATAGTAGTTCCGTTTTCTATGTATGGTGGTGAAAGCTGGACAGTGAAGAAAATTGACAGGAGGAAAATCAGGTTATTTGAAATGTGGTACTGATGAAGAGTTCTACATGTGGCATGGGCTGTCAGTTTTTTCTTTTTTTAAACAAGAACAATACAACACATTAACGATGAACATCATCCATACACTACGTTCTCCCTCTCCCACCCTCCCAAGCTCACCACCTGACTTCCTGCTCATCACTGATTACAGTTATCAGGCTAGGACATCTCCTCTCTTAATTATTCACACACACACACACACACACACACACACACACACACACACACAGAGACCTTTTTTCCTGACAGAATTGTATATTCTTCTTTGAGATCTCTGTACCTCACACAGTGGGTTCGTTGTGCCTGCACAGAAGACTTGTTGAAAAATTCTAGAGCTGAGTAGCTTGGTGGGAACCCCTCCCCCTCCCTCCCCCGTGTACTGAACATACTATAGCCCTCCAAGCTACCATCTCCTCAGTTTCTCTCCATCCACTGAACGGATAGCTTCTGTTGGTTCTGGCTCAATAGTGATCCTTCTTGCAATATTTTTTCTCTTGGTTTCTCATCTGTTCTTACTATCTTCCTTCTTAACAAGACCTCTTTTTCTTAGTTCTTAGGCTTATCTTTCCCCTCCCCCTTTCTGTGGCTACCACTTCCCTCTTTAAAGTCTGTGTTACTTGAGGACACAAAGTTTTGCTGTCTGACAAGCATTCTGAGTGCCTCTTCTGTTTGGGAGAGGGACATAATATGAAGTTCTGCAAGATTTACCTTGATTACCTTTCACAAACTCAAAAATTGGGCTTTTCACTTAAAATCCTACTACTGGGGGCAGTCTCTAAAGGTCAGGGAGTAGGCAGCAGCCAGCAAAGCCCTATTCGCTACCATGTTGAAGACCTAAAGAGATTTTTTGATATCAGTACCAACATGGATACTGTCTTTGATACCATAGCTGCCAACTTTGGTATCAAAGCCTTCTACTTCTTCGATCCCGAAGCTTTCATAATCATGAACCGTCCCGGGACCTCCCATCTCATGATTCTTGACCAAATATGGTTAATGACTCCACTCCTGATTCAGCACCTGCAGACATCAAACAGTTTGCCAACATGGTTCTTAGGATGGTAAAGGCAATTAGATGGGGTATCTCTCCTCTGCCTGCCCCCGTCCATGATTTGGTGTTCCAAATAGTTGGTAATCAATCTGCCACACACTGGCAACAATTCTATTTCTTCCAGCTCTTCAGGATGTTATCAAACAGGCCTGGTTGCAACCAGCTTCACTTCCTCCCACACCACAAAATCTAGATCACCTTTATAAAATCCATGAACAGGATGTCTCCTACCGCTTTAACCATCTAACTCCCAGTTCCATCATAGTTGAGGCCTCACAAACTAAGAGAGGAAGGAAGGTATATTCTACAGTGCCTGTAGGGAGGGTAGATGCCTGGACATCTTTGAGAGACTGTTTTGTTCATCAAATTCTCTTGTTGCTTGTGTGTCAAACACCCAAGCATGCATGACAGTGTATCAATACTCTTTCTGGGATAAGATCTTCTCTCTGATCCTTTATCTCCCAGATTTGCTGGAGGCTGTTCTGCAATTTCATCAAGAGGTGTTGTCCCCAGCCCTACAGCAAATCCAGTCCACCCAGAACTCAGTGGAATGTGCTGCTAAGTTAATGGCTAGTTTGGTAGCTCTGAGGCGCTGTGTGTGACTTTGAAGTGCAGGCCTCCCCAAGGACACTAGAAAGAGGATTGAAGACTTTCTCTTCAATGGCCAGGGCCTTTTCCATGCTTCAGTGGATGATTCTGTGGAGCTGCTCATCAAGGCCAGGATCGCAGCAAGAAAAATGAGGTTTAGAGCAACAACAACACCAACCGTGCTCCTATAGGCCTTCATGGAAATGCACTCCAGGCTCTTCTTACCACTCAAGATTGCTTTATTGTCTGTCTCTAGGCTTTTCCCTTTGATCCACTTCTGCACACTGCTCCTACAAGCAGCGCGAACCCTCCTCAAAGAAATCACCATCAACTCTGAAGTTATGGTTTTGACCTTTTTCTCAGGTTGCTACCACTACCATCCCTCCGCCTTGCCAGCATGATTCCATCAAGGGATGCAGATCTCTCCTGCCATTGTTCCACTTGGTAGAACATCACCACAGATGCCTGGGTACTTACCATCATCCATCTGTGTTACACCACAGAGTTCTTAAGTATTCCTCTTGGCATATTTCCCTCTACACCAACAGACCTGGTCATTTCAGAGGAAATAGCTGCCCTTTTACACAAAGCTAAATGGAGAATAATCCTCCTATCTCTGGGCTGTTCTGCACACTTCTAGGAAGGAATCCACAAGGAAATCTTATCTTTATAAGTGGAGACATTTCTTCTCCTTCACAATGTCTAGATTCAAGCTTTTTTCTCCTGCATCTCTGCTTCCCCTTTTCATTGAAAGAGCAGGGTCTCGCCTTCTCTTCCATCAGGGTGTACCTGTCTGCATTTGTGGCTTTCCAGCTGTCGGTTCTTTCCTCACAAACCTTCTTCCATGACCCAGTAGTCAAGAAGTTTTTTAAGGGGCTACAGCACCTTTATCCTCCTGTGTCACCTCCAGTAATACCTTGGTTGCTCTCATTGGTGCTCTTCCAGTTGATGCGGCATGCATTCAAACCGCATTCAAACCATTGGCAACGGTTGACGAACGTTAGCTAACCTTCAAACAGCCTTTTTCATGGCAATAACTCAGCGGAGGTAGTTGCACTCTGATGTGATGAACCCTTTTTGGTTTTTCACTGTGACAACGTGGTGCTATGGTGAAATCAGTAGAATAGCTGGAGCAGGTTTGTCTCAACTACTTTTTTTAAAAAAAAACACTGTAAGAGCTGGTTGAAAAATAATTTGTAAGGTAAAGTGTTGTAAAATGTCTGCTTTGAAGATCTAGTTCTGTTTCAGTTGCACAACAAAACATGACTCTGATTGGACTAGAATGTTAATATAAGTAATCTAGATGTTGGTGTGTGCTTTCAAGTCATTTCCAACTTATGGCCAGCCTAAGACAAACCTATCACAGGGTTTTCTTGGGAGGATTTCTTTACAGGGAGTTTGCCTTTGCCTTCCTCTGAGGCTGAGAGTGTGTGACTTGTCCAAGGTCACCCAGTGGCTTTCCATGGCTGAGCAGGGATTCAAACCCTAGTCGTCAGAATTATAGTCCAACAGTCAGACCACTATACCATGCTGTCTCTCTAATCTAGGTAACTGACTAGATTATCAAAAAGTGAAGTTATGACATGCAAACTTGTTTTCTTTTCTTTTTTACAGGCGTTACGAGTAATGGCCAAAATTATGAGAGAATGTTGGTATGCCAATGGCGCAGCAAGGTTAACAGCTTTACGCATAAAGAAAACGTTATCTCAGCTCAGTCAGCAAGAAGGCATTAAAATGTAATTTTTGAGGTAATTGTGAAGGAAACTTCTAAAGGTCCACATCTGCACCTGATTTGTGCATTGAGAAGGTTAATGGTTCTACCTCACTGAGGGAACAGAAAGATACTGCTGCCTTTTATATAATAGGACGATCAGTTAATAGCCCGGAATTTCAGTAGCTACATTAAACTGTTGTACAGATTCATATTGTGCACTATGAACACCTTTTTCCCAGGGCATTAGTTTAGCTTCAGTAGTATGTAACTGTTTTTAAAAGGTTAATACTGGTTGGTCTTTGTGGTATTGATAACATGAAGCTCATGCTTAAGATAGCGGAGGTGGTGCACACTATTCATTGCATTGAAGGATGCCTTGAACATTTTTAAAGCTCTTTGCTTTATTCATGATGGTACACTGTATATACTGAAGCGTATTGTTACCAGATTGTATATGTTTTTGGCTACCAAGACACTACGTTTGAACACTTTTTATCAGGATTTGCTGATATGGCTTCATTCGGCCCGGATGAACATGCACTACATATGCAACTGTATTTTGTATTATATGTTTTGCTTTCACAACATTACTTGCCTTTAAAACACGTTGTACTGTACCGGTTAGTGCCACTACTGAATTTTCTTAATGCAATTCAGTAGGGACATGCAATGACTTTGGTGCTGACATTAAATAATATGGCTCTTAGCTAAAAGGGATTTCATACTCACATGTGGAATTCCTTTCTTTTTACCAAAAACTCTTAGTTCTGTAAACTCTATAAATGGAAGTATATGGACTATTATCACAATTGTATGTCACCGTGAATGTGTCAAAATGGCACTTAATTTTTGGTGATTCTTACAAGGAGTAATTCAAGGTTCTTGCAAAAATTGTTATCAGGACTAAAATGTCAAACTTAGCTTTCTAATGTCATCTGGGGGAGGAGTTATTTTTACCTTATCTGTTCAGTGCTTCGATAAAATATGAGCTGTATTTGCTGTATCTGCTTTTTTGACAATGATCCAGATGGGGAAACAATATACTCCACATGTGAAAAATGGAAATATATCCTAACGTTCCCAATTGTGTGGATTGGCTATACAAACGCTTCTAAAAAGAAATGATTGGCTCTGGTCATACCAGTTTGTATATTTGGGGAAGTAGAGGGACTGAATATAGGCCCCGTCTCCATGCCTTCAACGGGTGGTGCTGTTGGAATTTTCCCGCACAGTTATTTCCAGATACAGCAGCATTTGTACAACCTTTGAGAGTTTGTGGAGGTGAGGTGAGGCCTCCATCTTCTAAATAGCAATTGGATGTTTGCAAACCAGTTGTTTTAGAGGTTTTCCCTACAACATATTGCATTTGCAGTTAGCTGTAAAATTTAGGTGCCAAATAATGGATTTCATTTCATGAAACAGTAAAATCCTCCAAGTTTATAATATTTTTTGCTAATACCTAGAAGACTGAAAAAGCAGTATTTGTACTTCCAGGTATATTATGAGTTTATCTCTTGCAAATTATTGATCACTATTAAGTTATCTTCAGTTCCATTTGTAAAACAAAAATAAGCTATAGTCTCAAAATTGGATTTGATTTTTATCAAGGTTAAATTAAGATAGTAAAATGTATTGGCTTAAATTTGCCTTTATGCGCACTTGCATATGAATGAAAAGTTAAAATTTTGAAAATCTTCATTATTACAGGGATGCAGAATGAGAATAATAAATGTTAACTGTGTAACAGCTGTCTGTCATTTTGGTTATCTATAATTCCCTCAAACTAAATGTCCTTAGTATATTACATTTTAATAGTATGTCACAAAATCTGTAAAAGGTGACCAGTAAGCTCAAAATATGAGAGAGTCAGTTTTTGGACAGTTTTTTTTTTAGAGTCAATTTGTATGTTACAAAAATTGTACAGTTTCTTGTAGCTTTGGCTGTGGCATAATTTGAATTGTGCTCATATTTTTTTCATTCTATATTTGGCATTGTCTGTGAATGAGTGTGTACGTATACTACATCTGTCTCTTATCTTTTGTTATAAAGTCATAATATAGCTTAGAGATGGGCAAGTGCTTTCATCAGGCTGACTTGATTCCAAGCTTTTCCTTCTCTAAATCAGGAAGAACTGGAAAATACCCAGAACCAACCATAGTAGTTTAGAAGCTTTATCCCTCCCTCTCCCATCTCTGAATATCCCAGCTATATCTATTGGCCTCAAAGCACCATCTCCACCTTCTCTTTTGTTTTAATTCAAGCAGGGCATAGGGAACATGCTAGTGCTGAAAATGTAGAGAAGAAAGATATTTTCCTCACTTTTTCTTCCATCCTCCCGATGGTACTGCAATGTACTTCATAGTGAAATCAGCACCTTTATTGAATTGGCATTTTTCAAGTGTAATATAACTCTAGTTCTTAACAACCACTGCATTTCATGCTGATGCGCTTCTAGGCATATCAGGTGGGCAGAGGAAGAGCAGAAGAAGGAAAGAGAATCTTCCATGTTTTCACTGTTACCCCTGGCCTCTTGAAAGTTAGGTGAATGGTAAGTGATAAAGGAAGTATTTCAGGGGTTAGTCTGGAGGCTTTAGATGGGTTAAAATGTGGCTTTCCTTGGAGGCAATCTTTTAAGAACCCTGGAAATAGGCTTCTGCTCTAGACTTGGATGTACTTCCCCAGTGTCCCTAATATAGGTATTTAAAGTCTTATTTAGGCAAACATCAATATTTTTAAAAGGGTATATTGTTACATTTGTTAAGAATCCAGGGGACCAAAATATTTTAGCATTCAGACATTAATGTTACATCATTTCAAGGATGTTTGTGTAATTCTAATGCAGTCACCTACTGCTAAGCTTAACACAGTAGACATTTACTTTTGTGGGCTTTTTTTTTAAAAATTGTGTTTAAGATGATTGACGTATGATCAGATTTCATATAAGATTAATTGAAGAAACGAAAGAAAGTCCTCTTCTCAGAAGACTCAGCTGTAATTACTAAAATGCTGGAACTTAAGTATTTGTTAATCTTTGAGAGCTGGAATTCTACTGTATATTTCAATTTGCTTGTCCATGTCTTGGTAGCCTTTCATGCCTTCATATGAAAAAGGCTATCCTAAAACAATCGTTTGTTATCTGGGTGCCATGAATCCAATTTTTACTTAATGCCTTGTTTTCACTGTGTTATTGCATTGTTTTCAGTGCTGTTCACATTATTTACATGTTTTTTTTAAAAAAAATGAGTTGCTTTAAACTTAAATTACCTCTTTAAAAGACCAAGGTACATTTACCTCATTGTGTATCAATGTTTTTTCAGAACATTCTCAAAGTTGGCTATTACAGATTTCTAATATGTGGGTATTATACTAATAAATCTACAACACTGCTGGTATTAAACTGGCTCTGATCCAAAGTTCTTTGTGTGCTCTGCCTCTTGGTACTGTGGCTAAAGTGGCCTTTCCTATTGGCTTCAGTGCTGGGAGGCAGCTTAGTGTCCTCTGTGATGATATATGCACAAATTACCCTCCAATAAAAACTCACCAGCTGTATGGGAATTGTACCCATATGCATGTTTAAACAGACCCCGGATCAGGCTGATTGTATCTTCTGCCAAAACTGCATACTTTTTTTTTTTCACAATTATTTATGCTGTTTTGGCAGATGTAGCATCAGCACTTCCAAAGCTGTATGGGTAATGAAACATACACATTTTTACATTTTGGATTAGAAATTCCGATAATATGTACAAAAGTGTCACTTTTAAGCCTTACAGAATTGTCAGTTCCCCTATATGTCTAATTAATTTTGTATTTGTAGAATATACAATGGAGAACTGTAAATAGTAAAAGAATAATGGTTATTGTTGAGTGCTAACACTTCAGTAGAAAATAAAGCATTGATTTCTTTTCTTTTTTAAAGCAAATGTGGTTGTGATTTGTTTTGGGAGATTGAAGTTTACATGATTAAAAATTATGCTTAGAGTGTATATATGCTTATGATGAGCACTCTTTTTTAAAAAAAACAAAAAGCATAGTAACCTGTGAGTAGGGATGCTTGAATTTGTTTCTTGTTCTGAGCATCCAAGACTAATGTGTGGATTGAAATACATTTATTCTTTGGATTTGATACTTCTCTGGATTTTCCACTTCATTGCTTGGCATACACAACCCACAAAAATCATTTTTAAGGATGAGCTTCACTTAGAAACATGTATTTTGAGATAAATATATTTAACTATGTATTTTGTGAGAAAATACTTTGAAAAACAATTTCAATGCTTTTATGCAGATTTCTTTAAAATGACAGATTAATGCAGAAACTTATAAAACAGATGTATGAAGATACATACACTCTGATAGGAATAGAGATATGATCATCCATGCCTGCCTGTCAAAATTTGAATGTTCTAATGGATGGGGCTGGAACATGAAAAACTGACTTCATAGGAAAATTTATGTTAACTAACATTTATGTTATGTTAGAACTGACACTGCCATGCTTTGAATAGCAGGCCTTCATGCCATATCACAAGCTATTTTTGAAATTCCATTCAAGTTTCAGAAAGAGTTTGGCATGCAAGATGGGATGAAATGAAGCTTGTAGAGGAAAAAAAAATTCACCTGGGCACTTAGAACTATTGTACTTGAGGTTATAACTTTACAATTCAAGTGAATTTTATAATGGCCCATTTGACAAAAGTTGAGTGGTGGGTAAATTTACCTAATCAAGATCTGATTAGAGTTGTAGATGGTGTCTAATTGACTATGGCCAATATCCTATAAAATTCTATCGTAGCATAAACATATGTTAGCATATTTGCACTTGATCCCACAGTTGCATAACTGATTGGGGCAAGGGGTACTAAAGCCTTAAGTTCAATGTGTTGCACAATAGTTCATTAGTTTGCCGCTCATCAAATCAAAAGTGAGACAGGGCAGCATGTGTGCAAGTTCATGGAATAATTGGCTGCCCTAGGGACCAAACATCTGTAGCCCTTAAGAAAGTACTTGCTTTGACAATGATTGGCTAATGCTGTGCCCCAACAAGATTCTGGCCAATATAAATAACAGAATGAAATTAAATTTCCTCAAATGGAAAAAAAAATGCTAAGGCTGATGCTAAAAATTGCCTAAATATGACTACATGAATGCATTCTTTTATACCATTTTAGTGAGCTGTATAATCTCCACGAGAACATTTCCCTGTAAGAAGTCTGAAGTACATTATGCTGATACTGATTTAGGCATAACCACTTCGCATCATACTTGATCACCCTTGTGAACTTGGATCTGCATTATCTCTCATTATGTGCTGTGCCATAGTGGATAGTTTTCTGCTTTGTCCATACTGTACCCAGATGAAGAGAGCAAGAGTAAGTTATGAGGAGTGAGTGAATCATCTCTTCATTGACAGGAAGGAGTGCATAATTCCTTGAACAACTTAACAGAGGCTGTTCTGAGCCTCAGCACTGGTACCTCTTGGTTTGAAGAAGCTTGTAGATTCAGAGTTGGTGATCCAATACTTACACCTCCCTTGGTCTTCTCTGTTGCCTCCTTCCCTGGCCCATTTTGGGCAGGGTGTTGGCACCATGAGGAGGCAGTAGAAAACAGAGGGATTTCCCTTCACCAGACTGTTCTTGCATCTCCTCTGTGGCAGCATTGTCCTGCAAGCCCATTTTCTGTCCTGTGATGGTGGGGAGGATTCAGAGGGGGAAGAGGATTTCTAGCCAAATCAGTGATCTTTTCTTTTGTCCAGGCAAGCTTGGACATGTATGTTGGCTGAATACTTTAGGCCATTTCCGCATGGGCTTAAAGAAACGGTGCAGGGCGTCCTTCAGGGAGGACGTCTGCACCTGGGAATGGACTGGGTTGGACCTACTTAGTGTAGTTCCGCACCTCAGCCCACTCTGGAACGACCCGAAGTGGCCATCCAGCGTGCTTTTGAAAGACTGCTTGAAACAGGTCTTTCAAAATCTTGGAGTGCGCCACTCCGTGCCCGCGCTTCGGTGCAGATTTTCAGGGCTTTAGGCTGGCGAGCGTCAGCGGTTGATGGACAGCCTCAACCAACCAGAAGCCGCCATTTTCGTCCCCGGAGCAGTGCGGAGTGGCGGCTACGCACTGCTCCGGACCAGCCTGGACCCAAGTGTGGAGCCAAGAAGTCCGGTAAGTACCGGCACGGGGCGATTCCCTTGTCCCGTGCGGAAATGGCCTTAGTCTTGATGGGGAGAGGGTGGATGAGAGTGTTAAATGAGATGTTTTGAGTTTAAGGTAGAAAAATAGAGGGATTTTATTTTATTTTTTATTTAAATACAATGAAAGCAACTTGGAAAGAAGTTGGAAGAATGGAATGGGGTTGGTAAAAAAATCCCATCTTTAAACCAGTTTTGTCAGTCTGCTTGCTGATTGGCACTGTGCCAATTTGTACATCTACGGAAAAGTTTCTGTAAGACTGCTACCTAATGTTTGGGAACATAAGCCTTTTTGTTTGAGAACACATTGGATACTGGATGGAAGTCATTATGGCTCCTATTTTGGAATATGACAATCAAATTTAAAAGGACGGTGGAGGGCAAGGATGTACCTTAAGGTCTTCATGAATACTCTACCCATAAAGCAGCAAAGGAGAAGATGAGCTTACAACGGGGGGCCTTGTGGAATCCTATGAATCCATTGACCTGTCATTGTTCTACACTGGCCACTTACCTAAAGTACTGGTGGTTGGGCTAGATGGAGAAGTACTGTTTGGTTTCACTGAGCCATGGCTAACCACCAGGCTTTAGTTTCATTTTTCACCAGTGTTTTGAAGTGCTCTTCTGTTGCAGATCCACTCTGATAAGCGGAGAAGAAATGCCTGCTTTTTGTTAATTTACTGTGGAGCAGGGATGTAGACTCAGGTCAATTAACTCGAACTCAAATCAGACTCGAGTTGCTTCACTGACTTGACTTGGACTCAGCAATAAATGATGGACTGACTCGACTCATGACTTGTTTGTTTTTAGTGTCTGACTTGCTGCCTGTGGTAGCCCCCCCTCCAGGCTTTTGCCAATAGCAGTGAGGGAATATTATGCTGATGACTTAGTGAGAGCTGCACGTGCTTGTCATCCCCACCTCTCCATTTTTTCCTTATTTTGTTTTCAGAAGCCATTTATAGTTCTACATTTGTTGGTTTGACTCTTGTGAATTTGATTATTTGTAAGATGCCCATGCCTTCCCCTCTTCTCCTCCTCGTCCCATTCCCTTTCATTTTGCTCGAGTGGAGAAAGAAGGTAAGCGTCCCCAAGGCATTGGGGAGGGAAGATACGTGTGTGCTTTCCTTGTGCCCTCCAAAGTTCTCTCCTCCCATTCCCTTGCTTCTTCCCCAGTGCTGAGTACTCATGCCCAGGCAAAAAAATAAGGCAATGGGGGAGAGAGGCATGTGTGTGCTTTACTTCCACCCCTCCAGAGCTCTCCCCTCCCATTTCCTTGCCTCTGCTTTTGTGCTGAGAACTTGTGCCAAGGCAAAAGGTAAGACAATGCGGGGGAGAGATGTGCGCATCCGTGCTTTGCTTCACCCCTCTGGAGCTCTACCTTCCCGTTCCCTTGCCTCTGCTCAGCTGCTGAGAACTCACATGGAGGCCAAAGGTAAGGCAGTGTGGGGGGGCACACATGCTCCTTCCTTCTCCCCTCTCCTCTGGAGTTCTTCCCTCTCACTACCTTGCCTCTGGTTTGGGCTTTTCCTTGCCATTTCCCACCTAGCCATCTTGTTTCCTCAGTCTGATTTTTAATCCCTTCCCATCAATTTTAATGTCAAATCCTCCTCCTCTCCCGTTCCCATCTAGTCATCTCATTGCCTCAGCCAGACTTTAAACCCACTTCCATTGACATCAGTCTTCAGTCCTCCTCTCTCTCTTGCCTGCCAAAAGCCCTATCCTGTCACTCCCTTTCTCACCCTGCCTCAGTGATGCTTCAGCCAGAGTTTAAACCTGTCTTTAAGTGACAGGATGGGCTGTTAGCAGGCAGGAGAGGGGAGGAGGAGGATTGAAGACCGACATAGATGGGAACAGGTTTAAAGTTTGGCTGAAGCATCGCTGAGGCTAGGTGAGAAAGGGAGTGACGGAATGGGACTTTGATTTTCTAGTTACTGAAACAACCCCTCTCACATGTCACCAACACCTCCTTTTTTCTATTAAAGTTGGCTCCCTGACTTGAAATTGGACTTTTGACTTGAAAGTGTCTTGCAAGGCCTTGAGACTTGAGACTTGAAGGTAGGAACTCCAGACTTGACTTGAGATTTGGAGTAAAAGACTTAGGCCATTTCTGCACTAGAGTGTTACGGTGCTATTATTCCACTTTCAACATCCTATGGAATCCTGGGAATCCTCAAAGGCTGCTCCCTAAACTGCAAACCCCAGGATTCCATAGGATTTTGAAAGTGGAATAATAGTGCTGTAACACTCTAGTGCAGAAATGGCTTTTAAAACATCACTGCTATGGAGTTCAGGGGTACAGACAAGGAAGTAACCCTTATATTTGATTTGATTTGATGTGAAAAAGCAAAAACAGTTTTATACTTGGGAAGATTTTTTGGGGGGTAGGAGATTGTGTTCTTAATTACATAGAGTAAACTTACAAGAAGTTGGGAGACAGTGTTTAATTTCATAAAGTAAGGGCATGGAATGGAGGTTGAGCGGAAGCTCTGCTATTTGTTTCATTAAGACTGTTATCTGTAACAAAGGTGTTTGTGTGTGTTTATGATTGAGAGAAAAGAGAATATGCAGGCATAAGGCCATTCTTGCTTAATGGAAATTAAGAGGACAACTGGAAGGATCCCTGAGACCATTCCTGGCAAGAGGACAGTAGCATGTTTCCAAGCTAAAAAGCCACCTCCCAGGTCAGTTGTGCAGGAAGGACTGGGACACCATCAGCTTTATTAAAATGCTGCACAGTCAATCTGATGTAATATTTCTGTTTGACTCTTGTAATTCTGACAAGGTCTGGGCACCCCACAGAAGTAAATTTGCATAAAAGTCTGGGCAGATGGAACAATTCAGTCCTCCAGGGTCATGTTTGGTTGTGGAATTTATGCAAAACAATCCTTACAAACTACATTTGATGTCTCTGTCCATGAGTCTCTGCTACCTGTCATGTATTTTTAAACAGATAAAAAACAAGAATTGGGACAGAAAATTTCCAAATAAATCTATTGCATGTTGCCACTGGACTGCCCACTCTGGAAGGTGGAGAATCATCATCATGATCATCAAGTAAACATCATGAATGTCATATTTACTATAGTGTGTCAAAACACATTAATAAATATGATATACTACTGGGAATCAAAGGCTTAAGAGACAAGATTATAAATTAAGACACATTAGTTCCTGGTGGTTTTAAAATGCAGCACAAAAATTGGCTACTCCAAGGGAAGTAGCTACATTTGTAGTCAGAATGGTGAAGACTTTATATAAAACACATCTCACTGTCCACAAAGTTTGATCAAAAAAGGGTTTTTGATATTTTTAAAGATGTTGTAATAGAAGGTACATGAGAATCAGTTCTATGTTGGTCACAGGAGCACTTGCTAGCGCAGTAGGATTGTTTTGGTATCTCCCAGAAGGGAGGGAAGAATCTTGAAGCAGGGGAGAGTAAAGGCTCTATGATAATAATGGATGTTGAAAGGTAGGAGGTGTTGTGACAAGAGTCCATGCAGCGTTGGTAGCCCTCCAGGGTCTTAGGCAGTCACCTGTAACTAATAGACTCTGCCACCAGCCAATCATATGCCCATGCCAGGTTATGGGTCTAGTACATATTACCCAGAACTTGGAATTTGATATTAAACTTTAGAAACTAGAAATTAGTTCATTACCACCAGTAGTACTATTGAAATAATTTAATTGGTTGGGTTATCATTAAGTCATTTAGTTTTGGGGTCAGACTGGGGGATTTGTAGAGAAAGGCACAGAGGTTATCAGAACTGACCCTGGGGAAACATTTTGTGATAGCAACCTTTAAAAGTGCTCTTTTCGTTGTTCCAGAACTGTGTTTCCTAACTTGGAGTTTTTTCCTCAGAACAAAAAAAGCAGGGGGACTGAAATTGTGGCCTGGGGAAAGTGGGACTTCAACCCATCTTGAAATTCACAGGTTGGGAAAGGATGTCCTTGAAGCTCTCTTCTTCCAAACTTCTTATTTAAGTTTTGTAATTACTCTGTCTCTCTCTTCTTTTTTCTATCCTGTCCCATCCTTACCAACATGTACACAATTGACTTATCCTTCAAATGCTTTGTTTGTCAGAAGTTAATGAGTGATGTCAAAGAATGAAGTCTTTATTTCAGTTGGAGGGTAATAATCCAAGCACAGCAGTATCTGACTGCAAAAATAGGCCAATCAAGGGTGGAGAATTCATCATCAAATGCTTTGAGCACTTCTGAATATATTAAGATTTTTTTTCTTCACATATGAATCACTGCATGTCTTCCTCCTCACCACATCCTGTCAAGAAGGGCTACCCATGTAACAATTTGTGATACAGGACCTGTTTTTCTCATTTAATTCAGTAGGACTTCTGAGTATATTTTTAAAAGACTGGGGGACACATGAACTTAGCTGGCTGTATCATCCAAGTTACAAAGTTATGAAATCCCTGGTGTGAAAAGTAGAAAATGAGTCCTATGGGAGAGGGAGGGAGGGAGCGGGGGAGGGATAGAGAGAGAGAAGAAAACCCAAGAGAAAGAGAACTGATTAGCGTGCCCAGAACTTGTGAAAGCAATAGTGTACTTAATAAATACAAAGAGGCTCATGGGATTTCTAAGTAGACATGGAGACAGAGGGTTAGTTAAGTGAATACTTTGTTCCAAACTAATAACTTGTCTTGCCACATCCGCCCAAAGTATGAAATCTACTGAATCAAAATGCAGATAGAAAACAGGCTTCAGAGGGAGGGAAGAAAAGACAGTATCTGCTGGACTTAATTAGTGGCACACTACCATCCCCCTTTTCCTTTTGTATGCTGTCTTAATTAGACTGTAAGCCTGAGGCAATTTCCGCACTGGACAGTTATAGCGCTATTATTCCACTTTCAACGTTCTATGGAATCCTGGGGTTTGCAGTTTCGGGAGGGGCGCAAACTCCAGGATTCCACAGAATGTTGAAAGTGGAATTATAGCGCTATTACCGTCTAGTGCGGAAATGGTCTGAGGATAGGGAACTGTTTTATTGATCTTTTAATTTGCAAAGCACCATGTACAATGGTCATGCTACATAAATAAATGGTGAGCCATTTATTTATGCCAAGAGAGGAGGAAATGGGGGTAGGGTCTAGAAGAACTACCCAACCTTTCCCCTTAAGCTGGGAAAGAAATGAGTTGTATAGCATTCTGTAAGAAATGCCTTTTCTTTTAAAACAGCTCTCAAAAAACTCAGGATAAAAAGATCCTCATCTCCCGAGGAAAGGCCAGCAAAGAGGACACAAGTCTTCCGCGAAAGGGAGATGCAGAGCCCGGGAACAATAGAAGGCCACCTCATGCATTCCTATAACTATAAGCAAGCAATATTCATGTCAAAGCAGAGCAGTGATTTTTCACTGCCTCCACTCCTGCTGCTAGTCTTTTGTAAATGAGCTAAATAGTAATTCAGTAAACCCTGCAAAATTGATTCCACCCAATAAGAGATAAAAAACCCACAATTACACTTCAGAAACCCCTCAAACCTCTCTCTAACCTCTTATTTTCCCTAACAGCAGCTGAGTTTCTCTTGCAAGCTGAGTCACTCTTCTATCTCCCGTTGTCTGCCTTCAAGTCATTTCTGACCTACCGCGATGCTATCACGGGGTTTTCTTTGCTGGATTTTTTCAAGTGGGGTTGCCTTTTGCCTTCCTCTGAGGCTGAGAGAGCGTGACTCGTGCCCAGTAGGTATCCATTGCCAAGTTCGGATTCGAACCGTGGTCTCCAGCGTCGTAATCCAAAACTCTAATCACCATTAATTTGTTTGCTTAATTTGTTGGGGGGAATTCTCGTCCCTTTATCCGGTGTGACAACAGCTATACGGACGGCTTCTTCAGTTCCTATTGGTCTCCGTTAGTAGAGCGGTAGAACGGAGAGGAGCGAGTAAGGCGCAGCCTTGAGCCGAGCAAGGGCGGGGAGGAGCCACTGCCTCTCGGCCGGACCCCTCACGAGACCGACCCGCGCGAGCTTTCCTTGCTAGGATTCTCAGGCCGCCCCGCCCCTCCCAGAGTCCTTCTATCCTCCCTTCAGAGACAGCGAAAAAGGCGGGTCTGCTGGCCAATGGGGAGGCGCCGGGGTGGCCGGCGGGTGGCGTGCGGCGGGGACTGGGCCATGGCGACGTTAACTGTCCCTCCGCAACGGGGTACCGGAGAGACCCGGATGGCCCTTCTAACAGTGCCTGCGCTGCTTCTCTTGCTGCCAGGCGTGGCGGGTGAGTACTGGCCCGAGTGCGCCCGGGAAGCGGGAACGAAGCGCCGTAACGGGCGACCTCTCGTTCAGAATCGCGTCAGCCGACCAGCCTTGGGGGTTGGGTGGCTGTTCAGCTCAGCGCGACTGGACCCCTCAGCTGGGAGCAGCGCGCGCTGCCGCGACTGGCGTCGCGGGCGCGCGCGAAAGAGAGAGAAGGAAAGGGAAAAAGGACTCCCTGAGGCTACCTTTTCAGTGTCGTCCTTTCTTAAAATAACTGTCAGTCTTTACCTTCTGGAGGGAAAGCATCAAGTCAGTGGAGGAGAATGTTTTATGGTTCGTCTTTTCAAATCCGTTATAATTTAGGAAAGAGTCAAAATCGTGTCGTAAACTCAGCCACCATTTAAACAGGGCAGGGCACAGCACAGCTACAAGTTTGAACAAAGAATCTCTTTTTCAGCTCGGATTTTTTCTTGAAGCCATCACTGTGTGTACATGGAGAGAGTAAATCCCGACTAGAACGCGATGAAACTTACTCCCAAGTATACATGCACAATAAGTCTAAAATGTACTAAGGTGAAATCAAATTCCACTAAAACCCCGGAGATTAGTCTCAAGTAAACAGAATTGCAGACACAGATAATGTTCAGAGCGGGTTGTGGGAGGGTTTTCTCTAGGACAACAATACTTCAGTTGCCATCCGCCCTTTAGTTTGCTGTCCTAACCGGCTCTTTTATCTTTTTTACTTCGGCAATTTCCGCACTACAGTCTTATAGTGCCATTATTCCACTTCGAACATCCTATGGAATCCTGGGGTTTGCAGTTTAGGGAATGGCCTCCATGGGTGGCTGCAGGAATTCAGATTAGACTGCTAATACTGTTGCAGATTACAGGTTTAAAGAGAAGGCTTAACGTTTTTATGCTGATCTAGTGGATTTATTAGATTTTGAAATGAAGATGTAAAATTCATGTTAGTTTACATGTTAGTTTACATATGAATCAAAGAAGAAACAAGTAGTTTGTGGTTTGTTGTGTGTGTATGTGCCTTCAAGTCTGTGGACGTGTGGTGACCCCATAGGCAAGAAGATGTTTTGACAGTTCCTTCCTCTGGAATACAGCCTATAATGCCTGGTGGGTCATTAATAGTAGTGACCCACTCACCCACATAATCCAACACAGATGACTGTAAAATTATATTGGAATTTTGGTCTCTTTAAAGCTATTTCTGTTTTCTTACAATTTTTGATGTGGCAATACTCCTTTAAAGACATATTCCAAGTCATCTTTGTCAGTTTAGTTGTTAGTTGTTAACAGTGTTGTAACACTGGTGTGCTTAGAAATCATCCTGATTTTCACACATGCACGTGCGTGTGTTTGGCTGACTTAATTGCTCAGAATAGCTGAATTTAGAATTTCCAAAATAATGCTTAGAAGTTTGGACGTTGATTATTTCAACGACAAATGACGTAAAACATGGAAAGAATGATCTTTCAACAAGTTTCTTAGAGATCACAAGCATTTTATTAATATCAGCAAATGTTTGTTTCCTTACAGGTGCATCATGTTGTTACCTTGCAAAGGGTAACTTAATGTGTCGAGATGTTTGTGAACAGGTGAGTGGTTCTGAACAACACCAAATTTGAAATATGAATATGCCTGCTTGTAAAGTTTATAGCCATGTGAGAGGAATATATTGAAATTACGTTTATGATCTGAACACTGATTTTGTAGATTAATTAAATAATTACAAACTTTTCAGCACTTCCAGTGTGAAGAACTTGTCTTCCTCTGAGTAAATTCAGCTTTTAAGGCTACATTGTCTGTAAACAAAGATCCATATTTTGGTTATTCTTTTCCCTTTCCTTGATCTTTGAATAGCATCTGTATCTCATTATAATAGAAGATGTTTGGTGTGGTGAGCTGACACTTGGAGACTTTGAGCAGATGAAATAGCATCTGTTTGTCTGTTATGTACAAACTATAAAAAACAGTGGAGATATCTCTAGAAGTTTCCATAGACTCTTCTACCTTAATTGTCATGACTTCTCACCAAAATACTGTGAATTACAGTTTGATGAGGATGTTGAGAATTCAGTTCCCTGGTTTTGTGTTGAAAAGGAATGACATTTTGTTTTAAACCAGTTTAGGTCTGTGGGAGGGGGTGAGCAGAACGTAAGCAGAAATAGCTGACCAGTTCAGAGACACCATGTCCCTGGCTATTCTTGAAACTCATGACAACCCCAAGATGCTTTTAGATAACTTGGTTGATTCTGCTGTTGAAGACTAAAGTCTGACTGAATGCACAATGGTCCCTTGCATTTTCAAAAGTACCTCTTTTGTAGAATCATAGAGTTGTACTGTTGGAAGGGACCCTACAAATAATGTAATGCAGTGGTTCTTAACCTTTTCTTTGCCATAGCCCCCTTTAAATATCTTTTGTTGTCACAAACCACCAAGACTTAATTCAAGGTTTAAAATCCTAAAGTGCATCAAGTTCTTACCTAAAGTTGCTCATCAAGGATCTTCAAATTTGGAGAGAAGCAAGAAATGAGTAAATTTACACACTCCTATTACAATATTTTTATTGGAATGATACCGCACACATTTGTCTCTTTTTGTTTCTTTTTCTCTCTCTCTTACTATTTTAACAGTAAAAGCTCATAACATTTCTTCAAGCCTTTGTGGTCCCCCTGGGTGTCCACAGACCCCAGGTTAAGAACTACTGATTAGTGCAACCTCTTGCCAGTCCCAGAACTCTGTTACTCGCATATTCTTGACATATGGCTGACCAACTCTGTTTAAAATTCTCTGATAAAGGAGACTCCACCATCTTCTGGGTCAGTCTGTTCCACTCTCAAACTGTTTACTGCCAGAAAGTTCTTGGGTTCCATATTGTTATTCTGCTGCTGTAAGTCGGTTGACATTAAAAAAGAGCTGACGGTACAGCCATCTTACAAAGAGGTGGCACTGCTTGTGCTGTTTTTCTTTGAAGTTTGAACTGTAGTTATCAAGACAGTTCCTATTTAGACGTTTTGCCCATTTGCACTTGTGAAATCTGAAACTTGTCTAGGATTAAGAATTGGAAAGACAATTTTTAATGGTTTCCAAAAATGTAGGTTATCAAGGATGATTTCTTGATGGATGTTGTTCCTGCCACCTTCTCTTCTTCCCTCAGAGAGGACGTTGCTTACTGCTCATTACTGCTGGTCTGTTATCTTGCTCCCCATTGATAGGGGAAGTGGCTTGGTCTTGTTTGGCTCGTGCTCCCTTGTACTTGCTTGATCTCTGTCCTCTTTCTGGTCCTGTTTGCTTCCATCACAGCCAGTGAAGACCCAGCTGTTTCTGAGCAGGGTAACACCATACAGGACCCCTTGGCCAACTAAAGGGCTTGTGTTATTATTGTTGTTTTAATTCTTCTATCATTGGAGAACAAGATAGTAGGAGACCAGCAGAAAAATTGAAGTGAAGTAGTTGTAAGAAGGGACACTGCTTCTTTTGTGAGTTTGTGTGGATGAATTTGCAGATTGGTGGCGCTATTTTTTTTTTTAAAAAAAACTTGAATCCCTGATCACAAGTAAGCAATTGTTACCTGTGTGTGCAATTTTCCTGGAGTTCTCAGTCTTATTGTATACTCTTTTTCCTCTTCACGTTTCAATTTCTTCCCTCCTCTTTTTTGAAAATTTTTAATTTAATTTTTATTTTTAATTTTTATTTTTTAACCTGGGCTCCTGGGGTCATGGTGGTGATAATAGAGAGTGTGTAGGGTGACTCAGTCCCGGCTCTTTCTCTTTTTTCTGCCTGATCTGCAATAATCATTTGATGTAACTTGCTTTAGTTGACCTTTTCTGTCTAGTCGGTTGCAGCTGGAGCCTAGAGCTCAGAAGACTGTTTTGTGGTGTTGCTTGGATCAGACCTTTGGTTTGTAATTAAGATTTGGAAGTTCCTTGTCTCCTAGTCACTGAACGTACTGTGGCTGTTGGTTCCACTTGCCATCGGCTATGCCTTTTGCAAGCTGTGGCTCTGCTTACCCATGTAATTTCCACTTGTAGTTATTTGCCTTATCCTTTGCCTACTCAGCTGCAGTGACATATAATACTATTTAATATGTTTTGAAACGTATTTGTTCTATAGGACATTACATTATTAGTTTGTCTGGATTTTTTTGGTCTGAAGAATAAAAGTGTAAAAAACCTTAGGTTACTTCCTTGTATTTTTTAAATTTTGTAGTATTTCTTTTAAAATTGACAGATTTTGTCATCAAAGAGTGATTCTCATTTGAAACATCTTCTACAACGTGCACCTGAATATTGTCCAGAATCAATGGTAGGTGTATCTGTGTTTGGTAAACATGTAACTAAAGCAACAACAACAATAAAAAAGACTTGAGCAACATGAAATTTCAAAAAGAAAATATTTGTTTGTTTTCGTTGTTTCCCTGTACATTTTTTATATCAGTTGAATGTTTTATTCTTTGGACAAAGTAATTACAGAGCATTTGGACTTGTGATAAAATGGGTTCATGACTCTGACATTTTCTAAAGTAATTGTTTATTCTGCATATATTATAACCAACTATATTATTACAAACATTTCTGTTTGGTCCAGAGACATACAACTGAGAGAGAGAGAGATTGATCGTTGCTATAATGCTTTAGATGACAGTACCAGAAGAGGTTTTGATTTTATTACTGTGGGTTGTTCCCTACTTCTGTTTATCTTGTTCTCTGGACTTTCAACACCTCTTCTCTCTTTAAGACCTGATGGCTATTTTTGTCAAAACTCCCACCTCTTATACCATACTGTTTCCTATTGTGGTCATACTAATTCATCCAAGTGCCCAGCTACTTGCTCTGTTCCCTTTTTTGATACTTAATCAAGAGACGGAGCACATGAAGGAGAGTAATAAACGAGGCACAAGGAGTTGGGACATCCAGGCACAACAATCAGTTGTGACATGGAGGGTGAAGAGAAAAGAATTGCAGAGTCCCACTGACTTTTTAAGGCTGGACAAAAGAGTGAGAATTTTCCTAGTCGACTATTCCACTAGGTGATAAAGATGGTGACTAATTGCATGCATGCGTTTCTTCCATGACTTAATTTTTCTAAACGTGTTGTCAGGTAGCTGTTACCAGAATTAGTTTCACTTTGTTACCATTCCTACTTGATGGATTTGCTAATTTATTAAATTCATCCAGTCTTTCCATAAAAACATATCCAAGTCAACTTAAACAGCAATAAAAGGAATATAAAATAAACAGTCATAAGAAATTAAGTAGTACCATAAGAACTGTGGGTTTAACCTCATCAGAAAGAGAATTAAATGAATTTTCTTTGAGGAAGAGTTCTACACCACCAGAGCAGCCACTGTGATGTCTCTCTCCTTGATAGCTGCTCGATATCACTTTCATTATTAGCAGGATAGAGAGAAAGTCTTTCCTAATTATTTTACTGTCCGGACAGCTACGTATGGGGGAAACCTTAAACTATCTGTAAAACTGATGTGTATTAATGCAATATCTAGAACTAAATAGTAGTATACTGAATACTCTTTTCTAAAGGTCTATTAATGGTGGCTTGTCTATGCTAAACTTCCACATACAAATATTTGTTTAAATTTTTTTAAAAAATGTTTGTCTTCTCATATGGTATATTGTACTTTTTCAGGGAGAGGTTTGGGGCTGCATAAATTCTTCTCTGCCAGGTAAGAGGTATTTCTGTACTTAAAATTGCTTAGGACTAAGTCCTAATGAGATTCATTACTATTTTTGATGTTTTTCTGAGTTTAAAGGTGACATTGTCATTGATTGTAACAGGAATGAATGAATGATGATTTACTCAAAGGATACATATTCAAGGTAGCCATGTTGGCCGTGCAGCAAAATACAACAAAGTCCAAAATCCACAAAATAGTAATACTTCTATTGGCCAACCAAAATGCACAAAATATGTCATGCAAGCCTTGGAAGCCTCACTGGCTTCTTCATCTGGTAGGATTTTAAAAGTCATATAGGAGAAGAAAAGTGATGGATGATGTTAGAGTCACTGGCTTGCATTTTGTCTTGGATGTTATTTCTGTTGACAGTTAAGATGATCTGGAAGGATCTCAAAGCAGGTAGAGGCTACTCCCCTTTCTTGACCACATGAAGATGAGGGACAAAAGGCAATAAAAGACAAGTAATAAAATTTTAACTCCACTAGTATCTGTTTTGTGGGTTTTAGATTTTATTCAAAGGGTGTTACCTCTCACTCCACATTTGTGCAGTCATGATTTATGCAGCTTTGTGTAGGAGCTTAGGATAGAATTCATAAAAAAATCAGTGGCATATGGATTCTATGTACATTTATTTAGAAGTAAGCTTTTTTGTTTTATCATGGATCATAACAGCATTGCACAACATTTACAAACAAAATATTTTTAAAATGTTTCAGTGGACAATTCTGCATTATTAAACAAACTGTCACGTATTTTTGACAAACGTGTTGTTAAAGCAAAGGAATTCTTGGCCAATTACATGCCTTTTTAAGGAAACAGCAATTCACACATAGATAGATAGATAGATAGCTAAAGTGTTTAACCAATATAGAGTTCTGGAAAGAATCCTACGGATATGAGGCTCATGCTGAGAAACATTTGGAGTTTTCAAAAATTTTCACTGTGTAACCAAATGAAAACCTAAAAGAGTATTCCTATCTAATGTCTGAAAAAATCAGAAAGTCCAGTTTATTGAAGTGTATCGACCATTCCCTACCCATCCTGCCTCTGTTTTGTACTTTCTTATACAAAACAGGTACAATTTTGGCAGGCACAAAATTGTACGGAACCTCATGAAATACCCTTAGAGCAGAAGGGTTACCATTTTAGTCATGCACTCTGGATGTGGAGAAAGCTCCGTTGAGAGTTTATAATTCTAGCATATAATTAGGAGATAAAATATTCTATTTCTAATCTTCCGTAATATGTATATATCTCATAGAAAGGAGGATGAATTAAGATAGAACCACTATTTTGGTATCATCAAAACGTTTGCTCCATCTCATTTTTTAATCACACCTTGTGTGTTTCCCTTCTAGTTGTTGATTACTTCCTTAAGAGGATCAAGCAAAAACAATGTTTTGGCAGTAAGAGTAACCAAATAAGAAAGAAAAGAAATCACAGCATGATCCACAGGAGTTATTGCAAAACAATTTAAATAAGTAAATTCTTTGTTTGAATTATGTCCTTCTGTCAAGGTTAGCAGGAACTGGCTCCTCTGAGCATGTGCAGAGTTTAAACAGTGAAGCAAGGCTTCACTGCAGCAGAGGTTCCCAGGGAAGCAGAGAAAATTCCAGAGGCTCATTAATAGCAATAGCATTTATTTCTATACCGCCTATCAACTAAGTGTTATCTAAGCGGTTTACAATGTATTTTTAGCTAATTGCCCCCAACAAGCTGGGTACTCATTTTACTGACCTACGGAAGGATGGAAGGCTGAGTCAACCTTGCAGCCTGGCAGGATCGAACTCACAACCTTGTGGTTGCAGTACTGGCATTTAACCACTGCGCCACCCGGGCTCCTTAAGTTAGGCTTAGGGGCAGATTTATTGCCTCACACTAAGATAAAGGCTCTTGGCAAAACATTCCAGCAGCAATTAAGCAAGTAAAAATAACAGAAGATAAACGGGCAGCATCTCCCCCTTACAAAACATAAACTGTCAGCAACATAACAGATCCAGCTAGGCAATCCTGGCAGCTGGTAAAGGCAAACACCGGCCTTTTTGTGTCCCACTGTCACCCTGAACAAGTGGGGTGGCCCAGTCAACATTCTGGCATGTGACCTTCTCCAGTACACAAGTCGTAGCCAAAACAATCCTGATGACCTTGCACCTGCTTGTCTGGCCACATCACCTCTTTCTCTGCCGTCCACTTAGAGGAAACCATGCCAGCCCAGCATATAAGCTTGACACCTTCATGATAAATGAGGATTGTGAGATTCAAACTTTTGAACAATATTGCCTAATATATTGATTTTAATGATTTTATTTGGGAAAAGCAGAAACCGAAAGAACAAGGGAAGGCAGCAGTAACACATACAGACTTCCAAATAAAGTCAGCCTGACTTAATTAGTACATTTTTATCTGCTTGAGTGGAATCATGGATCTCAGATTATATGCAGAGGGCATTGCAAAGAAGAGGTTCTGAAAAAGATGATTTTGACCTTTAAATTAGATGTTGCTAGGAGTATCTGGGCTGACAGCAAACTCAGTTATTTTGAGGAATTTGAGATCAGTTAAGCCCAACTCCTTAATGGAAACGAACTGCTATTCTTCATTGTGGTGTCTGTGCCCCATATACATGGGTTTTCATGTTTGCCTTGACACCCCATTTGGAAAGTTCAAGAGCTGTGTAGCCTTGGCTGAACCTCCCCCAGCACACTTCATATGCTGCAACCTGCCAGGTTACTCTCCCTTGTGTAAGAGCAACTTCTTTGGTGGTTCCTACTGAATAGCCCCGTCCTTACTTTAATTTATCTCCTTATCTCTTCAGTCTTTATTTCATTCCTTCTTTTTTCTTCTACTTTTGTCTTTACTTCCTTTTCTGTGCTTTTAAAAACCGCTTTCTGAGGGCTTTGATCCATCCTATCCTCTTTCCTTTCATCGCCTCTATGCAGCCTTTCAAATCCTGTGAGTGCAAAGTAGCGTCGCCTGATGACTGTGACATTTTTTTTTCCAGGGCCATATTTTAACCAGGGCTGTATCTGTACAGATTTCATGATCCTTCACAGTCAGGCCTCTAGAATTAAAATTACACTGTTGAGAAGAGTCTTTTAAGGTTGGGGAGCACCTAATAATGAATAAGGCTTTATATTCTGTTTCTACTATAGTGGCTGTTTCTGAATATCCCATATGGAAAACAAAATTGAAGATGTCTGTAACTATGGCATCCTCTTCTGTGGTGGTTCCATCCACCATTTGTATGATATCATTTGCTTCTTTGATACCGTCTGTAGTCTTACACTGCTCTATGGTACCATCAGCTCCAGTTATCTTCCTCTGACTTTCCAATGGGTTGCTTTCCTTTCTGTAATTATTCCAGAGTTAGAGGTGATGTGCATTCAGTGTGCTCATTTTGGCTCCAAACACTGGACTTTCCCTTTGCCCCAACCAAAGAAGACAAAGAAGAAGGATGTTAAGTTGAAGGACAAATTGAAATTGAAGTCTCAGGTCTTACCTGTTTCTGAGACTTTAGCTTTTTGGAAAAAATGTTTCTTGTTGGCATTTCCTGCTATGATAATGCTAACTACCAACAATCTGGCAGTCCTGGGCATGGGATTTTCTGAGGCCCCTGGGTCTACCAAATTGCTGGAACCCGTTACCACAAAACTTCCAGTTTTATCCCTGCAAGACATCCAAGCAGTATTTCCTCACTTACCTATTAGCTCACCAGACTTGACTCAGACACCTCTGGTTGTCCATTCTTTCCCACCTGTTTGTAAGGTTCAGCCATAGTTTCCTTGGTAACATCATTCTCCACCAGTCCAAGATCATTCTCCTTTCTACTGTAAATGATCTGAGTTTAGTTCTTACTTCTCCTCTAGGATATACCAAAAGCATGAAGCCAGAAAGAGGGGAAAACCTCACTGGGTGACAGATGAAACTCTTAAAGTAGTTAAGGACTGACAAGAAACAAAAGTAAAAGGTGACAGAAATCTGGTCAGAATCTTGAATGCATCTGTTCAGTGGCTTGTGTGCTGGGACAAAGAGAACTATTATAATATTCTATGAAGAGAAATAGAAGATAAGAGCAAGAGACTTCTTCCACAAGATATGTTATCATGCTGTGCACCCCCACTCCATAATACGGTATAATTGGCAAATATCATTTAATTGGAATGAAATATAAATTATACACTGATATGGCTGAGAAGCCATGCCAACTAAGGGGACAGGCTGAACGTGTGCAAAAGTTGGTCAAATGGAACCTCAGGGCACGGCCAGGTCTTAGTCAAGGAAACTCCAGTGTTAATGAGCTTACAAATATCTCTTCAATGATTTGACCTTTAAAAACAATAGCACCCGAAACTCAACAGAGCAACTGATTGTCTTCAAGCTGCTACCTCTTCCTGCTGAAATTCTCCTTTGTTTCCTCACCTGCCTAGTCATTAAGGAGCTATCACGATTCCCATCAGTGCTTTGTCACCTAATGCTGAAACCATTAGCTCATTCTGGACCCCACTGTCTACTCTGCCAGGGAGCCATCAACACCTTCTCCCTCAGGGCGGAAATGGTATTTAAACCCTGGTTCTAAGCCAGAAGACTTGTAGTAATCTGGACCTATGCCATCATTCTGCCGCCCTGATACACTGAAACCCTTAGTCTGAACCACATCGCTTTGTCTGCAGGATGGGTAAATATCACCCCCTTTGCCCTAAATTCTTGCTGTCCAATTTTTCCCTCCTTTCCTTCAGTTAGTTTTGTGTGGTTGTGAGACTGCTTGGATCTTGTGTGTGATTGTGATATTCCCCTAAGAAAACAAGACATACTTTCAATCTCCAATTGGTGTCCCTGTATTAGTACTGGTATACATAGGTGTAAGGTTATCTCC
This sequence comes from Iguana delicatissima, assembly GCA_948472985.1. Classification (NCBI taxonomy): domain Eukaryota; kingdom Metazoa; phylum Chordata; class Lepidosauria; order Squamata; family Iguanidae; genus Iguana; species Iguana delicatissima. The sequence continues at coordinate 277,230 of CAOKZL010001062.1, forward strand.
CACATGCAGACCTCCCCTTTGAGTTAATAATTTCCCACTGTTTCATGGAGGCACTGGCATTGCAGATGGATGTCTGAGCTACCCATGTTGTGGGATAACAGATGTGAAAGATCAAAGGGAATTTTAAACCAAGAATGTAGATGCTATACAGTCGCAGGGCAACACATTACATGACCAAGTACAAATAAAAAGATGATGGAAACAACATACTGAACAACTATATAAAAGAGATAAAAAGATGACAGTTTCATTCAAGGAAGAACCATTTCAGGGTGAACCCAGAAGAAACAGAGTGGAAGCTGAACTTAGAGAGCACTTAAGGGAAATAAAACACCCTGAACAGATGGAATACCAGTAGAGTTACTTCAGACTACAGAGCAGAATCCACACAAGTTCTAACTAAAATCTGCTAACAAATATGGAAAACAAAAGAATGGCCCATAGATTGGAAACACTCAATATACTTTCCATTTTTCCAAGTAGAGATATGAGGGAAAGTTGCAAGAACCAGAGTGTTACCCTGTTTTCTGGGGGTCCCGGGAGGGACACCTAAATGCGCTCTCAATTATACCAGTTGGGGGAAATTAGCCAAGAGCACAAGCTAGCAATACAAGAAGCAGGGCAATGGAGCGAGATCTTTCACCCAATGTCTACAGGGTCAGGCCGAGTCAAGGAGCAAACAGATGTGTAATTAACAATGGTGATCTTTATTAAAAATACAAAGAAACAATGTATGCAACACACTCACACAGACAACTATCAAAATAAAGGTTGGATTGGGACAGGGAATTTCAAGAGGGATAGTTGATTTGGGTGGTACTACACCTGTCCTGAAGTCCGGGTACATCACTGTGAAAGTTCAAAGGTGTGTGGTCTCAGTACGTGGAACTGAGGGGAAGACTCGCCAAACACAGCAGCAGCAAGGCAGGATGGAAGTTTGGAGCGATCCAAGGAAGCTCACAAAATCGGGGTTTTATAAAGGAAAATGTAGCCACAGGCTAGTCCATGCTTGGGGAAAACAATGAGTTTCGGGCTGGAAACAAAGCCTCCGAAAGGTCAGAATTTAGCATGATTGAGTTAGTTCTGAATTGACAGTGGAAAAGACAGTATGCAAACGCAGAGTGCTTGACAGGTGAGGATTCTTCTAATCAAGCTGCCTGCTTGGGGCAGGGACTTCTTTGTACATGGCGTCCATACGTAATGAGGGTACTTGCCTTGAGGTCTCCTGAAGCGGCAGTGTGGCTATTTCTGGCCAGCTTGTATTTGTTTTGAAATATTATAGTGATTAGCGACCAAACCTGTTTGCGTGCTTGTCTGGGGGCCTCGCAAGCACGTGGGGAAGGATGGTAGAAGAGAGCCGAGTTATTGATATCAAAATGATATCTAATGTCCCCAAGTCTGGGCCAGGAACTGGGGTGACAAGAGCATTGCATTAATTTCCCAAGAAAACAAAGTGATGCTCAAAATTTTACTACAAAGAATAATACTGTATGTATATAGAGCGAGAAATGCCACATGTCTAAGTTGCATTCAGAAAAAGAAGAAGCATTAAGAATCATATTGAATAATGGAGCGCACCAAGGAATTTCAGAAGAAAATCAATCTGTTATACGTTATAGCAAAGCCTTTGATAGTGAAATATTATGAATTACTTTTGAAGTGGGTGTGCCACAACATTTGATTATCCTGATCTTTAACCTGCACTCAGGACAAGGGGCCACTACCAGGACAGAGTATGGAGAAACAGAATGGTTTCCGGTTGGCAAGGGGTTGATGCGGGCCTGCATTTTAACACCTTTTCTGTTTAATTTGTATGTTGAATATATCATACATAAAGCAGGCTTAGACTTGAAGGAAGAAAGCATGAAAATTGGAGGAAAGGACATAAACAGTTACACAGATGACACCATGCTACTAGCAGAAAATAGCAAAGACTTGGAATGATTATTGAAGAAAGTCAAGAAGGAAAGGGCAAAGGCCAGGTTAGAGTTAAACATTAAGAAAAAAAATGACCACAGATAATTTTCGTAACTTTGAAACAGATGATGAAGATGAGAATTATTATAGAATGTTCTATAGATGGTATTTAACACCTGAAAGAATAGCCAAATTGGAAAAAGGCACAAATGACCTATGCTGGAAATGTCAAGAGAAAAAAGGAACTTTCTACCATATGTGGTGGTTATGTGACAAAGCCAAGAAATTGTGGAGTGAATCTATATGCTGATATCAGATATTCTTAATTTATAATTCCCAATGAAGGCCAAGATGTGTTTATTTAATATGTTAAATGTCAGAGATGCTCAAATTAAGAAACATTGGAAAATATTACTATACATGATAACATGAACCAGAAGCCAGATATGTTACAAATGGACAAGCTTACCACATTACTAAACAAATTTAAAAATGGGAATGCCTAAGAAATTATATGAAAGCAAGATAGGGGAGCATATTGGTAATAAGTACAGAGGAAAGATAGGAAAAGAAAATGGAAAGAAGACTAGTAACTAGATAATAATAAAGGTTTTATTAACAGTGAAAGAAAATATACAGGTTGTAGTAATTTTTGTCTGTAATGTGAGGGTAGAAACACATAAATTTTTAAAAAATCTGATAGATGAATATACATTTTTTTAAATTTACAAGCTTTTGGATTATATCTCATACATGGTTCATCCTGTTAAATAAATAAATAAATAAAAACAGATGATGAAGACATTCTAATAAAGATTTTCCGTTCGTTTGCTCAGTCACTAGTCAGAATGGACACTGCAGTCAAAAAATCAGAAGAAGACTAGAACTTAGAAGGGCAGCTATTGAAGGAACTGGACAAAATTCCAAAGTATAAATATATATCATTTAATGCTAAAGTCAGTCTTGTCCATGCCATTATATTTCCAATTTCTATATGTAGTTATTGAAAGCTGGACCGTGGAGACAGCTGATAGGGAAAAAATCAACTCATTTGAAATGTGTTCAAGGAGAGTTCTATAGGTACCTTGGACTTCTAAAAAGGCAAACATGGTTCCAAGAGCAAATCAAATCTCAATTCGCCCTTGAAGCCAAGATGACTAAACAGACTATTGTACTTTGGATCTATCATGAGAAAACAAGACTTGTTAGAAGATACAATGATGTAACGTAGAAGGCAGTAGGAAAAGAGGAAGACTGCATTACACGTGGGTAAACTCAAGGAAGCCATGGCTATGGCCTGAGCAGATTGGTTGATAACAGGGAGACTTGGAGGTCTTGCATTCATAGGGTCACCCTAAGTTGAAGTTGATTTTATAGCAATTGAAAAAAAAAAGTGTAGTTTGAGGTGAAACATCTGAAAGCATTTATTTGATGTATGAGTGAAATTCCCTGGTAGAGGAATGCTTGCTTCTATGTTCTGTCTTGGCTATGGGGTAATAGTTATAGTGTACATATTTTTCAACTTTTCTTTCAAGGTGTTTTGAAGAGATCTGATGGCTGGGTTGGCTTAGGCTGCTGTGAGTTAGCCATTGTTGTTGAATGTCGCCAGGCATGTAAACAGGTAAGTTTTTTTAAGGCACTGATATGAGTAAAATAAATGTTTGCTGACCTATGTAACAACAACAACAACCCCCCCCCAAAAAACCACCTTCTGAAGCATATGTGGTCTTCTGCCTTTTTATGCTCTCTGATAGAAGATACAAAAGAGATACCAGACTTGACTTCTTCGTTTTGTACTTCTCCATCAGGTGCTGAGGCTTTTAATCTGATCCTTGTCCTCAACTTTGTATCCATATCTTTTAATTAGCATATGTTTCCTTCACTGCTTGTCACCAACACTACAAGAAGGATGGACAAGTAGATGCTTTGTACTAACAGTATTGCTCAACATGCCCCCTTTGAATAGAACTTGCTGATTACCATACTTTGTTCTGCTTGACACAGAAGTAGCAGGAGTTTTACAGGGCTGTTAGGTTCTTCTAGCATAGGCACAGGCAGCTGCTGAGAGATGGAGAGCATACTACTGTTTTTGTCTTTAGGGAAAGTTGCTTACCTTTTAAAACTACCATTGTCCCTTGACATTCACAGGTTTCTGTTTCATGAATTTGATTATTTATGAGTTTGTCTCTCCTCAACCCCCATCCTCTCCATCTCTAATTAAGGAGCTCCACTTTGTACCCATAGGCAGGATTCTAGCATTTAGAAACCACCAATTCAATCTGATTTTGAAAGCAACAGCCACTGCTGGCTGGAAGCTCTATGCCCCTACCCTGCTAGCCTTCTCTCCATCTCACATGGTTTGAACAGGGTTCCTTCCCCCTTCCCATACTCACTTTCCGTCCATCTCACATCACTTATACAGATCCATCTGTTACAAAGTTGTTTTGTCATCTACTGCTGTAGTTTTATTTAAGCTATATAAGTCAGCCCTCTGTATCCATGGGTTCTGCATCCACAGAGTCAATCAACAACAGCTTGAAAATATTCAGGGGGAAAAAAATCCAAAAAAGCAAACCTTCACTTTGCTATGCACCGAGCATTATACTAAAGTGTAGGCATAGCCTGCTGTAGCCTCCCACCATTTTACAGCTTCTCAGGCTCTTTCTAGCACTCATTTGAGTTATTTGCCATTTTATGTAAGGTATACCATTTTGCTACACCGTTGTGTATAGTGGGACTTGAACATGTACAGATTTTGGTATCCCCAAGGGGTCTTGGAACCAAACCCTAGTGGATACAGAGGGCCCACTGTGTTATGTTTTCAATGTAGTGTAATTTTTTTTAAAGTAAGTGTTTTCATTTATGTAATGATAAACTGTTTTAATATAATTGCATTAAAATAATTGCAACTATTTTGATGTAATCATAACTTTTTAAAAGCTATGATTATGTTCCAGTATTCACAACACCCAAGTTTTACTGGTGTATTGCTGTACAAGAATGAAAATGTTAATGACCTTTTAAATTATCATAGTGTAAATTTTCGTTATAGTTCATTATTAAATGATTCTATTTTTAAGTAGTGTAGAATATGTATTGGTAATGAAACGCATATAATTTCAGGCATCATCAAAAAATGGTATTTTGAAAATTTGCAGGAAAGAATATGAGGTAAGTATATTATATAAAGCTAGGGGTTTTTTTCCCTACAAGCATGCTTCAGCTTTCTATGTGTTGTTAGACCATAACATCTGATAACAGTTACCCCTTGAACATTTATGGGGTCAAAACAAATCAAGTTAAGCTATCTCCCCCAAAATGGATGAGATAAAATACTTGCTCCCACCAAGCTGTTTTGTAGACGGAACACCAACAAGATAAACGTGTGTTCTCCCACTTCTTTCTCTGAAATTATCCCTTCTCTTGTATTAACCACAGTTTCACATTTCAGGTACACCTGTGCAAACCATGATTAATATAAATCTGAAACATGGACTGTAGCCATGGTTTGAGTTTGCAGTTACAAAGGGATTTAGTTTATATAAGCTGTGGTTTGGATTGTTATATTTGTAATATGAATCCATGGGGAGATGATGACTGACATGAAACTTGTTTGTTACAAAGTGTGCTGGGATGTGGGTTCATGGGCTACCAATGCCCCTTCCTTCACTGCAGTCGAAACACTTTTTAGCTGTTCTTGCATTTAGATGTTATGGGAAGGGCTCTCCATGTGTAATGATGTATTTGTGTAGAGATTTACTCAAGGAGGAATTCTGGCCCAAGCAGGCTTTCCAGAATGGAGGAGTTTCACATGCATTCTTCAGTGAACGTAGAGAGATCTTTCTTGCACTGACCAACTGTGCAGATGGTAGGGAAGCATTTCCGTTATGGATGGTAGGGAGTGTGGCTAACCCACATGGCCCTGCCACTCTCTAGTATTCTTTTGGTGCGTAGAGAGAGCTACTTAAAGAATAGTATGGTTAATGCTGTGCCAGGGATTTCTCTGGGGAGAGGAGGATATAAGATCATAAAAGAATCCTCCTAGATCACACCAAAACTCAGTTTGATCCAGCATTCTGTTTCTAAAAGCTCCTGGATGGGTGAGGCCAATGGAGTGTTCAGAAATATGGCTCTATATAGACTAACTGTAGGTTGCTGGAAACATTATATTATCTTTGGGGCTGTGAGTCAAACTCCTGACAACTAAAGAAGTTTAAATCTTACGTTGCAGGCAACATTCAGAAATAGATGCAGTAGGGATTCTGTCTAGTGCCAGGGTATTATTCCTGAAAGTACTTTTTATCTATTTTAAGAGAAAGTTAGCTATTTTCTGAAGTAATTGTGTTGACAGTCTACATGCTTAATTGATAGAAAAAAATGTTGATAGAAGAAATTGTAACAGGCTTATATTTTAATAGCTGTCAATACTTCACTGTTTTGTTAGAAATTAAAAAAGAATTCATGCTGACTATACGAGCAAGCAGAAGTGTTACAATTACTCTTTTAATATATTTATGTCAGTAATATGATTCAGATGGAGTTGTATTTAGTTGTGTATTTGAAACAGCAATATTTTTAGGAATCTGTCCCTTTCTCTTCAAACCAGAAATCTCTTGCTGTTTTGTGTTCTCTCTCCTGTCTACAAGAGGAATACTGATTTCAGAATTGTGCTTGTGGATTCAGTCAGATATTAGACAATTTGCCATGATAGAACTGTGTATAAAGTAAAACAAAATAAAAAAATTGTACAAAGGGCACGTTCACATATCACATTAAACTAAGGTTTCAGAAATCCTGAGCCTGCCAGGAAGGAGAAGCAGACAGGGAAGAATAAGAACCAAGACTTTTCTCCCAAATGGGACCCCTGCTAAAGCAGGGTTGAGGAACCTGTGAGCCTCCAACTACTTAAGTACTCCAGCTTTGATCAGGAACAACCAGTGTGGCCGGTGGTCTACAACACCTGTAGGCGCACAGGTTTCCTTCCACTGTGCTAAACCATAGTTACCTATTGCATGTGAGAAGGCAGACAGTATCTATAATCTAAGCCAGAGGTAAGCAACAATTTAAAGTACAGCTGTCTGCCATTATTGTAGGTTATTTCTGGGTGTTTTAGGCAGCATTTTAGAAACATGATGTTGAACACAATAGGTAGTGTTTGCACTGAAAATGATTGACCCTCCGAAACCTGCACTGTCCACGTAAGGAGTTCTAACAGTTTTTGGATTAAGCTTTTTCACAGGCAAAAGTCACCATCTTGGTCTTCTGTTAATTTTATTGAGGAATACATGCAGTTGTTTCCTTATTCTCCAGCAAAATGTAGTGGGTGGAATGATAATTTAAGATTAAAGGCATGCCATTCAGTTCCTCAATCTCACTTTCATTTTTCATTTGCTCCCAGAATAGTCAGTCAACATTCTTTGACCTCTGAGCATGTCTGCTCCCCAATGGGCAGTATTATCTTCCTGTAAAAGTTCAAAGAGTTTTTGTATTTTTGCTACTTTTGAGGTTTTCTAAAGCCCTAACTATCTCTCTTTTTTGTGCATGAGTTCTATTCTGGCTGCACAGCAAGAAGAATACCTATTCAGTTCTTTCTGTTTACTAGTGTAAGAATCCTCTGCTATTTTTCTCTTTAATAGATTTTCTGTGGTAAGAAAAATACTGAAATATTGGTGGACAAAAGAAGGGGGTGACAAACACAGGACATCATCTGAAGTCTTGTTAAAATTCATTCAGTGAGGGAGGCAGTGCAAATGGGACCACCCAACAGGTTGAGTTCTCCTGAACTATAACCTCCTACATTAAGTAGCTTTATCTCTTCTAATACTGTTTTATACTTCACTGCCCATATCTGTAACCTTTCCTCTGTTATGCTGTGTGTTTCCTTCTCTTTTCTGGATCTCTGCATTGCTGTAGGAAGTTGACCAATATTTGTTGGAGAACGGAAAGAACAGGTAAGAAAAATGAGAGTGAAATAGTGAGCATTTATCATGACAGAGTAGTTTCTTTTCCTAATTCTCCTTCTTTGTTCTGTTTTTGCTGGACTCATTGTACCTTATTTCATTTATACAATTAAGCAAAATTTGTTCAAGAATAAAAGATTACTATCCATCTTTTTCCATACATTAGTTATAAACAAATGAATGTTTTTGCATTTCTAACTTCCACTTGTTGTTTATGGGTAAATCACCAGAAGATTGATAAAATTTGTAGTAAAGCTTTGATGGTGTATGCCAATTCAGCCTACACTGTTGAGGGAGGGAGTGAATATGTTGCATTATCTCACCAAAAGTGTATTATACCATCTTTCTGTGTTGTCAGCTGAGAAAATAAAAGAACGTAAAATCTCAAAGGACAGGAATGCAATAGTAGGTCATAGAGGCATTCTTGAAAAGTACCCTGTTTGCTAGCATATAAGACTTGCTTTTTCCCCCAAAAAGTACTGTTTGAAAATTGGGTGTGTCTTATATGCCAGTGTGTCTTATGCACTGGCAAATAGTATTTGCTGACGTATAAATGGGGTGCATCTTATATGTTGGTGCATCTTAAACGCTGGCAAATATGGTAAGCATGATGGGCAACTACAGCAGAATGAAATATATCCCACTTATAGTATATACAGTATAAATGAATGAATATACAGAATGAAGTATATCCAACTTCACTGAGAAAAGAAAAGGGCGACACTCTTTGGTGGTAGGGAGCATCCTGGGGGTGGGGGTAGAAAAGGTAGAGCTGTGAAAGTTTTCCTGATTCTGATGTGTGTGTGCATGTGTGTCTGCATGCATGCTTGCCTGCTCTTTGTTGCATGTGTGTGCATGTACGCGTTAGTTGTGGTGTCTCACCTTGTGTTTCTCTGAAGCTTTACCAGTTTGCCTTCTGTGGAATGAATATTTTGTTCTGGGGATTTAATCTGGATGGGGACGCAAATATATTATTTGACATTTGTGGTTAAAACCCCACCTCTGACTGGTACTCAGTTTTTCTTTTTTGATACAGGTGCTGGAGCTGAAAATGGTGGGTTGGAAAGATTAGCTTTGGAGCGCAGATTCTGTTTAGGATTAAGTTGTTAAACAGGTTACTTTTTTTTAGCCTCAGCACTTTGCCTTCTGAGAAGTGCTTGTTTTGTGATTAAGGGCATCTACATTGTAGCTAGCAAATAAATGGACAACCCTCCTCTCTGAGAATCATCCAAATCATCTTGAAATAAAGAAATTTCATTTCTAGACAGGGTTGTGTCAGTAAAAATACCAGGTTACTGAATTCAGTTGAGTTTAATAACTGGTAGTTTACTGTGTAGATGATGTCCTTCTACACAAATTTAGGTGTTCTTACCTCAGAAGCCACCTTTTTGGATCATGGTCTCTTAGGTTGATTTTTAGTAACAAGGTAAAACTCAACAAGCTATTGAAATAGGAGTTTACATTCTTCTAGTCAGGTGAGGTAATGAATACAGATTTATTGTGGTCAAAGACCAGCACACTTTTGCAGACAACAGAACTGTATATAGGGGTATGCAATAAAAAACAATTCTAGATAATAGTACATAGCTAAACCAAATTAAATACACACACATATATCTACATACATACTAAAACCTCCATTATAATTTTTAAAAGAAACTAGCCAATATATTCTTATTCCAGCTATTTACCATTTGTAATCAGTTTCTTATAAGTAATAGCAGATGCACAAGTTTTGGCACATCATATGTAACCTGAGAGTTCAGGTTTAATCAGCATTAAATATGTCAGATCTCCCTAGATATTTCTGAAAAATTGGAGTAATGATATCAAGATGTCAGTTGCGATAGGAAGGACAGTGCAATAAAACATGCTTGACAGTTTCAGCAGCACCTATGTTGCAAGTGGTAAACACTCTTGGATGGAGATCTTACAAAATCTTCCTTCCAACAGCATGGAAGGTAAGACATTAAGCCTACGTAAGATATTTAGTTTTTCTGTGTTTAATAATTGAAAGATTTGACACACAGTTTGGGATTTTAAGTGTCCACCTATACTGTCTGTAACGGGAAGAAAAGTATGCCTGCACACCAATGATATTGTAGCACGGTGACTCTTATTAGCTGGGAAATAACTCTGTTTGCATTCATGTGCAGAAAAGTGCCAGCAGAGAAACCCAGATTCTGCAACTTTGTGGACAGAGTCACTTTCCATTTGGATTGAAAAAAGTCAATCAGTGTCAAAATTGCCAAGCCTGTTGGAAAGAATATAAATATTATCCAATCATCTGAGTATTTGCACATGGGCTTCTACCAGAATTTGCCCTATCTCTAGCCTCAAGATAGTGTTGGGAACAAATGTTAGTACTCTTAATAAGGGTCCCCAAGATTTGCTGTATTCGTATTACTGACATACATAAAACATCTGTCCTAATAATCTGGCCATAAAGACCTGAATGGTTGTGGGAATAAATTGGCCTTTAGTTAAAAAAAAACAAAAAACTTCAAGTACCCCTCCACACCTAAATATTTTCATGCCTAAATATTTTAAAATTTTTTTTTACTGAATTTAGTCAAGTCGCAGCATCTGTTGAGAAAAAGTATGATAAGCTTACAGGACAACTGTCATTGTTGTCACAAAAACTTAATGTAAAATTTAAGGAAACATAAGATGAGGACTTTAAAAAATGACAATTGGGTGGCAGATTGTCAGCAGAAAAGAAAAGATGATGGAACACAATTTCTGCAAGAGATATACCGTTACCTAGAAGTCAAATCTACATAAGAAGGATAAATCTTCAATGGGAGATGCAAGGAGTTAATATTCTTGATTTGGGAACTTTGAAGAACATAAGAGATGTTACAATACAAATGACACCTTTCAAGTTAGGAGACCAAAATGTGTAGTGGGAACTTTTATCATTTAAGGAAATCCTTGACAACTGGCGTTTGACTCTACAAGAAGTCTCTTTTGGAAAGAAAGAGAATCACAGTTTAAAGATGATCCCTCTGTCTTTCTTTACTTGAAGTTTTGATTTTATCTACAAAAATGAGAGACATCGATTAGGTACAGCTGCAAGGATAAGAGGTTTGCTAGAAAAGTTTAATAAGGAAAAATATGTCTATTAAATAAAATGGTTTATGATTAAAACGGAATAATGATTTTAGGTCATAATGGAAAATTGTATTATGGTTTATGATATATGAAAATGAGTTGTGATTATGATTTACTAGATGAAAGAGTCAGAAAGAAATAGAAGATATTTGATTATTTCCTCTTTTTTGTACTCCTTTTCTCTCTATAAAGTGTGTTTTGAATGTTATTATATGTACTATCCCAAGAAGCGTAGTTGCATTTTAATTAATGCTTTATATGTTGCTTCTATAAGTTATTTATAGTTTAAAATTATTGCTTTAGAATAAGTGTTCTTATTTATAAGATCGATTTAGATCACTGGTTCTCAACCTGTGGGTCGCAACCCATTTGGGGTTCGAATGACCCTTTCACAGGGGTCGCCTAAGACCATCGGAAAATATGTATTTCCGATGGTCTTAAGCTCCATTGCCTCCTCGGTGGTGGTGCACAAGTGCGAGCCATGTGCTCTCGTCCTCCTGCCTCCTTTGGCGGGAGCATGTGCGGTTGCACGTGCTCCTGCCAAAGGGGGCAGGCGGACGCAAGCGCGTGGCTCGCACTTGTGCACCACCGCTCCTGGGCCTTTTCCACACGTTACCTTATCACAGAGGTGGGGGGGTGCCCTCTCTTCACTGCTCCTTCATCCTGCAGGTGGCTTCCTGGTCGCACAACCGCCCTGCCCCTTCCTCTGCAGTGCAGCCTGGGAGCTGTAGGCTGCGCTGGGGGAGGAAGGGCGGGGCGGTTGCGTGACCGCCCTGCCCCTTCCTTCCGCAGTGTAGCCTGGGAGCTATAGGCTGCGCTGGGGGAGGAAGGGGTGGGGCGGTTGTGCGACCTGTCTGGGGAGCCATTTCTGAATATTTCCAAAACCAGTTCCTGAATCGTTGTGAATTCTAAACCCACATCTACTTTTTCACATGGGGAAGGAAAAATATTCCTTGTTTGTATCAGAATCCTATCAGTGACATTCAGAGAAGTCAGTTGCACTATACATGGAGAGTCACCTTTTTGGACAATCCAGAATGAATATGTCCAGGTGATTATGGCAAGACCAAAACCACAGTGCCTGTGGAACTGTTGCTGATTGAATAATACATCTAGAACAGCCTGGGAGCTGTAGGCTGCGCTGGGGAAGGAAGGGGTGGGGCGGTCGCGCAACCAGGAAGCTAGCTGCGGGACGAAGGAGCAGTGAAGAGAGGGCACCTCCCAACTCTGCAATAAGGTAACATGCGGAAAAGGCTCAGGAGTGGTGGTGCACAAGCGCAAGCCATGCGCGCGCATCCTCCTGCCCCCTGTTCAGAAAGACTGAAATTGCTCCCCTTCTCTGCTACCAGGAGAACTTCCTGTCTGACGGGCCAGCTTGAGGGGGCGGCGGCAGCACGGGGGAGCAGGCCCCCTCCTCACCACGGCCCCTGCCCCACTCACCACAGAGGGGGCGCTGCGGAAGGGCCGGGGGGGCGCAAGGCGGCTCTTTTCCGGGGGGTGAGCTGTGCCCAGCACAAAAGACAAAGGCGCTGGGATGATTCCTCCCCCCTCTGGCCAGGGTCAACACTCTGGAAACTTTTCCCACATGCCCCCCCCAGCGAAAACGGGAGCAAAGCAGAAGCAGAGCCGGGGGGAGTTCTCGGAGTTTTTTCCCAGGGGAGACACGCGGCTCCTCTTCCCTCCCTGTCTGCCCCCCATTCCTGGCTGGCGAGGCGGCCTTTGCCGAGGGGGAGGCATTGTAAATAATAAATAAATAATGTTATGGTTGGGGGTCACCACAACATGAGGAACTGTATTAAAGGGTCGCGGCATTAGGAAGGTTGAGAACCACTGATTTAGATAGATTTAGATTTGTGATGAAAGTAACTAATAAGCAGCGAGATTTTTATATTCTTAGTACTTTGGAGTCAAATGGTTAGTGCTTATGCTTAGTTTACTATTCGCTACTTGCAGCATGGGTGGAAATCAATTTTTAGTTATATATAGTTAGTTTACAAGTCTATATGTAGTTTATTTTGATTGATTGCAGCAATTTGTTTTTTGTAGTTGTGGTTTTGTGTGATTGTTTATGCTTGTCATTGTGTTTCTTTTTATTTTTTATTATCAATAAAAATCATAAAAAGTAAAAAGAGAGAGAGGGATTGAGGGAGAGATTCTGTATCTGTAACATTAACTTTACAAAGTTTCAGATCTACTGTTCCTTTCACAGGAAGAGTATCAAAGTCTAGTGCTAGGAGAGAAACAGAATGCTGAGTCCTAAATATTGTATCATAACCTCAGAATTCTCCTTGATAAAAGAGAGCTGGAGAACCACAACTTTCTCTTTGATATGAATGGGGTTGAAGAAACTTTATTCTTTTTTTTTCTTTTTTCTTTTAAAGATTTAATTCCATTTCTACCTGGTTCTTTTCATTAAAAAAAAATGAAATCTTTATTTTCTGTAGTTATGCACATGGCTTTAAATCTTGTGAATGCTGCCTTTGCCAATTTTCAAATTAATAAGGAAGTAAATGTGAAAGCAGTGGTTAGGTACTTTACAGTGGCCTTAGTAGTCAAGCTAGGGTACCTAAAACAAACCTAAAACAAATCACAGTACAGAACACATAATTATTGCTAGGTTAAAAAAAAAGAGTTGTGTAAGAAGAGAAACACACCCCACCTCCTTTAGGAAACAATTTTACGTGAATGAAAGTGTGGAAAGTGTGGAAATAAGAATTATAAATTCTTATTGGACATTATTTTAGAGAAGAAAAATAACAGATGTAGTTTAAATAGCTTCTTCCATGAATTTGAAAACATTTGCAAGAATTAAGGTGCATCAAATGGAGAATGAATGAAAATAAATGTGAGAGTAGGAAATGTGTTTGTAAAATTGCGGGTGGAAAATAAATCCTAAGAAGTATGAAATAAAATTAAAGAAAATGGCATGAGGAATCTTAAATTTGAGACTTAATGGATGTATTTGGTGGATGGAATATAGCGCACACTTTTGGAAAGGTGTCATATAGCCAAGTTGCTTTTTGATTCTCTAACAGTGGATCACCCAATGCTATGTAGCAAACTATTTTTAAGCTGGGAAGACTTTCAGGGAAAATTTGGGGGGATGGTATTTTTCAAGGGAAGCAGTTGAAGGTACAAAATTCTGTATGTCCATATCCTGTGGTTCCTGTCTATAATAAACTATTGGAACATTTGTTCTGGACTAATAATATGGATGAGTTGTGAAACTATTAAAAAGAATAATGCATTTTAAAAAAACCCCGCTGAGTTGTTGTCAGACCAGTAATCAAAAGCAAGCCTGCTGTGGTGATAAACTTCAGAAGTCTTTTGTAGAAACCTCTGAATTCTTCTAATCATACTTGGAAAATATTGAATTGAACACCTTCTCTGATGCATATGGATCTACTGTTGTTTTCTTGTCAAAACTGTTCTTTTTGCATTTTTATAAAAAGATTGGGAGGTTCTCATTTTTGAAACCATAGGAATTACAAATAATGGATTGCCGGATAACAAGTGGAAATTATTTGAACAGAAAGAAAAACCAGATCTGCTTAAAAATATAGTATTGGAACCAGGAAGCTGTGTGGTTGAAACCTGCCAGTTTTCAGGATATAAAATCTTGACTGTAAAACCAAATAGTAACGTTTTATGTCAGACTGCTACTTTTGAATGTTAGACATAATTTCAAAATCCCAAAAGATTATGTCGCAGATGATGTCTCTGAATGTTGACTTGTATGGCTGTTTTCAAGCCACTTGAAAGTACCCAGCAGCAACTAAGAAGCAGTAAACTAGAAAGCTTCCTTTAGTTATACTCCATACCATAACTGTGGATGTCAATGTTTCTTTTGCTGAATCAAGAAAACATAAAATCTATGCAAAAAAGAAATGGAAAGTCAACAAAAACATTCAGAATTGCATATTTTACATTTAGTTTACTCTAATTTCAGTTTTGGGTTTCAGCAATAAAATCATATTGACATGCCTTTTTAATTTTCATGGCAAATTGTATACCCTTTTTCTCTAAAGCTGTCTTTTACATTTTTTCTTTTTTTACTTTAGTAGTACTTTATGAAAGACTTAAATATTTAATTAATCTAAAATGCGTATATTCATTGCGAAATACTTTGAACATATTTGTGTGTATGTGTAGACACAATTTATTTAGATTCTATTGCTCAGTAAAAAAAGATTTAGTATAGAGTCTTCACATTCTCTAGGGTTAGGGGCACAGGACCCATGTGAAAATGAAAAAAATGTGAATAGCTCTAGGCTCTCCCAAACCATATTTAACACACAAAAAAAGTGTGATCACCATATTCAACCCACTGTGGATTCCTCTGAGGCATCAAGATTCGCTCATAAGGCAGAAGTGGATGGCTGGTGGGGCTTAACTGCCACCTCTACTGCTGCCTCACACCATTTTTAATATGGACCTACTAGCCTTGTTTGCAGTTTCTCAGTCTCACGGGGCTTGCAGTCCCTATTAAAAATGGCATAGAGCAGCAGCAGAGGTGACAGCAAATAATCCGTGAATAATCAAATCTGCAAAAGTGAAACCTGCAAATGTGGAGGGCTGACTGTACTTGCAATTCTTTAATCTTTTTCATTAGTAGCTGATTGAATATGCTTATTTGTTATGTTTTGTTTTCTAGAATACCCTTTTTAATTGCATTAACAGAAATGAAAGTAAGTATATTTTTGAAAAAAGTCATTTCCTTTCTTTCTGTTTTTAAGGCTTGCTTACTTTTCAGAAAAGTTTATTTCTTTTCTATTTTTTTTAAATAAAGAAACAGTGTAACATTGTTTATATTTCAGTTCTTCAAAATGGCTACTATGATAAAATTCAGAGGAAATGCCATGTATTTCCTGCATACATCTTAGGCATCTTGGCATGGACACACTGAATGTTTTAGCCAAGTGTGGAAATTTGCAGTCAGTTGTACTTAAGATCAAAAGTTCTGCAAGATTTTTCTCACTTCTAAGTGTTGTTTGTAATGATTGTTCTGTTTCCATATTTCACCCTAGTGGGATCAGTTTGTTGCAGTTATGCTGGTCATCACACCAACTGTCGGGAATACTGCCAAGCAATCTTTCGAACAGATTCTTCTCCAGGTCCTTCCCAAATAAAAGCTGTTGAAAGTTACTGTGCCTCTGTTAGCCCGCAGTTAATTCATTGTGTGAATAACTATACACAGTCCTATCCAATGCGAAACTCCACAGATAGTAAGTATAGGAAAAAATAAAATATGGCTCACAAAGTGCGCAGAACCGGTCTGGGGATGTACATATCTGTAGTGTAAGAATTAATTGTCCATTAATTTATGTATTGCATTCTAATTTAGGTAGTTTATCAAATTGTATGGAGTCTAAAAATCCATGCAATCTTTATATATACT
Organism: Iguana delicatissima; assembly: GCA_948472985.1. NCBI lineage: Eukaryota > Metazoa > Chordata > Lepidosauria > Squamata > Iguanidae > Iguana > Iguana delicatissima. The sequence goes on from CAOKZL010001062.1 coordinate 293,619, forward strand.
TTTAAATCTAGGACAATAAAGAACTAGATTCTCCTGAGGGCAGGCGGTGTAACGATGCGGTACAGCGCATGTTTTGCTAGCAAAAGTGTCAGGTGTCTACTGTAATACCTAGTATTCGGTATAATTTGTAGAATCTCTCTGTAGAGCTGACTTGGTGGGAGGCTGTCTCCTGTGTTTTTTTCTATTGTTTTTAATTAACTGCAGTATATTTGCATTTTTGTACAGGGTAGCATAAGACATAAATTTATAACTTTAGTGTCATGTTATTCTTCTAATGCAAAGCAGGTAAATTTTATGGCATAAATACTGAACGATCTAAAAAAAATGCTGAAGGATCTGTTAGAATTGGAGGAGACTCGTACTGTGTTATGGATAATAAACTAAATACTTCAGCTAAATAAAAGGGGCAAGATAATAAAGGGTATGAAATACTCTCACTCCTACAAAAATATGAATTAGTTGATGCCTGGAGTAACCGATACCCAAAAGAAAAGGACTATGCATATGATTCAGGTAGACATTCTAGCTATTCCACAATAGACTTTGTATTGGAAAATATTATGCCTGCATATTTTTTTAAAAAAAATTGTGGAAGTATTATGTTTTGGCCATTCACTAACTATTGCATTGTAAAGTAAAAAAAGAAAAAAAAAGAATATAATTTGTGGGAAAATAAAGCTAAATAAGCAAATAATTGGAAAAATAAATGAAAACATTTTAAAAGTGTACAAATCAAATTTTATAGCAGGTAAAATCTTTATAATTTATAATTATATTGGTTTTGTATTATATTGATTATATTGATTTATAATTATATTGATTTATAATCAATGTCAAATATAATCAATCTCTAGGCTTTGGTGTACTTAGCCTAGAGATTTATTTTGAAACATTTCAACTTATGCAAATGACTAAATACATAAAATCTGAGTCCTTAGTAGCTTGGATGCAAATAGGAAAAAAAATGGTGTTATTCTGACATAGATATATTTTCATCTAAATTAAAGAAACTGTGTTAAAAAAAACCCCTCAAATCTGTTTACAGAGATGTCCAAAAATGTGATTTAAATAGGAAAAATTCCTAGCACCATCACTTTTATGTCCCTTTCCAGAGTATCCTGCATTCAAAAAGAAAGATAAATGCAATCAATATAAAGAATGGTGAGATAAAGGAATATATACAATGAAGGTCAGCCTATGCAGGACACTTACATAAGAATAAGCTTAGATTGACAGATCCTACTTGATCCTAGCTACAATTAGCACAAATAAATCGTTTTCTCAATAAGTAGAACAGAAAATCCTTCACCTTCAACTTTGAAAAATACTCGTGGGAATGATAAAAATAAAACAACTGGGCAACATTCAAGATTATATCAAATATTGTAACAGGAGAAGTTTGGAAAATCAAAAGACTGAAAATTGTATGGCAGTCAGATTTGGGAGCAGAATTATTAGAAAAACAATGGGATACAATTTGGACAACTTGACTCTATATATCTGCCCTGGCTTAAGAAAATGTATTAAAAATAATTCAGAAATGATATTACTGATCACTCAAACGCTACAAAAATAATAGGAAATTATCAAAGCTGTGCTGGAGAGGATATGGTAAAATAAGAGATTGACAATAGATGTGGCTAAACTCCCTAAAAGAGTAAATTTCTGGGGGGGGGAAATCAGGTTGGATAGGTGAAATGCTAGGTCAAAGAATACATTAGAGAAGCACTGTTGTCAATTTCCTTGTTTGAAAATGAAAATGAAAAATTACCGGATAAAAGATACTGTTAGCATTGCTAAGTGCAGTAAGATTAGATATAGTAAAATCAAGCAAAGCATTGCAGGATCTTTTAGTGCAAAAGTGGATAGAGTGTGCTTTGTAGTACTATCAGAAAAGCTAACATAAAATCCTCCATATCTGTGGATTCTGTATTCACAGATTCAACCAACCACAATATGAAAATACATATTAAAAAGCAAACTTTGATTTTGTCATTTTATGTTAAGGATGGCATTTTACTACACCATTGTACATAATGGGACTTGAGCATCTACAAATTTTGGTATCCACAGAGAGTCCTAGGACTAAACCCTAATGGATAGCAAGGGCCCACTGTATATTGTAGGTCCCCCATATCTATGTTAGATACATTCCCAGAGTTATCATGGATGGCCAAAAAATTCAAATAATACCAGATGCTATATTTTGATGCCCAGGCTGGGTGAGACAGTGAGAGAGAGAGGCAGCACCATCACTTGGCTCCTCCTTCTTTTCTGCCTGCCTGCCACTCGTTCCCACAGGGTTTGGCAAACAGATTCCTCCCTGGGTGCCAAATCTGGTGGGGGGCCTGGCTATGCAGAGCTGTGTACCTCTCGGCCAAAGGAGTGTCTGTCTCCTTCCTTGGTGAGAGAGGTTCAGGGGGACAGCTTGACAAAGCCATGTACCTCTCTTGGCAGAGGAAGCAGTCCCCCTAAATTGTTGGCTGAGAGAGGCATGGGAAACCTGGTTGCACTGAGCCACGCAGCTCTCCTGGCCAAGAAGGGAGCCGGCAGTCCTTCCTCAGCTGAGAGAGGCACGGCAGGCCTGGCTGTGTGGAGCCACATATCTCTCTTGGCTGAGGAAAGAGATGGACACTCCATCCTCGGTTGAGAGGGACACATGGTTCTGGGCAGCAGGGTCTCCTGCCAGATTTTGCCCCCAGGGAGGGGGCTGCTTTGTGGAGCTCAGCGCAACCAGCTTGGTTCCCTGTTGCCCTTGCATTTGTTCATTGGATCATGGGTAAGTGAAACCATGGATACTGGTCCAGGAGATACAGGGGAACTACTGTAAAATGAGATTAGCAAGAGGAGAAGCTGAAGAAGATACATTTGAATAAATTTGTAAATTGTTTATTACTTATGTTATTCATGCGAATTCTGAATTTCATCCATCATCAGATCAAATCTTCTCTTGGAAGAATGTTTTTTGAATATTTAGAACAATACACAACCCAATTGCTAATACTATGATGTGTTAGATGTATAGTGATAGAAAGTGATGTATATTTGGCTTAATAACTAGGATAGAGAGGTGGGAGGAAGGGGAAGAGGGAACTGAATGTTGTAATATTTTTGTGGTGATTTGATATTGTTACATAAATCTAACTACTTGGTAAATTACAGTATTTATCTTTCCTTTGCTATTAGGTTTATACTGCTGTGATAGAGCAGAAGATTATGCCTGCCAAACAGCTTGTAAAAGGATTCTGATGACAATGAAAACAGAACTTGAAATTGTGGATGCACTTATTGACAGCTGTAAAACAATGCCTCTTCCGCAGGATCCCCTCTGGCAGTGCTTCTTGGAGAGCTCAAGATCTATTCACCCTGGAGTCACATTACATCCTCCACCTTCAACAGGCCTAGATGGTGCTAAATTGCACTGCTGTTCCAAAGCAAATACTTCCATGTGCAGGTCAGTATATTTCCCTTTGTTTCCAGCTCTTGCTAATTGTTGCTGAGAAAAACCTTTTTGAATTTCCATAGACATTTGTTAATTGATGTGCATATGCACTTGTTTGGGTAGCTTGCACTATTAGAGACCTAGGCCTGTTGAGGCTTTTTGGTCATGCATGTCAGGGCCTCGGGCGTTGCCGCGCTGGCGGGCGCTGCGGAGGCCGCCGCTGCCGTTACTTCCGAGGAGGAGGAGGCGGGGCCGGGCCCGTTGGAGGTCGCAGCCGACAACGGGGGCCGCGCGGCTGCGGCGGAGGGTTCCGCCGCCAGGGGGATCTTCGGACGCCGCGGCGGACGCAGATCCCAGCGAGGGTCTCCCCGGCGTGACGGAGGCCGCTGCCGCCGCCGAGGATCGGCCCGGCGCTGCGGAGGCCGCCGGCCCGGCTCCCGGGCCGCGGGGCGTGGCGGACGAGGACCCGCGGGAGGAGGTGGGCCCCGGGCCCGATCCCGGGGCACCGCCTACTCGCGAGGCTGCCTCGGAAGAGGCTGAGGCCGCCGCGCCGACGACGACTTCCAGCGGTGGCGGCGGCTCAGGAGGCCAGCCGCTGCTCTCGGCGGCTGCAGGAGAAACACCTGGGGCCAGGAGCTCCCAGCTGTAGCACAGCTGCGAGCCCGGCCACGTGCTCGGCGCGGATTGGCCGTGGCCCGGTCCGCAGGCCTTTAGGCAGGCGTGGGGCTGGGGAAGGCACGGAGCAACAACCGTCAGCTTCCCGTGCGTCTGTCGCCCGTGCCTTGTTCCAGTCCAGCCCGTGTCCGCGTTCCGCTGCCCAGCTCTACCAAGACCCTACCCTGCGTTAAAGGTGCAGTAACCATTTTGTGTTCGGGGTGAGGCAACCCCTTGTTATTTCCGTTGACGCCTGCTATTAAGGCAAACCTCAGTTCAAGGCCCCTTGCTGGCTGCAGCGCCCCTGTGGGACTGATTGGGACGCTGCTGGCGGCCGCCTCCGGCCTGGCCCCTGCTTGACGTCAGCCCGCGCTGACAGATTGTTGCTCCGTCACCCGGTCAAGCAGGATGGAAGGGGAGAACGCCGCGCTGAAGGCCCAGCTGGCCGCCCAGGCCCAGGAGAACCAGGGTCTGCATGCTCACGTGGACCAGCTCTCCCATGTCCTGCAGGCCCTGCAGTTCCAGGTTGGCCAGCTGCAGGAAGCACGGCCCTGCCAGCGCCCAAGATCCCCATGGCGGTGCCGCCACGCTTCACGGGAGAGCCCTCTGAGCTGGAGACGTTCGTGGCCGGCTGCCGGCTGTATATACAGGTCCGTGTCCAAGACTTTCCCAACGAGCGGGCCCAGGTGGCTTTCATGATCAGCCTGCTCTCTGGGATGCCGGCCAAATGGGCCACGCCTCTGCTCCGCCAGAATAGCGGCATCCTGGATGACATGGCCGCGTTCCTGCAGGCTTTCCGGGCGGTGTGGGGGGACCCGGTGCAGGCTGAGACGGCCAGCCGCCAGCTGTGCCAGCTGCAGCAAGGCCGGGGTACGGTGCGGGACTATACCACCACATTCCGCCTGCTGGCGCAAGACCTGGCCTACAACGACCCCGCCCTCCAAGATCAGTACTGGGCCAGCCTCTCGGCCGAGATCTGGATGAACTGGCCCGCAGTCCCCGCCGGAGACGTTGGAGGTGTTAATCCAGCAGGCCCTCCGGATAGACGGGCGCCTGGAGGCCCGAAGGCAGGCCCATCGGGTGGGCTCCACCAGCGCCCGGACCTGGACACCGGCTCCTCGGGAGGCCCTGCCCAGCCAGCCAGGGACAGGCGCCTCCACCAGCGGAGTCAGTGATGAAGAACCCATGCAGCTCGGGGGGGCGCGGCCCCGCCTGACCGCCGAGGAGAAGGAGAGGCAGCGGCGGGCGGGTCTGTGTCTGTACTGCGGCCTGGGAGGTCACTTCGCTTGCGTGTGTCCTTCGAAGTCCGCCGTCCCAGGGGCTCTGGGAAAAGCCAACCCCCAGGTCTAGAGGGCCTGCGAGGCCTGGGGGAACCCGGAGGCGGGACAGACGCAGACGCCTCGGCGCGACGACGAGACCCGCTGCTGGTGACCGCAGCATTGTGCTATGGCGAGGCACAGCCCATCCCCGTAGGGGCCATGATCGACTCCGGGGAGTCCAATAACTTCCTGGACCTCCAGTTTGCCCAGGACCACCAGATCCCATTGGTGCCGCTGCCAGAGCCACGGCCGGTGGAGACCATTGATGGGTGGTTGCTGAAGTCCGGCCCCATCACCCATCAGACGGTCGAGGTGGGTTTTGAGATCCAGGGCCACTACGAGCGGACGAGCTTCTTGGTGGCTGTGGTGCCCTGCTTCCCCGTGGTACTAGGGATGCCCTGGCTCTCGCGCCACAACCCGCACATCTCCTGGGCGCGCGCGAGGTGCTGTTTGCATCTGAGTACTGCCAGGAGCACTGCTGGCCCGAGAAGTTGATGGCTACCTTAGAGACCTCCGGGGCCGGGACATCCGTCGAACTGCCGCAGAAATACTGGGAGTTCGCGGACATGTTCGACCAGAAGGAGGCCGACCGCCTACCCCCGCACCGGGTCTACGACTGCGCTATAGACCTGGTACCGGGGGCCCCCATTCCGGCAGGCCGCATCTACGCGCTCTCGGAGCCGGAGCTGGCAGCCTTGCGGGAGTTCTTGGAGAAGAACCTACGTCGGGGCTTCGTGCGACCTTTCGACCTCCCCGGCCGGGGCGCCGGTGCTGTTCGTCCACAAGAAGTCAGGGGAGCTTTGGCTTTGCAACAACTACCGCGCCCTCAACCGGATCACCATCCGCAACCGCTACCCGCTGCCCTTGATCCCGGAGTTGCTGGAGCGCCTGCGCCATGTGACGGTCTTCACGAAGCTGGACCTCCGCGGGGCCTACAACCTGGTGCGGATCCGGGCCGGTGACGAGTGGAAGACGGCGTTCCAGACCCGGTACGGGCACTATGAGTACACTGTCATGCACTTCGGTCTGTGCAACGCGCTGGTGGTGTTCCAGCACTTCATGAACGACATCTTCTGGGACTACCTGGACCGCTTCGTCATCATCTACCTCGATGACTTCCTGATCTACTCCCCGAATCAGCAGGTCCATGAGACACATGTGCGCGCCGTGCTGCGGCGGCTGCGGGAGCACCGCCTGTACGCCAAGCTCGAGAAGTGTGCTTTCAATCTCGCGGAAGTTGACTTCTTGGGCTACCGCGTGTCTCATCGGGGAGTAGAGATGGATCTGGCAAAGGTGGAGGCCATTGTGTCCTGGCAGTCCCCAAGGAGTCGCAAGGATGTGCAGCGGTTCCTGGGGTTCGCCAACTTTTACCGGAAGTTCATTGCCGACTACGCGTCGTTGGCCGCCCCCATCACCCAGGTGCTTCACGGCAAGGCACCGTTCCAGTGGACCCCCGAGGCCCAGCAGGCGTTCTACCGGCTGAAAACCCGCTTCACCACGGAGCCCATCCTGCAGCATCCCGACCCCAGGTGGCCCTTCGTCCTGGAAACCGACGCCTCGGATGTCGCGGTTGGGGCGGTCCTGCTGCAGAACTCGGGTCCGGAAGGGGAGCTCCGACCGTGTGCCTACCACTCCCGGCAGCTGACTCCTCCTGAGCGGAACTACACCATCTGGGAGAAGGAGCTCCTGGCGGTCAAGGCAGCATTCGAGGCCTGGCGGCACCTCCTGGAAGGCGCGTTGCACCCGGTACAGGTGCGGACTGACCACCGCAACCTGGAGTACCTGCAGACCGCCCGGAATCTGACGCCGCAGCAGATACAGTGGGCCCAGTTCTTCTCCCGGTTCCACTTCCAGCTGCAGTACGTGCCCCGGGCCTGCAACCGGCGCGCAGACGCCCTGTCCTGAAAGCCTGAGTACGCCGCCGCCCCAGAGCCAGAGAGCCGCTCGATCCTGCGTCCTGAGAACTTCGCGGTGACCGTGGACATGACGACCCTGGCGGAGCGGATCCGGGAGGCCCAGGCCCGGGAGCCACCCCAGGGGACCCTGCACCTGGGGGACGCCGCCTCCCCGTGGTCGGAGCAGGGGGGGCTACTCTACCATCGCGACTGGCTCTTCGTGCCCCCCGGCCCCTGTCGCGAGGAAGTGCTGCGCCTCTGCCATGACGGAAGGCCTGCGGGGCACTTCGGCCTGTACAAGACCCTGCACCTCGTGACCCGGGAGTTCTGGTGGCCCAGGGTGCACGGGGACGTCGACCGGTACGTCCGCTCCTGTCCCGTGTGCCGCTGCGCCAAGGACCCGACGGAGAGGCCCTCGGGGCTGTTCCAGCCGCTTCCGACCCCCGCAGGCCCCTGGCGGACCATCTCCATGGACTTCATCACCGAGCTCCCTCCGTCCAAGGGTCACACCGTCATACTGGTGGTGGTGGACCTCCTTACGAAGATAGCGCACTTCGTCCCATGTCTGGCGCTAACTTCCGCGAAGGAGACGGCACGCCTCGTCCTGGAGCACGTCTTCCGGTTGCACGGCCTCCCTGAGGGGATCGTGACCGATCGAGGGGCGCAGTTCACCGCCCGGTTCTGGCAGTGTCTGTTGCGGCAGCTGGACATCGAACCCTGGTTGTCATCAGCCCACCACCCGCAGACTGACGGCCAGACCAAGCACACCAATGCCACGCTGGAGCAGTACCTGCGGTGCTACAGCTGCTACCAGCAGGACGACTGGGTCAACCTCCTGCCGTGGCCGAATTTGCGTACAACAACGCCGTCCATGTCTCCACCCAGCAGTCCCCGTTCCTGGCCAACTACGGCTTCCACCCGCGGTGATTCCCGCCGGTCGGGGCGCCTTCCGCGGTGCCCGCCGCGGACTGATGGCTCCAGGAGTTGCGGGCCATCCAGGAGCTACTGCGGGAGCAGCTGGAGCGTGCTAAGGAGGCGTACAAGCGGGGAGCAGACCGGCACCGGCAGCCAGGGCTGCCTCTGCGGGTCGGGGACCGTGTCTGGCTCTCCACGCGCTTCCTCCCGCCTGGGCGCCCTAGCCGCAAGCTGGTTGCCCGGTACATAGGCCCTTTTGTCATCCGGGCCCAGGTAAATCCCGTGGCCTTCCGGCTCCAACTCCCGCGCAACCTGCGGATCCACCCGGTATTTCACAGGTTGCTGCTCCTGCCAGCCACGGGGGTGCGACCGGACACCGGCCCTGGAGTCCCGCCGGCTCCAGTGCTCGTTGGCGGTGAGGAGGAGTCCGAGGTGGCTGGGATCCTCGACTCCCGCCAGCGGCACGGCTGCCTACAGTACTTGGTAGACTGGCGAGGGTATGGTCCAGAGGAGCGCTCCTGGGAGGACGCAACAGACGTCCATGCGCCGCGGTTGGTGCAGGCCTTCCATCACCGCTACCCGGCGAAGCCTCAACCCCCGCGAGGTGGGGGGGCGCCCCTGGGGAGGGGAGTGATGTCAGGGCCTCAGGCGTTGCCGCACCGGCGGGCGCCGCGGAGGCCGACGCCACTGTTACCTCCGAGGAGGAGGAGGCGGGACCGGGCCCGACGGAGGTCGCAGCTGACAACGGGGGCCGCGCGGCCGCCACGGAGGGTTCCGCCGCCGGGACGCCGCGGTGGACGCCGATCTCAGCGAGGGTCTCCCCGGCGTGACGGAGGCCGCCGCCGAGGATCGGCCCGGCGCTGCGGAGGCTGCAGCCCGGCTCCCGGGCCGTGGGGCGCGGCGGATGAGGACCCATGGGAGGAGGCGGGCCCGGCCCGATCCCGGGGCACCACCTACTCGCGAGGCTGCCTTGAAAGAGTCTGAGGCCGCCACCGCCGCTGTTCTGGTGGCGGCGGCGGAGGCTCAAGGAGGCCAGCCGCCGCTCCCGGCGGCTGCAGGAGAAACACCTGGGGGCGGGGAGCTCCCAGCTGTAGCACAGCTGCGAGCCCGGCCACGTGCTTGGCGCGGATTGGCCACGGCCCGGCCCGCAGGCCTTTTTAGGCAGGCGCGGGGCTGGGGAAGGCACGGAGTAACAACCGTCGGCTTCCCGTGCGTCTGTCGCCCGTGCCTTGTTCCAGTCCAGCCCGTGTCCGTGTTCCGCTGCCCGGCTCTACCAAGACCCTACCCTGCGTTAAAGGTGCAGTAACCATTTTGTGTTCGGGGTGAGGCAACCCCTTGTTATTTCCATTGACGCCTGCTGTTAAGGCAAACCTAAGTTCAAGGCCCCTTGCTGGCTGCAGCGCCCCTGTGGGACTGATTGGGACGCTGCTGGCGGCCGCCTCCGGCCCGGCCCCTGCTTGACCTCAGCCCACGCTGACACTTCCTCCCAAAGTTTGTGTTGGCTTTCCACCTCAACCAAGACATAATCATCCCTGCTTTCATGCAGAACCCATTGACAGATCTGGAACATAGCTTCTACTGCTTGGATATTCACCATTCTCTTGCATTCTGTGTGTAGCACACAACTGAGTTTAGAAAATCTCAGCAGCTTTTTCTCTGCTACTCCTCGACCAAGAAAGGCTTTCCTGTTTCCTCACTGAGACTTTCCAAATGAGTGGCCTCCATCATCAGACTGTCCTACGAACTGGCAGGCAAGCAGCCCCTTGTGCAGCTCATACTGCCATGTCTGTGGCAGCCTCAACTTTCCTCTGAGGAGTACCACTGCATAAGATCTGCAGAACTGCTACCTGGTCCCAGCCATCAACCTTCATCTTGCAGTACAGAGTGGACAATAGGATGATTTTCCTCTGTGGCGTGATACTCCCACCTCCTGTGGTTGGTAGCTCGCTATTCTCCCATTTGTTTGAGCCACAGAGACTACAAAGAAGAAGAAGAAAAGGTTGCTTACCTATCACCGTGGTTCTTCAAGTGGTCATCTGTCCTGCCCTGCCCTACCCACCCCCTTCATGTCCTACCTTGTCCTTTGGTCCTTTGACTGCTGCCTCAGGTAGCCATGGAACTGTGGTTTTGGGCTGGAAGGCACCTAATATAGCCTCAGGGACAGAGAGCAGGGTTACCACTAAAACACTAGTCTTAGGGCTCTAGAATTTTCTGAGCAGCATACTGCAGTATACTGTGCAGATGCAGATGACCCATTTGTGTGAATTCACAGATGATCACTCAAAGAACCACAGTTACAGGTCAACAACCTGTTCTTTTCAAGCGCTAAGGATACCCTGTTCTGTTTTATGGTCTCCTCACTCAGGCTATCTTTGTGTCAGGGACGTTTATGTGAACCTTTAAAAAGGATCTCTCCCTTCAGTATCAGGTTTATTTGGTATCAGGTGGAACCAGCGGATCAGGTCACACATTTTTTTTCTTTATCATTTCTGGGGCTATACCTTTTTTTAGTCTATGAAATATAGGTGGAGACAGTGGTGGTAATGAGAGTCCAAAATGCAAGCCAGTTCACTTTCACCTTCTCTTTCCATGGTTAGTGAATGTTGGAAACACTGGAAAGCCAGTGGAATGCATAGAGTATAGCAGAAGGACATTAGCAGTGAATCCAGCATGTTTTTGCCTCTCTGTGTTTTAAAAGGCTGTGTTTCCTAAATATTGTTACACATATTTAGAAAAGAGTTCATCTTAATTTTACCCCATGTGTTTGGTTTCTTCTTTAGAGATTTGTGCACTAAACTTTACAGCAGCAGCTGGGGCAATACACAGACCTGGCAAGAATTTGATCGCTTTTGTGAGTATAATCCAGTTGAAGTTTCCATGTTGACCTGTTTGGCAGATGTACGTGAACCTTGTCAGCTGGGCTGTAGAAATCTCACCTACTGCACTAATTTTAATAACAGGTAGGAAAGGTGCTCTAATATTTTCCCCAGTAAAATACATTATCTTTGAGTGAAATGTCACAGATGATTTGCTTGCTGAGGGGAGGCTGAGGAGAAGCAAATTGAAAGGTTTTCTTTCATTTGAACGTGAGCAGATTAAAAGGGAATATCACCTAATCCATTTTACATTCAATGTATTCTTTGTGACTGAGAATTTCATATATGTGTCTGAATTTCATGGAATGTGAGTAGTGGTTATTTATCTCTGTATCAAGCAATCAGATTACAAAGTTGTCATTTCTGATTATGACTTTTTTAAAATTTTACATTCGTATTTTAAAATTCAAATAAAAACATGACACAAAATTACTATTTAAATTGCAGATTCTACAGTTCAGATCAGAGAGGGCAACATGTAGCCCATGCAATGTTGTTGGACTACAACTCCCAGTATCTTTTATTATTGGCCATGCCAGCCAAGGCTGGTGAGAGTTGCCATTGAACAACAACTGGAGAACTACATGTTCCCTATTCCTGACTTAGGTGAATGAATTCATGTTTGGTTTTGTGTTTCTGTGGTGTGCATTCTAATATATTCTAATGATTAAATATTTAAAAGGCTGTCTTTTTGAAAGGAGTACTAATTATGTGGTGAAGTACCATTACATTTACTTCTCGCATCTCTACAGAATACAGACTTTTAATTAGCCATTCCCTTATTGTTTGGTGTGGTGGATGTTTCTAAATGCTTACCAACATTTTTGTTTAAATTCTTGAAATTTCATTATACTTTGAATGTCTTTTTCCAGACAAGTAACCAAAATTAACAAGGATTCTGTTAAAGTATTTCATGTGATTCCTTATACACCAGGGTCGTGTATAATACGAGGGATCCACTCAGGGATCCTAAGAGTTATACAGTTTTCACATATACTATGGAACCACCTTTACCCCTACTGCTAGTCAGATTGAGATTATTGATGAGATTGAGACTGAGATTATTGATTGATCATCTCAAGTGTCTCTACACTAATGCACAGAGCATGGGGAATAAGCAAGATGAACTCCAACTCTTAGTACAACAAAATAAATATGATTTAATAGGCATCACTGAAACCTGGTGGGATGAATCTCATGATTTAAATGTAGGAATAGGGGGGTATAACTTATTTCGCAGAAATAGATCAAACAAAAAAGGAGGAGGAGTAGCCTTATATGTCAAGGATGTTTTCGACTGTGAAGAGATCCAGGACTTAAATCTGGGAAGCCAAGTTGAGAGCATCTGGGTGAGAATTAAGGGAGTGAGAAACAATAAGGATGTGATTGTAGGGGTTTGCTATAGGCCTCCAGGCCAGCCTGAGGACTTGGATGAGGCCTTCTTGGAACAGATGACCACACATTCAAAAAGGAGAGATGCCCTGTTAATGGGAGATTTCAATTACCCTGATATTTGTTGGCAGTCAAATTCTGCAAAGACCGCAAGGTCCAACAGGTTCCTTGCTTGCTTTGCAGACAATTTCATGGTTCAGAAGGTGGAAGAGGTGACAAGGGGATTGGCTATTTTAGATCTGATCCTGACCAACAGAGATGACCTAGTTGATGTGGTGGAGGTGGTGGGATCCTTAGGAGGATGGACCATGCTCTTTTGGAGTTTGTCATTCAGTGGGAAGGAGAAGCCGAGTAGCCAGACACGCGTCCTAAACTTTAAGAAAGCTGATTTCTCTAAACTTAGGGAGTTACTTGCTGAAATCTCGTAGACAAGAATACTAAAAGAGAAGGGAGTTCATGATGGATGGGAGTTTCTTAAAAGTGAGATCCTGAAGGCACAATTGAAAACTGCCAGTAAGCAGGAAAAATGGCAGGTCTCTAAAGAAACCGGAATGGTTGACGAAAGAACTCTCAGCTGAGCTAAGTGTTAAAAGAAACATGTACAGGAAATGGAAGAATGGTGAAACCACCAAAGAGGAATTCAAGGAAATAGCCAGGAGATGTAGGGAGAAGGTCAGAAAAGCTAAAACGCAGAATGAACTCAGGCTTGCCAGAGACATGAAAAACAATAAAAAGGGCTTTTTTAGATATGTCCACAGCAAAAGGAAAAACAAGGAAATGACAGGATCACTGCGTGGAGAAGATGACCAATTAATAATGGGGGGAAGTGAGAAGGCAGAACTACTCAATACCTTCTTTGCCTCAATTTTCTCCCAAAAGGATAGAAGTACCCGACCTGGGGTGTGGGGAGCAGGTGAACAAGTGAGGGAAGTGCAGCACAGAATAAATAAAGAAGTAGTACAGGAATATCTCGCTAAACTAGATGAATTCAAGTCTCCAGAGCCAGATGAATTACATCCAAAGATATTGAAAGAACTGGCAGAACTCATTTCTGAACCACTTGCAGCAATCTTTCAGAACTCTTGGAGAACAGGAGAAGTCCCAGCAGACTAGAGGAGCACAAATGTCATCCCCATCTTCAAGAAGGGGAAAAAAGAGGACCCAAATAATTATCGTCCAGTCAGCCTGACATCAGTACCCAGAAAGATCCTGGAGCAGATCATTAAGCAGTCAGTTTGTAATTACTTAGAAGGCAATGCAGTAATCACTAAAAGTCACATGGATTTCTCAGAAATAAGTCATGCCAGATTAATCTTTTCTCTTTTATGATAGGGTTACAAGCTTGATAGATAAAGGGAATGCTGCAGACGTAGCATATCTTGATCTCAGTAGGGCTTTTGTCAAAGTTCCCCATGACATTCTTGCAAAGAAACGAGTAAAATGTGGGCTGGGCAGAGCTACTGTTGGGTGGATTTGTAATTGGCTGACTGACTGTACCCAAAGGGTGATCACCAATTGCTGCTTTTCATCCTGGAGAGAAGTGACTAGTGGGGTGCCACAAGGTTCTGTCCTGGGCCCAGTGCTATTCAACATCTTCATCAATGACTTCGATGAAGGAGCAGAGGGCATGCTGATCAAATTTGCAGATGATACCAAATTAGGAGGGGTTGCTAATATACCAGAGGACAGGATCAAAATTCAAAATGACTTTGACAGATTGGAGAGCTGGACCAAAGCTAACAAAATGAATTTCAACAGAGAGAAATGTAAGGTCCTGCAGTTAGGCATAAAAAATGGAATGCACAAATATAGGATGAGGGACACGTGGCTGGATAGCAGTACACGTGAAAGGGGTCTAAGAGTCTTGGTGGACCACAAGCTAAATATGAGTCTTCAGTGTGATGTGGCAGCCAAGAAAACCAACGCAATTCTTCGTTGCATCAATAGGAGTATGGTGTCTAGATTGAGGCAGGTAATGGTACTGCTGTATGCTGCATTGGTTAGGCCTCATTTGGAATACTGTGTCCAGTTCTGGGCACCTCAGTTCAGGAAGGATATGAACAAGCTGGACCATGTCCAGAGGAGGGTGACCAAAATGGTGAAGGGTCTGGAAGCCATGCCCTGTGAAGAACAGCTTAGGGAGCTGGGTATGTTTAGTCTGCAGAAGAGAAGATTAAGAGGGGACGTGATAGCCATGTTTAAATATTTGAAGGGATGTCATGTTGAGGAGGTAGCGGGCTTGTTCTCTCCTGCTCCAGAGACTAGGGCAAGGAGCAATGGATTCAAGCTGCAGGAAAGGAGTTTCCACTTGAACCTCAGGAAGAACTTCCTCACGGTCAGAGCTATCTGGCAGTGGAGTATGCTGCCTCAGAGTGTGGTGGAGTCTCCTTCTTTGGAGGTTTTTAAGCAGAGACTGGATGGCCATCTGTTGGGAATGCTTTGATGTATGTTCCTGCATAGAAGGGGGTTGGACTGGATGGCCTCTGGGGTTTCTTCCAACTCTATGATTCTATGGGGCCTTCAACAAGGACATGGCAGTGGATGTGGATGTGGATGTGCCAACCCTGCTCTTTCATTTCCACATGAAAGAGCAGGGTTAGCATATACACACACCTGCCATATTCCTGATGAAGGCATCACCAACAATCCCAGCTGGTCAGCAACAAGGGTGTATGCTGACCCTTCTCTCTCTTAATTGGGAATGAAAGGGAAAGATTGGTACACCCTGCCCCCTCCTCACTCTGTGTTCCTGCCAAAGCTGTTGGATGAGGTGGTGGCAATGCCAACAATTTCAGGCTGTCCAGTGGCTATGGCGGGGACACGGAACAGTGGTGTGTTCATGTGGATCCTGCTCTTTCATTCCCAGATGAGAGAGCAGGATCCGCACACACACACTCTGCTCCATGTCCCTGCTGAAACTGCTGAGTAGCTTATGATTGTTGGCACCATCGCCAACAGTCCCAGGATGGCTGGCAATGGGGAAGTGAGCCGACCTTTGTCTCTTCTTTGGGGATGAAAGCAGGATAGGTACGCCCACATCCTGTTCCATGTCCCTCCTGAAGCAATGGATGACTTGCAGCTGTTGGCACTGCTGCCACCTCCTCCAGTGGCCTTGGAAGGGATACAGAACAGTGTGTGTGTGCCAGTCTTGGTTTTATAATTGAATTGAAACCACACTGAAATGAACTCATGTTCAGTGTGTGGTTATAAATGAAACTACATTGAATGAACTCGTGTTCAGTAGGGGACTACTGTATGTTATTTTACCAAATATAAAACGTTACCTGAAAGCCCATCACAGATGAAATAGATCTGCATTAGCTACTTAATACTTCCAGCATTTCAATTACATTCCTGAATATGTCATATTTAGCTATGCAGTCATCCAAAAATGTCAAAACAATATTTTATACTAGCTTCTTGTATTGATAAATTTAACAAAATTTCCTTAACCAGCTGCTGTATCATATTCCGTTTCAGTTCTGATTTAATAATTCCATTTGTAGCTTACGTTCCAGATCTGCCTTGTAACAGGTTACTCTTCTATTGAAAAGTAGCTTTTGGAGCAGTGAACTCAAAAAGGTGGTTGTGTTTTGGAGCTCAGACTCCAGCTCTGTGTTGTACTTAATTTGTTACCCAGATTACTTTTTGTTAGCTGTTTGCCTTCTGGGAAAGGAGTGTTATGTGATGCCCATTTAATGAATGGGCAAGCCTTGTCCATCATAGCACTTTTGTTTGGGTATCCACAACTTTCAGTGTTCCAGATGTGTCTGTCAGTCCCAAATTGTTTTGAACGCTTGCATAAGATGCCCTGTTTCTTTTCAGAAATAAATATATTTTATTTCTAGAAAGTGTTGGATCAACAAAAATGTAGTTCATACCTATGTTTTGTAAAGTTTCTATATCCTGTCATCCACATATAGAATCATTTTGATTTGGTTTGTTCCCATATCCGAATGGGGAATGGATTGATTGCTAATGCAAATAAATGTGGTAAAAGTAGGGTCTGATACCTCAGTTAATTATAATTGTTGTTGTTAATTTGCCATCAAGTTAACATTGACTCATGTTGACCCTATGAATAGAGACCTCCACATTACCCTGTTAGCAACAGGCCTACTCAGGTCTTGCAAATTCAGGGTTGTGGCTTCCTTGATTGAATTTATCGACTTCTGGTGTGATGGCGGAGTGGATGGCAGCCTAGGGGGATAGCTGTCCCTAGGACATCGCCGCGAGTGGCTTATTCAGGGAAGTTTGTAAGATGTAGAGAAAACTGTCGCTCAGTAAAGAATCGCCAATTTTTGAGGATTACCCCTGGACGAGTACTCCTCGGGGAAGAGGAATCCTGAGGGGGTTTGGATGGGACCCGAAGACTGTCAGCCCATGAACCAGAGGTACTTGGACGCCGGGAAGGCAAGCGGACGAGAGCAGCGGGTCGCAGAACCACCACAGCCTCTCGTTGTCAGCCAATGAATTTCGTTCTCTTAAACAACGCTCAGACTTTTTTAATTTGGAGATTGGAGAAGACGAAGATTTGATAGAGAAAATTAGTACATCATCTGCCAGAGTCTAAAAAGGTAACTCCAACAATTTGAAAAGACCTTACTAACAAAAAAAGAGAGAGAGAGACGATCTGAACACCCACAAGACAGACTTAATCTTCTTTGGAAAATTTCATCTTGTGTGGAAAAAATTCTAATTTTAATACTTCTGAAATATTTTTGAAAATATATATAAAGGTATTTAAAACATATTTGGAAAAAATTTTTTTGCCATATCCCCTACAGAAAAGAGAGACAGTCGGCTCTTCAATGGTTTAAGGCTCCTTTTTCTCCCTTTATGGGAAATATGGCGTGTTGATATGCGGGACTATGTCAGACTGAGCTTTCAGACTGTCAGACTCTGCTGTCTTAAAACAATAAAAAACAATAACGAAGTGGGACTTTGAAAATTTTTTGGAAATGAGGAATAAGGAATAAGGAACAAAGTTTTGATAGAAAGCTCGTCGATAGACATTACATATATTTGGCTATTTCGAAATTGGTGATTCTTGGTGGTGGCAACCTTTTGAGGAAAGAAGACAGAAAGATGGAAGAAATGGACTGAAAGTAAATCTTAATGGTGGAATGGACGTATTCTATAGAAATTTATTTTGCTACGAGTCTGTTTTTCTATGAGATTCCCCTACAAGCTCAAAAGTGACATTCTGAAAAGGACATTGAGATACTGGGAACATTGGGGGATTAAGCGAAAAGAAACAATTATAAAGAGAACAGGTTTGATACATTGTAGAGACGGTAGTGACTGAAGGAAAAAAGGACTGCAAAGGTGGTAGAACACGATGAGGAGGCAGCACGAAGAAGGACGGAGATGGGGGAAAAGATATAACGATCCTTGAAAGAAAGGACAACGTTAGAATAAGAAAATCTTCGATATATTATATTTACTATATTTAAGGAGGGGAGCAAAGTAAATATAAAAAATACCTTGTTATAGCATTCATAGATAATTCATTATTTACATATTACTTTTATTTTATTTACATTATTATCTATTATTATTTATTTATAGATATATATAAGTGTATATGATAAGCATAAAAGCATAAAAGTACTTAAATATATAAGTAAACAGATATAAAAGGTGAGGTGTTGAAAAAGTATATGAGGCCATTAGTGTGAATTTCATGATATATACCTATTTATAGTATTTAGTGCAGTAAAATAGACATCCAGAAAAATTGACATAAACATATATAAATATAAATTGCATAAACCTTTAAACTTTATTTTGTAGTCAGTTAGATTTGTACTATTTTGAGGTCTTGCATTGGTGTAGAATATTATACAATAATAATTGTGAGAAGTCTCGTCTAGATAATATGTTTATTCTTAGAATAAGTTCTCTATCTAGAGCTTTATTGTAAGGAAACCCGACTAATTTGTTTTTGTTAAAAACGACCTTGAAGTTGGTGAGTTGCTGTGAAACTATTCACAGTTGTATTTTGAAGGGAATAGGAAGCAGCTGGGTAGCTGATTAAAT
Organism: Iguana delicatissima; assembly: GCA_948472985.1. NCBI lineage: Eukaryota > Metazoa > Chordata > Lepidosauria > Squamata > Iguanidae > Iguana > Iguana delicatissima. The sequence continues at coordinate 312,154 of CAOKZL010001062.1, forward strand.
TATAAATAATCGGTACTAGAGAAGAATAGCTGCCCAACAGCTCCATCTACTGTTGTGATAACATAAGTACTAGATAATTTAATTGAATTTGATTTGATTGAATTTTTTATATATATAGTACAATTTTGACTGTTGATATTGTAAGATACTTAGTGAAAATGGCTACTGGTACAAGGAGGGCTTTAGCCCAAACTAAGCAAACTTCTACCCAATCAACAATAGAGCAGTTAAGAAGATCTTCTATAGATTCAGCTGCCACATCAACAGATACCAATTTAATTTTAGAAGAATTAAGATCAAGACAAGAACAAAGGCAGGAAATAAGACAGGATATGAAGGAAACCAGGGCTGAAATTAAAGCAGAAATTAAAAAAGAAATAGAAGACCTAAGCAGGAAAATGGATATGATGTCTAAAGAAATGTCTAGTATAAAATCAGAGATGGAAACAGTACAAGACAAAACAAGAGAAATGGAAGAAAAAACACAACAATTAAAAGAAAAACAAGTACAAGATGAAGCCATGATAAACAGAATAGAGATGCAATATCGCAAACATTGTTTAAAATTGAGAGGACTGAGAGAGCAAGACCAGGAGTGCATCTACGAAAAAATAATATATGCATTAACGGAATATATTCAGTTGCCAGAAGAAAGATTACACGTGAGTATTGAAAAGATATTCAGAATTAATTCCGGAGTAGTGTGAGAAAGAAACCAGCCTAGGGATATTGTTATAATTTTTACCAATCTGAGGACAAAGGAGATCATCTTACAAAAAAGTTACCACAAAAAGCTGTGCATAGATCCCCAAGAAATAAATATTTATAAAGATATACCAGCTCAAACACTCAGAAAAAGGCAAGAATATAGATTCATAACACAATTTCTGATTAAGCAAAGAATCAATTATACGTGGAACAGAACAGAAGGAATATTTTTTACGTACAACCAAAAGAGATATAGAATAAATAACATTGACAAGGCAAGAGAAGTTTATGAAAGACTGAAAAAAGAAATAGAACAACAAGCAAAGAAAGAAATGACATGAAGCAGACAATCAATACCAGAAAGGACAGAACAAGAAGAAGAAATGGGAGCTACATGTGCAGAACTGAAAATGGGGGAAGTGGAATTGCTAGATGAAATGGAAGAACTAGAAAGAAGTCAAGATAAAGAAGAGGGAGATTTGCAAATTGAAAGTGAAATAGAATATACAGAAGAAAATCAGAGTTAAAGTAAGAGAAGACTAAATAACTAGAATAAGAAATGGCATATAAGGATTTAAGAATATTTTCCTGGAATACCAAAGGCCTTAACTTGCAATATAAGCGAAGACACATCTTCCACTACTTAGAGAAAACAAACTACGACATTATTTGTCTACAGGAGACGTGCATTGCACAAAAAGATACTAAGTACTTGAAGAACCCGAAGTTGCGACAGTGCTTTGTTGCATCTTACTTGAAGAAAAAAAGGGGTGTCGAGATTTATATTAAAAATAATTACACGGTTACTGAAATTTACGCAGACCAGGATGGACGTTAGTTAATATTAGAAGCAAATCTACAATATTTTACAGTCCTAGTAGTGGGAGTATACGCCCCGATAGAAAGTTGTCATGGACCGAGATTTTTGGTACGTTTGATCCAGAGAGAAATTCAGCCACCCTGGACTATAGGATCCCAACAGAAGACACATAGGAAACCAGATCTGGGTTTAACCACTATTCATGTAACATTTATTAAGACATGAAATACACAAATCACATTTCCGTATCAAGAGCTTTCTTTCACCCACTCAATCATACAACATACTCACGAAAAGCCGGTCCTTCGCCGAACGTTGGCCAGATGTCCTCGAAGGTACGGATGCCCTCTGCTGCAGCTAAGGGTCCATAGAGTTAAATTATGTCATGGACCGAGATTGTTGGTACGTTTGACCCAGAGAGAAATTCAGCCACCCTGGACTATAGGATCCCAACAGAAGACACATAGGAAACCAGATCTGGGTTTAACCACTATGCATGTAACATTTATTAAGACATGAAATACACAAATCACATTTCCATATCAAGAACTTTCTTTCACCCACTCAATCATACAACATACTCAAGAAAAGCCGGTCCTTCGCCAACGTTGGCCAGATGTCCTCGAAGGTATGGATGCCCTCTGCTGCAGCCAAGGGTCATGAAAGTGAGTCAAAATCTTCCCCTCTTTATAGTCATATTCCCCACTTCTTGAGGAAAAGGACATGCTTTGCTGGTTGCTATGGTTCCAAGTACTTCCATTGTATAAAGGCAATCAAGCAATTAAAAGAATAGTTCATATCATCTTGTACCTTACTAATAAAAGGTTGCTTGCAGAAGAATTGGTCATATATCATGTTGTCAGGAAATGTATCAAATGCTTCAGTGGTTCTCGGCCGTGCAGGGTAGGGTAGGGCAGAAATACATCACCGCTTGCCCGTCTGAGGGTGTGCCAGGCAAAGGCTCCTTGGCTTTTCACGGCTCCTTGTTTCTTCTGCCTTTATACATAAGAACTTAACTGTTTTTCTAATAAAGGTATTGATCACTGTTGAATATCGTGAATTCGTGAAGGTGGGTGAAACATAAAGACAATCAAAGAAGATATGCATTGTAGGCAACATCACTTGGCAATTAAGGAAGCCACACTTCTGGATCTGTGCATCTCAAGAGTACATTCTGTTGGTGCCAAGTCCTTATTGTTTTGCAAACTTTCTTCTCAAGCCAAATCGGCATTCCGTGTGTTCTCAGTTTCACAGTTCAAGGAATCCTCGCTTCACAATCCAAACCCCTCCTTACAACAATGCACTGCGTGCGGCCATTTCAGTTTGGTTCGGGACCGTACTTTTTCCCTCTGGAACTCATTCATTCATCACATACACCCCCTCTTGATACTTAATTAATTCATAATTGAGTATCACAAATATAATGTTTAAGATAGGAAAGAGTAATAGAATGATTATATAGAGATTAAATAGTGGTTAAAATAATATTATATGGATTATTTAGAGACTAATACAAATCTAAAGCAGCAAATTAATAGACAAATCACTATCCATTCCAATCAACAAAGATCAATCAACCATAAGTCATTTTATCATTTAATTCTCAAAGTTTTGATACCTCAACTTTTAATTTCTCAAAGTCCCTTTGAAATCTTTTCACTCGCCTAATTAAGTATAACAGCCATATCTTTATACATATCATGATCAAGATTTACCATACAATAGGGTGAATCATTACATGTAAAAATGCAGTTGCTTTTGGAGAATACCCTTTAAATATATCATACCAATGATGTTCAGTCAATTTACTTTCTTCATCTGCAATCCTTTGAAACTCTCTGTTCTCATATTGTATCCTTGCAAACTCTTTTTTGGAGTTCCATGCATGTGCTTGTAAATGCTTCCTAATTTGTTCCTTATATTTTAACAATTGGTCTAACTTTTCCCAATCTACTCTTATTATTCTTATTATATTTGAATTCATACAGATTGCATAACTTGACTGCAAATAGGGTTTCCAATAATTTTCTCCCATATTAAATGGTAAGGATTGAATATCACAAATCCAATTTTTCTCAGTCTTTTGAGCTTTTTCTAATGTCATCAATTTTATTTGCCACATTGATTCTTCTATTTTGTAGTCCAAAACTCTATACCATGACTTAAAATCTGTATGAATCCATGGTTCTAGTTTTCCTATTTTCACGAACATATTCTCATGATTCCCATTTAATCCCTCGAACCCGACAAAGTGGTCTGTATTATTAAACATGACAAAACATCGGAGACAGCTTCCAAAGTTTGACTGCTGGTCCCCTTAAGGGCATATAGTGTTTTATTTAAATGTTCAAAAGTCCCTAATTGTAAACTAGCAACTATGTCATGCAGTCTAAAAGTTGATACTAAATCATCCCCAGCCATGTGTATGACTTTCCACTGTAATCCTCCTAAAGCGGACAGTTTATTTGCTTGTTTCTCAATATCACAAGAATTTGCTACACCAGCTCCTGTTCCTATTACCCAATATGGTATCTAACAAATCTCTTTTATTTCGTTTCCATAATTTTTCTTTTTTCTCAGCAAATTCCAAATAGGGATTCACATATTTACCACATTCGGGTCTCAATCTTGTTATGTTGAACATAGTAGCATTTAACCTAATATTCCATTGGTGTAAATTTGGTCCAATTACAACAGGAGTGGGTGTATACCATTGTTTCATTACAGTGGTTAAATTTTCTTTTACAGTTTCATTAGTAACATTTGGTATCTGAGAGGTTACATATCCCAAAGGCCTAGTTCTATTTGTCTCTGGATTTTGACAGTTTCTGTTGGTCGTGTTCTTCAAAAAGCTTTGTACTATTACTACTTGTACTTTAGAAAAATTAAATTCAACATCACATTCGTGGGTACAGCTTTGATTATCGACCCTCAACCACTGCTTCCACTGTTCTGGCCGGGTATCTTCAAAATGACCAAGACACTTAGTTACCTATATTAAGTTTCTAATTTCCCCAGTCCTACTTATCCAAAAGGTTCCTTTATATATTTCAAAAAGTTTATTCCACAAAACTGACAATCTGACATGTCCTATCCGGTGTCCCCCATAATACCATAACATGCTTTTTTCTGTAATGGTACTATTTGTACACTTAGTCATACTGTAAAAACCCGTTATTGCATATTTCTTTTTCTCCCACTGTGGAAAAGAATAATTTCTTTGTTCTGTTCCTTTTTCCCAACTGAGAGGTGCAGCTGTTCCTTTGTTTAGCTCAATTTCCCTGACAAACAAACTGAAAATAACAAACTGCATCCACCCACCCTCATTTTCTTGGATGTCTCCATCTAATCTGTAGCTTCCCTCTATTTTCTGGGGGATCCCTAACCCGACGCAACTTGAATGAATCTGAATTCTGTGGGTCCCAATTAATATACCACCTCAAATTCTTCTCCTCAATTATGTATATAAAAACAGGATATAGGCCCTTTCCACACGGGGAAAAAAAAACGGCTTAGGGTGACTCATCCGGAGGTCATCCACACCGTGGAGCGCGCTAGAGCGGTTTGAATAGTGGAGGTTCCACACCTCAAACCGCGCTAGCGCGGCCGCAAGGGGTGGCGCAGCGCGTTTTTTAAAAACCACATTTTATGAGGTTTTTACGAAACGTGAGCGCGCTAACCCATTGCAGCGCCCCGTGTGAAACTGCAGGGACGCGCTAGTGCGTCCCTGCAGAGCTGCCCAGGGGCGGGCTTCCGGCTGGCGCGCTGCCCTGATTGGCGGAGCGCCGCCGGAAGTCGCCGGCCGCCATTTTGGGTGCCGCCGAACACCACCGAAACTCGCCAGCGTGTGGAGCGGCGAACGCACGCTCCCCGCAGGGACGGAGCAACCCATTTTCAGGTAAGATCCGTCCCTGCGTGTGCTGCCCCGTTCCCCCATCCCCCGTGTGGAAAGGGCCATAATCTAGCTAACACAGCAGCCTGTAAAATGTAATCATATTGGTTAGATCCTGGAGGAACCAAATCCGACTTTCCTTGTGGTGGTTTTTCCATCTGTTTATCCTGAAAAAAAATAAATATATTGCAAGACAAATTTGTTATTCATCAACTTTATACAGTTTAATTTGGTTACGGTGAGCCCATTTTGATTTTCTTTCCTTCTCAATCAAATAACTGGTGGGCCATATGTGATCCATTATAACATATGGTCCTTTCCATTTAGGCCTCAGAGCGTGCTCTTTCAGACCCAAACAGAGATACAATACTTGAGTTCCAATCGGTATCATATCCTTTTCTGTTTGAGTAGGAATTTCCATGCTATTTCTCATGTCTTGTTGTATGAACCATCTCATGTCTTCCCTATCTTTTAAAGATTGTAACCATTCCAAATCAACCTCATTTTCTTCCGGTATATGTGACAATCCCAAATTCATTTCATTTCCAAATAAAACTTCATATGGTGTATAACTATGATTTCCTATAGGACTACTTCTCATAGCCATTAGGACCAATGGTAACTTTTCTGCCCAATCTTTCCCCACACACAATCTAAAATCTTTCCCCTTTTTAGGAAGGGGAGGGGCCGTGGGGATAAGAGGCAAGAACCAGAGTTGCACTGGCGTCTTACAAGGAAAGAAAGCTAAACAACCAATTTTCATTTACCAAAAGGTTTTGCAGTGTTCATCAGTCATTTATCCATACCTCAGAGAGAGGAGTCTAATTTTAGCATTGTTTTCTCATTATTTCTCATCAACATCTAAGGTCTGTTTCAGCAACCATAGAGTTAAATCTAGGAGCCTGAGTGGCTTTGAGCACAGGAGAAAGAAAAAACAGCAAAGAGATACCAGGCGAAATGTCGCTTTGCTTGCACACAAACATTAGAATTTCCCTACATACATATATTCCTATAGACATTACATTACATACATTAAAGTATTAAAGCAGTGTTTCTTTGTTACCTCAAACCAGTACATCTCTGCTTAACCCTTTCTTGGAGGTTTTCAACATAAATTGAAGCACAAAGTTCACACCAAGTTCACAACTGCTAGGGATTCATGGGGGGGGGTCACCTTGATCTCCCCTGAAGCCCTCTTGAAATTCTTCAACATCTAAAAGTTTATTTTCTCATTTACACATTAACAGGATTCTAATTTTGCCAAGCCTCCTGGCTTAATGAGTTTGCCAATTCATTGAAAACAGGAATCTTCCTTGCTACTCTCTTTCCCTAGTTCCTCAAGAGTTAACCTGAACTTCAGGGCTTTTTTTTTATTTTCAAGAGGAGCTTTTAGTACATTTCCCTCCACAGAGCAGAAAGGGTTTCCGTAAACGAGTCCATTTTCCTCCTCGTTTCCCTTTCTGTTCTTTCTTTTTTCAAAAAGAGCCATATTTCCTTCTGACCCTTTATAACCAGTTATTCAGAGGCGTCCCTCTGTTTCCCACTCTCCGACCTTAACCCTGTCAAAATATTCCGAAGATCTACACACTCTTCCCAACTATGTCCTTCACTGGAGAGAGTTAGTTAAAGATCTCAGAACAAATGACAAGCAAAAAGGCACAGAGAGACCAAATTTGGTTTTCAATTCCTATTCAATTCCCAGTGTCTCTATTGAGTCATCCTTCACCAAGGTAAGACCAAACTCTCTTGGATCAATCCTGTTCGTGATGCCAATTATGTCATGGACCGAGATTTTTGGTACGTTTGACCCAGAGAGAAATTCAGCCACCTTAGACTGTAGGATCCCAACAGAAGACACATAGGAAACCAGATCTGGGTTTAACCACTACGCATGTAACATTTATTAAGACATGAAATACACAAATCACATTTCCATATCAAGAGCTTTCTTTCACCCACTCAATCATACAACATACTCACGAAAAGCCGGTCCTTCGCCGAACATTTAACTCAATTATGAATTAATTAAGTATCAAGAGGGGGTGTATGTGATGAACGAATGAGTTCCAGAGGGAAAAAGTACAGTCCTGAACCAAACTGAAATGGCCGCGCGCAGTGCATTGTTGTAAGGAGGGGTTTGGATTGTGAAGCGAGGATTCCTTGAACTGTGAAATTGAGAACACACGGAATGCCGATTTGGCTTGAGAAGAAAGTCTGCAAAACAATAAGGACTTGGCACCAACAGAATGTACTCTTGAGATGCACAGATCCAGAAGTGTGGCTTCCTTAATTGTCATGTGATGTTGCCTACAATGCATATCTTCTTTGATTGTCTTTATGTTTCACCCACCTTCACGAATTCACGATATTCAACAGTGATCAATAGCTTTATTAAGAAAACAGTTAAGTTCTTATGTGTAAAGGCAGAAGAAACAAGGAGCCGTGAAAAGCCTGGCTTGGCGAACGGGCAAGCGCTGAGGTTTTGCTGACCTTACTTTGCCTGGTTGAAGACTACTGAGGCGTTTGATATCTGGATGTGTTTTGTATGGTACATTTCCTGACAACATGATATACGACCAATTCTTCTGCAAGCAACCTTCTATTAGGACGGCACAAAATGATATGAACTATTCTTTTAATTGCTTGATTGCCTTTATACAATGAAAGTCCTGGAACCCTGGCAACTGGCAAAACATGTCCTTTTCTCAAGAAGTGAGAGACATGACTATAAAGAGGGGAAGATTTTCAACTCTCTTTCATGACCCTTGGCTGCAGCAGAGGGCATCCATACCTTCGAGGACATCTGGCCAACGTTCGGCGAAGGACCGGTTTTTCGTGAGTATGTTGTATGATTGAGTGAGTGAAAGAAAGCTCTTGATACGGAAATGTGATTTGTGTATTTCATGTCTTAATAAATGTTACATGCATAGTGGTTAAATCCAGATCTGGTTTCCTATGTGTCTTCTGTTGGGATCCTATAGTCTAAGGTGGCTGAATTTCTCTCTGGGTCAAACGTACCAAAAATCTCGGTCCATGACAAAGTAAAGGAAAATTCTACTCTAAAATCAGGAAACAGATAGCTAAATATGCAAATGAAAAGGTTCAAGATAACGTCCTAATTCTGAGGGATCTGAACGGGGTATTTAACCCATTAGAAGATAGATCGAATATTAAAAATGTAAAAAAGAGTCATGGAAAGCTACCACAGAATTTCTTCCAGATGATGGATGAACTTTCTTTAATAGATGCATGGACTTTTAAACACGGATATACTTTCTTTTCGGACAGACATAACACCTTTTCGAGGATAGACTTCTTTTTAATTTCAAAAGTGCTGCATGCTAACATCTATGAAATGGAAATCCTTCCGAAAATAGCTTCAGACCACAACGCCATTCTTTTCCATTTGAAAATGAGACAACGAAAACAATATAACTGGACACTCAATGATAAGCAGAGACAAAGAACTAGTTATTAAATTAAAAGACATCTTACAAAAATTTTTTGAAGAGAATATAAATTCAAACATGGCAGTGAAGACGATCTGGGATGCTGGGAAAGCTGTCACTAGAGGTCATCTGATAAATATGGGAGCATACAAAAGGAAAATAGAAAACCAACAACTACTAAATTTAATGGAAAAATTAAAAGTGAAAGAAAAAGAGTTTTGAATTAATAGTACGACTCAAAAATTAAAACTCGAAATAAAGTCAATACAGGACCAAATAGCTGCAAAAAATATGGCTAACATAGAGAAGAAAATGAAATATTGTTGGTTAAATCAATTTGAATATGCAAATAAACCCGGAAAATGGTTGTTGTAAAAATTAAATTAAGAGAGGAGAGAGAAAAAAGAAGAATTTTCAAAATGAAAAAGGGTCAAAAAGAAACCACGGATCAAGATCAAATTAAAAAGATTTTTCAAAGATACTACACTCAACTATATGAAAAAGACACAACACACCAGATAGAAGAGGAGAAAACAAAGAAATATTTGGAGAGACATGAAACACCAAAAATAACGGATGAACAAAAGAAAGCCTTAAATCAGGACATTACAATGATGGAAATTAAAGAAGCAATTGGGAAATTGAAAAATTATAAAGCGCCTGGTCCAGATGGCTATACAGTCCTTTTTTATAAAACTTTTGAAGCGGAAGTTGTACCTCCGTTAACAAAAACATTAAATGAAATCAAGTTAAATGGTATCCCAGACTCTTGGAAAAATGCAAATATTGCACTGATACCAAAGGAAGGAAAGGACCATACATTGCCAGAAAACTACAGGTCAATATCTCTATTTAATACGGATTATAAAATTTTTGCAACGATATTGGCATCGAGATTCAAAAAGGTCTTAAATGAAGTGATTCATTCCGATCAAAATGGATTCCTCCCAAATCGCCAGTTGAGAAGCAACACCAGAATTCTATAAAACACAATAGAATATTATGAAAAAAGAAATGAAAAACAATTGGCAATACTGTTTCTAGTTGCTGAGAAGGCATTCGACAAAGTTAGATGGCCATTTATGTTAGAAGCACTGAAAAAAATGAACTGTGGTGGTAACTTTGTCGGATGGATACAAGCTGTCTATAAAGAGCAAAAGGCAAAATTGATCATGAATGGAGAACTAACAGAAGAAATACAAATTGCAAAAGGAACAAGACAAGGGTGCTCTATATCCCCACTGCTTTTCATAGCAATATTAGAAATATTAAACTTAAGTATAAGAGAAAATTCAGCAATAAAAGGAATTAGAATCAAAGACCAAGAATATAAGTTGAGAGCATTCACAGACGACCTTATATTCTTTACGGAAGAACCAACATTAGGAGTTACAGAACTTATGAAAGAAATTAAAAATTTTGGAGAAGCAGCTGGGTTAAAAGTAAATAAAAATAAGTCATACCTCTTGGTTAAAAACATGACAGCAAAAGAAAAGGCAGAAATGGTAAAATTGACTGGATTTAAAATAGAGAAGAAAATAAAATATTTAGGAGTTTGGTTTACGGAGTCCAATAAAGATCTGTTTGATAATAACTATGAGAAAATGTGGAAGGAAATTACCTGTGACTTAAGAAGATGGATGAATTTGAATTTATCTTTATTAGGAAGAATAGCAACTATCAAAATGAATGTTTTGCCTAAATTGAATTTCTTGTTCCAGAACTTGCCAATTTTAACAAACGATAAACCTTTTAAACTTTGGGAAAAGGAACTATCAAAATTCATATGGGCAAGCAAAAAACTGAAAATTAGGTGGAAACTGATGACAGAGTGGAAAGATAAAGGAGGATGTGGATTACCTGATGTCAAATTATATTACTACACAAACGCTGGATTCAGGATTGGATAACTTTAAAGGATTCAAGAATATTAATAATAGAAGGCGCAAACATGAGATTCGGATTCCACGCTTGTTTGTGGTACAAGAAAGACAAGATCAATAGAGACTTCACGAACCATTATATAAGAAAATCATTGATTAGAATTTGGAAAAATATAAAAAAGAGTACATATAATAAAATACCGCTTTGGATTTCGCCCCAGGAAGCTTTTTATGGACAATGGACAGATAAGAACCAAGAATGGCTCAGATATAAGGATTTGATAAAATATGTCAGCCCAGAGACAAGCAGACTGAAGACACGTGAAGAATTAGAAAGAGAAGATATAAAAATAAATTGGTTTCTTTATTTACAACTCAAAGAGAGATTTAAAATGAACTCTAAATTAAAAGGAATTTCAATGCAAAAGTCATATAAGGAATTAGAATCAATAATATTTCTTAAATCTAAGAAAAAAATCTCTCTCTTTTATAAATATTTAAATATTTAACTCATAAATTGGAAGACGAAACTATAAAGGAAGTTATGATTAAGTGGGCAAGAAATGTTCAACACGATATTCTTTTGGAAGATTGGGAAACATCATGGAAAAATACAGCGGAGATTACAAGTTCGCAGGATTTAAAAGAAAACTACATCAAAATGATGTACAGAAGTTACTTAACACCGGAAAAGATTGATAAGATGTACCATACTGGTGAAAACAAATGTTGGAAATGTAAAGAAAATCTTGGTACATTTTGTCACATATGGTGGACATGCCCGATTACAAGAAAATGTTGGCAGAAAATATATGAAATTATAAAAGAAATAGTTAAAGTGTCATTTCCTATGATACCTGAATTATTCTTGCTAAACATGATATTTATGTTTGACAGAACCTTCCAATCGAAAAATAAGAGAGTTTTATTATATTTAATAACAGCAGCAAGAATTGTGTTTTCAAGACTATGGAAAACAACAGCAATCCCAGACATAGAGCAATGGACCCAAAAAATAGCAGAGTTTAAACAATTTGATGCATTTTCTCTTAGGTTGAAGGGGAAAGAAACAAAACAGGTAGAAAATGATTGGAACTCAGTAACAATGTACATGAAGAAACATGGATATTGGTTTTAAAAGGAGTTACAGAAAATGACAGAAAATAAAATATAACGACATTGATTGGAATATATAGGAGAACTGGCAACCAAAGTTGTAGAGCTTTTTGTTAAAGATATTATAAATATGTTAAATAGACGGAAGAGTATTTAAATGTGTGGATGTATTTAACAATACATAAAGATAAGAAAAGACTGAAAAATAACTTGAGAAAAAGTAAAGTCAGCCCGTGATTTTATAAGTGATTTCAGAATAGATGGTAAGGTAAGTTACAGTATAGAAAGATTGAAATTGGGGAGTTTCATTATAGACAAAATAGCACGAATAGCGACTCTTGGTAGAGGCAAGGAAGTCATGGTAATGTAAAAGGTATAAGTCATGGAAAAAGACGTAAGATAAGTGTAAAAACAGTTATATTTTTTTACATTACTAAGAAAAGATGTATATATATATATAATTATATATATGATAAACAATGTCAGAAATGTATAATTTCTTTTATGGATTTTATTAATGTGTATGTATAATAAAAAGAAAATTAAAAAAAAGAATTTATCCACCTGTAATGTGGTCTTACCACTGCCTTCTACCTACTGTCTTCTATCTTAGCAAACACTATTGCCTTTTCTAGTGATTCATGTCTTCTCATCGTACTTCCAGAATATGACAGTCTCTGTTTAGTCATCTTGGCTTCAATATGTTTAGTTTGTTGCCTGTTCACCATTTTTCTTGCTTCATGTGCAAGACAGATCACTGCAAAAATCTAGGTGCTATACTAAAAGCAAGTATATCTCAATATTCATCTTCAGGTTCCTCCTGATCTTCTGTTTCATCAGCTTTAAGAGTTTGAGATTGACCTCCAGTTTGTCATAGGTCAAGAAGATTTCATTGCTCTTCTCCTGAAGCTGAGTCTGTGCACTTTGGCCATAGGCACTGCAGCCCATCCCCACAATACTGTCCTTCTCTATCTGAAGGAGCCATGGAGTAACATGATCCTGATTACTATTACTCCAGGCACTGTAGTCTGCTCCATCACCGGTATGCTTGTGTCTATCATGGTTGAAGTCCATCCTGTTATTAGTTATGGTTGGGACTTTTCTCCTTACCACTATACAGTGAGACTGGGAGAATTGCCAGATTGAAGCAGACCCTTTCTTCTAGGTGCCATCTTCAATCCTGATCTCCTACATGCTTCCATCCTTGCAAGGTGATGTCATCTCCACTACCTACAGAAATGCAGACATGTCCTGCAACCACTTACTTCACCAGTAGGACTCAGGCATCTACTTCAGCCATCAACATGCCTGTCCTATCCATTGCTTGTGTCAATGCTCCTTGAACCATCGTTTCCAGCAGTGCTACAACAGTTGCTTAGGTTGTGGTGCCTTCTCCTTACCGTTGCTTTTCTCCATCTACTGCTTCTCCTGCTGTACTTTTGTCACTATTTCCATGCAGATCATGCTGTCCCTATTCTGAGTCCATTGTATCCGTTGATACTGATTCTGATTTGACTTCATCTCCCTTCATTTTTGTCCAGCTGCACTCACCTCCTAGCATTCTTGGCAAACATGAATCCATTTCACCCACGGATGACATCCATACTTTTGTGGAGTTGATGGTACACATGGCCAAGTCCCTCCAAGTTGACACTGGCAGATCACATGAACAGGAGCCTGAGGACCCAGTCTTCAGGAGACTTCAAGTGAAAGTCCCTACACCTTCTTATATACCTCTTTTTCCAGCTCTTCTTAAGACTGCAAGGTTGTCTCGGAGTGTAAGACATACATCTAAGAAGGTGGATACTGTATATAAGATCTTCAATTCGAGCACTGTTTGGCTCTCTCAACACTCAAAACCCAAATCTGTTGTTGAGGCTGTGCACACTCAAAAGAAGGAGATGACCCTTATCTGTATAGAGGGTAGCAAGCTTGATGTCTTCTCTAAAAACTCCTACTCCACTGCAGCATTGTCGTTCTGCATTGCTAACTATGAGGAGTTTATGTTGGCATAGCAGCAACATCTATGGGAGTGAATGAGAGCACTCTTCGTGAAATTTTCAGATGATGACTGAAATTTGGCAGCGGCTCTCCGATCTGAGGCTTATACCTTAGTGTGATAGCAGCTTATAACAGCGAGACATGTTGCTGAATGCAGCGCAGAATCTCTTATATTGGCTGTAGCCTTATGTTGCTATGCTTGGTTGCACTCCTTGGGTTTATCTCACAAGGCCAGTAGTACAATTGCCATTTTGATGAGTCTGAATTGTTTCACAAGGACACTGATGACACCTTGGAACATACCCAGACCACTGCCCATAAGTTTGACTTGCTTTCTTAATCCTCCTGGTCTCCCAGACCTAGAAACTCATGTTCAAGACACCCATCTAGTTCCAAATGAACCTACAGCCTAGTTCCATCAAAACAACCCAGAGCCTCCTTTCCTGCACTACCATCGTCAAGGAATTCCTCCATTCCATCCCTCTATAGGTCCCAGTCTTTCAAAAAGAAGCCATTAAGAAGCAAAAGCATTACCTTTGACTTCTTCCTGGGCCTCATTCATTCCACTCTTGCTTTCAGTAACAGATTCCATCCTTACTGACATGCCTGGTAATCACAGTTGATTCTTGGGTCCTCATCATTGACAGAGGCTATGTGACTGAATTAGCCAAATATCCACCTATTGGCATAGTTTGCATTACTGCTCCTTCTATTCCTTTGCTGGAGGAGATGGATACCCTTTTCCAGAAAGGAGCCATCAAACCCATACTACCATCCTCCATCCCACAGGGTTTTTTTCTCACATTATTTCATTATTTTATTATTTTGAACAAGGATGGTGGACTTTGCCCCATTCTGGACCGAAGGAACGTGAATTTGTTCATCAGTCTATTATGTTTCCATATGGTCACCTTTAACTCTGTCCTTCCGTTACTTAAAAAAGGAGGCTGTTTTTCAACCTTGCACCTCAAAGGTGCCTATTTTCATATTGGGATGTAACTGTTGCATCATCGCTACCTCTGCTTAGCTGTGGATATGGAGAAGTACCAATTTCATGTCCTTTCAGACTGGCTACTGCCCCACGTGTCTTTACAATGTGTATGGCAATGTGGTGGCTTGGCTGCATCAGCAGGGTGTCATTGTCTTGCTGTATATAGACAACTAACTCCTTGTTGCATGTTCCAGGTCTCACTACCTTTCAGATATAGATTGTACCCTTTGGCTTCTCCACTACCTAAGTCTCATCTTCAACTTCATCAAGTCCCACTTGCAGCTGTCCCATACCATCCAGTTCATTGGAGCAGCGCTTGACTTTCTGATTGTGAGAGCATACCTTCCTTGAGATTGTTTTCACACTCTGCATTGTGCTGTTCTTCAGTGCTGCTGTTACAGACAGGTGTCTGCCAAGCTCATTTGGGTTCTGCTTGATCTTATGGCCTCCACAACTTTTGTGATCCACAACATGCCAGGGTGCAGGATGTGCACCTCAGGGCATGTGCAGAGTGCAGAAAGTAGGAAGCAGTGCCAAACCACTGCCGACTGCTCCAGACTGGAAGAAATAGCCACACAGACTCATTGTGTTAAGGCTAAGTGCTGTTTATTCAAACAAAGCACAAGATAAGCATTAGGGCTTCAGGCAGCAAGCCTAGAAGCAAAACAACAGGTACAAAAACAGCATGGAAGACAGACAAAGAATATGGCCAGAGACAGTACCAAATGTGACCTGAGGCCATTTAAAGAACAAAACCTAAGTCTTTTAAGGGCTTAACCACACCCAAGTATGCATTGAGTGATCCAGTGCATCCACGGCATACGTTTTTCCCATGCTGGATGCCTTCTTCTGAGGCAGGACCTTGCGAGGCAGGCTAGCCATAACAAACCTTGCAGTTGTGCTGCCAAAGTCACATTACCTCATCTTTCCATATATCAGAAAAACCTTCTTCGACACACCACACTCACATTCTGAATGCCCTGACAGAACGCTCACCTTTGAATGCAACTGCTTCAATCCTGGTTCTTCTCTATGTCTGACATCTTCATGGATTCGTCTCAGATGCGACTGACCATTCCAAGGACAGTTCATTGCTCTTTGGAATAGTGGCTCCATGCAGACAATTTCTTCCTCGTCAGCCCACAGTCTCAGATGATGGACACATCCATGGTCAGTTAGGGCACCCACATGGATAGTGTCTCTGTTATAAGTTAATAGAGGGACTGTGAAACCAAGCTGCAATCAACGTGCTCAAAATGTTGGCAGTGGAGAAAGCTCTCCATGCGTTCGAATCTCTGATAAGGCAGGAACGTCAAGTATTATCAGATAACACCGCAGTCATTTGTTACTTGAACAAACAAGGGGGCATATGGCCAAAGACTCTTCTACACTTCACTCTTTTAATCTGGGACTGGTACCTGAATAGAGACACCCTATTCTCAGTAATTCATCTTCCAGAAGATGAGAACACTTTAGCGGATGCTCTCAGCAGATCACTACTGTGCTACCACAAATGGAAGCTCCACCATGATGTTCTTCAATCCATGTTCCACATTTTGAGAAGTTTCTTTCTTTGCGTCACCTCAAAACTCATAGTGCACAATGTTCAAAAGGGACAGGGATCACTTGGTGATTCCTTCCTGTATCATTTGGGGAGAGTCACTGTGTATACTTTTCCCTTGTTCCCTTTCCTCATAAGAGTCCTCTCCAAGCTGTTCAGGGACAGAGCAAGAGGCATTCTGGTAACCTTGTGATGACTGAGACAGCCATGGTTCTCCCATATTTGCCTTGTTTGTGGATTTTATCATTAGTTTCCATCAAGACCATGGACACTCTCAAGCTGATAGCCTGAAGGATCCGTCCTTAATTTTCCTCTCAACACTGTTTTGTTGAATCCTAGTGGCCGTTGTAAGGCCTTCTACTCAAAGATCCTACTCCTACAAATGTGGCATATTTCTCATTCTTGGTCACCCAACACATATCTCCAGATGTGGCCTGGATTCAGTATATTTTGGATTTCCTGCTTCTTTTGTCTGAAAAAGGTCTTTCATTTTCATCTTTCAGATGCTACCTGGCTGCTATATCCCATTGGTTCCAGTTGACAGGAAAGCCTTCTTGTTTCCAGTGGCCTCTAGTCAAACATTTCTTAAGGGCTACAAGAACCTGTACCCTCCTTTTCTGGCTCCCACAGACCAATGGAGTCTGGAGCTTGTCCTTTTGCTGCTCTCCCAGAGATTGTTCAAACTAGTGGTAACTTGTTACATCCACCTCCTGATGTGGAAGGCAGCCTTTCTGGTTTAAATAACATTGGCCAAGTCAGCTGGAAAACTTTGGGCTCTCTGTATCAATTCTCCCTGTCTGTGTTTTCACAAGGACAAAGTCGTCCTCAGGCCTGACATTTCCTTTCTTCCCAAAGTGGTCTCTAGGTTTGCACTTTAACCGGGACATCATACTATCTGCATTCATACCAAATCCATCCTCAGAATTCAGACAGATGCTTCACTGCTTGGATGTTAGAAGAGCATTGTCCTTCTACATTAACAACACAGCTGACATTTGGCAGTCTTAGAGATTTTTTGTTTGTTACACTAAACAGAAGAAGGGAGTCCCAGTTTCTGCCCAGTGTCTCTCCAAATGAGTCTCCTCTGTGATTTGCATGACCTATGAACTAGGCAAGAAGGATCCTCCTGTCACCATGCACAGTCATTCTGCAAGAGCTGTGGCTGCCGCGTTGGCCTTTCTGAAGGCTATTCCATTTGAGGACATTTATAAGGCAGCTACCTGGCCTCAGTCCTTGACCTTTATTATACAGTACAGACTGGATTCGAGGTCTAGGGCTGAAGCTGGGAGAGCAGTGTTGCATGCCTGTGTTGCATGAC
Source organism: Iguana delicatissima (assembly GCA_948472985.1). NCBI lineage: Eukaryota > Metazoa > Chordata > Lepidosauria > Squamata > Iguanidae > Iguana > Iguana delicatissima. The sequence goes on from CAOKZL010001062.1 coordinate 329,893, forward strand.
TCACCTGCCACCTGGGTCAGTAGCTTGCTCGTCTCCCATTTGTGTGTCACAGAGACCACAAAGAAGAACAGGTTGCTCACCTGTAATTATGGTTCTTTGAGTGGTCATCTATAAACACACATTACACCTGTCCTTCCTCCCCATTTCTGTCATGTTCAGTATCCTTAACTTTTGGGTGGCTGCTGTAGTGGCCATGGAACTGACTTTTTTTTTTATCTATAATTTTATTAAGTTTTCCCAAATTAAAAAATAACATTTTTGACCTGTAATTTTACATGAAATATTTCTGATCTTCCACTCCAATCTAGTCTTCATTTCTCGAAATTCATTCCACTTATTACATTTATATATCACAATACAATGTTTGTCTCAATTGTTTGAACACGCATTTCCCTCTCCCATCATGTTGTGTTGCTGTTATCCCACTGTCATTTCTACAATCAAAATACAGTCATTTTCAATTGCCAGTTCCCAGCTATCACCCATTTCAATTGGCCATTCTGCTTTCCACTAATCATCTGATTTCAATCTATTCTGATTTCTTTTCTTGCTTCTTTTAGATCTTCTGATATCTTCTCTTTTACTTTTTAAGTCCTCCATCATTTACAACATAAACTCTCAAAATAAAGTACTGTTAATGTATATCTGGCAATCTGAGCTGTCATTACTGCAGCCATCACTCATCTTCTTGACATGGATTTCATTCTGTTAAAGATGTCTTGTTTCCCATTTCTATACTTATGTCCTGTTCAATCCCCACCGTCCCTTTAACAATATCAAAAATACTCATAGTAATGCCAACACATCGGTCAAATATGTAAGCTTAATTGTTTAAGTTCATTCTAGTATTGTCAAAGTACACAACCACTTTGTCTAATTCAGAGCCCTGTGTGTGCCTTAATCCACCTCCCATTCCCCCCTCCCGTCTGGAACTTTGCTGTTTGAAGATTCTTCTTTATTCTCAATAGCTGCTTAAAGTCCATGGGAGTGAGGATGTTTTGCTTAAATGACCTTCCAGCACAGGCTCGCCAGTCTCAACAATCCAGACTGAGCGAAAAGATAGGAAACAAGTCTCAAACAGGAGGAGCTAAAAGAAAAAAAACACTGCTCAATAACTGTTGCCTCCCAAAGTAGTCTTCTAAAATCAGAAATCCAGAGTCAAAAAGCCAAATTACCAATCCTCTCAGGTCGACCAGAATAGTAAAATGTAGAAATAAAGAAAGTTCAATGTCTAAATGGAGTTTATTAGATCTTGTAAAATCCAATCTTAATCCTCAGTCCAGTTCCGTCCATTTAATTATTTAGCATTATCAAGCTGTAAATCTCTGTCTCAAATTGCAAGTCAGAAATAATTTAACCATTAAAAACTTCAGTCCTCAGTAGAATCCTCAGTAGAAAAGCAGAAAAGCCACTTAACAGTCTCTTGGAAATCAGCTACCCCTTTAAGACAAATTCTCAACTATAACGCACTCACATCTCCTCTGGGTCCTTCCATTCCTCTGCTCCTGCGCACCATTGCAAGTCAATTTTGGATGTGATATTATCGAAATTGAAGACCATATCAGATTGCTTGTTTTCTTACTTGTTGTTTTTAAGTAGTTTCTTGTTTAAAAGTCGACGATGGCGCTTGTGCCGCTTTCGCAACGATCCCGCTGGTTCCTTTGTGGTCCTTCGACCCCCCAGTGCTTTCTGCTCCCCCAGCCGGGTAGAGCCAGCCACCAGTTTCGGGGTCCTCTTCAGACCTCTTCCGCACCCCTTTTACTGGAGGGGTGTCTAGCCACTTCAGATGGTAAAAAAAAGCGGCTGGAATCCAGCGGGTGGCAGCTTGGAGCCGCGCCATTGCGCAGCTTCGCTCCGAGCTACTGCTTGCGCGTGCCATGCAACCAGAAACACGGAACTGACATTTTGAGTGGGAATGTGGCTGGTCGTATGTATCAGCGGAACAGGAGTTACTGCCAAAATGCCTGCATAATAGCTCTAGAAGTTTCTGAATGATTTACTGTGCAGGTGCAGTTAACCCATTTGTCTGAGTTCACAAATGACTACTTGAAGAACCAGAGTTACAAGTGATCAACTTGTTCATCTCATCTTCTTTGTTCAGTTCACTCAGTTTAGCCTATCCATCTATGAAGATTTAGACAACCACTCTGTCAGGAAAATCCCCAGTGTCCTCATTGTGTGGATGTTTAATTTCATAAAAATTATAAAGAATATGGACTGAAATGCAATGAAATTATAATTGACTGAAAATCCCTACAAGCCCAGTTGTGCCAGATTATACCATTGTGCTTCTGCAATTCATTGTGCAGCCTCTTATGTAATTGCTTTGCAGAACCACCTGTGTGATTTTAAAAAAAACAACTATATTGGATACACCTGTGTGGTGTAACTCTCAAAATACACAATCCTTAGTACAGTAGGCCTTTGCATTCATGCAGTGACATGTTGGACACCAGCTATAAAATTCTTTGTTGTTCTTATTGCGTGCCTTCAAGTCATTTCTGACTTATGGCAACCCTGAGATGCCCATCACGGGATTTTCTGAGGCTAAGTATGCTTGATGTACCCAGAGTCACCTAGTGGGTTTCCATGGCCAAGCAGGGAATCCAGCTCTGGTCTCCAGGGTTGTAGCCCAAGGCTCAAACCACTACACCCACACTGGCTTTTTGCAGACTTCTTTAACGTTTCTAAATTGTTATTAACTTGGGCAGAGCTACTTAATCTCATATTTTATTCACTAGTTGCCTGAATATCAATTTGTCTTTTTGCTTCTTTTTCAAGATATCTCTATTTTACATGGCTAGTGCTCTCTCTGCTCATTTATATCTACCTTTTTTAAAACTAGATTTTACAACCAGTCATATGTATTTACTGAATGGTTCATTTCATGTTGCTCTTCTAACTTTATTATTTCTTTATTAAATTCCTTCTCGTGACCTTTCTCTTATTTATTGAAATTAATTTAAATGTATTTTTATTAAATAATATATCATTTAAAGGAGAGATCAGGACTCAGACAGCTACCTTGGATCACTAGCTGAGTTCCACATGCTTTGTAGTCTCTTGAACCTTCTTCCTGTACCCCCTCATATCTCATGTGCCTTAGAATTCTGGGTTTTGTTTTGTGAAATAAGTATAAAATAGTGTAAGCATGAAAACACTTCAAGAGCAGTTTTATCTTTTTTGTTTGACCATATGTTGTATTATTTTTCCTCCAAGGCCAACTGAACTCTTTAGAAGTTGCAATTCTCAGTCAGACCAAGGAGCCATGAACGATATGAAACTTTGGGAGAAGGGGAGCATTAAGATGCCATTTATAAATATCCCTGTTCTTGATATTAAGAAGTGCCAACCAGAAACATGGAAGGCAATTGCTTGTCTACTGCAGATTAAACCATGTCACAGTAAATCAAGAGGAAGCATTATTTGCAAGTAAGCAGTTTATTTTTTAACATTCAACTCTAATGACTTTGCTGTTTCCACACATACAGAAAAAGAAAAATATGCTGTTTGTGCTCGTGTAAAATAGATTATTTTAAAAAAATGAAGAAAACAAAAGGCTAAGCTAGGATCCAGATCAATCTAATTATTGTTACACTGTCTTCCATTGACAGTATCAAAACCTTCCTCGAAACCTATTTTGTTTCACAGCTGGACTGAACATGCTGTCAGAATCAGTTGACAACATAATAGATTGCATGGTTAAGAAAATTTTAGTGTGTTATGATAGTGTGAAGGAAGGAGTTGGGAAAGGTTTGTTGGTGCCAGCCCATCATAACTCATGGAATGCTTTGAAGGGGACTGTGAGGGAGAGAGGATACAAAATCAGTCTTGTCTTTGACAGAAGACAGATAGACAAAAGATAGCATAGAGAAAGCTGTAATAGAGATAGGAGAGTAAGTGGGGGTGGGAGGGGAGAACTGAATAAGGTTTTGAGAAGCTGTGAATGATTAACTAGTTTAGAACTACAGGACCAGCCTGGAAAGGGAATTCATCATAGATGGGAGGTCTGAGTTGCAACCATGATTTACCACCAGACCAAAATGTCTGGAGGTCATCAAGTTGTGGAGGGCTAGGCTAGATAAATGTCCTAAACACAACATCACACACACAGACTGGTTGACCTCTTGCTGTCTTTGGTCTGCGAGTTTATCTGCGTTTGGCTGTTTTTGGACAAGCTTAGGGACAGAACATGCTCCTGAGGCTAAGAACCTTTCCCAGGATGATACTGGAGTGGAGAAATTTCAACACAGTAAAAAGCTTTTGTGGAGGTGGTTTGGGGAATGCCTGCATGCCTCTGTCCAGTATGGGAAAGGTGGGATCTCTTTATCGTCATGGCCTCAGTAAGATCCCACATTGAGATAAAATCAGTATTTCAGGTTTACTCATTATGTTATGTAGCATGTAACTAGGTAGTGGGAAGGGGTTGCAAAAACCCAGAATTCTTACTAGGTTTTGATTTTTCCCCAGAACACAACATCCAAGTTAGCAAATTAGTTTATTAGATAGGCTTCTTGTAAAATCACACTATATTATATACATTTGTAGTACAATTAGTAGGAATAGTAAGAGTGATAAGTATATGAGCCTTATTTTCCTGTTGATACCCATGTTGGAATTTTTATGCAGATATGTATTTTTTTAGTTCCAAGTATTGCAGATCTACTTGATATGTAAATACTTTATTTTTCTGAAGATCAGATTGCGTGGAAATTCTCAAGAAATGTGGAGACTTAAGCAAATTTCCAGAGGGACACATGGCTGAAAGCATTTGTGAACTTTTATCTCCAACTGATGATTTGGAAACTTGCATACCCCTAGATACTTATCTTCGTAAGTACTGAAGAACTGCTCCAGTGAATCATGCTTCAGATATAAAACATTTTCTAAGGATGATCAAAATTTAGTGCAGGTAGGAGGGAATCTTCACAGATGTTTTTGTTAGCATTCAAACATGCTTCCAGTTTCCACAGTTTTTCTGACCCTCCATTAAGGATCCATTGACTTTACTCTGAATAGTGACAGAGTACCATAATCATGATCCCGAGCTGCTGATGCTAGCTCTAGGAGAAGAGAAATAATACCTATTGAAAATAAATGTCATTGAAACAGCAAATAGGGAAAGAACAGCAAGAATATCTTTAAAAAGAGATAAACAGCAAGTGAAGAAATGTGAATACTATGCAGGAAATATGCCACTATTGTGGAATTATGCAGACACTTGAAATGACATTTAATTTGTACCAGTAACTCGAGAGACAGAAATTGCTTAACAGCTAGTTCCCCTTCATCAGACATGAAAACAACTTTGTTATAATATGTTGTTTTAATATGTTCTATATGAATACGTGGAAATGATCTAGATTACTATAGCTCACTGTGGGTATTTTATGATGTTATATTGCCCTACAGTCCTTTTATGGTTAGTTATGGTTTTGTGCTCAAGCAGTAAAAGTGTTGTTGTTAAGACAAGTAGAACAATACAGAGCATAACATATATAAAAGCTAAGAAACAAACAAGGAATGATTTAGGGAGCTTATAAATGTTAAAGAACATGTTATAATTCAGAATTGTACCACAGTGGATGGAAACTATCATATAAAACACATAATGAGGTGGTTTTGAAAAAGCAACCCACTTCTGTATTCACAGTTTAATATTTACATTATTAAGTCTCAGAATTAAGGAGAAAAAGTAGACCATGGAGATGTCTATGCAGAATTATGAACAGTAGGTCATTCATTCAAAAATTCTAAGTTACAAGTACAAGTAATGATTTAAGATTATGTGTACACCCTCTGTTATTGTCTTGTACTGTTATTAAATCATAGAATGATATTGCTAAAAGAGATGAAGGATCATTTACTCCAACCCAGTGCTAGTACTGCTAAAGAATCTCTAACAGAGGGCCATTCAAACTTTATGAAAACCTCAAATGAAGGAGAATTCATCATTATTCTTGAGGTCCAGTGTGTATGTGTGTCCGACTGTACTCAGCTTTTGCTTTCCTTGGTATAACAGGTCCCAAGAGGATGTGGTCACTTCTACCCATTGTTCCCATTGCATGTGCCTCTTTGCCTATTTCTTCCCTTTTGGTGAGGCTCAGGTCCAAAATAATCACTTTGTTGCTTCTTCCATTTTCTTTCAAACGAAATTGTGAACAAGGCAAGTAAGAGCAATTTGTTGGACCCTGCATTTTTATAATTATAGAATCATAGAGTTGGAAGGGGGTCCATGGCCATTGAATCCAACGCCCTGCTTATTGCAGGATCTCATGCTAGAACATCTCCACCATGCCTAACCTAGCTATATTTGAAGATGTGCTGAAAAGGAAACCAACGACTTCTCTAGGCAGTTGGTTCCATTGCTGAACCCTTCAAGAAGTTCCTTCTAGCGTTCAATCAAAATGCACCCGTCTGTAGCTTAAAACCAGTAGATCTGGTTCTACATTCTGGGGCAGGAGAGGACAAGCTTGCGCCTTCCTTTCCATAACAGCTCTTGAAGTATTTAAAAAGTGCAATCAAGTCATATCTCGGTGTTCTCTTTACCAAGCTGAATATGCCCATCTCCTTCAACCTTTTCTGAGATGGTTTTGTTCTCCATACCTCACATCATCCTTGTTGTCGTTGTCTGAACCCCCTCTGGCTTGTGTATATTCTTAAAATGAGGCACCCAGAACTGAGCAGAGTACTCCAGATGAGACCTGACCAGTGTAGAATATGGTGGGACTATTAATTTCCTTGACTTGGAAACTGTATGTGTATATGTACCTTCAAGTAACCTGTTGACGGTTCTGTTAAAGCAGGCTCAAGTAGCACAGGTTGAGTATTCCTTATCCAGAAATCCAAAATCCCCAAACCCAAAGCCTTTTGCCTTTGAAGTGGTGGCTGTGGCACTCCTGCTTGTTTGTTTACAGGCTCCCCAGAAATCTCCCACACAATACAGTATTTTGTATATTCCCCCCAAAACGAAAACCCCTGAAATCTGAAACACTTCTGGTCCCCAAGCATTTCAGATAAAGGACACTCAACCTGTATATGCCTTTTTTGCTGCAGCAACACACTGCTGTGCCATGATCAACTTATGATCAATAGTGCCAAGGTCTTTTTCCACATGTAGTACACTTGGCCCTCCACATTCACTAGAGTTAGGGACACAAGACCCTCACAAAAGTGAAAAATTCGCAAATAACAAAATGTGTGGGAAGGGGGCTGAGGCATGGGTGGAGAAAGTGGGCATCCAGGGTCTAAACCAGATCAGGGAAAGGAGATGGTTGACACGGTGGTCCTCTGCTTCCTCTCTCTTGCCCATCTCCTTCCTTGAGTGTGTGTGGGGCATGGGTACAAGGTTTGTGGTGCTGAGAATTTGGGCAGAGAGCCATCCTTAGCTGGCCAGGCAGAGACTGGTAGAGGAAGAGGAAGACCAGAAGTGGGTTTTTTAAGGGCTATGCAGCCTGATTGGAGCCACCAAGAGGAAAGGTTCCCCCGAAAAAGAAGTACCTGAGGTGGGAGGGCCGGGGTCGGAGAAACTTGCAAATAGTCAAATCTTTGAATGTGAAACCGGCAAATATGGAGGACTGACTGTACTGTGAAGCCAGATATCCCCTCTCTTATACCAGCGCATTTGGTTTTTGTGGCCTAAATGTTGGATTTTGCATTAGTCTCTGTTGAATTTCATTTTATTAATTCCAGATATTTCAGCATGGGCAACTTATTCTCCCATCACCCAGCCTCAGTTAGCACTCTTGCAGCAGCATTTTTTACTGTGTTTTTACATCTTCAAAAACAATCTTGTGGATAATTCATTATCACAAGTCTAATCTGGAGGTTATGAGATAGTGAATAATTGTGGCAAGGCAAGATTTCATTAAAGTCTTCAGTCGGAGCACAAGCTAAACAAGGTGGCATTATACTGTCCGCCACAGAAACCACATTTCTCCAGTGACAAAGTTTTACTCAGAGTGAGTGCATCTCCCTTCAGACTAGCAATCCTTTACCCTGATGTTAGCAGGTTCTTCAAAATATTAAGGAATGTTTATTTATTAATTAAAATATTTGCATTCTGCCCTTCATCAACAGATCGTAGACAGATTTGTGCAGCGGAGACTAGTTTACACAGAATGAGGTTCTGGTTAAGAAATGGTGGTAGCCAGCTTGAGTTGTGTCATGTATGGCTCTAAACTGCCTCCATTGAGAACACTCAGAAACGTGGAAATACCACGTAGCCTCTTTTCCAGTGTCCCCTTCATGTAATTCTTGTGGAATGCAGAACGTCCATTATAGAGGAATAAGCAGCAGTCAGTGATTTCTAAGAGTATTCTATGGTTGCAACCACCACTAACACAGAATACATATAGGGTCAAGAAAGAAAAGCAAAAGCATGTACAAGATTTCACATACATACTTTTTTTCATCTTGCTTTATTTTATTGATCACAAAATGTAGGTCCATATTCTGAATAGAATGGCATGTTATCTGAGAAAAGCAAATACATAGCTTTGTTGTATGGCACTATCTCTGCTTATTTTTTTCTCCCTACCCAGATCCAAGTACTTTGGGTAACGTTGTAGAAGATGTTACTCACCCCTGTAACCCAAATCCTTGTGCTGCCAATGAGTTGTGTGAAGTAAATAGAAAAGGATGTCAGCCTGATGAACCATGTCTTCCATATTTTTGCATGCAAGGTAAGTCATACTTTTGTTCGTAATTCGCAAGTGTTTTTACAGTTTCAAATTTGCAAGGTAAGTCATACTTTTGTTCATAATTCACAAGTGTTTTTACAGTTTCAAATTTGCAGTTAAGATTTCAGAAAGAAGCAACATTGATTGAAATCCTGTTGATGACCTACGCTGGTAGAAATACCATTGTGCAGTGGTTGTATTTCCTAGGAAGTCATGCAAGGATATTATCCTATTCATAAATCTTGCTTATATAAGTCTTAGCTTGTAGGCTTGGACACTTTTTCTCTTGAACCCTTTTCCAGCTTCCTTTGATGACAATTTTATTTCTATTATTCCTACACCAGGCAAATATCTCGTTAGGTATACAAACTATAGACCAATCTCTCTATTAACAATGATGGTAACATAGAAGGTGCAGTAGAGGCTAATACACTTCAAAACGTAGTAAGAACAGTAAACAATGATGGTAACATAGAAGGTGCAGTAGAGGCTAATACACTTCAAAACGTAGTAAGAACAGTAATTCATCCAGACCAAATATGTTTTGTTCATTATAAGGAAAGAGCTGATAATTCAACTTAGTTATAAATTCGTTGCTCTTAAATATAGAAAGACTTTACTCTGCTGTTATTTAACTTGATGCTGAAAAAATGCTTGACAAAATTAATTGGCAGTTTACTTTGGTTACTTCAAATTAATTTGGCTTTGGACAGAAATTTTTATGGTACTTTTAGAATTCCTCCCCTTTTTCCTAGGTATACAGTGATGTTAAATGGGATATTCCAGGAACATGGGCTTCTGGCAAGGGATGGGCTGCACCTCACGAAACTTGGCAGGAATGTTTTTGCAAACAGTCTCACAAGGAGGATTAGGAGGGCTTTAAACTAAGTACAACTGGGGAGGGAGACAAGATTATTCAGGACAAGGACTCAGCAAGTGCAGGGGAAAAAGGCCCAAATGATATTGGCCAAGTAGGAATAGCATCCAATCATGGGAGGGGTGGAAACAATGCTATGGGACTTGCAGGAAGGGCACGGGGACTTAAGTGTCTCTACACTAATGCACGGAGTATGGGAAACAAACAAGATGAATTTGAACTCCTAGTACAGCAAAATAAATATGATTTGATAGGCATCACTGAGACCTGGTGGGATGAGTCTCACGATTGGAATGTAGGAATAGAGGGGTATAGCCTATTTTGTAGAAATAGACCAAATAAGAAAGGAGGAGGAGTAGCCTTATATGTCAAGGATGTTTTCACCTGTGAAGAGATCCATGACTTGAACACCGGAAGCCAGGTCGAGAGCATCTGGGTAAGAATTAAGGGAGCGAGAAACAATAGGGTTATTATAGTGGGGGTTTACTACAGACCTCCAAGCCAGACTGAGGACCTCGATGGCGCTTTCATAGACCAAATGACTGCACATTCAAAAAGGAGAGATACAGTAATAATGGGAGATTTCAACTACCCGGATCTATGTTGGCAGTCAAACTCAGCAAAGGCGGCAAGGTCCAGCAAGTTTCTTGCTTGTCTTGCAGACAATTTCATGGTCCAGAAGGTGGAAGAGGCCACAAGGGGATCAAATATTCTGGATCTGATCCTGACCAACAGGGAAGACCTTGTTAATGACGTAGAACTGGTTGGATCTTTAGGAGAGAGTGACCATGCCCTATTAGAATTTGGCATTTAGTGGGGAAGAGAAGGCAAGTGTAGCCAGGCATTCGTCTTAGATTTTAAAAAAGCAGACTTCTGTAAACTGAAGGAGCTGCTGGCTCGAATCCTGTGGTCAAGAATAGTCAATGAGAAAGGAGTTCAGGATGCATGGGAGTTCTTTAAAAGGGAGGTACTGAAGGCACAGGCTAAAACTGTGCCATTAAGGAGGAAAAATGGAAGGCATCTAAACAAACCGGAATGGTTGACTAAAGAGCTCTTAGCTGAGCTAAGTATTAAGAAAAACATGTACAGGAAATGGAAGAAGGGGGAAATCACCAAAGAAGATTATAAGCAAGTAGCCAGGAGATGTAGGGAGAAGGTCAGAAAGGCTAAAGCACAGAACGAACTTAGGCTGACCAGAGACATTAAAAACAAAAAGGGCTTTTTTAAATACGTCTGCAGCAAAAGGAAAAAAAAGGAGACGATAGGGTCACTGCGCAAGGAAGATGGTGAATTAATAACAGGAGGAAGAAAAAAGGCAGAACTCCTCAACACCTTCTTCGCCTCAGTTTTTTCCCAAAAGGATAAAAACACGCAACCTGGCGATTGGGGAGCAGGTGAGGAAGTGGGGGAAATGCAGCACAGAATAGATAGAGAGGTAGTACAGGAATACCTGTCCACACTGGATGAATTCAAGTCTCCAGGGCCAGATGAATTGCATCCTAGGATTTTAAAAGAACTAGCAGAGGTCATTGCGGAACCTCTTGCTATAATCTTTGAAAACTCTTGGCGGACCGGAGAAGTTCCGGCAGACTGGAGGAGGGCAAATGTTGTCCCCATCTTCAAGAAGGGAAAAAAGAGGACCCAAATAATTATCGCCCAGTCAGCCTGACATCAGTACCTGGAAAGATCCTGGAGCGGATCATCAAACAGTCAGTTTCTAATTACTTAGAAAACAATGCCGTAATTACGAAAAGTCAACATGGATTTCTCAAAAATAGGTCATGCCAGACTAATCTTATCTCTTTTTATGATAGAGTTACTTGCTTGATAGATGAAGGGAATGCTGTGGACGTAGTATATCTTGATTTCAGTAAGGCCTTTGACAAAGTTCCCCATGACATTCTTGCAAAGAAGCTAGTAAGATGTGGGCTGGACAGGGCTACTGTCAGGTGGATTTGTAACTGGTTGACTGACCGTACCCAAAGGGTGGTCACCAATGGCAGATTCTCATCCTGGAGAAAAGTGACTAGTGGGGTGCCACAGGGTTCTGTCCTGGGCCCGGTGCTGTTCAATATCTTCATTAATGACTTGGACGAAGGAATAGAGGGCACGCTGATCAAATTTGCAGATGACACCAAATTGGGAGGGGTTGCTAATACGCCTGATGACAGGATCAAAATTCAAAAGGACCTGGACAGATTGGAGAGCTGGGCCAAGGCTAACAAAATGAATTTCAACAGAGAGAAATGTAAGGTCCTACACTTAGGCAGAAAAAATGGTATGCAGAAATATAGGATGGGGGACACGTGGCTGGCTAACAGTACGTGTGAAAGGGATCTAGGAGTCTTCATAGACCACAAGCTGAACATGAGTCAGCAGTGTGATGCGGCAGCCAAGAAGGCCAACGCAATTCTTCGTTGCATCAATAGGAGTATGGTGTCTAGATCGAGGGAGGTATTGGTACCACTGTATTCTGCATTGATTAGACTTCATCTTGAATACTGTGTCCAGTTCTGGACACCCCAATTCAAGAAGGATATGGATAAGCTGGAGCAGGTCCAGAGGAGGGCAACTAAAATGGTGAGGGGCCTGGAAGCCATGCCCTATGAGGACAGACTTAGAGAGCTGGGTATGTTTAGTCTGCAGAAGAGAAGGTTGAGAGGGGACATGATAGCCATGTTTAAATATTTGAAGGGATGTCATGTCGAGGAGGGAGAGGGCTTGTTTTCTCCTGCTCTTGAGACCAGGACAAGGAGCAATGGATGCAAGCTGCAGGAGGGGAGATTCCGCCTGAACCTCAGGAGGAATTTCCTGACAGTCAGGGCTGTCCGACAGTGGAATGTGCTGCCACAGAGTGTGGTGGAGTCTCCTTCTTTGGAGGTTTTTAAGCGAAGGCTGGATGGCCACTTGTCGGGAATGCTTTGAGGGTTTTCCTGCATGGCAGGGGGTTGGACTGGATGGCCCTTGTGGTCTCTTCCAACTCTACATTTCTATGATTCTATGATTTCTATGATTCTGTGATTTGTTTGTCATTTAGAGAGAAACACAGCAGAGAGAGCCTCTCTCCCCTCTGATATTTGATCAGTGCTTGGAGCCTTTGGTTTCTGCAGTGAAGCAAAATACAAGAAGTCTGCATTTATACATGAAAAATATGAATATAAGGCAGTTTTGTATGTTAATTCTCTTTTGTTATCTCTAGATTTGAACCTTCTATGTCAAAGTTGATGAAATTAATAGTTTTTAGGCCCCTTATGGTAATTTATCTAAGTCTGAAACTGTGCCTATTGTTCACTTAAATTCTTGACACATTCATAGACATTCAGAAGCCACTAGATATTCTGGTATATTGGTTTCTCAGGATATTACTCAAATGATTAAGCTGAACTAACCCTCATTGTTGGCTGAAATAGCTCTTGATCTGAATAGGTGGGAGTTAAAGTATTTGGGATAAGATTGACAAACTTAAAATGAATGTTTTACCATAATTGTTGTATGGTCTTTGTAGTATCTCACATTACATGCTGTAAATTTATTTCTTTGTTCTGTGACTTAGTGATGGGAGGTGACTGGGTATGTCATCCTTAAGTGTCCCACTCAACCACTGATGCAGAACTCCTTTGCTAGATACAGTTGTCTGGCTTTTAATGTGGATTTTATGGACATTTGCAGTTGTGGGAATGGTGCCCCAATCATAAATATGGATATGAAACAATTACAACTTCATAAGTCTTTTTTATTAATCTTTTTATTAAGATTTTCTGTGTAACGTAAAATTGATAAAAAATTTCAAACATAGTTTACAAATTATACGGCCATATATCAACATCATATTGAAATATCTCATACAAAACTTAGAAAAGCACCAGCAAGTAGGGCCTGAAACAGGGAAAATAGAAAAGACTGAGTAGAAAAGCTGTACTTGAGGTGTTTGTTTATTTCTTACTCATGTTGAGGACATATGAAGGGTACACTGAGTTGCTTACCTGTTAGGAGGAATTGTGTTTCTGTGAAAGTATGAGTGTGTAGTGAGTTATGTGAATGAGACTTCATGTAAGTAGGTCCAAACTAAAGGGGTAATTCATACCCAGTAGTGAGGGATTCTTAATTCTCATGGAATCAGCATGGGGAGCCACTGAGACTTGGGGCACACCTGAGCACTTGGCTACAATATTTTCAGCCCGGATCATTTCTTTCTTTCTTTCTTTCTTTCTTTCTTTCTTTCTTTCTTTCTTTCTTTCTTTCTTTTCACTCCTTTGTTCTTTTCTTTTCTCCTTTCTAAACATGTAGCTTTTATTATCATGTATAAGCCTAAAACATTTAATTCAGTAACACCTATCTTCTGTGCACAGGCTGCAAGTTGGGTGAAGCTTCTGATTTTATTGTCCGCCAAGGTACACTCATCCAGGTTCCATCCTCTTCAGGAGAGGTTGGTTGCTACAAAATTTGTACATGCAGTCAAAGCGGAGTGTTGGAAAACTGTATGGAAATGCATTGTGTTGACCACCAAAAGTCATGCATTGTTGGAGGGCAAAGAAGAAGTAAGTACTGTTGGAGATTATTAAGTTCTGAAAATCAATATGTAGGGTTTGATAAAAACAAACCAGTACAAAAGAAAGACCGAATATGTTTTCAGTGCAACATCTTACATTCCTGAAGATTGCAAGTACAATTCTGATTAAATCCCTCCTTAACAAGTAACTAAGTGTATCATGCTAAATCTCTTTACATAAGATCAGGTCCATTTAAACAATTGAATCATATATGTATGTAGCATGTATTAGTAGTCTTTGTACGTTTATTGATCTTACATTTCTACTGAAGAATGAAAAAACACATGCTAGCCAAAGATAGAAGCAGCCTAGGGGGGTGGTTTGAATGTTGGGCTAGAGGGTTCAATTCCCTGCTCAGCCATAGAAACCCACTGGGTGACCTTGAAACCCCTTTTCCAGGTTTGCTTTAGGGTTGCCATAAATTGGAAATAACCTGAAGGCACACAACAACAGAGTCAAAGATAAGAGTGTCCAGTGAAGAATATTAAGAGTTCTGTTCCAAAATAGGAAGAGGCAAAAGGTTGAATTGAGATAATTGTCTGACAAACAGACAGGTTTGGCTGTCAAGTTATAATTCATTTATTCATCAGATTAGTATTTTACAATAACCAAATTTTACAATCAGGAAAGTTTGTATTTATTTTTATCTTTGTGTTTCTATTTGGCTGCATTTTGAACTGTAATAGGCACATCCCTTTCTTTTATTTTAAGGCCATGGAACATCTTTCAAAATAGATTGCAATATCTGTTCTTGTTTTGCTGGAAATTTGATATGCTCAACTCGACAGTGCCTGAATGAATACAGCACAGATGAAGAGCACCACAAATCTACAGGTAGAAATTTCAAGGCATTAGAAATTTCAAGAACAGTTAATAGTAATATTAAAATAAATGTATTTCTCTTTTTTAGCTGTTCTTTGTCTAGATATATTCAGTGATAATTCTTTATAATGTTTCTGGGCACAATTCAGAGTGCTGATTATGACCTCTAAAACGTTAATGCAGCTTAGCTCCAGGCTGTTTAATAGATTGTTTGTCTCTCTTTCATCCTTGAAGCAAGAACATGCTTCCTGTTGGTTATCTATGAGTGTTTCCAGTTCTCACAACACCTTTTGGTGTTTTCATTTCCTCCCTCTCTGATCTTCACCCCCTCTCCCAGATACACAATAACATGGAGAAATAAAGCAGTTCACCATTTGATACTTTTGAGTACAGGCACAAGCTTCAAACAGGTACAATACTGCAATCAACAATTGGCAGTTGATACTTTGTAACACTCTAACTCAGTGATTCTCAACCTGTGGGTCCCCAGATGTTCACGGACTTCAGCTCCCAGAAGCCCCAGCCACTATGGTCAATGCTCAGGGCTTCTGGGAGCTGAAGTCCATGAACATCTGGGGACCCACAGGTTGAGAACCACTGCTCTAACTAAAGTCTGCCCTTTTCCCTATGTTGGCTATTCTGCATGTCATAATACATATCCAGCAAATACATTATGACAGGAGCCATGAATCCTGATAGTAATTCTAAGAAGAAACACATTTTAAGAATGTTAGGAGCCTATTATATTTCAGGGAAAAAAAGCCCAATATAGGGGTAAGGGTGCTAACTCTTAAATTTCCATGAGCAAAAGGGTGCTTTAGCCCTCTCTTACATTTTTGCTCTAATTTCAGGATTGGTGTGAGGCACTTTCTCTTGGATAAAAGTATAGACATAAGAATTCCAAGGACTTCACACTCCTAGCAATGGTTTAATTTTTTCAGGTCTGCCATGTAACTGTGAAGATGAATTTGTCCCAATGTGTGGGCAGAATGGACGAACCTATCCAAGTGTCTGCATAGCACGTTGTGTTGGGCTTCAGGACAAGCAGCTTGAATTTGGATCCTGCATATCTAAAGATCCTTGCAAATCTAATCCTTGCCCAAAAAATCAGAGGTAAGTGTTTGAAAAAGCCTAGATTGGGGAAGTGTTTTCAGTTAACAGGTGGTGTTGTATATAAAAGGCTGATTATATACAATCTAATTCTGAATTAAGAGACAAAATCAAAAGTCCATCTTGTTGCTTATTAGGCTAACCAAAAGGCACAAAATACATCATGCTAAGTCAAAGCTCATAGCCTTCTTTATTAGGCAAATATAGTTAAAAAGGGAAAAAAACAAAGGAAGGAAAGTGAGAGTACTGGAGTCACAGTGTCTGTGTGTTTGCTTTTAGATTTTGTAAAGGAAAGTATCTATGCAAAATTAAGTTAAGTGGCAAGGGTGATGAAATAGCTGGGTCAACAGTGACATCGTTCATGAAGCTTCTTCCCGGGAGTCTTTGCAGTTTCACAGGCTCCTGAAGAATGGCACGAACAAGAAACCAATCAGGACCAACTAGAGTGGGAATTAGCAGCAGAGCTGACTGAATGCGACTTCAGCCAGGTCCACCTACTCCACATAAAATCATTTCCTGAGTCCATGTCCCCAATTCAACTTCAGAGTGTCTTCTCCACCTTTCCTCCCTCTAAGTTCAAGTTCAGATTCAGTTGGTTTGTTGGGGTCTTAATTGCTGGAAGTTGGTGATCTGGTTACCTTTGCTATTTTGTCACAGCTTTGGTGGGCTGGGAATGAGACTTGATAAAACTGGGGAAATAGACCTGAGTACCCATCAACTATGGTTAATGGTGAGGTCTCCTTAAGGGACCTTGGGTAGAAGCAATTAGAGACACATCCAGGTTAGGGAAATAGTCTGGTCTTAATCCCAGGTGAGAAGAGAACCATGCAGTAGCTTTGAGACGTGTGGGATCCTGATTCTGTCACTCCAGGTTCCCTCCAGCACTCTGGCTGGTAGGGTGGTTGTTCTGTCACCTGGCAGGCAGGTTACCTGATCTCAGGCTCCATGCTGCCAGACCATTCTTTCTTATCTGTAATCAGTTAAGTTGTCACCTCTTTTATTCCCAGTTGGTGTCTTAGGGTCTTCTTTGGCACAGTCAGCCCTATTTCTCTACTGAGGACTGCAATAAAGTTTTTCTTCTCCATTTGAAGGTACAAAGCACCCCTTCTGAGAACTATTCTAAGTTTTCTGAGAACTGTGAGACAATTATGCTTTGCATTAGAGCTAGTCACCCATAAATTCAGATATAAAGAAATTAAGACATTTATCCTGATCGATGTTGATGACTTCATTTATGATTTCAGTGAAACTAAGATTTCACTGGTAGCGCCCACAGTCCTAAGATTTATCTCATACAATTTCAAGCTGGGCTAAAACCAACTTTTTTTCTGGGGGGAAAAAAAAGGAAATGATTTGTCATTCATTCCCAAACTTATATGAAAAGGATAGTGAAGCAATTGTCAGATCCAGAATCTCACTGTGGTCTTTGTTTTGTCCATTTGGAAAGCTTGATAACTCTGATTAGGCATGTGAATTTCTGTAGCACAGAGAGAAAAACATTTTTTCCACATCCTTCATCTTATTGAAACCTGAATTCAGAAAATGAAATCAGGAGGGGTAGCATTATTTAGATCCATCTGCATGACCTGCTGAACTGTGTTGATGTCAAGGGCTTTGCAGAACATAAAGAGAGTCTACTTTAAACTCTAGCAGAAGGGAGTGCTGTTTTGAATTCTAGAAGGCTCAACAAGGCTAGTTTGGGAAATTATAAAGAAACAGGGGAAGGTTCTGTGTTAGTCAACTTTGTGGAAAATGATTTTGCAGACATAACAGAAGTTTTAATCTGCTGCTACAGTTTTTAATACTACTATATAAATTGATATATAAGTTGAAATACAGTTCTCCTCCCACATTTGTAGATTTGACTTTTACAGATTTGATTATTAATGGTACCCACTAGCCTCCCCCCACTCCTGCCAGAAGCTGCCAGCACAATTGCGCTGGCAGCAGGTGAGAGAGTGAAAGGGAGGGAAGATTCAGCCCCCATGCTCTCCTCTGCCGCTGATCATGTTGGTGGGGGCAGTTAGAGAGCCAAGCGGGGAAGATCTTTCCCCAATGGCTCTCTTCCATGCCCCTCCCACCCACAAGATTGCATGGGTGGGTGTGGCTAGACAGCCAAGTGGGGACAATCTTTCTTCACTTGCTCTCTCCTGCACCCCCCCCCCACTTGCGGGATCGCCATCACACGGGTAGGGGCCTGCTGTTATTTGCATTTTTTCCACTTTCACAGTGGTTCTGTTTCCCTATCCACTATGAATGTGAAGAGCCTACTGTAATGAAAGAGGCATGGTTCCTCACCTCTGTCTCTTTAGACTTGAGGGCTCTTCGCCATTTGTTAGCTAAACTGTACTCTGTCTGAGGTCACTTTATCATCTTCTGGCCACCTGGGTGCCCAACTGGTGATGGTGGCGAAATTCAGACAGGCCAGAATAACATCAACACTATATTTAAGCATTCTCAGCTATTGGAGTCTCAGGGTATTTATGGGGAAGAATAAGCAGTTTCTCTGATAATATTTTAGGCTATTTATTATAAGCAGTCATAGATATACAAATACATACACTCCCCTTATGGGAAAAAGCATGGACATACTAACATCTGGGCACTTTGCTTTAATTATATCACATTGTAATGCTTGTAAGGCATTATGTATTCATTACATTGTAATACATGACAAGTAAGATGTTACTTTTTTGTGAGAATCTTTATCTCTCTATCTCTCTAGCAGGCTTCTCTATGGTTAACACTTAGAGGAACATTAGCATCTTTTTTATTAATTTTTTTTTAAATTTATGGAACATTACCATCTTGAGCATATAACTCAGCCATTTAACCATTCAGAAATACCATCTCTTCTGTTGAAGAACTATTCATCTCCAAACCTGCATCTGTGAACAAACAGGCTTCCAAGTATTAATATCCTATGGTATTGCTATATCCAGCAGCATCCATTGTATATCTATCATACATTACAATCATAATGGAAAATATATCTGGCATACCATACTTTCTGTTACCAGCAGTATCTGTTTGCAACAGCATATCTGGACAGTTTAGCAGCACAGCTGTTACCAACAGCCTTCTTCATATTCTGGAGACTAGACAAACAGTCGACTTCTCTTTCTTGGCTTATTTTATTCTTTCCTCAGGCTCCACGCAGCTGTTTTATCTCATCCAGTTAGATCTCTAAAGAACCTCGTTTATGTCAACAATCCCCTTCTCCGGTCAGTCTCTGGAAATAATATAAACAAACTCAGAGACAGTTAGATCTTGGTATTTAGCTACCTTCCATCAAATTATATGAGTCAAATGATTGCATCAAATATAATGACACCTGCTATGAATTTATCAATCAAGTCTGGTGAGCGTTCTCTTGTTTACAGTTGAATTGCTGTTCTGCCTGGAACTAGGCTATCGCTGTGTTCTCAGTAACACAAATTCTTTAACTCTCTGATACACAGAGCTTTGTTTGTTTATAATCAATATACTTTATTCTAGAGTATAGTATATAGCCTGTAAGTTATATTTCTATAATCCTGCTAACCCTAGTATAGTTGTATTTCTAGGCCACGAAGTTGGCAACTGGCAACTTTCCAGTAATAATAAATTACTGGAAAGAATTATTAGAGATGTTGTAGATGGAAAAGAGGGATTTTTCTTAAACCTTCTGAAACCATAGCAAAATATATGTTTCTGCCATCATAGAGGAGAAGGTTACTGGGGAGTACAACTTCCAGAACTTCCCCAACAGCATAGCCAGAGTTCAAAAAGTAATATTTTTTCCTGCTCCAGTACACATTTCACAGAAGGCTTATTGATGAAGTTTAGAAAAAATAACTTGGCCAAGAAGCTGAGATATAGATGAGGTCAGAGCCATGCCAAATCACATATTTCTCCCCCTCCCCTGCAGCTAACACCATCATTTCATCTCTTGAAAAAGCAAAATACCTACTATAGGCAAAATACTCTCCCTTCCTTTCTCACCACCTCAACTAATATCCAATTAATAGAAAGGATTATTCTAATATTGGTCCTGCTGCCTCAGTACAAGCCTGTTTAAAAAACTTTTAAACATAAGCCTTTTTTTAACTTTTTAACAAAAGTCAGTTAGTGCCTGAGACTAGTGCTTTGCTCTGCCAACCTAAAAAGTAAATTACAAAAAAGAATCAGGAGGAGCATGGAATCTGGAAGGTACTGAAGGAGGTGTCTGCAGGCATTTATTTGAAAGATCCTAGGTTTAAAATAATTGACTTCTGAATGGTTGTCTGCATCAAGAATTCCCCCTGGCAGCTAAGAGATTTATAGCTGCTTGACCTTGACACACCATTGGCTAATTGTCTCTCTTTTTTAAGCCTTTGCATCCCTAATTTAAGCCTTTGCAAGAGGCATTGTATCTTCTTGCTCTTCTGCAAATTAAAGTGGCCTCTTCTCTGCTCTGGATGAGGCAGATTGTGTGGCTGCCTAGGCTGTGGGAAGGAGCTGTTATCCCCTCCAGTTGCAAATTCTCTGAGTCTGATTACTGTGGATGAATTATGACCATCAGGCTGTTTTTTGGGAACAGGATGGGGATGGGGCCACACTAATGGACCCACTGTCTCTGGCATCAGAAACTGGAACAAGACAATTATTCTCCCATTGGGAGGAAATATTCTGAACCTAATTTGCATAAATTCTGCTAAATGGGCAAGTGGGAGGCACACGATCCTCTACTGATGGAGAACAATCCTCTTTAGCCTTTCCTCTCTGGCAAAATAGTATTCATAGCTATATAATCCAGCTAGGTGAGAGAATTTAGTATAGAATCTTCTGGTTTCCAGAAGGTACTTTGTGGACTCAGGAATGTTGCTCCATCTGCTGCTTTTGGGAGAAAGACTCTCATAGAAACTATTTATAGAAGTTTTTACTGGGTTTGAATTCAAACCACTATTAGATAGTACGGGACCTCTGGGCTTGCATCTAACGTGCTAAGCCTCTGTATGTAATCTGCTGAAGCACTGCCTATTTCCTGAAGCTGTGTCTCTTGAGAAGGGGAAGGAAGACATTAGGAATTTGTACCTTAAGGTGCCTGAAGTGCTTTGAGGCAGTGGGTCCAGACAGAACAGCTCCCTGGGTAGAGGATCATAGGGCAGGGAGGTTGCCTTCTTCCCCATCAATCATTTAATTTAGGAAAACGGTGAGGAGCAATGAAGAGAGAGCCACTTGTTACTTTTGGCACACAGATTCTCTTTCTTTCCCCCTCTCTTTTGTAGCTCCCTATTTAATGAAATTATCTCTATGATTGCTTGGTATAAATAATACGGAAAATTTTGTTTTATCCAGATGTATACCAAAGCCACAGGTTTGTTTAACCAGTTTTGAGAAATTTGGATGTAATCAGTATGAATGTGTACCCAGACAATTCAGTTGTGATGACCACTTACGAGATCCTGTTTGTGACACAGACAATATAGAATATGCAAACCTGTGTGCTCTACATCAAAAAGGAAAAAGCATATCATACAAAGGTCCATGTCAGGTATGGAATAATATTTCAAGTTATTTGTGGCATTTATTGTCCCACAGTTTGTCCAGATCAAACCAGAAATTTTTATCTCTCTGGTTTATTCTTTTTTCATGTGCCTAATTTAATCTCTGTAAAATATAAACAAATGGGAAAATGTGAGCATAGAATGAATCATTCTATAACATGAATGGGCACCTGTGGCAATCCAGATGTTTTTGCCTACAGCTCTCATCAATACTAACAAGCATAACCAATGGTGAAGGAGTATGAGTGTTGTAATCCATGAACACCTGGAGGGCCACACTTGCCCACCCTATCCTCTAGTTACAGATTTAAACTCTATTTCTTGAGGTTATTTTACTGCTTATCTTGGATACTGGCAGAATCATTTGAGGTTTGGAATGTTAGCTACTCTGATTTGGTGTGTATATATCTATATCTATATATATCTCTATCACTCCTCAAACCTTCCGTTTTAATTTTGATTTTTATAACAATAGCATTCAAAGCTTTGAACACGGTTGGAAACACATACACTGCATCCAGTTCTTCAGTGGACATTTATATGCCTAAACATCATTACCATGGAATTTCCATTAATTCCGCTGGGAAGCAGAGCACATTTGACCTTACAGACGTTTTGCAGACTGTTATGAATCTGCAAAGAAATTCAGTATGAAGGGAGCATTTTCCTTAGGCCCACTTTCCCAGTTAAATTGCTAGGATTTCTCTGGCAGCAATATCTGGCAGTGGCAACCTGTGGTGAAGGAAGTGTGTAACTCCCAGAGGATTTGATTTGTGCATATATGTGCAGTGCAGCCCTTCAACTACACAGAGTTGCCCGCTTTGGCTTAGAAGATACATTTTTGTGAAAATAAGCATTATTTTTATGTTTGAATTTTGTACTGAATGTAGTCTAAAGACTGGTTTTGGAAATGATGGGTCCATGCACGAATTGTGAACATACCTACAGTGTACCTTGTATAAGAAAAATATTGTGTTTAACCACATATACATACTGTAAGGAGCTGCAAGTAGCCATTAAATAATATGTTCAAAAAGAATGAGCATGTATGTCAAACTCTTGATTGTTTCTCATTGCCAGTTAATAAGAGATTGGTATTTACTGTGAATGTTCATCCTTTGATGGCCTGGAGGAGCAATCAGTGTAGTGCTGGAGTATTCCCTGCATACCAGTTGACAAGGCAGGGATCCAAAGTCCAAAGTTCTTTTTTGGTTACATCTGTTGACTTCTCTCTCTGCCTATCAGTTTCATTACAAAGCCCGTCCTATCCACCTCCAGATGTGTGGTATGTCCCATTCCAACTATTTATTCTAGGTTGTTTGTTTTTTGTCTTTACTTTGCAGCCACATTTCTGAGAGGAAGTGGATTGCTCCTCTGAGCCATCCAAGAATGATTCACTCCCCTCATTCTCTGGACAGCATGGAGAAGCAATCTGTGTACTGTTGGGATGTACCCAAGGCCTCCATCCACAGAGTGGTTGCAGCTGCCTTTGACTTACTTTATGAATTGGAGGGTAGCCTGTCTGGAGCCTGCCTGTATTGACTTAAATTTATCTGTCTTACAATGCTGTATGAACATAGATGGATCCTCCCACCCTGCAGTATTACATATATCCACTAATGATGCTGAAACTACATGAGCTGTACTGGTCCCCAAAGATCATATAGAATGTGGCCAAAGATTTTGTGGCCTTCGCATTGTAGCTAGGTCATAGCAAAGAAGTATACATGCTTTCAACTAATGTGCAACCAATTGCTTTGAATGCTTTATTACCCAATGTTTTTGAATGAGAGGAGAGAAACAATGCCTCCGTGTGCCTAATGTATGTTGTCCTGCTAGTGTATTTCTTCAGTGCACATTTCCTTTCTAGTGGATATGTGGGATTTGGTTAGAGATTTGGTAAATGTATGGCCTGATGAAGTCCTTTATTTAAGGAACACTTGGGAAAAAAGTTTGAATCTAGAATTAAAGTTAATTTATCCTGATCCCAGTTGCATAAACTTGGATGTATTGATAGCGCTGCTAACCCTGACATTCTTCTTGCTGTTGTAATGGCTACTAGAAAAAACAACCTTAAAAGTTAGCAATCTTAATTATGCCTCTTTTTGTGGCTCAGATGGGATGGGGGCTGGTTAACCTGTTAAATACTAGATGAAAATTTCAGATAGGAAACCTATGCAACATCAGTGGAGCCTGCTTGGCTGCTCCCTTCAAGACTGGTTTTATATGTGGATGAGAGTAAAGTAAAGTACAGATCTCTCTGATCTTATTTACATGGCCAGTGCTGCCACTGTCTCTTCAAGATACTTGGCCTCAACTCTTTCTCAGTGCCTTCCTGTAAAAACCTAATACATCAATGACTTCTACAGCATTTATTTGAACTGAATGAGTCTGATATCAGTCCTTAAAGGCTTTCCAAAATGTGATTTCTTCTTCGTGGTCTCTACAACTCACACAAATGGATCACCTTCACCTGTGTAGTGTGCTTTTTGGAAACTTCTGAAAGCAGCGTTTTGGTGGAAACCCTGCCTCATCCCCTGAGGCTGTAGGAGCCTTTTCTAATGAGCTTTTTCTAATGGTCTTCACTTAATGGTTTCCAGTCTTCAGCTTACGGTCTTCAGATTGTTCTGCATTTTGGCTTTGTTCTTGGTCTTTGGTCTTCAGTTGTACTTCAGCTTGTTTAATGATTTGCGTATCTGTCTCTTCATTTTATGGCCTCGACAGCTATCTTCAAGTGATGCTCTTCTTGCAGTGGTAAGATCCCTGATAAAATGCCTTCTCTTCCTGGGAGAAGGCTACCACATGAGATCATGTTCTCATTGTCAATTCTTAACAGAACAGCCAGGTTTAAGGCCCTCCTGTGGCAGAAGGTGGTGAGCACTTCTAATATGGCCTCCTAAATCAAGTCTTCTCATGCTGCCTTGATATCAGCAGCTAAGTCTGGAAGCAGAGTGGCATCCAAACTTCTGCCTTCTACAAGGCTTGCTCTTTGGTGAGGCCTCCTTCTCAGCACTTAGGGTAGAGAGACTACTGTCAAGACTGCCCTTCATCAACCCCTGCTTTGGTACCAGTGGTGATTTCATCTCACTGTTCTTCAGTGTCAAGAGGTAACCATACCAATCAGGAAAATCAGTGTTCCTCTCCTAGGCTGACTTTATCTAAGGATAGGAGGAGGGTGTCTTTAACTCCAGAAAAATCCATTTCTGATGTAATCTCCAAGAAATGGAAGAAAACAAGAATAAAGATGCCCCTTCTAGACATCACTCTTGTGATACCAGTCACCAGCAATCTTTGCCAGTGCAGGAGGTCCTGGCATCCACTGAACCTCATGCCTCATCTCGAGAGCCCTCTCCTTCCTGCACAAGAACATGCTTCACCATCGGAGTCTCAAGACCCTGATCATTCTCCAGGCCTTGTCAAGTCTTGGGCATCCTCAGATAGAGAAATCGTTGACTCATCCTGGTACTACCTCTCAGCCTTGGCATGAGCAGGAGATAGTCACTCCTGAAGTTCAACCTAGACCTTGCCTGTTCAAGACCTCTCCTCCTCAATGTCATCACCATCACCCTTCTCCTTCTGTTTCATTTTCCCATTTGGCATCATCAATTCACTCTGTCCATGCTTAGGACCAGCACCAAAGTCTGAGAGATGATCAGCAGTGGCACCATTCTCATAGATGTAGAAATTGTTCCTATGCATTCTCTTAATACTCTGTATGATTCCAGTGATTTTTCCATCTCTTCTGATGATTACTACAGAGGTCATCGACGTCATCATGACCTATACCACTATGAAGAAGAGGCCTGGTACATCCCACAACATTGTAGGCATTCACCATCTCCTCCACACCACTCTGTATCCAACTCTTAGTTGAGAGTGCCAGCTAGGAAGAGGTGAAGGCATGACTCTTCAGCTGCCTCTGTTACTCCTTAAGCTCCTCATACTGATACTGCACAGCCCTCAGTGGAACCGATTTCAGAGTCTCGGCATGTTACCGTAATGCTTGATACTCATGGTCTCTTTTGGCCCTTTTTTTTTCTTTTTTGGTATGGTGTGTTTTTCTTCTGTAGTTATTGTTTTAGTAAAATAAAATTATTAAATTAACACACACACACACACACAAAAGATAGGACCCTGCACATTTTCTCTTTAGTGGTATACCTGAAGGTTAAGGGACCTGGCCATCTGCAGCATTTGGTCAACAAAGGATCAGACATTGTCGGTCAGGGAGATGGGGTCACAGTCTGCAACCCATCCCTCAGGAAGTAGTTGTGTTGGATCTGATACTGACTCATGAGTTGACTCATGAGATGAAGAAGACAACAAGGCTGAAGGGGACCATGACCACTGCTGGTAAGTATCAGGCATTATGGTAACAAAACAAATCAGCTCCTGATCTTGGCTTCTTCGAAATATACAGACCCACTGTGTATCGATGAGTCTACTAGCTTGACAGAGGGAGCCCTCCTGTTAGGCACAGTGCTTCTGGGGACTGCTATCTACAGAGCTTGCTAGATCACATCCACCATTGCCAAGAGCAGGAACCAAAACCCAGGACCCTGCAACAGCTGCAAGGTGAAGTACCTACACCTCCCTCATTGCCTCTCTTGCCTTACTAGTTTCTTGTGATAAAGAAATCCTGAGAGTTTCCCTCATCAGTCCCGTCCACTTCTAAGAAATTATAATCCCTCTACAAGGTAGTTGAGACGAGCAGATTGACTGGTTTGGTACCCTAAGCCAAATTCTATAATTGTTGATGCTGCTCAATCTGGAATATCCCAAAAGTTATATTCTACTCCTGCAGATAAAGGGGAAAGCTGGATTGGTTAGGTAGGAAGTTCTATTTGAATGCAGCCCTTTTTTTTCCTCCAAATCTCAAACTGTAGGTCTTGTATGGGAGCATACCAGCAATTCATTTGATGTAAGGTTAAGGTTACCTTGATATAAGGTTACCTTGACCAGCTCCCTGAAGAAGATAGGAGAATTGTGACCATTCTGTATGGAGCGGTCCACAGCTTTGCCTTCCAGTAGATTACAGCAGCATGACATGTAGCGGACTGTAGTGGCAAAGCTTTGGCTGGAGCTGTCTCCTTTTGACGCCAAATGCATGACAGTTGTCATTGCCTTCCTTTGCATGAAGAATGTGATCGTGTACTCATACCTAGATGATTGGCTCCTGGTGGCGAACTGCAGACAGAAGCTTTACAAAAACATTCACTTGACCCTGTCTCTTCTACATGATCTTGGGCTCAAGGTCACCCCCAAGAAATCCTGGCTACAGCCCACTCGCATCTTGGATTTCATCGCTGCAGTGCTAGACTCGTACAAGGGCAGGGCCTTCCTACCTCCCAGTAGCTTCCACACATTATGTCAGAAGACCGTCCGAGTCCTTTGCAGTTCTTCATCAACTGCCCATCAACTTCAACAACTTCTCGGCCTCATGGCGGCCATGACAGCAGTCACCTACTTATCCTGCCTACATGCCTACCCTCTCCAACACTGGTTCGTTTTCAACTTCACTCCTCTCCACGATGACCAGTACATGAGGTTTTGTAGTCCTGCCTCAGCTGGCACAGCAGGAGTAACCCAACAGTATGTGGATTATTCTTTGATGCCATGTATCCACTGTTTTTACAGCTTTTGAAGCAGCTGTAGTTTTTCTCAGAATTTTACGGACTTCCATTTAAATATCTAGTCTAATGTTATAGTGCTCTTATTCCGCTTTCAACACCCTATGGAATTTGGCGTTTGCAGTTTATGGAGGGGCATTTAGAATTCTCAACTAGAGAGTTCTTTGGCCTCAGTAAACTACAAACCCCAGAATTCCACAGGATGTTGAAAGTGGAATAATAAAACTATAACAGTGTAGTACAGAAAAGCTCCTAGTTTTTTCTAAGAGATCTCTGGCAAATCATGTCTAAAAGCCAGGAATTTGAATATCGTATCTGTGTATCATAGTGATAATACACATAGTAGCAGGAAGCATTTAATGTATATTTCATTCTTCTTGCTTCCTGCTTCCTTCTGAATGTTATCTACTTCCAAATAGAACTAGAGATTAAAGTGATTTTAACCTAAATCACAGAAGTGGAAGCCCCTACTTGATGTAATCTGTTACCTTATGATATCATAAGACTGCTGGTGTTTGCTGGAGTTTGAATCAGCTTCCGATAAAATGCTTCTTAAACATGCAAAAGTGGATGTCAAGGACTAACCTGGATTTTTTTTTCCTGACATGCTAGTTACGTATATGTGGGTGAACATGCAAGTATTGACTTCTACCTCTGAATGCTGTATTGCAGAGCATAAGATAATCATGTTCGCACCTTGTCTACTTTCTTTTTAAAGCTTTACAACTACTATTGCTGTTAATATTTTCTTGAATGTTGTTATTATTAAAGGAACAACTTTGGCTCTCTCCTGTTATGTGTATTTGCACATTCCTCCAAGTCACCTGTCAACTTATGGGGACTCCATGAATTCATAGTTTCTTCTTAGGCAAGGAATAGTCAGAGGTGGTTTTGCCAATTTTATAAAATCTACCAATTCCTGGAAGCTTGTATGAGCTCATACTAGCTAGGAGAAGGCTATTTGACAGTCTGCATTTGAAAGCAGTCTGCTATGCCAGGAAGACCCTTCTACTTTGTCTGTTTTCTTTCCAGCATAATTTGAAACTTTACTTTTAGTCAGTGCTTTATTTAATGTTTGTTTTAAATTTGGTATACCATAACCTCTTTGTATTCACAAACTGAACATAGACAAGTAAGTGTATGACAATTATTCCATCATTAATGTTTTTTAGCTTTTCATTTGCCAAACTCTGGATAGCTTGACATGATTGCTTTTTCCATCGTGAAGTGACTCAGTGAAGTCACTGATTAGCAAGTGTCTATGTGTGTACTGGTTTTCTAAAGGTTCAAAATGCATTCATATTGCAGATCAGCTTACAATCTGGCCATATTCTGAACTATTACAAAACTAGGAAACATGGACGATTGCTTGATTTGCATGGGCCACATCTTGTTCATTATAGGACATGGACACAAATGGATATTCCCCCATATAAAATTTACCTTGTATATGATTTTGTGAACCCACGCTTGGGTATATAAATACTTTTTTTAATCAGAGAAACATGCTGTGTAACAACATCTTTCTTCTTGTCTCAGGAATATATTTAGACAATATACTTTTATACACTGCTTTCAGTAGGGAAATTTTTTTCATAAGGAGCTGGATAGCATGTGAATGTTAAGTGTAGTGTATTTTTACATCAATTTTGCAGAATAGCCAATCCAATTATTTTTATCAAATTCCTAAGTTTCAGATCAAATCTAAGTATTAATAATGGTGTTGTTTGATATTTGTGTGCCCATAGTTGTTTTCAGTTTCAGCTATCAGATTCTGCATTTAATTTTTAAAGAATTATAAGACTGTACTGGCTCCATTTCCCATTGTGTTTTTTTTTTTTTCAGTCTTTCTGCCAGTCAGTAGATTTGGTATGTGGCCATAATGGTGAAACCTACAGCAATGTATGTGCTGCCTATTCCGATCGTGTGGCTGTAGATTACAGTGGACCTTGTCAAGCTGTAGGAGTCCTTTCTGACTACAGTTACCAAGGAGAATGTGCATCTGTTACATGTCCTCATCTTTCAGCTACTGGATACAGGCCAGTTACCCCACCAGGTGAGAGTACTGATAAGTTGAAATCTGAGAGCATCAGGACAATATTGAGAGAAAAATGATTAGGTTCTACTGAAATAGCGAAGTTTTAAATCTTGCATATATCTGTCAGAAAAAACAGTAAACAGTCTGGTCTTAATACTTAAGTGTAACCATAATGAAGCACTTTTCATTTACGGTTTGAGGAGGCATGTGTGTGCAGAGGACAGACTACCCATCCTCTGGTTGGGAAGAAGACAAAACTCGGAATAGTTATTTTGCCACGGTCATCTTTCCATGTCCACCTTGTAAGGCAATATCATTGAAATTTGTATTGTATTCAGTAAAGATGCAGTCAAGTGCTGATATGTTTTGAGGATTAACTGCCATAATATGTTGTGACAGCTTAGATACTTTAAAAAGTAATTAGATGAGTTGGTCTACAATAGTACCCCTGGTTAAATACTTGCAAGCAGGCTTTCACCCTCAATCCATGTACCAGCTGCTATTCTGTCTCCTTCCAAAGGGAAAAATATATGGGATGGGAAGAGACAGGAGACCATGGAGTGTTCCAAAGGAGACAGGGGATCTTTCTCTCCCCCTTAAAGAGAGTGACAGTGGCTGCATCATTATGGTTCTGGTTTGTGAACCATAGAAGAAATTGGCTTGTCTGAAGGAAGAAAACCTTTCTGGGACTCCTCTCTTTAGATTACTGCAGAACTGCTAACTTATTCTCCTTCCCGACAGTACTGAGGGGTAAGAGGGGGCAGAGAATTGGCAACCATCAAGTTTTTGAATGTTTCTTCTATACAGCTGGGGGGAAAACGTCTTGATGCAGGAGGGCTTAAAGGTCCCTGTTTGATCTTGAAGAGAAGATCTGTTAGCCATCATAAAATAAATTTTTATTTCTGTATGAGTGTACACCACTCATGTCAGCTGTCAGGGAGCAAGAGTTTACAAGGGTCTTGGTTTACTGTCATGAGCCAGGCTGAGCGTGCTGCTGATTCAGACTTGGACTCCGATTTAGACTTAGACTCCCAGCCGCGGGAGGATCTCTTGGAGGGGCCTTCAGGAGAGGGGGCTCCTTCAGAGGCTAGGGAGGAGTCTGCCAGTGACCCCACAGCTGTCCCAGGCATGGGTGCCGAGCCAGTACCTGCAGCAGATGTTTGCGCTCCGGAGGCAAAGACTAGTGCTTTTGACCCGACAGAGGCTGGTGTTTCTGACTCCAGCCCGGAGTTTGCAGCAGACCCTCCCCCCTCGTTCTTTCAGAAGCGGCTGGAGAAGGGGGCGGTTCGGAAGTCTCAGCAGCTGTGGGAGAAGCGTCTGATGAATCGGCCCTGAAGTCTTGAGGGGCTCCAGCTGTGAGCTGGGCCAATGGACATTTGATCAGCCCCAGCTGGGCTAAAGACTGTGTATTTAAGACAGACGCTGTTGGAGTTGGGCATGGGGCAACAACTGTCTACCAACCAGGAATTTGCGTCCTGTGTCATGGGCTTTCTGTTCCAGACTAAACCTTGCTGTTTGAGTTTGCTGCCCCTGGGACTTGAATGTTTGTTTTGGTGATGTAACCTCTTGCTTTATTTATTACTAAAGCCATAAACTCAGCTCCTGCCTCTGTGTCTGCTTAGCCGCCGCCTGACATTGACATTTACTGCACTACTTTGTAGGTTTTCTAGAAGCATTGGATTGGCTCCTATGCGGAAACAGGATGCAGAACTGATGACCTTCAGCAGGGCTCCTTGTACCTCTGGCATTTGAACATCACACACTGTATAAACTACAAAGTCATGAATGTTCTTCATGGTCTCTGTGCCTCACAAAGTGGATTTTATGCCTGTGCACAGCCTCCAACATTCCAGAGCTTAGCAGTTTGGTGGGAAGTCCTACCTCCTCTCACATAACGCACATGCTTGAGCCCACCAAGCTACTCCTTCATTTTCTTTTTATCTACCATCCAAGTCACTCTGTCATATTTGCTTCTGAGCTTTATTTTTCACTTTTTCTCCTGTTTTCTCTTTATGTACTCTCTCCTCTTTCATGCTTTTTTTTTCCCCCTGGGAGAAGAACATAATGTTAGTCGTTGCAAAATCTGTTGACAGTTTACTTCCCTAAAAACTGGGCATCCAGGCTTTGCTCTTACTGTTGGGAGCAGTTGCTCAAGTCCATGGAAAAAGCAGTGCAGAATGTGACCCTATTCACCGCGTTGATGACGGTAGCAAAAATTACGACTTCTCACTTGGTACTGGTGTTAGTACTGTTAGTGCCTACTCAGGCCTCAACTTCCCTCACAACGCCATCACTGTCTCTGGCCTCTACTATGGCCTTGACTTCAGCTGTGCTTCTGCTTCAACCTCAGTTTCAACAACTCCCTCAGCACTGGTAGGCTCCTTAGTGTTGACAGTTACAATGTCAACTTCAAAATCGATGCCACCTCCTGCCTTACCTTGCAAGGACTAGTTTCCCAAGAAGAAGCCCCCAGTGGATTCTGATGATCCCTTGATGGAGCCCAAGAAACAGAAGAAGAAAGCTAAGCACGGTCATGTTTCTTCTTCTAAGCAGGCAGCAGTGTCTACTGAGCCTTCGGCATCATCTCTTCTTCTACCACTGCCATCACAGCCTGCTCCTCCCTCAGAACCAGTTTTGATACCTGATGTTGTGCAGGTTGAGTCGCACCAGTCGGACTCCTCCTCTAACCAGCCTGCTGTTGTTGCAGTTCAGTCAGCCACTATCAGGACATCACGCCGCCCTTTCACCTCTAGGCACTGCAGGTCCAGGTCTCGCTCCCATTGCTCCAGGTCTTGGTCCTGATGCCCTAGATCTCAGCCTTGACAGTCTCAGTCTTGATCCTGATGGTCCGGATCTCAATTCCAGGACTCCACATCTTGCTCCTAGGATCAGCATCAGCATTGGATTCCAGATCAGTCTTCTTCCATTTCAGTCCATTGTCTTCAGAAACCCCACAGCATCCACGAGGACTCGCCTTATACTTCGGCCTAGTATATCAACTGGTATCGGCAATGGTATCTCTGGAGAGAGGTTCCATGGTCTGAGCAATCCTCACCTTCCTACAAGGAGCGGTATCACAAATGGGAATACCAAAGAAGTATTATGAGGCAAGCCAAACTTGCCTGTCATTGACTGCCTCCTGATTCACCACACGGCTGTCGTTGGCACTGACACTGATCTCAGTCCCAATCCACCCATCGCTCTTGTTCAAGATCACTTCACTACTCTTGCTCTCAGTTCTACTCTTGACACCAATCACAGCACCAAGCTACTTATTACTTAGAGTCTCCGTTCTCCAAGTCCGAACAGCAGTGGGCTTCAGAAGCGTCTCCACCACTGCTGCTAGTCTTACTATGCCTGGAGTCCCTCAGACATTAGCCTGTGTCCCCTCCAGTATGTACTACAGCCCACACCAACACTGCTGACCACTGTCTCTGCAGCTTTGCCTCTGGTACTGCCCCATAGATCTCAGTCACCTCCTCTTGGTATCTCCGTTGTCTAAAGCCTCCCTTTTCGCTTCTGCTGAGGATGATGACTCTTATGATCCCTTGGAAGAGCCCAACTGACCAACTACCTCTTCACCTCCTCTGGGTGTCCTGGCTGCAGGGGCTGAGGCTCCTCCAGAGGACATTAAATGGTTCTCAGATATTGTCTTACAAATGACAAAGGCCATCGGCCTTGATGTCTCTGCTCCGCAAGTTTCAGTGGCTGACCCAGTATCCCAGATAGTTGACAGCCAGTCTCCCATTCCAGAGCCCATCTTGCCAATGTTATTAAACCAGCCTGGGTTCAGCCTTTCTCTTTCCCACCAACACCGCACTATCTCAAGCAAGTATATAAGATTCATCAGACAGATGCTTCACATCTCTTCACCCATCGACTCCCAATTCCATTATAGTGGAGGCAGATCAGACCAAAGGGGGGGGGCGTATTCTACCCCTTCACAATCAAGAAGGTAGGAGCTTTGACAACTTTGGACAATGCTCCTACTGAGTGGTGGCACTCTCTGCTCAGGTCTCTAATATGGAAGCCTGTATGGCAGCCTAGCAGAAGTTCCTATGAGACAATGCGTTCACCCCAATTCCACATCTCCCAGAGGAACAGGTCTTCTGCACTAGGAAGTACAGGCCCTTGTGACAGCAGATTCAATCTTCATGTCATGATGTTGAATGTGCCACCAGATTGATGACTGAGGCCATGTCCCTTTGCTGTTTTGCCTGGCTGAGGTCAGTCGGTCTTACAGAAGATACCCGTAAGTGCATCGAGGATCTCCCGTTCGATGGGCAAGGTTCCATCTTTCTTGGCATAGATAGTCTTCATCTTTATACCGCTCATGCTCTCCTGCCTGGTCTTTCAGTACAGGATCTGCCCACTATTCTCCCACACATCGGTCCTTCAAACAGCAATGGCAACAATTTTTTAAGAAGTCCTCCTCCTCTGCGAAATATTGCTTTTGACTTCTGCAGGACTCCACCAACCACCACGAGCATCCTGGACATACCCAATCTCTCTGCCCACTATTTCACCTAGTGGACCATCACCTTAGATACGTGGGTCCTCACCATAGTTTGCTTGGGATATGTCATCAAGTTCTCAAGTGCTCCACCCATTGGCATATTCCGATCCACCCTTTCTCATCTCACCTTACTGGAAGAGATCTACAGTCTACTTTCCAAGGGTGTGATAGAGACCCTACCCCACAGGTGTGCCAACCAGATACTTCTCCAGGCACCTCATTGTACTGAAGAGAGACTCCAGGCTTTGTCCCATTCTAAATCTTCAGGGCATCAACAGATACATCTGCGCCCACAAGTTCAAAATGGTCACCTTGGCCATCATTCTCCCCTTCCTTTGGAGAGGGGACTAGTTTGCATCAATAGACTTTCGCAACACCTTTTGTGAGTAAAGGTGAAAAAGTCTCTTCCCAACACATCTCAAAGTGGGTTGTGGAGACCACGTCTCACCTACCAACTGGTGAAGCGCCCAGTGCTTTATGCCCTCAAAGCTCACTCCACAAAAGTAGTCTCATCTTCTGCAGCTGCCTTCCATGAACTTTCCCTGCAGGAGCTATGTCAGGCTTCCACTTGGTCTCAATCATCGACATTCGTCCGCCACTACTGGTTGGACCACAGAGCCAGGAGGGATGCAGATTTTGGGATGGCTGTCCTATCTTCTATCCTGCAGTGACCTGACCCTCCTTCCAGTGGTAAGTTTCTCAATAACCCATTGTGTGAGGCACAGAGACTGTGAAGAAGAACAGGTTGCTTACCTGTAACTGTGGTTCTTTGAGTGGTCATCTGTGCCCTCACACAAACCTGGCCTGCCTCCCCTCTTTTCCAAGTCCCTAGTTGCTGGACTCAAAACTGGACAAAAGGGACTAAGTTGGCAGGCTTGAGCATGCACAATACATGGGAGAAGGTGGGATTTCCTGCCAAGCTACTAAGCTGTGGAACATTCTATCAGAGACTCTGCGTAGGTGCAAAAGCCATTGTGTGAGTGCACAGATGACCACTCGAAGAACCACAGTTACAGGTAAGCAACCTGTTCTTATTTATAAATTGCAGTCTCGTTCTGGATATGAGTACCTCTTTATTTTTCAGGAGCATGCTGTCCTCTGTATGCAGGGATGTTGCGAGTTTTGTATGATAAAGAAAAGCTGGACATCTTTGCCCGGGTGAGTAAATGCAGGCTATTAAAATATTAAAGCAACATAATTATAGCCCAGTACACAACAGTGTATGTATGGGCATTTAGTAGAATTTTAACTGTGCATAAGGATGGAAGCATAGGAGATAAACAATAAACATATAGTTAAATCTACTAGACTTTGAAACAACTACACTGCAACTAAAAACGAGATAAATTGGAACAAATGGGCCACAGGTTAGCATGGTTTCCTTATAGACAATTATATGAGAGATACAAAATAGATTTAAAGCTAGAAGGATTTAACTCAAAGCAAATACCTAATGAATTAGAGAAAATCATATTTGGCCACTCAAACCACCTTATATCTAAATGCTATAATTGCTTATTAAACTACAAACTAGAAGAGGAAACAGTAAAAGATACTATATATCTTGGGCTAATATACTAGGTTATACAATTGAGTTAGAACAATGGGAAACATCATGGAAATTAACCCATAAATTTACATTATCACAAGACCTTAAAGAATATTATATAAAGATGTTCTACAAATGGTATATAACACTGGCTAAATTGGATAAAATGTACAAAACACACCAAAACAAATGTTGGAAGTGCCAAGAGAAAACTGGAACATTCATACATATGTGATGGAGCTGTCAAAAAATCAAAAAGTTCTGGAAAGAGGTGAATAAAACTCTGATGGAAATATTTGAAATCCAAATACCTCTAAGACCAGAATTCTATTTATTAAATATGGTTCATACTGTGAATTCAAAAATCTCAAAGAAATACTGGAGAGTTCTATTATACCTTGTAACTGCTGCTAGAATACTAATAGCTAAAGGCTGGAAAACTAAAGCAATACCCACTTTAGAACAGTGGATGATCAAAATACTGGAAATGAAAGAAAATGATCAACTTACTGCTAAAATCAAAGAGAAATCAGACACTATAATGAAGGAATGGGATCCAGTTACAAGGTTTCTCCGTAGTAAATGGGGTAATTTAGTTATAGAATAAGATAAATGAAGTAAATTAAATAATGCTAGAACAGGCTCAGAAGAAGTTAAAAACTAAGTAAATGTACAAACAAGTACAGGTTTCCGTAATGAATTTTAATAGAAAACAATATGTTGATTGGATATGGAAATTAGGGAGAAAAGAATGTTAGAGGTGTATACAATGAAGTTTTTCTTGTTTGTGTAAATATGCTCATATAAGTATAAATATGAATGTGTATGAACACTGATATACGTTGGATATACAAATATGTATATAGGAAGAATATATACAAATATGTCAAATATGTATAAATATATAGAGGAGGAGCAATACCGATTGATACAGAGATTATACAGAAAAAAACTAAGCAAAGAAAGGAAGTTTAAGTAACATGTAAAAGAACCTTCACTATTTTCAAGAAGTGACCGAGTTCTAAACATTGGAAGTAATGTTAAATGTATGTTTTTATTCTGGTTTTGTTTTAATTCTATTTGGTTTGTTACTTAATAATGTAATTAATGATAATAATAGGAAGTTAATGGAAGACATTAGTTGATTGAAAATAACCTTGTGTTAGCAAAAGTGTTAGTCAAAAGTGTTAGCAGTTCTGTTTAATGTTCACCTAGTCTATGGATTCATTAACTTATTTTTGGTTTAATTAAAAAAATAATGGAAGAGATAACAAATTTCAATGGGCAAGGCAAAGATCCCAATTCAGTAGACAAAATCTTACCTTCAGGGGCAGGGAAGAGGTAGTCCATCTGTCTCAAAGCAAGGTAAATCAAAGTATTGACAAGCAAGAAGTGCCAGTGAGGGAAGACTCCTACTCTTCGGGGAAAGGTGGTCGCTGAATTACAACAGATCAGTAGCTACTCAGTGTGGTATCTCAGGGGTACAAGATTTGTTTCGACAGAAAGTCGAGGGACAGTTTTCTACCTTCACTAGCATCCAAAGACAAAGCCAAGAAAGAGATTGTTATGCAAGAAGTTCACCATTTAATGCACTTTGAGGCTATAGAGGAGGTGGCTTGAGAGCAGAGATTCTCTGGAGTCCATTCCGCCTTTTTTACAGTTCTCAAGAGCAGTGAGAAATACAGACTGGTTTTGAATCTGAGATATTTCCTAAAAATATTATTGGTTTTGACATTTGGTTGCGTTAATGGAGGATGCAATCTAGCAAGCTTTGAAACCTCATACTTGATGGAGGGCTTTCCTGTCAAGCTGGTGGGCTCTCCAATATACAGAGAGTCCAAAGACTCTGATTCAGGCAAGATCGGGACCGGCTAGGCATCCGCTTGGGAACAGAGCAGTTGTAGCAGATCCCAAGTCTGAGAAGAATCGTGTGCTTTGGTGGAACCAAGTGGTAAGAGTTTTCCACCCCCAATAAGGATATTAAGATTGGGTCCAGACCTCTTCTATGTATAGATCTTGATTTTACCATTGTTACTGAAGAAAGACAAGAAACCCTTGATTGTTGTATTTGAAACTGTATCCCTAAAGTTTAAGAGCCTTCCCATGCAATGATGGGACAGTGATGGGAAGAGACAGTGTCTCCTTTTGACGGCCATGGGAATGATAATCTGTATGCGCTAATTAACTCAACTCTTGTTTCCCCTTTTTTATTTTGGGATTTACTTTTGGATTTGGATTCTTAAGGGATATGACTAGTATTTTCTTGCTATTTTTTTTTTAATCTGTGGACTTAAATTTTGGATTTTGGACTAAAGATTCTTTCCTTTTCTTTCTGTATGAATTGTTACTGATACATTTACCTTGTTTTGCCTTGCTTAATTGGAATGGAAGATGGCTTAAATATTTAACTGAAATGGTGTATATATTCAACTGAAAAGGATTTTAATGACATTTGCAAGATCACCATGCTTGGAATTATGAAAATTGGACTTTAAGGCAATCTTGCTGGTCTGCTTGCTGGTTGGTACTGTGCTAGTTTTTACTGCTCTGAGAAAGTTTATGTGGGAACAGTCTTTATCTAATGTTTAGGAATACAAATGGTTTTGTGTGAGAGCATAACAAACACTAGATGGCCATGAAATAACATTGGAAAAAAGGAAAGTTTTGTACAATTCCTCCCCTTATATATAAAATTATCACAGCTCCGATTTTTGAAAACATCAATCAAAGTGGAGGAGATTTATCTGAAGTGGATGATGTACTTGCTAATTTTGTGACATTCCTGGCAGAATTCAGGCAACTTAAAGCTATCCTTGAAAATAGGTTTGATGCATGTTCAGAGTGAATGACAGGACATTCTCAGCATGGGACAGCCGAAACTGCAGGAATTCAACAGTTGCCTGAAAAATATCTGGCCAGGCTCAACTGAAGGAGAAAGTAAGAGGAGTCCTGTCAGAAATGATTCAAGACCTGGAAGCCATGAATGTCCAAACTGAGATAACTATACACCATGAATTGAAGGGAGCCAATATAGCCAATGTTAGAAGGATGAAGGTTCCAAGTGTTACCTTGGTCCTGTTTTAGGCTGGAAGCAGGGAAGTCCAAATCTTAGATTTTGGTCATATTACATTATGAAAAACATATGCCAACTTCTTTGTATTTCCAAAAGATCTTAGGAGAAAGGAAAATCATATATTAATGGTGGTTAAACTTCTCAGAAAGATTATATTTTCCATCTGGGACCGACTTAAAGAGCTGATTTTTACTTATGAGAATGGAGGCTGAGCATGACTGATCTGATAAATGGGTTTTTAGGACCATTTAAAAAAGAACTGAGCCTTGGAAAGAAAAGAAAAGAAAAGAAAAGAAAAAAGGACTGATTTTGATGAAGAAAAATGTCAGTAAGATTGAGGAGAAGAATTTAAGGACATGCGGGGGGGCGGGGAAATGGATTTATTAATATTGAATATTGGGAATGGAATGAGGGTAATTTGATGATCTTATTGACAGGCCTATTATACTTTGATCTTAACCTTCTTAGTACTATATGAGAAGTGTAATTGGAATTAATAGTTGTTTATTGCTTTTAGAGGTTTTTGTGCATGGAGGCTTATTACTATGTTGAGTGATACTACTGTTTTGGGTTTTTTTAATGACTGCTATGAGTTTGATAATATATTAGTATAATATATTGGATATGAAAGCTATCAAAATATGTAGTAAGAAAGATTCTGGCCCACAAATAAACATCAAAAGATTATCAGCATTTATTAGCTTTACTTGTATACATTTAGAAATTGCTAGATTTTGTCTAATTGCATATGCTGATGGTTCTAAACATAAATCAAATATTGGAGGAGAAAGAAGACATCCTTGTTTTACATTATTATTGTTGTTGTTAGGTGGCTAACAACATTAAAACAGTACAAATTAAAACATTCATAAAAATATAAATATAAAATTAAATCAGTTATAGAGTTAAAACGTTACATATTAAAAATATTTAATACATTAAAATACATTTTAAAAAACTATACCAATCTTAAAACAGAACCTCACAGCATCAGACGTCCAATCCCGCTCAATTTATATAAGCCTAAGAATGTCTTAACCTGTCATCAGAACGAGAGCAAGGACAGAACCATCTCTAGGGAGACAGTTCCAACATCTTGGAGCAGCCACTGAGAAGTCCCTCTCCTTTGTTCCCACCAAATGCATCTGAAAGGGTGGTGGGACAGAGAGAAGGGCCTCTTCAGATGATCTTAGAGTTCTACTGGGCTCATAAAGAGAGATACAGTCCTTCAAATAACCTGGGCCCAAGTCGTATAGGTTTGTAGTCCAGTTTAGATGAAAATAACAGCAGCAACAACAACAGAAAATACCCATTTGCGATTGGTCTCCACCTAGGAATTCTGACAGAAAACCAAATTCCAAAATACAGTGGACCCTAATACGAGGGAAAACATGCATAGGATTGTGTTGTGCCTTTCTGAGAGGCAAATTTTGGGCTTCAATTTTAGGATAGCATTTAGGAGTATTATTGATATAGTATTGAGTGGAAACTGTCCTTGAGTTGTGTTTGGTGCCTTTCTGAAATGTGCTCAAGAAATGAAGGACAGCATTGGTAGAAGGGAAGGAGGAGTGCACAGCCAACATTACAGACTACTTACAATCAATAGGAATTGCATTTTGGACTCACCTACTGTGTCCTTCCCCTTTCTACCACTGAAGCCTCACCTTTGAAATCTTTTACAAATTGGAATCCAGCCGAACATTCCTAGAGAATAAAATCAGCCATAGGATTGTAATCAGTGACTCTAACATGAGCTAAACATAAATGGCTGCTTACTATTGTGTGCACATAACCACTTAGTAGACACAAGGTAGTTAACATCTTGCCCCTGTCACAAGAACTTCACCACTTCCTAATTACCTAGTTTTGTTTGATCCAAATTTGGAGGTGTCAAAAAGTTGTAGTTTCTACTTGATATACCTATATTTTTAAGATGGAAAACATATTCTATTTCTTAACATAGTATTGAATTTCACTTTAGTAATTGAGAACACAATTTTGTAAAAAAAATTATTTTATTTCAGGTAACCAACAAAAACCCAATTACAGTACTTGAAATATTGGAAAAAATCCGTCTCCATGTTTCTGTACCACAGTGTGATGTATTTGGGTATCTCAGCATAGAATCTGAAATCGTGATTCTTATCGTTCCTGTTGATCAAAATCCCAAGCCACTTCAGGTATAATTTATTATACAGTGGTTTGTATTGATTTTATTTATTTATTGTACTTCATTTGACACAAATGCCTTTTATTTTCTAATGATACAGTGGTGAAGCATTGAAGATAAGTATGAAAAGTGGGTTGTCTTCTTGACTCTGCGGGCTTAATCTGATGTGATCAGATTATTTTAATGTAAATATTACCATATTTAAGTTTATTTTGTGATGGTGAAAAGAACAAAAGAAGAAAGTGAAACTTGTTGCCCATGGCTCCTGAACAGTATTCTCAAACTTTTGGGAGAGCACTGAAAATTGGTCCTGAAACCCAATGAAATAAGTTTTTAAAAAACCCTGTCCATCATATCAAGATTTCTGTTCTTTTAGACTATGGATTTTCTTGTATGATTTGCTCTGAGGAGTTTCTGTTGTAATAGAGTTCAATGCATTATGGTTAGAAAAGAAGAGCATTGTCTTCTCACTGAACAATACACAAGCTGTTCTCCAAATGTTCTGAACCACAAAGCATGGCAGATTTCTCCCCATTATTTCTGATGACCTAAAGTGGTGTACAAAGCACAGAATACATTACCAAGGTCTATAAATAGAGGACCTTGCTTGCTTCTGAGGCTTAGCTAGTAGGCTGTTCTAAATCCTAAAATATGAAATATATAGGATGTTAACTTGCAGTCAGTTACATAGTCCATTGGCTCAGAAACAAGAGTATCTTGTGAATATCTTTATTAATAATGGCTGCCAAGATCTTCTATTATTAATGGTCCCCAACGCTTAATACAGCAGTAGCTTCGACCAAATAAGAAAGTGCAGTACCTTCAAAATGAAATCAGTGTTGAGAACCATTCAGATGATGTTGAAACTGAGGTGTGGTGGACAGGTTGTTACCATGGCTGTCAATCTGAAGAATGAAACAGCACAGAAATTGTGCGTGAAACATATGCTGCATCTGCTTTGCTGGAGAGGGCAGTGGATTAGAAGAAATAATTTGTGCCAGTATGACTTGAGAAACCACACCAGTTTGGCATTGGGAGTAGAATCACATCATGCTTATGACATGGTTGGGTTCCAGTGGTCTGGAAGCTGTTGAACGAACTCCAGGTTTGCAGGAATAGCTGTAGTGATATGCAGACAATGAATTATGATCCTTTGGTCTGTAACACCAGGGATTGTCCGAGTACTGAGATGCCGCTCTATCTTACCAAGATAGTGACCACCTGTCCTAAGCCCATGATAGTGTTAGGCTGTTGTTATTCTCCACCCCAAGCCATTTGGGTCTGAGGTACAGATACAAAGGGGATGCACAAATTTCCAATCTTAAATGAGAAAATCACCACCAGATTTTTTTTTTGTTTTCCAGTGAGAGTGAGAAGATCAGTTCACCCCTCCCTCCTGTGCCAATGTTCAGTGAAGCTCTAGATGAAGATTGGTGTACAAATAAAAGAAGAGGGAGTTTACACAAATTTCTCTTCCAGTAGGAAGAAAACTTATGCATTTTTTCATTTTTGTATCAGAATTAAATGAGCAAAGAGTTACACCTCTAGCCAGTGAGCACAAAAAAATAAGCCGCATCCTGAGGAGGAGCAGCTTCTGCCCCGGAGTAAGGAGATTAAACAGGTTCCTCTCAATATCCAAGAAGCACTAGTGGACATGGACTAGTTGGGTTGGGCTATTTTGGTGCAGAAGATTTTTGATGAAGTAGCTATAGCTAGACTAGGGGAGGATGTTCAGAGAGTTTGCTGGCTCTAGTTTTTGACCATACCAAACACCTGCTCTGAAACACGTCCTTTATGCATTAACTTGGAGTGCATGGGATGATCTATTTGGATCACTTTGCTTGAGTAGTCTGCTTTCTGTAAAGACTCTGCTGGCTTGAACTCTGGACTCTTTTTTGATTATCTGTGAAGTGCCCTTGTGAAAGTTGTTGCTCTTTGCCTTGCTGGCTTAGGCATTGTTCCTGGAGCTTTCACAGCTCAATGTAGGACACATGACTTCATGATTGTTTTCAACCTTAGTGTTAATTTTCTGATTCCCTGGAGCAAAAGAATACAGATGGAGCACCCAAAGACAGAAGAGAGGTCTGAGGAGGGATTGGCAAAAAGGGTAATCAGCAAGAAGAAATAACTTTTATGGAGTGTTGCTCCTGGGGCTCAGCTTTAATGAACAGTCATTAATTTTGTCCTTGCAAGTAGATCTGATACATTAGGTATTTTTCAAAGAGGACACTGGAATTCAGGAATGTAAGTTCTCAAGACTGAAAGAATTCAAGAACAAAATATTCTATGAGAGGTCCTTGTCCTCCTTTGATTCCTTTGTTTGCTGTCTTGTGGAAAGAGAGGTGGCAGGGTGCCTGCACCTTCTCAGTTCTTTCCAAACAGAAAG
Source organism: Iguana delicatissima (assembly GCA_948472985.1). Lineage (NCBI taxonomy): Eukaryota > Metazoa > Chordata > Lepidosauria > Squamata > Iguanidae > Iguana > Iguana delicatissima. The sequence continues at coordinate 372,823 of CAOKZL010001062.1, forward strand.
ATCTGTCTGCAACAGTGGAGTTAGGTTTGACCTTGCCCGTGTCTGCTGAGGTCAGAGTGGAATCTGGCAGAGCACTGTCTCCAAAGCATCCATTAATATTGTGTGTCAGATCAACCAAATGAAATGCCACATCTGGGAGAATAATGAAAACCAGCTAGGTAGTCAGGGCCATGTCTGAGCCACAGTTCAAGCAAATAATTCAGATCTCCAGCTTGCAAGCCCAGGATAACTTCATTGGTTCAAAGGGTGGGTCAGATTGTGCTTTGACATCATTCTTGTCCATCTGTTCCTATAATTAACCCATCTTATCTATGAAGAAGGGATATGGATGCCCATATTTGGGCAAGAGAAAGAGGCTGTGAGGACTGAGAATCCTTGGCTGAACACATATGTTTTTTGGGGGGCGTGGGTTAATTGTGGAAGTTGAAATTTCATACCTTCCTTTTCAGTGACCAGAGCTCCCCTATCAACTCACTCTTTTTCTACAGCAGTCCCTCACAACTGTTCCATTTCTACTGCAGTTCTACTGTTCCAATTCTACTGCAGTCCCTCACAACTGTTCCATTGCAAGTGGAGAACAAGGTTGGGTGGGGATGGGAGAAGCTTTTAGCTGTGTTCCCATAACTAGATTATATCGTCTATTGAGACCTCCAAAGGGCCGAGGCTGTAATCAGTAACATTGAGGTGAGAGGGGTTGGGGTATGGTTTTGTGGATAAATATAGCATATATCGGTTTGTGAATCTGTTATATTACGTTGTGTTTTACACACTCTCAGCCATTGTGTTCTGGGCACAAACATGCTACTATCAAGGCCTATGTAAATTTAGGAGGCATATTGTTTGGGATAAGTCTATTTTCTTTATCTATGAGTTTTTGACTGTGTGATTAATTAATTGTCAAAGTGTAGGCTGCACCCTGTTCTGGGCTTGGATTTTCCCTGGGTATGTATATGGTGCTAGAAGCATTCTCTGGATAACACTGAGGAGCAGTCTATTCACTCATAGGCTATTCCTTTATGCCAACTGAGGATGCAGGAGTCCAAGTTCTTTTCAGTTAATCCCATTGACTCCTTTTCCTCCTTCAATATTTTAATTTCCTACCTTGTCGTCTCTCAAACAAAATCACAGATTAGAGGCAGGATTAAAATGGAAGAAATTCAGAAAAAGAAGAAAACAGAGGAAGATGAAAGCAAAGTGATTTTGCATTCCAAGAAAAAGGAAAAAGCAAACTGCGCAGAATGTAGGGTCTGAGTCCATCCCTATGACTGTAGGTCAGCAAATTAAGGGACATGATAGCAACAATATAATCTCTGCTCAGATGACCACAAATCAGATGACAAAAGAAAAGAGAGAGAGAGAGAGAGAGAAAGTGAACATACATTAGAAACGCAGAAACTCAATCCATTTCTTTCAATCCACAAATCAGCTTCAAAAATGATGGTTGTATGTTGGTTAAGGGCATGCATTTTCCTTTACTACATTAAAGTGACTACATTAAGGTGGCTTGACTACAGAATGGATGGATGGTAACATTCGCCTCATGGAAAGAACCATCTATGTTCATAAGACGCTACAAAATATTTATACAGATCAGCACAGGCAGCCTTTGGGCACACAGTACTACAAGTAGTACAGTGGATTTATAGCAGCCATACCCATCCTAGAAATAGCAGCTTGAGTAGATCCCATAAGTGGATTGTTCCTCCATGCTGTTCAGAGAAGGAGAAGTTGGTACTTACCATGAAGATTTGTTCTTGAGCGGCAGAAGGAGCAATCCTTTCGCTCCCGTACTGTGCTACAAAATAAAATTAAAACAATAAACAAATATATGGAGTTTTAAATAGCTTAGATTAGGGAAATAGGTAGATGGCAAGACTTTCAAACAAAACTGAACGAGATGAGAAAAGAAACAACAGAATCAACTGAGAAGAATGTGGACGCCTGCATTCTCAGCTCACAAGTAAGAGTGAGTTGATTGCTCCATGAGTGAGTGGATTGCCCCTCCTGTCGTCCAAGCATAAGTCTTCATGAAACAGTCTGGCTCTCAGATTCAGTCACCCATTTGAGACCAAGCGTAGTGGCTAAGAAGCATGGTATCTTGACCCTGGCTAAGGAACACAAAGGAATCACAACTATCCAAATACCAAAATATTAAATGAACTGACTCTCCAAGGAGTTCAACGAAACCTTTGCTTCTTCTCTGTAGTCTCTGTGCCTCACACACATGGGTTTTCATCCCTGTGCAGATCCACCCATAGAATGTCCCAGAGCTGAGTAGCTTTTGGTGGTAATCCTTCCCGCTCAAGTGCCAGAATAAATAACACCAAGAGCTACTCCCCTCAGTTCCTTTTCAGATGTTGTCCAATTCATCTTGGAAGATCTAGTGCTGAGTAGCTGCTTTCCTTGAGTGTCTTCAGCTTTCTGTTCGCCTGACCTCATAAGTGGTGAGTTCTTAGTATGGCCTCCAAGACCTTATTCAAAAGCTGTTCCTTGTGTGGAGGAAAGATTCCTCACACTGACAGTCACTGGGTGTCTTTTCTGCCTTGGTAAAGGCCACTGCATGAACTCCTGCTCCATCTGCAAAGGATTCATTACACAAGGTCTCAGAAACTGTTTTGTCTTTGGCTCTTCCTCTGGGAACAATCCCTGAAAGTCACTGATGTAGCTGCCCAGAACTGCCCACTTCACATGACTTTGGCCCTGATCTTCAAGAAGCAGTTGCTTACTTCCATTTGGAAAGTCCATCTTCATCAAGACCAATGTCTTCTTCCTTGGCACCAACAGCTAAGCTGGTCAGATCCCTGACTGAAATGCAGGGTGATCCAGTCTCTAAGACGAAGCTTAAGGACCTTGGTGCACAGGTGGTCATTTCATCTCTCCTCCCTGTTAAAGGATATGGTGCACGTAGGGAAAGGACAATAGCAGAGGTCAACCTCTGGCTCCGCACGTGGTGCCGCCAGCAATGGTTTGGGTTTTTGGAACATGGCCTGAATTTCCATGAACGTGGGCTTCTGGCGAGGGATGGGCTGCACCTCACAAAACTGGGCAGGAATGTTTTTGCAAACAGTCTCGCAAGGAGGATTAAGAGGTCTTTAAACTAAGTTCCACTGGGGAGGGAGACAATATTATTCAGGGCAGGGACTTGGCGAGTGCAGGGGGAAAAGGCCCAATTGATACTGCACAAGTAGTAAAAGAGGCCAATGGCGGGAGGAGTAGAAACAATAGTACAGGACTTGCAGGAAGGGCCCCGGGACTTAAGTGTCTATACACTAATGGACGGAGTATGGGAAACAAGCAGGATGAACTTGAACTCCTAGTACAACAAAATAAATACGATTAGATAGGCATCACTGAGACCTGGTGGGATGAGTCTCATGATTGGAATATAGGAATAGAGGGGTACAGCCTATTTTGTAAAAATAGACCAAACAAGAAAGGAGGAGGAGTAGCCTTGTATGTCAAGGATGTTTTCACCTGTGAAGAGATCCTTGACTTAAACCCAGTAAGCCAAGTCGAGAACATTTGGGTAAGAATTAAGGGAGCGAGAAACAATAGGGATATTCTGGTGGTGGTTTACAACAGACCTCCAACCCAGGCTGAGGACTTTGATGACGCCTTCCTCAACCAAATGACTCTTGCACATTCAAGGAGGAGAGATACAGTAATAATAGGAGATTTCAATTACTCACATATATGCTGGCAGTCAAACTCTGCCAAGACAGCAAGATCCAGCAAGTTTCTTGCTTGTCTTGCAGACAACTTCATGGTCCAGAAGGTGGAAGAGGCCACAAGGGGATCAAATATTCTCGATCTGATCCTGACCAACAGGGATGACCTTGTTAATGAGGTAGAAGTGGTTGGATCTTTAGGGGGGAGTGACCATGCCCTATTGGAATTTGGCATTAAGTGGGAAGGAGAAGATAAGGGTAGCCAAACACTCATCTTAGATTTTAAAAAAGCGGACTTCTGTAAACTTAGGAAGCTGCTGGCTGGAATTCCGTGCTCAAGAATAGTGAAAGGGAAAGGAGTTCAGGAGGCATGGGAGTTCCTTAAAAAGGAGATATTGAAGGCACAGTCTAAAACTGTGCCAATAAGGAGGAAAAATGGAAGGCATCTGAAGAAACCAGAATGCTTGACTAAAGAACTCTCAGCTGAGCTAAGTGTTAAAAGAAACATGTATAGGAAATGGAAGAAGGGGGAAACCACCAAAGAAGAATTTAAGCAAGTAGCCCGGAGATGTAGGGAGGAGGTCAGAAAGGCTAAAGCACAGAACGAACTTAGGCTGGCCAGAGACATTAAAAACAATGAAAAGGGCTTTTTTAAATACGTCTGCAGCAAAAGGAAAAAGAAGGAGACGATAGGGTCACTGCGCAGAGAAGATGGCGAACTACTCACAGGGGGAAGAGAAAAGGCAGAACTACTTAACACCTTCTTTGCCTCAGTTTTTTCCCAGAAGGATACAAGCACTCAACCTGGTGGTTGGGGAGTGGGTGAGGAAGCAGGGGAAATGAGGCATGTAATAGGTAGAGAGGTGGTACAGGAATACCTGTCCACACTGGATGAATTCAAGTCTCCAGGGCCAGATGAATTGCATCCTAGGATATTAAAAGAGCTGGCAGAGGTCATTTCGGAACCGCTTGCTATAATCTTTGAGAAATCTTGGAGGACAGGAGAAGTTCCAGCAGACTGGAAGAGAGCAAATGTTGTCCCCATCTTCAAGAAGGGGAAAAAAAAGAGGACCCAAATAATTATCGCCCAGTCAGCCTGACATCAGTACCCAGAAAGATCCTGGAGCAGATCATTAAGCAGTCAGTTTCTAATCACTTAGAAAGCAAGGCGGTAATCACGAGAAGTCAACATGGATTTCTCAAAAATAAGTCATGCCAGACTAATCTTATCTCTTTTTATGATAGAGTTACTAGCTTGATAGATGAAGGGAATGCTGTGGATGTAGCATACCTCGATTTCAGTAAGGCCTTTGACAAAGTTCCCCATGACATTCTTGCAAAGAAACTAGTAAAATGCGAGCTGGACAGGGCTACTGTTAGTTGGATTTGTAATTGGTTGACCGACCGAACCCAAAGAGTGATCACGAATGGCTGCTTTTCATCTTGGAGAGAAGTGACTAGCGGGGTGCCGCAGGGTTCTGTCCTGGGCCCAGTGCTGTTCAATATTTTTATCAACGACTTGGATGAAGGAAAAGAGGGCATGCTCATCAAATTTGCAGATGACACCAAATTGGGAGGGGTTGCTAATACGCCAGAGGACAGGATCAAAATTCAAACTGACCTGGATAGATTGGAGAGCTGGGCCAAAGCTAACAAAATGAAATTCAACATAGATAAGTGTAAGGTCCTACACTTAGGTAGAAAAAATGGAATACAGAAATATAGGATGGGGGACACGTGGCTGGATAGCAGTACATGTGAAAGGGATCTAGGGGTCTTCATAGACCACAAACTGAACATGAGTCAGCAGTGTGATACGGCAGCCAAGAAAGCCAGTGCAATTCTCGGTTGCATCAACAGGAGTATGGTGTCTAGATCGAGGGAGGTACTGGTACCACTCTACTCTGCTTTGATTAGACCTCATCTTGAATCCTGTGTCCAGTTCTGGGCACCCCAATTCAAGAAGGACATGGTCAAGCTTGAGCAAGTCCAGAGAAGGGCGACCAAAATGGTGAGAGGCCTGGAAGACATGCCCTATGAGGATAGACTTAGGGAGCTGGGTATGTTTAGTCTGCAGAAGAGAAGGTTAAGAGGAGACATGATAGCTATGTTTAAATATTTGAAGGGATGCCATGTAGAGGAAGGAGAGGGCTTGTTTTCTGCTTCTCCAGAGACCAGGACAAGGAGCAATGGATTCCAGCTGCAGGAAAGGAGATTCCACCTGAACCTCAGGAAGAACTTCCTGGCAGTCAGGGCTGTCCGGCAGTGGAATCTGCTGCCTCGGAGTGTAGTGGAGTCTCCTTCCTTGGAGGTTTTTAGGCAGAGGCTAGATGGCCATCTGTCGGGAATGCTTTGAAGGTGTTCCTGCATAGCAGGAGGTTGGACTGGATGGCCCGTATGGTCTCCTCCAACTCTGCATATGATTCTGTGATTCTATGATTCTGTACCAGCCACTCTACAACCAGGCACATCTGTCAGTGCATGGCTTAAATCTCTCAAAGAGCAAAAGAGAAGTGTAGCCAATTCTGCCACTCCTAGAGAGACACGCTAAAGACAAGGACTGTTCAGCATCAAAGGTCTCAAGGTCAGCTTCAGTACCAGTGGCATCTTCAATTCATCATTGTCTTGCCCTGCTTCCAGAACATAGTCTCTGACTCAGAGGCTGAAACAGGGGGCATGCCGGGACCTGCTATACAGGAAGTGCCACAAACAGAACAAAGGGCAGTGCCAGCTTCAGTAGAGAGTTCTGCCCCTTTAGACACAGAAGATAACTTAGCAGTACCCACCTTTGCTGAGCACTGACAACAAAGAGAGAGCCTATGTTGATCCCAGATAATTTATAGCCAGCAACAATTACTCAGGCAACAGCTGCGCTAGGTTGCTGACCTATACAGCTGCTGCCCTTTCCCTCCAGGAGTTGACCTCTCTGTTTGCTGAATGCCTTGCTGAACTTTGTACCTGACTCTGGATTACACTGACTGATTTTAGACTCACTTGCCTTCAAATTTTGTTGGACTTTATTTTTGACCTTGTGAGCTGGGAGCTATTCAGTTTGTTTGTCATGTCTCAGACAGGCCAGGCAGAGCTAATAACAATTAGCAGGCTGTAGAAACGGGGCTTTTACTCACAGTAAGGGGCAAGAGAGAGAGAGAGAGAGTGCAGTCCAGAGTAAAACCAAATCAAGCCAAATATCCAGAGTTCTGAGAATATCCAAATCCAAAGGGGGAAAGCCAGAATTGTCACAGGACAGACAAAAGGAGAACAGGAGACAGAGTTCTTGACCAGGAAGCAAAGGACATACACAGGGTTTCAACCACGGAGAAGAGCAGTTATGGACCCTGGTGAGCATTCTTATAGCCTAACAACACTGGTACAGGTGTTCTCTCATTAGGGCTCATTTGGTATATAAACGAGTGGAACTCCTGAAACCTTCTTTCTCTTGCCATCATTCCACCTGTGCTCTGACCCCTGTTGCTGTTCCTTCTGTTCCCCTTGCTCTGGCCCCAGCTGCTGGTTGTTCTGTTTCTCCACCTCCAAATCAGAACTCTCCTCTTCTCTGTCAGGGTCCCCATGGCAAGGCATGACATTGTTTTGTTTGAATTATCAGCTGTGCTGCTGGGACTGAGATAGGACAATCATTCTCTTTCTGTGAGCCATCTGCAATAGGGCCAGCAGGTCCAGGAGGTACCATGTGTGCTCCAAACAGAACTGGACCACATCTCTTAGAATTAATTTCCTGTCAGCCCTCTGATATGGCATTCACAACTGCCACCATGTTGACAGCCAGGCCCATCTTCTAGATCCCTACTCAGCCACTTTGTTTGGCCACACTTTATTCAGCTCTAGACCCACGAGCTGCCATTCACTGCATCCACCATCTCTAATTCTACCACCTTGGCACACATTCCTCCCAGGCCAGGAAAATACCTACTACTGGGATCAGTATTGCTGGGAGGATTCAAACTGGTCTCAATGTCATTCCCAGTAACAGAAAACCAAGCAGGTTTGATGCAGCTGTGAGACTGGTGCAGTCTGTGGTCCTGCTGGCCCTCCGTGTCCATGGATATGACAACACGTTGTCAGACTTCCTCAGCAGACCAGTTCTAGAGCCCCACAAGTAGACCCTCTGAAAGCAGGCTTTCATCCTAATATGAAATCAGTGGGGCATTCCTACAACCTACATGTTCACTTCCAGAGGAACCAAAATACACCTTCTGCAGCAAGAGAGGTCAGGGCACTGGTTTGTTGGAGGATCAGTTCCTTCTGTCCTGTACCAGACCTTTGTTGTATCTATTCCCTTCATTCCCCTTTTTCACTCAAGTTCTGGAAGAGCGAGTGGAGTGTGTGCTAGTTGCCCTTGGTGGCTGAAGCAGCCCTGGTTTTTGACCCTTTTTCAGATGTCTCACTGGAAGTATTCTTCCATTCTCCTGGTCCAGCAGAATGGCATGGTCCAACATCTGGACCTCAAGCCTCTCCACCTCATGGCTTGTTACATATGGAGATGCTAGATAACTGCATCCAAGCTGTGCTCCTAGCCCCTTGAAAGCCCCCTACTTGTCAAATTTATGATCTCAAATGGCACCAGTTCTGCTCTTTCACTCAGGCTGCAGGCCTCTCCTCTCTTCCTATTCATGAGCACTCAGTGGTGACTTTTCTACTTCACCTGAAGGACTTCAGTCGTGCCCTCTCTTCACTCCACATGTACTTAGCTGCCATCATGGTACACTAACCTCTGATGCACCTGTCAGTTGCACAGTGCAACAATCAAGAGATTTCTTGGGGGCATCTCTAGTCTCTGTTTTCTAGTCCAGAACCCAGTCTGGTTTTGATCTCTCTCACTCATCCTTCCTTAGTTAATGCACAAACCTTTTGAGCTCATGGCTACTGCAGACCTTCATCTTCTCGTACTCAAGATGATTGTCCTAATAGCAGTCACCTCCTCCCAAGGATGCAGGGAAGTTCTTTGCCTTTTGGTCTGACCAAGCCCATCTGGTCTTCTGCAGGAACAAAGTGGTGCTCTGCTTTGATCCAACATTCCTCTTCAGCCAAGACATCATCTTGCTGGCCTTCTACGAGGACCCCTCTTTGGACTTGAAAAGACTCTTCATTGCCTTGACATTCACTGGGCTCATTGTTCTCATTATGCAGCTTTCTACTGCTCTCCAGCAATTTCCCAAGCTCTTCGTTTGCTATGCAGGATGAAATACAGGACTAGTTTCTTCCCAGAGATTGGCCTACTGTATTATCAACCTCATCAATCTTGCTTATCAGCTTGTCAGAAAACCTCAAAAATTGAAGGTTGGATGTCATTCAACCAGAGCCATTTCAACATCTCATACCTAGCTACAGTGTCTCCCTCCCAGAAGTCTGTAGAGCTGCAACCTGGGCTCAGCCATCTACTTTCATCCAGCATTACCATCTGGACTACAGGGCTTGAACAGACATGGCCTTCGGACAGGCAGTGTTGTCTTCTGTCTTTAGTTGACCTGCCCCACCTCCAGTGGTAAGCTAGAGTGTGTGTGTGAGGCAGAGACCACAAAGAAGAACAATTGGTTGCTTAACTGTAGTTCTTTGAGTGGTCATCTGTGCCCTCATACAAACTATCATCATCCCCTCTCTCTGCAGATCTGCTTCTATTTGACAGATATTGGAACTGAGGGGAGTAGTTCTTGGTGCTATTTATTCTGGCACCTGGTGGGGTGGGATTATTGCCAAAAGCTACTCAACCCTGGAACATTCTGTGGATGGATCTGCACAGGCGCAAAGATCCATGTCTCTGAGGGTACAGATGACCACTCAAAGAACTACAGTTACAAGTAACCAACTTGCCCTTCCCTATCATTTGACAGAGTTAATAGGGGAAGAAGATGTAGCGAAATCCATGCCTCTGGAGTATATTTTAAGACTGCCTCATGTTGCAAGAGGAAGTGCTTTCTTGAGGATTTGAGGATGTCCTGTGGAATCCAGTGGAGTGATGGGTACAAGAAAGCTGTTGTACAAATACTTTATTTCAAAAACCACTCTTATCTTTTCCTAGATTGAAGCTTGCAAGAAAGAAGCAGAAAAGATAGAATCACTTATCAACTCCGACAGTCCTGCTTTAGCATCACATGTGCCTCTCTCAGCACTTAGAGCAGCCCAAGTGGAAGTTTCATTCAGGATTTCATCTTCCTGCAGTCGGGTTATATCAACATTGCACTTGTTCTTCTGGAGCCTTGTGGTCACTTTCTTAGCATACGATGTAATACATAGTGGTAACAGAACCTGAAGTTGTTGGTATGGATTTTTATGTTTGATTTGCGAAAGACATTCAGAACTGCTGATAGCATACATTTATATCTGAGAGCTGGCAACGTGACTGGGGTTATTCTTCCACCCATTACCAGCAAAAATATTTTTCATCACAAAAGTACTATAAATGCAGCAGCATTTTTATTTAAAATATCAAACAAGCAGTCATCCACAACTTACTCTGGAAGCAGTTTGCAGAGATAAGGACAAAGCCCGATGTATATGTATTCATTTCTCTTTCGTTCAGTCAGACATATTTAGAAGCTTCTGTAGCGCTTTAAAAATTAGCAACATTTGGCTGAATAGTAACAGCACAAAAAAAGTGAATGCAACAGTTGGTGATAACTCTAGCATACTGCTTTCAGGTCTTTGGGAAAGAAATTTCCTCTTTCAAATCTTAGGGTACAACCTGGACAAAAAAATGAATATAGTTCAGACAACCTAACTGTACTTGTTTTGTGGGAAGTACATTTTGTTGTGCAGTGTTGCTTAATGTTGACTGCATTCTTAGTACCTTTCTCATATTTATGCATACTTTAAAACATAACAGTTTCAAACGCAGGCTTAGCTTGTCCAAAGACTTCTGTGCATAACAAGATATTGTGCGCAACTCTATTTGGGATGCTGTATAAAGGGGCTTCCAGCAGCATATAAGAATATGCATTCTTGTCAAATGGTCAGTGAAAATGCCTTCATCTATGCTATGCAGAAGTGGTTAGGAGCCCAAGCCTTCTGCTCCAGTTTACACTCACAGCCATTTGTGTAGATCAACTGACATCACAGCAGCATCCTAGGCTTGCCTGTATGCAGGACAAATTGATGTTTAAAATCTGTACAGTGCATCTTTTTCCATGTACACAGCACCTGTTCCATGTCTGCCAATTCATTACTGTGAAGGCAACTGTTTTCATTTCATTGAAAGAAGGAATTGTGCAGATTTTAAACTTTATTTTCAGCAATAGATACATGTTGCGTATTGAAAAGTATTATTTTTATATTGCTTAGAGTTATATCATTCAAAATGTGAAAACCTAAACTTATTTTTAAACATCAGTTTCTGACAAAAATACAAATTGCTGCTACGTAACTAATTTGCCAAAAATGAAATGGATAACTAATGTTTTATGTAAATACATGATATATTTTATTATGAAGAATATAGCCCTGAGGTTGATTCTGCTAAGAATAACATATTGAAGTAAAATTATACCTGCACAGATGTGTTTGCAGAATATCACCACTTGGCATTGTTAATCATATTTTAAGCTAATATTTTCCTTATAAAAGAAATATATGCAAGGTACAGATTGACCATGCAAACAGTTTATTCTGATTTCCTTTTAGAAGCAATATTGTGAAGAATTTTAAGCTATTTATACATGTTAGTTACTGCAGTATTTGCATACTATCTAAATTTACATTTTTAGCATGTTAATATTGTATACAAAGCATCTCTTTTAATAACAAGAAATCAGCTCATCAGGTAGTTCTCCTGTTCGAGCTCTTTTAAAGTAAATGGGATCTGTGTAAGAGCACAGTAGTAATCATGCACAGCTGGCACTGGGTAGAATCCTGTTAGTGTTCACCACACAAGCTGTTTTACTTTCTCCAGGCTCACACTGGGAGGAAAAAGAGGAGGCAACAGGAAAAGGCTGCCACTTCTGAGAATTGTTTCTGCAGTGCTTGGTGTTTAGGGGAGGAGCTCTTAAAGCTAAGGAACTGTGGGAGTGGGGTGCAAGGACAGTTTTTTGTGCCACAGAACAGCAATTATCTCAAGCTCCCAGAGCCCCTTGGCTCTGAGGACTGCCTCCTCTACCCCCAAAATCTTTGCATAGGTGTCTTGGTGCCAGGAGCTTTCACCTACTATTGTTACTGCTCCTGATTTTTCCGTCCTCTACTGCTGTTGTGTTCCCAGCTGGTTCTGTGTTGCCATAGTCACTTTTGACATCAGTGCTAGCATAGCAGCACCCGTGCAGACAGGATTGAACTCAACCAGCAGACTTCCCTGCTGACTATACCCTGTGACGTTTTTCTGCACCTAAACTTTATTTACATGAAGTATTTTGTGTCAGTATTATGACAGCTAGCTTTTGAAGTATATACAGGTAACATCATTTTTGCCAAATTATTGAACGTAGGAAGAAAGCACTGAAAATTCATTTCAACATTGGTGTTGTTTTCAGGACTTTGTGACAAGTGTCACACTTTGATTCTTACATTTAAAAAAGTTGCAGTGTAATATGAAAGTTTCTATTTTAATAAAAAATTATTTTCTCATGTGGCCTTTAAAAATGTATAATTTTTATAAAATCTGATATACAGATGGCATATTTTAATGTTACAGTTTTGTTTGAAGTTTCATTTTTTCCCTTAGTGATGGAGATCTCTAATTTTAAATCAAATGGAAGGAACAAAAGTATATTCTACATCAAGGCAAGGCAACAGCCATTCCAAACTATTGCATTGAATGAGGACGAATGAGGACTATACAATGAGTACATAACTTAAATTCCTGAATTTGTCATTTAGTAATCTGTACATACCCTTAGAATATCATGTGTGCTGCTATTTTTAATTTTTACCTGTTCTATATGAAAAAGAAATAAGAAAAAAAACTTAAGAAATTCTGATAAGCAAGAGACTTGTAGTGTTGCCAGCTGGTAGGTAAGGACAGATTCTATTTGATGCTCGCAATAGATAGAAACTCTTTGTCCATGTCAGTAGCTTTCTAACAGCTCCTAAGGCTCTACAAACATAATATTGCCTGCTAGTTCTTTCAGCATCTGCTTTTACAGTGGGCTTCTCAGTCACTTACAAAATGGTTTCTGAAAGATGGTTTGCTTTCACAAACAACCTGAGTGCATGAGATGCTGCAGACAGAAGTGAAAATTGGGGAAATTCCTATGCATGAGGTCAAGTGCTTAGGGTGCTTGTACCTATATGCTGTCAAATTTCAGTAAATTGAAGGGAAAAAAACTGAGGAACTTTTAATAGAAAAATCTTAGGGTTCCACTATATGAGTTACAACTAATAAGGTGACTGAGACTCCGTGCATCCTCGAGCAGCAAAGCAGACAACACAATTAAAACACTTACTTGAGGGAAACCTTTTGGCTCTTTCATTAACATACTCTTACTTACACTGTTTAGTAGTTTTGAGAAATAAGGAACATTTTTTCCAGCATTACTCCAGATTCAGCACATATATACACAGGATATACACAGACTGATGCAACTTCAGTTGTGTACCATAAATAATTCACTTGTCTAGGGAAGTCACCATTGTAAACAGAAGGCAGCTTATAGACTAAACAGAGGAGTACTTCTCACCATTACAGGGTTAGGTATTTGCATCCATGCTCTCTTGCTGATTCCACTGGTTTTGAGGCTTCACTTGTGACCTAACTTCATTGTCAAGTTATTTCATTGTCAACAGTGTTGGTAAGTCTGTCAGTTTGGGAAAAAGTATGAGTGTACTTTTAATTCATGTTTGCCTTTTAAGCAACACTATAATGGCTACTAAATTAACTGTAAACAAGAAATGCTATCACTAGTGACTCCAGAGAGACTAATACTGCTTCACCCACTGCAAGTGTCAAGCAAATCAGTTGTTCAGCTTTGCTGCATGCAGTCTTTAAGTAATAGATCAAATTTCCCAGTCCCTTACTGCAGAGTCATGCAAAGCTTTTAAGAAACTCACAGCATTTAAGGGAGTTTGGTCTTCATTATGTCAATTAGTCTCTTCTGGTTGGGTGGCAGGTCCTTTGGAATTAAATTACTCTTCTTTGCTGGAGTGGGTGATGAGTGGTATTCAAAACTAGTTTCTAATTCACTTGGTCCTGTTTGATCAGGAGACAAGTTTGTACCAGCAGGTGTGGGAGGCTCTGTCAGTTCATCATTGCTTAATAATGCCATGGACTCTTCTTCTAGAAAGTCAACATCATGTCTTTGCAGTTTGATGGGACTCAATTTACTTCTTTGCTCTTGAATTTCTGCATCACTTGCAATATTTGCAAATTCCTGCAGCCTCTTCTTTACTTCAGACTCTGCTTCTCTGATGTACTGGGCAGCTATTGTTTTTTTACAGCACTTGGTTATGATGCTGTAGGAAATAATTTTTAAAAAGTTAGGGCCAACATTATAGATAATATTATATTGCTAAGCTCTTCATTTGAGGGTAGACTCTGCTGATGAAACAGAAGGGACTGGCTGACAATACAAGAGTTTGAGATCAGGCTGCAACATAAGCTTACTGAACTGTAATGTAAGAAGACTGAATTTTGAAATGGTTTTTATATAATATGCTGAAACAAAGAAGGAAATGTCACCAGTAAAGAAAATTGATTACATCATTCAGACTCTACCTTCCTGTTAATTCACAGCCTATTCATGAATGAACATGCTGATGTAATTCCCACTGGCATCATTCCAGACAGTAGCCCATCTACCTGGGAGAATAAAATTCAGCAGAACCATGTTTTTCTGCATTTATTTTGAGTAACTCTGATTTACAGATTCACACATACAGCTGTGTGCTATGTGTATGTTATTATTCCACATTGAAACCTTTCCTTAGACAACTACCTGTACTGACATTGCTGTCCTTAAAGTGCTATGCAAGATGTGAAAATCAGCATTCGTTTGAGCTCAGACTTGCAAAGTATCCTTTCACATAGATGCTCCATATTCTGCAAGGTTTATTACATCTGTTATCTTACCATATCTGCAAGATGTTCAAGTTATAGTATGGGAGGTGTCCTATTTCACAAGTATTTTGTGAGGTAAATCGGGCAACTCGCTATTTTTTAATCTAAGTTGAATTTGAGCTTCCATTTTCCATATTCAGCATTTTAACCATTATATTGCCCTGTCTCTTATGTATACATCCTGGTTTCTGTTACGCTTTTGTAGAAATACTATCAGTAATGCATGTTTTGAGGATGTTCCATTTTTGTTTTTGTTTTTTGGCAAAGTGCAGTCAATGGAGATTTTCCACAGAACTTTTTACTGTGGGAGAAGACAGAAGAAAACACTAGCTACTTTCATACACGTGGTTTCAAATGTTACACCTAGGTAACTTCCTCTGGAAACAATCCTTTCTTTGCTCTGCTTAACAATCCAGTTACAGGCTTTCTTCAACTGCATATGTGAGAAAAATTAAAGTGACATATTATTAAAGTGACATATACAATGTAGCCCATTCCCATACTACACTTTCATAGTGCTATTCTGTTTTCAGCATCCTAGAGAATCCTGGGATTTGTAGTTTAAGGAGGGGCATTTAAGAATTCTGTCAGAGAGGTCTTTGGCCTCAGTAAACTACAAACCCCAGATGTTAAAAGTAGAATAATAGCACTGTAACAGTGTGGTGCAGAAATGGCCATAGTTAAAAAGTCTTCTCGCCTCACACAGCAGATTGTATGGCTTCCATATGTGAGGAATCTTAAAGTTGAAATTCAAAACAAAAAATGCTTCCAGAAAAACGTAAGGCCATTGCAGAAATTCAACAGAAAGAAAGAAAAACCAGTATATCAACGTCACCAGACAATTGGATTGGGGACTATGAGGAAAAGTTACAGGTACTGGAATAGGCTGGTTGCTATGGAGACAAGGCCTAGCAGCAAGGAGGAGGACAGTGTATTCCCTCAGGAACCCAAACTATGTATGTAAATAACTCTGAATACAGATTGCATTGGAAAATATGGGGAAAAGTTACAGGTAGTGGAGAAGACAGTTTGGTGGGTTCTTAAGAGGAAAATAAAATCCCAAGCAATGCCAGGTAAATACACTAGTTTCTGAAAAATCAGATTTAAATTCAAGGAAAACTGTTAGAGGTCCTTACGCCCAAGTTGTCACAAGGATAATACAGGTTGTTGTGGAAGATAATAAAAAAACCATCCACACTGGTAGAATTCCTGAAAAATATGAACAAAAATATATACATTTAGCAAACCTACTATACTTGTATGCCCAAACATTTTAGTCACATTCTAGCCTTGAAGGGTTAACTTAAACTCCAGCCTCATTATCTTCAGGCAAAGTTTCTAAGACTTCTGTTTCAACTCTATCTGGGGGACAGGCTTTGACCAGTAAGAGGATGGCAGAGATCCTGCACAGTCAAATGCTACAATGACAAAGCTCCATTGTTGTAGTTGTGTCTAACAAGGCCACCCCACAAAATCCTACATTTTCAGCATGTCAGTGCACCAACTGAAGGGTTTCCAAAGTACTACAAATCAGGGCACTGGGAAAGCCATCTGCAGACCCCTTGGCGTCCTGCCCACGACTACTCTCAATATGCAGATAGCAAACCACTGGTTGTGTCTACTTCTCTTTATAGTCAGAACTTTGCTTTCTTCCAGAGAATTACCTATTACAAGTCTTTGTAGCAGAGAGAGCTGGCAGCTTCAAGACCTGCGGGTACCTTCTGGCACCCATTTTCAAACAGAGCAGTGGTCACAACATGAATTCACATGTGATCATGAGACTAACATGTTGGTGCGGAAGAGTAGGGCTAGCACTGGGAGCAGAATAGGCAGTGGCAATCACAATACTTGGTATATTCTATATTAATCAGTTTAATTTATATTAAAGGCTTGTAATTCAGTACATTTCATCAGTACATTTTTAGAGTTTAGTTTTTGTGTGTTTGTCAATAAAGCTTGACCCTTAGCTGCATATAACATTTCCATATAATGTGACTCTTTCATAGATTTTCATCTTATGACCAATTTTAAAGAGTTCTGTTGTGGATTAACAGAAGTTTCTAGGGTTCTGTCTTCTTACATTGATACTGGCTTGTGTTATTTTAGTTTTAGACTCTTCAGTGAAAGTATTTAAAGACCAAGACTATCCTCATAATTCAAATGGATCATTGATGCATGAGCAGCCAAGTCAAAACTGACTTACCAAATCTTAGGTTTCCATGAGAACATAGCCCAGCTTGGATTAGGAAGTGAATCACAGAAAGAAAAGCATATGATCCCTCTCTTCTGAATACATTTCACCCCAAACACCAGTCAAGTCAAATTCTTGAAAGACAGACTAAAACAGTGGCTGAGATCCAATTCTAAGCAGGTGGAGCATAATACCATGCTTGCACAGCTCCATGTCCTCCCCTTGCAACCAGCTGAAAAGCCCTGGGAGGAGTCTCTGCTCCTGTTGCTTACTGGTGTGGAGTGGGGGGAAGAGGGAGTCAATTCAAATGATGCAGTTGGTGTCAGTTAAGAGGGAGGAAGAAATGAAGGTGCACTCACAGACGGCATGCAACCTCCTTTTCCTTCTCTTCAGAACCCAGAACAGCTGCATCTCCATTGTCTGAATTGCTCCCCCCTTCACTTCCTTCCCCCATGGTAAGTAGAAGATGCAGATCTTCATAGCTGCCAGAGAGGCTGTGAACAGGTTATAAAGGGCTAGAGAATATCCCCTGTACATTTGAAAATACACATGTCATTGTCACTACCAAGATATAGTCCAGTATCCCTTCTAGTACTTCTATCAGAAGTAGGGCCACCTTACTACATTCGGGTTTCCTCCCGTTATAATTCCCACTCCCCACATACAGCTGTCCAAAACATCCCATGTCTGTCTAAGGAATCTCTTTTAGCCCCTGTTGGCAAATATATAGTATGCAAATTAATTTTCTCTTTTCTCAATATTACATTAACAACACAATAATATCCCATTGGGGTCCTTCTAGCAATTTTGATGATTTAAAATTAATTTTTTGTGAATTCCCAGTCATGACACTCTGTGAATTAGAAGAGATGTTGTTGCTGTATGCTTTCAAGTTGTTTCTGCCTTACAGTGATCCTAAAAGGAATCTATCATGGGACTTTCTGCAGCACAAATTATGTAGACATAGGTGAAAAGAGACTTTACCTCTCCTTTAGGGGTCTGGCTTATTGCTGTGTATGCTCACTTGTACCATTTCTCAGGTAAAACCATACCTTGGATGCTAAATAGGAGAATTTTAAATTTCACCATCCTCCTACAATAGCTGCTTCATAGTTTCTATGACCAAAGCTACAAAAACAGGTATGAGGTGCATTCCTGTTTTACTGCTGGACTCGGAGAACAAATTAACATAATAGTGCAACAATTAACTTCCCCAGCACATCCATCTAGAGCCTCCATCCCAAGAGATGCCAGGCTGCAAGCAAGAAGACAAGCAATGCGGTCCCAGATTTGAGGGCAATCCAGCAAAAGTGCTTAAATTCTTACAGCTCTCCTCCTTCCAGTAGCATTTTATAAAGAAAGCCTCCTGAAAACAACTTAACTTCTCTAGATAAAGAGCTGGACAATTTGCATACAGCTTTATTCTTTCTTAGCAATGTAGGTGCAGAATCCCCTTGTGCGTAGTGAGTGAAAATCCATACTAAGCGTTTTTCTTAGTGGTATCTCTGCCTTACATATGGGTCTTTGCACCTGTATAGATCCATTCATGGAATGTTCCACAGCTGAGTAGCATTTGGCGGTAATCCTGTCCATCCAGGAGCTCATATAAATAGCTTCCAGAGCTGCTCCCCTCAGATGTTCCTTACAGAACTCCATCAGTGCAGCTTCAAATGTTTCTCACTTCTGTCTCTGAGTTTTGTTGGTGGTGACTCCTTTGTGTGGCCTCTAAGGCCTTCTTCAAGAATTATTCCTCATGTGGAGGAAAAATACCCCACTCAGCCATTCCAAATGTCTCTTCTCCCCTGAAGAGGGGTGCTGCATGTATTCATGTTCCATTTGTAAAGCACAACTCAGGGCCTCAAAAACCACTTCTCCTGCCTTCACCTCTTCCTTTAGGAGCAATCTCTAAAAGCTGTTGATGTAGCTGGACAAAACTGCCCACTCCACTCAGCCTCTGCTTCCATTTATAAGTCAAAGCCATTGACTTCACTTCTCCACAGCCACCCTTCTTCCTTGGAATCAATAGTGTCTCCTGCATTGTTGGTTACACCCTTGACCATGAAACAGGGAGATCTGGAATTGAGACTGGTCCTTCTGACACTGGGCAAGTCTATCAGTGTACAGCAAAAGTTTGCCCAAGTGCAAAAGAGGAGCACAGCTGAGTCTGCCACTCCCAGGGAGACTAAGTGAGCACAAGGCAAGGAACACCATCTGTCCACTTTGACTTCTACTTCAGATCTTTTGGTCCACATCATTTATCATTTCAAACCCCACCTCAGGCCCAATAGCCTGTTCAGGAGGTGCTTCGTGCCCTCAATACCAAGCTCGAGTTTCTATATGCCCTCCACTCTGCTTCCTGCTCAACAACCTAGGCCTCCTTCGAGGGCTTCCATTCTGCAACCTCACCAGGCATCTCTAGACTTCCTGTCTGAACTTCATGTCTCTAGATAAACGAGCTGAAGATTGCCTGATCCTTCACTGTCACTAGCTCCTTTGGTCTGGGATAGATCACCATCAGTCCATGAATGGTATTGCTACAAGCGGTACCACTGCAAAGGTACTGGTCACCCTGACCATCAACATTAGTACCTAAAAAGCTCCCAGATTCAGACTCTGATGGTTCTGGGTCCTATGTTTATGATCTTTCATGGTTGGAACTGTCCCGTGCATATCTTGCAGTTCTGTCAATAGAGATTCCCTATCATCAATACTACCTTTACTATCAAGACTATGATCATGATCTTTAGATTGAGAGGTGCCATCGATACCATTCCCATTTGCATCTCCTTGGCAACACTATCAGTCCTGCTCTCCAACACCATATCAGGCTAGATCTCATTCCCAGCAGTCTCCTCCAGCACCTTCTCATTCCTGGACAAAGATCCACCTCTCCATCTTGGCACCACTTGGAAGCTTTGGGAGCTACCAACCATAGTGAACCCACTGCCCCCTTTCGGGAAAACTTCTTCCTGCTTCTCCTCCAGAAATGAGGCTGAAGAATCCTCAGACACTCTCCTGCTCTTCTCTGTGGAGAACGAGGTAGATGTATCCAGCCATACATCAGCACTGGAAGACATGAGCCCCTACACTGATTTCATTCTTCATATGGCAAAGTCCCCTGGCCTTAAAGTTAAAGCCCCACCTACTCCCTCTCTTGATCATGTCTTTCAAAGAGTAGGAATCCATAGCCCCATGCCAGCTATGCTATCACTTCTGCCAACACGATTGAAAGTAGTCAAAGAGTCATAGACAAAGCTGTCCTCAGTTCCCCTGACTGGGAAACACATGGAGAACTTTTACTGGGTACAACATGTAGAAAACTGATTTCACTTGGTAAAGAGGGCCACCACCTCAGTCTCCTTGGAAGGAAGTTCTATGCCTCTGCCACTTTAGCTATCCAGGTTATGAACTATCAAACCTGCATAGCAGGTTATCAGTTCCTTTGGGAGGGGATCACCTCCTTTATTCCCTTTCTTCCTGAGGACCAGAGCAATATGGCTTTCATCTTTCAACAAGAGGCCTACTGGCTCACCACCCACCAAATTACAGTGGTATGCTATGGTGTCCCACTTCACTGTTAAAGTCATGGCCACATCTATCAGACTCTGCCACTATGCTTGGCTGTATTCACCAAAGATGCAACTGCATTAAAGACCTCTCATTTGATAGGGAAGGCCTGTTTAATGCTTAGACTGAGGAGGCCATGGATATACTTCAAGGTCCAGACTACAGCAAAGAAAATGGGCTTTGGCCCTGCCATTCAATCTTCATGCCCTACTAGGCCTACTTGGAAGAGGTCAAAGTATCCATCTCTATACTCCTGTTCCTGCACTTCCCTTCCTCATTCCCACCAATTATCACAATACAAGTAATCCTAGCGGTCTTCCAAAACCTCTCAATACCCAGACTTCTCTTACATCTGAGAAGTCCTGGCTGAACAAATAGTAACTTTCACTTTCACTGCCTCTGTCTTTTTGCTGCCATCTTGTTATTCATGTACCTTGCTTCTTCCCAGACCATCCTCCAGCATGGGAAGGCATATGCCAGGATTATTGTTCACCTCAGTTATACCATAGAATTTGCATGATGGCCCACCCTGGAACTGGAGGTCCTCTGGCAAGAAGTTAATACCCTTCTTTGAAAGGATAAGATCAAGCGTTTCCCTCCATGAGCTGCCAGCACCAGCTTCTCTTCCTGGTATTTTACCATATCAAAACAGGATGGCTCCTTTTGACCCATCTGAGATGTAAACTGCTACATTCAACTGAAAAAATTTCAGATGGTCACACCGTCCCCCATCTTGTCTCACTGGGCCTTCAGGATGCTTATCTCCATATTCACATCAATTCTCAGGAAAAAAAACCAAACCTTTGCTTCACTGTTGGTTCAGCCATCTTCCAATAAAAGGTCTTGCCCTTCAGGCTATCTATGGCCCCCTATGTTTTCACAAAGGTGACTGCAGTATTCATTTCCCACATTCAAACTCTAGGCATAAGGATGTTTCCCTGTTGAGACAATTGGCTCCTGATAGCCATGACAGAATCCCAACTACGCAAAGGCATAAGCAAAACTCTTGCTCTCCTTCTGGACTTTGGCCTCCAAGTCAATGTGCAAAAATTGTCTCCAGTCCCCTCTCAACACTTCTTGTTCATCAGATCTCTCTTCAACTCTAGGGTCTCCAGGGCTTTCCTTCCCCATCCAGGGTCCAAAGGATAAGCCTCCTGGTCCATTAAGTACTCTCCAGTCTGACCATCATAGCCTTTATTATAATGTGCCTCCTGGGCCTCTTTGCAGCTACAAGCATGGTCACACCATGTGCCAGGCTCTGCTTCCTCCCACTTCAGTTGTGGTTTCTTCATTGGCTCAACCCTTGATCCCCAACTTACAACTGGTACTTCCCCATCACATTCACTCCCCACTCCATTGGTGGCTTCCCCCCTCCAGCCTTTCCAGGGGGATGCCTTTTTGTCCTCCTCAATCAACCATTCTTTCCAAAACATGCATCTGGAGAGGGCTGGGGTGCACACTACCAGGATTTCCAGGTCCAGGGCATATGGTCTTGTGTGGAACGTTGCCTTCACATCAACCCTATAGAAATGTATGCAGTTATCAAGGTGTTTCATACTTTTGAGACTTCTCTCAAGGCAAAGTGGCCCAAGTCCTATTAGGTAACATGACCATAGTCTTTTAAATCAACAAGCAAGGAGGCACCAGACAAATACAATAACTGCTCTGGTCATGCAGCTTTGGGATTGGTGTATTACCTGGGCCATACTACTATTAGTGGTTCACATCCTGGGCCATTCCAACACTCTAGCAGTTTCCCTCAGCAGGACCCTGCCCAACCCACATGAGCGGACCCTGTCCAACAGCCTTTGCTGCCGTTTGCTGTCATTGGAGCTGCCAGGCAATCAACATGTTCACTTCACAGACAAATACAAAGTGCAACATGTATTACAGCAGGTCACAACTCCCCTAGGGAGTTGTGTCATTTCTCCAACTCCCCTAGGGATATTCTGTCATTTCTCCACTCCTGGACAGGCCCCCTCCTTTATCTCTTCCCCCTCTTGTCACTTCCTAAGTGGGTGTTTGTCAAAATCCAGGAAGATTTCTTTGAACTGAATTCTAATCACTCCCTGGTAGCTGCACCAACTGTAATTCGCCACCCTTCTTCACCTCTGTTGTCAGAAGCATCTCTGTCTTCCCTTCACTCTGACCCTTCTAACTCAGGGCAATGGCAAGATCTGGCACCGAGACCTCAAGCCTTTCCACCTCACTGTGTGGTGCATCTGTAACTGCTTATATGAACACATCCATGCTATCTTCCTTGCGTCTCACAGACCCTTCACTGGCTGCTCCTATGCCCTCATTTATGGTGCCATTTTTGTGTCTTCACCTAGGCCTCAAACCTCCCTTCTCTTCATATGGATGAGTGCTCTGTCATGACCTTTCTCCTTCAGGACTTGCTCTCTCTTTCTTTAAAATCTTTTGGGCATTGACAGTGGCCCACTAGCTGCAGGGACACCCTTCTGCAACAGTCTTCCACAAAGCTACCATCAAGAGATTCCTCTGGGGTCTTTTCAACCTCTACCCTCTGGTCCATGATCCCATGCCTTCATGCTCTCTCTTGCTTCTCCTGTCTCGGCTCATACACAAACCATTCAAACCCTTGGGCACTATAGATCTTTGTCTCTTCACAATCAAAACAGTCTTCCTCATTGGGTTAGGATAAAGGTGACTAAGTTACAGAAAGCATGAAAAGTCACTTTTATAATACAGTCCTTTAGGCAGAGAAGAATCCAACTTAAAAATCCATTTTGCTTCTTCTTCAGATCCTGTTAAACAACAAAGGTTTGAATTGACATCTTTTTCCACCTACCAAACTTCAGAAGTTGTATACGCCATCACCCACTTGTGTCAGCAAGTGTACATTGGACAAACATCATGCCCTTTAAAACTCACATAAAGAATAAAATTTAAAAGAATAAAATTTAAAAATTATCTATTGACTTTCCCGTTTATGAACATTTTCAGTCACCTAAACACCTTCAGAATTCCTTCTTTTTTGTGTGTGGTTTAGCAGCAGTAAAACTCAGAATTAACCAAAATACAGAATCTTATGGTTTTGAAACAAGAAGCAAATAGCAGCAAAGCCTTTGGGAAAGAAAATGATAAAATCTTGTCAGTGTTGGAGGCACTCCTCAGTCTTTAAAGGCCTCTGAAAATAAGTTATATTTCATCACCATGACAATTAGCGTTGCTGTGTGCCTTCAAGTGTTTCTGATTTATGACACCTTATGGGGTTTTCTTGCCAAAATTTGTTCAGAAAGGGTTTTCCCTTGGCCTTGCTCTGAGGCTGAGAGAGTGTGAACTTGCCCAAGGTCACCCAGTGGGTTTCCATGGCTAACAGTCATGCTCCAGTGCTCAAACCACTATACCACGTTGGCCCGCTATCAGTCAACACAGACATTTTATAATCAACATATACAATCGCCTCCCCCATCTTGAGTGCTCCTTTCTGGGGAAAACTTCCCTCTCAGCAGTTCTGATGAGGCTGCACAGCCCTTTAAAAACCTCCCTCTGGTCCTCCTCCTCCTCCTCCACACCACCAGCCACTGCCTGGCCAGTTAAGGATGGCTTGTAGCCCAAATTCTCAGCACCACAAATCCTTTTCCAATGCCCACCTTACTAAAGGAAGGTGCAAGAGAGGAAGTACAGGGCCACCATGCTGATTGACCCTTTTCCCTCTCCTTTCCCTGACCTGGTTTAGATTGTGGATGCCTGTTCTCCCCACCGTGCTTCAGCCCCTTCCCACAGAAACAAACACACTTTTTACTACTTGCCATTTTCCCACTTTTCTGGGGGTCCTGCACTCTAACCCTAGCAAATATGGAGGGCTGACTGTACACTGTTGCAAAATACATTTTAACTAGTGGCGGGAAATAGTCTGATTTTGGGGGCGGGGGTTTAAAAACCAAAATGTAGAAATTAGGTATCTGTTTCTGTTGCCAGTTTTCTACAGAATCTCACAAGTGCTTTTCATTTGGCTTATAGGCTGGCAAGTGGTAGGGCTCCACAATGGAATTTGCCATTTGGTGCCACTGATTCATCATTAAAGATGTTTTTTGCTGGATTTAGAAAAGAATATTGTCAATTGTTACAGTTTCAAGCACAATACAGTTTCATCTCATACTTCCTTATTACCTCACATTTATTTGAAAAAAAAAATCAGAGTTATCATTTTCACAGAATACAGCTGGTAATCATCAACTGGTCCCAAAATAAAAAAGGAGGAAGGGAGCGGGAGGAAAAAAGAGAGGGAAAGAGTGTGGCAGCACCTTTAAGACTAATTGGTTTTTATGTTAGCACAGCTTTCACAGATATCAATCCATGATTGATGCAGTAATAAGAATAGTAATAACAATTAATATAATATCAATATGATATTAATAATATTAACATTAAAATAAAAACCAGTTAATCTTAAAGATGCTACTATATTTCTTTTCTTTCTTAGCACCACTACTCCTTTGAAAACTGGTTCCAAAATAGTGTATGAAAGTCCAAGCGTCAAAAGCTCTTAGTGAAACTGCAAAAGTGTTAGAAATTGTTTGCAGTTGTCTACCGCTGGGCATCTACAAATGCAATGATCTTCACTACAAGGATCTTAACGACACAGTTGTAGCAGCATCTGGTGCATCTTTCTTAATCTGAATGAACAATGAGAATGACAAGTTGAACCTGCAAAACATACTGTTTTGCTGCTTGCACCTTTGCAACCATTATAACCATTCCATTCTACTCAACCCTCATCTCCTTTCAGTCAGTATTCTGTACTCATTGAACACATTTCCTTTCTGTACTTTTCTTGGGCTCTTCCCCTACCCATGGTCAGTTTTCCAAAACATTTGTGTTGTTGCTGTTGTTGTGTGCTTTCAAGTCATTTTCAACTTACAGCAATCCAAAGGGTAACCTATCATAGGGTTTTCTTGGCAAGTTTTGTTCAGAGAGGGTTTGCCTTTGTCCTCCTCTTAGACTGGGAGAGTACAACTTGCCCAAGGTCACCTAGTGGGTTTCCACGGCTGAGTAGGGACTCGAATCCTTGTCTCCCAAAGTCCTAGTCCAAAACTGAAACCACTATAGCATCCTAGCTCTCATATTTGTATTTCTACAAAGCTTGGGACTGTCCCAAATCTACTAATATATTCCTCTTTTGCGTGAATGGTGTTGTTTTTGCTACACAATATGCATTCAGAGAATGGGTTTGCAACTTATATATGTGATAATGCAAACCAGTACAGGGTAAATCTCAATTTTAGCATTATAAACTCATTAAAAGATAGATTGTTTTCTTACTTTATCTTTGACCATTTCTACGGGAACATCCTCTGACTTTGTATGTACTACATTTAGGTTAGTAGAGTATCTTGAAGACAGTAAAAGTGAGAAACTAACAGTAGCTGAATTCATAAAGTACATCAGCCTTCTGTTTAAATTTTGCAGGAATATTTACATTACAGCATGACTGAAGGAAGAATTAATTTGATCTCATGTGTTAAAACAGTGTGCCAAATAAGAAAAATCAGAATGAATAATCCTTGTAGTGCATGTGAAGACGCATGTAATAACTTACTATGACACTCTCTTCCTGTCTTTGCACCTTTTCCATCACTGCTCTCTCCTTCTGGACAATTTTCACAGTCTACTTGGCCATACTTTTCATTATAGGATCCAACAGGACACACTATGCAAACAGTATCGTATTTTGCACTGAATCTACCTGGCAGACATGTTACTATTCAAAAGAGTAAGAACAGAGTTAAATACACCACAGTTCACTTTCATATAGTTTTATTAGTCATTGCTACTGTTAGCCTGCTTTTGATCTCCATATTCAGAAACACAAAACAAAAGGAAAGTAAGAACAGAAGACACCTCTTGGAGCCACTGTCAACTGTTCCCAGGTGTGCAGTGAGGACAGAAAGAAGTCTTACGGTATCTAGTTCCTCTAAACTGGAGGTTTAGAATGGCTTCCCTGATAAATAACTTTCCCCTTGATCATAGAGGTGATTCCAGCTTTTTGAAAGTAGTAGTATCCCAGAATGGAATGTTGTATTATCCTAGAAACCAATAGCACAAGAGGCAAATACTTTTTACAGAACATATTTCCCAAAAGCTGTAACTACTGAGGAGTGAGTATTGACCTTAAAGTGCCTGGAGAAGGTAGCCGCTGCAGGCCAGGTGGCAAACTTGTCTCTCCTTTTTGCAGATGGGGACAATATTTTCCCACCCCCAGTCTGTTGGGACTTCTCTCATTTTCCAGGAATTCTCAAAGATTATTGCCAATGGTGCTGTGACTACTTCTGCCAGTTCTTGTAATCTCCTTAGATGTCATTTACCTGGGCTTGAAAACCTGAATTCATTTAGAGTAGCCAGGTATTTCTGTACTACCTCTTTACCTATACTGTGCTACATTTCCCATACTGCAGCATCTGCTCCATTTTCCCAAGTAGAGCATTGTTTTCCTTTTAGGAGAAAACCAAGGCACAGTAAGTGTTGTGTAGTTTTTCCTTTTCTCTGTCCCCTGTTAGCATTTTGCCATCTTCTCCTCACAGTGGCTCTGCCATTCTCCTGTTCTTTCTTTTGATAGAGACATAACCATAAAAGCTCTTTTTATTGTTTTTAACCTCTCTAGCAAGGCTGAACTCATTCTACATTTTAAATTTTCTGACTTTCTCCCTATACTAGCTGGCTATCTGTTTGAATTCCTCTTTGGTGAATTCCTCATTATTCCTTTTGTTTTTGTTTTTATTTTTATGTCCTTTTAAAATCTCAGCTCAGTTAAAAGTTCTTTAGACATCCACCCCAGATTCTTTAGACACCTCCCATTTTTCCTCCTCATTGGAATTGTTTGAAATTGTGCCTTCAGTATCTCACTTTTAAGAAACTCCCATCCATCATGAACTCCCTTTCCTTTTAGTATTCCTGACTATGAGATCACACCCAGTATTTCCCCAAGTTTACTGAAATCAGCTTTCTTAAAGTCTATAATGAATGTCGGACATCACTGGGCTTTCCCTTTCTGCTGTATAATAAACTCCAGGAGAACATGGTCACTTCCACCTAATGATCCTGCCACTTCCACTCCATTAACCACATCTAAAATTGCTGTTCCCCTTGTTGCCTCTTCTAGACAATGAAATTGTCTGCAAGACAAGTGAGAACTTTGTTGGATGTGATACTATTGGCAAAGTTTGACTTTGAACAAATATCAGGACAGCTGAAATCTCCCATTACTACTACATCTCTAGTTTGTGAATATTTTGTCATCTGTTCTAGGAGGACATCATCCAAGTTCTCAGTCTGGCTTGGGAGTCTATAGCAGACTCCCACAATGACATTACTGTTTTTCTTCTCCTTCTTAATTTTTACCAAGATGCACTTAGCCTGGATTTCAGGATTTAAATAATGGATCTCTTCACAGGTATAAACATCCTTGGTATAAACAGGTATAAATGTCCACAAGTATAAATGTCCTATGGAAAGACAGTAACTCCTCTGGTGCATAGAAAAGCCACCACCATTGCCATACATTTGGTGAATACATAGGGAGCAGTGGAAAGGCTGAAAGAGAACATTTTGACTTGATAAGAGTTTGTTGCATATGGTGAATCACAGGTCTTTGCAGTGATTTGAGAGAAATATGGTATGCAAATAGGCATCCTTTAAATCTGTTGCTTCAAACCAGTCACTTTTATGACATAGAAGCAGAGTAGCAGCCACAGTTACCATAAAAAAAAATTGGGGGAGCTTGATATGTCTGTTTACACCGCAGAGACCTCCATCTTTTTTCAGGGCTGGGAAGCAATGATGGAAGAATCTAGTGAGTGGTTCTAATGAGAAAATAACCTGAAAGTGGTTCCATGGTGGATAATTCTGAATTAGTGAACTATTTCATAGCCAAAAATTAATCTGAAGAAGACTGCAAAAACTTGTCTATGGACTTAGATTTTTTTTTCCCCTTCAGAATTGTTGGAGGTCTTCAGTATTCTGAATTAGGCTTCTGCACAGGTGCAAACCCATTTGGATGAGTCAACAAAGACCATCATGAAGAATATAGTCATGCTTGCCAGGAAGAGCACATTTAAGCTCATTAATACTGATAGTTCTTGACACTAGAGAAACTGTGAGTAGGACTGGTCCCTCCTCAAATCCCTAAAAGAGAGGATTATCAAAACTTCTTTGAGGACTTTCTCTGTATAAAGTCCTCCTTGCAGGTGTTGTGATATGGACTGTGGAGGCGCTCAACACCCCAAATGTTAAATGCAACTGCTCACTTTTGCTGCTTCTGTAGAGGGCTGGAATTCTGCTATCCCTGGGACCTGCTGACCTCAAAGATCCAGAAGCTTAGGCCTTTTCCACACGGGGTTTTTGAAATGGTGGAGTCCATCCTCCAAGGAGGAGGTCTGCACCTCGCACCGGAGTGGGTCGGACCTATTTAACATAGATCTGCACCTCAGTCCGGTCCGGAACTACCCAAAGTGGTCCTCCAGCGTACTTTTGAAAACCTGATTTTTCCGGTCTTTCAAAAGCACGGAGCACGCCACTGCGAGCCTGCTCCCTTTTGCAGATTTGCAGGCTCACACCAATGCAAGCCTGCAATCTGCCCGGGGCCAGGCTTTAGGCTGGCGAGCTTCAGCGGTTGGTTGAGACCCTCGACCAACCGGAAGCCACCATTTGGGACACCGGAGCAGTGTGTATTGACAAGCACGCATTGCTCCAGAGCGCTGTGGACCGGACTGGGGAGCCGAAAGGTCCAGTGAGTAGCGGTGCAGGGTGATTCCCTCGCCCGGTGTGGAAAAGGCCTTAATTGTAAAAAAAAAAAGCTATTGTCTGGCCTGAAGTACAAAAAGAGAGTTCCCTGGTATGTATTTTTTTTTTAATTTGTTTTGCCATAATTGCACGATTGTGCTACTGTTGTGGCCACCAGCATGCTGCAATTACACAGTTATAGTATAACATAAAAAGACATACATACCAAGTGTGAAACTGCACACTTGCTGCAAATAAATACATGTGCTATATAGCACAAACTAAGGTAGGAAGGCAGGGTCAACAGGGCAGTGTGGAAGATTGTGGGAATGTGATCACTGGAGTGAGACCATCGTATTATTCCACAGAATGTGTAAAAGTTACTCTGCCCATTCCAGCATGTTTCCATGTGTGTAAACAACATGATTGCTGCAAGGAAATAGGCTGGTGTGATAAGGCCCAACATGCAAAAAATTTTCTCTTCGAGGAGGTTATGTCACAGCTTGCCCCTCCTCCATAGGGAGTGGAACATCAAAAGCCCTCCAGTCTGCATGATTACACAAAACTTCAGATAACTTTTGTTAGTGAGCTGCTTGATTTAATGTTGGCCAATAACTTCCTTCCAGTCAGATTCCTTGCAGTTACAGGTAACAATCCTTTTGTCCCTCTGTCACGTGGAAAAAAACACTACTTAAATACAAGTGTAGTCCTTCAAACATACTTCCCTGAGTTGCTATGACACAAGAGATCACTAGAAGGTGGTAGTGTCTAGGGAATTTCACTGCCTTCTCTTTCTGAGTCTTTTCCTGGCCAAAAGACAGCTCTGTTTACTCATGCTGCAGGACTCCAAGCTGACGACTTTATTTAGTGATATATCAAGTGGCTGGCCATTCTGAGATAAGGCTGGCAGCTCTGTCTTCTCACCATTTGCAACCCTTGCTTCTTGTCTCTGTTTGCTGTTCCTCTTCTATGCCTCCTCCTCTCCCTGCTTGGCATCCTGCCTTTTGAATGGCTGCTTCATGGCCCACCCACTCTTTTCCATGCCTTCCAGACTTATATCAGAGCTAAGCTGCTGAGCTTGGTCTCTTCCTTTACAATTGTTTCCTGTCATGTCCAAACAGCTCTCACATGTCCCAGTGACCTCAGCTTGAATGTACTACCAGCTCTTGGTAAGTGTCTCCTGGTTACAGGTTAATAGAAACAAATTGCAGGGATTTTTAACAGTGCATAGTTTTGTTGACTTTTGTGTTTCTTATTTCTTTTTAGACTTGTTTTAAATGATTTTAGTTCTATTGAGAATTTAACAATAGGTTTTTATGTGTTTTTAATAATAATGTTGATGATGATGATGATGATGATGTAATCATGATGGCATTTTTCAGCTTCATTTAATGTAGACTTGATCATGACTTTTTGCCCTTCTAAAGTAAACACAATTGAATTAATTTTTTTTAGCTTATTAACAATTTATTAATCTGTTAGTACTAACTTCTCTATCTCTGACCATAAGAGACAAGTTTATTTGCAATTGATTTTGAATAGATTTTCAATTTAAAATAAAAGAAAATACAAACACTTAAACAGTAATTCCTTGCATTCCCAAAAACTCATTCCTTAAGCATGCACAAATACTGGAAACTTACCACAACATCCTGGACACATTGTATTATTGTTCATAGCATTGACGTTTTTTCCAAACCCTGGTTTGCAATGGTCTACTTTAACACCAGTGAGAGTGCCAGGAACAAAATTTAAATGATCAGGGTGAGAGGAGTCAGTCTGCTGTGCTTCAAAGAATTCCTTGATATTTTCATATGCCTATGAATGTAACAATAAACAAAGATAACTACATTAACATCCCCCTAATTTTGACCTAGCTGGAAGGGTATGCTGCAGGATGCTCTTTTATGGCTCCGTGATGGCTAATGGCATAATGAATAACAGCTTCACAATGTGGGATGCAGGAGTTGAGCCATAATAGGGAAAGAGACTGGACATGGTAGAACAGAAATGGCTAGTGGATCCTCCAGACGCTTTTGGACTACATCAGCCCTAGCCAGCATAGCCAATGGAAAGGGATATTGGGAGCTGTAGCCCTACACCATATGGAGGGCCACAAATGGCCACTCAGGAGCAGCATTTTGAAAATAGTACACAAGATACTACCTAAGACCCTTATTTGCATGGTGCTTCCAGCCTACAGTACTGCATATTACTTTTGAGATTCCTTGGTATCACTTCCTCATCCTAAACCACAAGAATTACCTAAGACTTGTACATCACTTTTAACTAGCCACTACTTTCCCCTATTAGCTATCCTTTCCTTAACAAACAGGGGAACATTGGCCCTTTCCTCACTGGGGGGAGCCGAAACGGGGCGGCGCACACAGGGGTGGAGCTTACCTGGTAGCGGGTTGCTCCGTCCCTGTGGGGAGCGCGGGTTCGCCGCTCTATATGCCGCCGAATTTCAGCGGCGTTCGGCGGCGTTCGGCAGCACCCAAAATGGCGGCCGGCGGCTTCCGGCAGTGCTCCGCCAATCAGGGCAGCGCACCAGCCGGAAGCCCGGCCCCGGGCAGATCTGCAAGGACGCACTACCGCGTCTCTGCAGTTCTTCACTGGGGGCTGCCACGGAGCAGCGCGGGCGAGTTTCATAAAAACCACTTGGGAAGGTGGTTTTTATAAAACTCACAGCGCCACCCCCACGGCTGTGCTAGAGCGGTTTGAGGTGTAGAGCCTCACCCTTTCCAACTGCACTAGTGCACCCCGCGGTGAAGAAGACCTCCTGGAGAGGTCACCCTAGCGTGGGCAATATGCCTGTGTGGAAAGGGCCATTGTTTCACCAAAACTCATTCGGAGTGGTCCATTACATAGACACTTTTATTTCTTAGTTGTAGATCAATATTTAATAATTAATTTTATATTTAACAATGGCCTTGGCACACTCATAAATTATCATTGTTGATGTTCATCTGATAGATCATCAGATAGAATACTGTTTTTCTAAATATTATGGTCATTATTATAATTCAGCCTTTTAGAATAATGTTTCACCTTTCTGATGTTGCTTGTAGAATTTTCACATTGAGAACTTCTACAGAGATCTGCTATAGTCAGCATGAAAGGGAATACTGCAGATTAAGAAAAAGTGGGCAGAGGTTTTAATATTTTTACTGGATTTTTGTGTGGTAAAGTGTGATACATTCTTTTTCTGACAATACTTCCGTGTGATAAAATTTGTTATCTTACAACCTAGTAAATGTACCACATGTGAAAATCAGTTTGCAAAGGTCAGTGGAATTACTGAATGGTATAAATTAAAAACTATAATTGGATGTTCAGTATATGGCTCAAGTACCAATCTTTCACCTGTATTTTGTTTAGATCTTTTGTCAGCAACTTGAAAACAAAAAACAGAATAGGACAAAAACACTAGGAATCATATTTTGAGTTGAACAAAGCCAGAAGATCCAGTTGCTTTGCAACATTCAATGACTCACTCCAACATCAGTGAGTGGTACTGAGGCATCTCAGCTGCTCAGTCCCGCTTACTGGTAGGGATCCAGACTTGCCTCCCACAGGTAGAAGTGTTACTTTCTTCTATGGAAGGCATTTGATCCAGTGGCAGAATAAGAGCAGAAAGTATTCCACTGAAATCTCCAGTGGTGACATCCAGTGGTGAATCTACTCTGAGTTTTACTCTATATTTTAAAGGAGGAATCCAAGGCAGTGAATCTATCTTGGGATATGGTTCAGTACCCCAGAAAAGTCCTTCCTTTTAATGTCTGAAGCAGATTTACCACCCCACTGATAAAGTCTTCAGCTGCCACTGCCCTCTCCACTAAATCTGTTCTGAAGCAGTGGGAAATGCTACAAAATAGTGTGGGAAATGATCCAGGGGACTCCAGGGGAAAGGCTATCCTGAGATGAACTCTGTCCAGGAGTTGTTACCACTAATGGGAGCAAAGTTGGGATACAGCCCATTGATCTTGGCTTCTCCCCAAGAATGAGCTACTGAAGGGTATATGCAATTTAACTTTTCCATATATTCTACTGCTGCTCAGTATGTTTCTCCATTTAGGAGGTTTTAAGACAAACATTTGTCTTTGCTCCTTTTCAGACAACAGCTTGTTTGCATACTAATATATTCATTGAAAGTAGTTGCCAGTTTTATTTCTGCCCACAGGGCTCCCATGGCCATGCACAACAAGATATATTAAAACCTAATATAAAAACAAATTAAAACTATTTTTAATTATAAAAATAAAAGGTCAGAAATAATATTTTTATTTTAACCAGTTGCTAGAGGCTTGACAGAGAGGCTTAACCAGCACAACTTTCTTTGGAGGACATTTCAGAAATGAGCTGCTGCTATAGGAAAGCCCTGTCTTCTGCACTTCTTGAAGTGGTGGGACAAGCAAGAGGGCCTAAAATGAAGATTTAAAATTCTAAGTAGGCTTGCAGGAGAGGAGAAAGACTTGTCAGTATCCTAGACCCAAACTATTTAGGGCTCAGAGTCTATGCTGGGGCCAAACATGAAAACAATGGAAGGTGAACTGGGCCCTAGACCACTGATTATTTATCTCTAATATACATTGTTATGTAAATGCTTAAACACAATTATAACATAAAAATGAAGATCAAGAAAAATATATGATATCAGATGCGCATATTAACAGTAACTTTTGCCAGACTGAGAACTGGAGAGGGTTCCTGTACCTTTACTGGTTGTGCAGAAGAGAGAATTTCAACAGGTGCTGCTTGTTACCTGGTTGCATGACATGCAGCACCTGCTTTTAATCTGATAAGCCTACTAACAGTGTCATTTCCTTGACTTATACAGGCTGGGTGATGACAGGATATTGACTTAATCTGGCAGTACTGGTGGAGCAGAACTCAGTTGTTAGGGACAGCTGAGTGGCTTTTTAATGTAGACTTCAGGGGGCAGATCAGGAGATGGAGTATCTTTGATGCAGGATCTCAGCTGGTAATTAATGGACTAAATATCATTTTAAATTAACCCAAAGTCTTTATATCTTATCCATTTATCAAATAAGATATTTTCTCTTTTATAGTAAGCTTCATGTGGGGAGATCCATGTTGGAGTTCTTAAACAAATTCTTGAGGCGTATTTTCTCCAAACTTTAAATAAAGCTTTCCTTAAATAATGATTATTAAATTCTTTACTATTTCTATCTTTATTGTACCACAAATAATAATGCCAACCTTGTCCCAGCCCATCCCCCTCTATCTTCAATAATTTTTTATTATCTAACCTAATCCAATTCTGAATCCAATTAAATGCACACGAATGATAATATAATGTTAAATTTGGTAATGTCAGGCCCCCTCTCTCTTTCGCATCTACCAAAATTTTCATTTTAACTCTCGGTTTCCTTCCAACCCAGATAAATCTACTAATTTCTCTTTGCCAATCTTTAATAACCTTATCATTTTGTATAATTGGGATAGTCTGGAAAAGATACAATAACTTTGGTAAGATCGCCATCTTAACTGTATTAATCTTTCCTAACCAAGATAAATTCAAATTATTCCAATTTCTTAAGTTTCTTGTTATTTCCTTCCACGTTTTCAGATAATTATTCTTATATAAATCAGAAACTTTATTTGTAAATATAATTCCCAGGTACTTAACCTTCGAAATCAATGTAAAACCTGTACTTTGTCTTACCTCAGTTTTTTCCATTTCTGTAATATTTTTAGTCAAAATCATTGTTTTTTCTTTATTAATTTTTAAACCAGAATATTTTCCAAAATTGTTTAATATATTTTTTAATTCACAAAAATCTCCATCCCTATATTCCAAAGTTAACACCACATCATCAGCAAATACTTTCATTTTATATTCTTTATCTTGTAATTTAATACCTCTAATTCTACTATCCTTTCTAATTCTTCTAATCAAAACTTCTATTACTAATAAAAATAACAATCTTGTAGAAATTAAACAAAACCAAATTCAAATTAAGTCCCAACAAGATTTAAATAATGCAGGGTTAAAATGTCATTGGCTCCTTTATAGACAGTTGAGAGAGAAAGTGAAGAATGATATCAAAAATAATAATTATCAATTAAAAGAAGAAGAGTTAAATGTGATTCTTGTATCGGATAAACCTAAGGTTATCTCGAGCATTTATAGAATTTTATTAAAATGGTTTACAGAAGAAGATGTAATTAAATTACCAATGGTTAAATGGGCCCAAAACTTTTCTCGTTCGATTCCGTTGGAGCAATGGGAAAAACTTTGGTCTAGAACTATCAAACATACGATGTGTTTAGATTTGAGAGAAAATGTGTATAAGATGTACTTACGTTGGTATTTGATCCCACAGAAAATAGCGATGATGACGAATAAATGTTCTAATAAATGTTGGAAGTGTGGGAAGGAGGTGGGCTCCTTATACCACATGTGGTGGTCTTGTAAAGTAGTAAAAGAATATTGGAAAGAAATACATAAGCAAACTGAGCTGATATTGAGTATCAAATTTAATTTAGCTCCAGAGATATATTTATTATCAATGTGGGATGATAGCTTGGAAAGAAAGGTAGGAAAGCAACTTTTTTATATAACAACAACTGCAAGGTTGGTTTTGGCTTATAAATGGAAGGATAATAAGATGCCAACGTTAGAAGATTGGGAGATGAAATTGATAGACACAGTTCAAATGGATAAATTAACTTGTATACTACGAGGGGAGAGTAAGGAAAACTTTATGAAACAATGGGAAAATATGCTGCAACATTTTAGAAGCTCATGGTATAATTGCGGAACGGTAAGAATAGAGTTTTGATTGATACGAAGGATTTGAGAGGTTCCTTGTAATGACTGGTAATACCAATGGAAAATAGAGGAAGTAATATTACTTTCAGATGGAAGCAAGAAGTTACAGAAGAATATAGATGGTTTCTAAATAATTATTGGCTTAGAGTGTTTTTAGATTGTAATTTGTGTTAGGTGTTTTTTGTTAATTGTTTTTTATTTTGATTTTGTTAGTGTGTATGTATTATGTTGTTATTGTTTATTATTGTTAGTCTTGTCTATGATTGTTGTTATTGTTTATTATTAATAAAGTTTAAAAAAAATAAAAAAAATAAATTAACCCAAAGTTTAAAAAAAGTGAGCAAAACCTTATCTAGACAGAGAAGGGACAGAAATGGCACCTTATTCCAAACACAAATTTGTACATTTAATATCAATAATGGCACAGACCAAAAAAGACTCTTTTATGATTTGCAAATTAGAGAAAAATGCTAAGAATCTCAGTAATATTATCCCTCTTTTGTACCAGTTATTTTAGTTTCACTTTTCCATGCAATACCATATAAAAAATTGTGTCTCTTAATCTCTAGAGAAGGTTATGTTTCATTACAATTTAAGAAAACAACAAATAGTCTCAAATGTCTTCTAATGACTTCCTATCTCAAAGAGATGAGTAGACAATTATTTATAATAACAGCTGGGGATTATTCAATACAGTCTCTACAGCAGTGGTCTCAACCTGTGGGTCCGCAGATGTTCGTGGACTTCAGCTCCCAGAAGCCCTGAGCATTGATCATAGTGGCTGGGGCTTCTGGGAGCTGAAGTCCACAAACATCTGGGGACCCACAGGTTGAGAACCACTGCT
Organism: Iguana delicatissima; assembly: GCA_948472985.1. Taxonomy (NCBI): domain Eukaryota; kingdom Metazoa; phylum Chordata; class Lepidosauria; order Squamata; family Iguanidae; genus Iguana; species Iguana delicatissima. Next base: position 409,633 of record CAOKZL010001062.1, read on the forward strand.
CTACAGTGTGCAGATTGCCCAACTGCTATGCCTCTGGAAGTTATGTTTTCCATCTTTGAAGATGGGGAACAAGCTTTCTCAGATTGATGAATCCTAATATCCACCATGGTTTACAGGTTCAGTTACTGGTTGCTTGTATAAGAGGTTTGTTCTGATAATTCTGGTGGTTGTGAAATAGAACATAAAACTTGCACAATTTATAGGTATTGACTGGAATCCTGTTGCGCAGTTATCAATACATAACCTAGTTACACATATGTCATTGCTATGTAGTCATGATGCCCACACAGCCCTAGTTTTGAGGCTACGCAGGGACTGTGAAAGTCTCTGAAACATCACTTACCAGTAAGCAGCCACTTGGATCAATGGGGGTTTGTTCTTCTGTCAACTGAAAAGCAGCTGTCTGCCTTTTCTGCCCCCATTAGTGATCTCTGGTGCAAGGGGATATTGGTGACAAGGATATTTATTTATTTATTCCCTGTTGCATGGGATAGTGCTCAAGAGAGGAGTGGGAATGTCAGACAGCTGCTTCTTGACTTACAGGGGAACTGACCCCTGTCAGTCCCAGTGACTGCTTACCAGTAAGTGGGATATGGCCAAATCAACTTGTGGTGTTGTAGTTACAGTGTTACATAGTATGTAACAGTCACAAAGGATTCTACCAGTCTTCTGTTTCTCTTTACAGTACAATTTTACTCATGATAACATAGAATTGCAGTGCCAAACCACCCGTTACATAATTGATGACCCAGAGATTTACAGTGAGTATCCTGATAATGTATCTGCCACTTTGAATGCTTGCTTTGTCTGTATTCTGCTTGATGATTGTGCCATATCCTGAGCAAAAGTACTGATGCCTTACTAGTATCCAGTCCATACATACAGTAGATAAAAATTTATCCTGTATATAAAACATGAAGGATTCTTTGTGCTCCCGGAGTAATGTGACTCCCAACCTGTAGCTGCTAGCATTAGCATTTACATTGGGTATCAACATGATGTAGTGGTTTGAATATTGCTTTATGACCCAGACCTCTGGGTGACCATGGGTACCTCACGCATTCTCAGCCCCAGAAAACCCCATGATAGGTTCACTTTAGGGTAACCATAAGTCAGAAATGACTTGAAGGCACACAACAAAAAGAATGATACACCAGGCCAGCATGGTATAGTGGTTTGAGTGCTTGATTATGATTCTTGAGCACAGAGTTCAAATCCCTGCTCAGCCATGGAAACCCAGTGGGTGACATTGGGCAAGTTACATTCTTTCAGCCTCAGAGGAAGGGAAAGGCAAACCCTTCTGAACAAATTTTGCCAAGAAAACCTCATGATAGGCTTGCCTTAGGAATGCCATGTGTTGGAAATGACTTGAAGGCACAGAACAATGGTAGTGGCAGTGGCAACAACAGTATACTGGTTGATACAATACTACAATGCAAACATTGGGGCATCCATTAGCTATTACTTTACTTTTGTAGGTATCTCAGTACAAACAATATTTGTCATTAAGTACTTTTGCCAGTGTTAATAGAAATCTGCAGGACTATTCCATGAAATAGATTTTATCTTCACAGGATCACGTCTAGCTATGTTTTTCTATGTGATTATCTGAACAAATGAGCTTCATTTGGCATAGAGAATACAGGGTTTCTCTTATTTTTCTTTTTTTCTTTTATTGTTCCTAAACATTTGGCCTATTTCTTATTATGTTCTTCCTCAATAAAGCTGTTAAATAAGATGTCACACATGTAAAGTAACACATTTAAAGTACAAAGGTTTTGTCATTTTTCTTTGAAACAACTGTGAGGCACAAGAAATCCTATAAGATAATATTTTAAATAAATGCCTGTCAAATTGTGTAATCAATACAGTTCTTTGGGTACTGTCAGGGTACAGCTAGAATCTATTTGCAGCATCAAGCAGGGAAAATAAATGAGCATCTTTTAACTGTGAAAGAACATCATATAAATTATGCACTTTTTCCTTCCAGCTTCATTATGCTGCTTCAAATTCATGCAAATGTGGGCTGTATCATTCTTTCTTGTTACTATCACCATTGGCACACACTAGTAGTTGTATTCTGTGATTTGTTTTATAACCCCACATCAAATCACCTGTTCTAGGTTTGCTCATACCTTGGGGAGTTGATAGGACTGATACTGCCTTGCCTGCATGAGTTGCTTAGAGTATAGCCCTTTCTTTGTGCTTTATTTGTACTGATGCAATCTTCAGACTTCTTATCTCATTGTGAGGTTCAGCAGAGAATTCTGGTAGGTGGTGCACCAAATCCATTCTGGTGGATTGGTCACATCTATGCCTTTATATTGGGTTCTAGCCACAAAATATTCTGCACATTTTAGATTTTTCCACTGTTTACGTAAAGGTTGTGGCAGTTTGCTAGACATTGGGTGGGCTGTAAACATTCCTGTAAAAAAAACTCAGGAGCACTTAAATCAGTCCAAGTATTAATTTGGGATTTCACTAAGATGTCTTGAATGTGACCTCTTATGGATTACTTGAGGTGACTGAATAAGTAACAAGTTCTCCTTCCCACCCATGTGTTCTTTAATATTGTCTTGTTTACTACCAGCCCGCCCACCCCAAGATTTGATATGGTTTAATTGGCAAAATATTATTTGATTGGCAAGTACATTAATTGGCATTCACTATAAAATGAATTCTGAGGTAACTGAAAGGTCAAGCTGGGCAGAGAAAAATGTACTGACTGAACACATGTGATTGCAAAGTAGGTCAGAAGATCCCCTCTAGGTGTAGTCAATGTCATTGTTAGGCAGATTACCAAGCAACTCAGAGATAACAGGCTTAAGCTGAAACTGTAACATCTCTGATTCCACAAAATAGCAAAGGGAAGTTACCACCAAAACACTGTTTCAGCCCATCTTCCTTGCACTTGGACGTTTCCTTGCATTGTTCCCTTACTTGTCCACAATTACAAAGCTATTATGACAGCCATTAACCCTTTGTCACCTAGCACAAAGACCATTAACTCCATCCAGACCCTATTGTCCATGTGGCAACCTCCATTATTTGCTCAGCCAGAGAGCTATTCACATCCATGCCCTCCCGGTAGATTTAGGGTATTAAAACCCTCTGTTTTGGGCAGTTTGATGCAGTATCTCACCTGCTGAATGCCACTGTAGCTCTGATTTCTGACCGAGTAGTGTCCTTAGGCGCAAGTGTAACAACAACCTTTATTTGTGTTTGAGAGCATTAGGTGGAGGGAGAGGGGAGTTGACTGTTGTTTTAAGGATAGATTTTAAGGATAGAGTCAGTGTCCTGAGCCCTCTTTAAAGTTGGTTCTAACATGTTCTTTGTTTCCTCTGTATTCAGTCATCTGCTTTCACATACAGCAACTTCATATAAGCCTTAGCAGATTTCCCTTGGTTCTACTTTAATTGGTGAAAGCAGGCCTTCTCATGGATAAAGCTCCTCTTCAGCTCAAAAAGCTCATCAGATTTCAAAATATTTCAGTTTACTTAGGCAAACCTTACCAGACTTGATTGTTTCATCTCATATGTGGATACTTTTAGTTTACTGAAATGTGCTGAACTGTGTGTGCGTGTGCGTGTGGCGTGTAGGAAACGATCCCTATTCTTTCCATGTTATTTCTGCCTCTGGTAAAATTTTCTGTTAATGCCAAGAAAAATATCTACAACCAGGTCAAGTAAGCCTTGAATAAGCAGACAAAAATGTTCTGAACTTTCTACAGAACACTTTCAGGCGTCTTCCATAAATGCCTCCAGGGATGATGTTTTCTCTCTGAAGTCTCCACTTTTTTTATGATTCCCAATTTGGTGACCAAACTTAAAAGACTTTTGCCAGGAGTAGCTGGTGAGGCAGGCTTATCTGCTCTCCTTTTTCTCTTTATGTTGCTGTTCATGCATGCTCAATAAGGGATTCTGAAGGCTGCTGCTATTTACTTTGCCTGATGTAGGCAGGCACATCTTGCTACAGAAGGATCAGCTACAGCAGAATCCCATTCTTTCCCAGGTCAACTTTTATTATATTGTTTACTGGAAATACAGTGCTGAAACCTGGCACAAACTGTTTCTCCAGCTCTCCTTCGCCATGTTCCCAGTGCCAATGCTGCTAAAAATCTTCCAGCTAGATGGAACACGAAAAGGAAGAGGGGGCTGGGTAGGCACCAAAATACTTTGTTAAAAGGAACTGCTTTGTCAGAGGCTTTGTTAAGTGAGGTGTGCCTATATTAAAAATAACTTTTCTATTATGTACAAATTAGGGAACAGTCCTAATACAGTTTTTCTTTTTGCTGTCAAATTAACTTCTCCGTGCAATAACATATACGGTATTTCCCCTCATTCATATCTATGGAGGATTACATTTTACTATAATCATATCAAGTCCAATCCAGCTCATTCTAAAATGTAATGTTGTGGTCACTTAATAGCAATAGCATTTATTTCTATACCGCCTATCAATTAGCGTTATCTAAGCGGTTTACAATGTATATTTTTAGCTAATTGCCTCCAACAAGCTGGATACTCATTTTACCGACCTGCGAAAGGATGGAAGGCTGAGTCAACCTTGGAGCCTGGCAGGATCGAACTCACAACCTTGTGGTTGCAGTACTGGCATTTAACCACTGCGCCACCAGGGCTCCCTTAACCAGTAATATATCTAACTGGAAACCCTTAGACTAACTATAAGCACTAACTGTGGTGGTGGTAAAGGACATTTCATGTACGGGATATATACAGCTGAGCATGTACCACTGAAATCTGGGATTCCTAGGATATATTCACATGGTTTGTACTAGTACATGATGGGCAGAGGGAGACTGATTTCTCAAATGTGAAGCAACTTTTCAAAAGAAGATGACTTCATAATCAGTATAATTTTCTCTATTTTCTCTCTCAGACAGTTGTATTGGTTCTGTGTTGAACTGACTTAGAACTGTTTCTATACATTATGACTTGGTGTTTTAATTAATGTACCTACTTATTATAGACTACTGAATTCATATTGTGTCATGGATTCAGAAATAACAATAAACACAGAAGTAATGAGTGAAGCTGTCATCTTACCTACAAACTGAAAAGTAAGCTTATATGTTATCCGTTCCATCGTGTCTGTAGAAGCATGGCATTGTGCACTCCATTGCTTGATCTCACAACTCAAGTTGGAAATTAAAATCTCCAATTTCTCTAAGAGATATTTTTCATATGAAGCAATTGTATTGGTCCTACAGGTTCCAGTTGTGAATTCAGATGACAACTGTATACTCTGGTCTGGCATATGATATACTATTTAAAATGAAAGAAAACAATCTCAACATTGGATATGAATTATTCCAATTATCAGCAGATGTATTTCTGTCAAGCATAATGAATGTGTCAATCTGTAATCTAATCCACATGTAGATGACTAACAGTTTGGTGACTATACCATGGCATGTGTTACCATGCCATATACTCCCACTCCAGGATACAGTATAATTGGCAATAAGCATTATTTAATTGGCACAAAAAATAAATGGTACATTTATGGCTGAAAACCCAGGCTGGCAAAGAGGACTGGCTGTACACATGCAGGATTAGGTCATAGGGGACCTCAAGGCATGGCCAGGTCACAATTTCACTGAGGATTAATGGGAAAACCTGACTAAATGAGTTTGAGATGACCCAACTTAAAAGACTTTTGCCAGGAGTAGCTGGTGAGGCAGGCTTATCTGCTCTCCTCTTTCTCTTAGTGTTGCTGTTCAATAGCCCAAACCTAGAAAACAATAGCCACTGAAACTCCCAAAGCAACAATGACCAACATCCTGTAGCTGCCTCCCTGCTGAATTTCCCCTTTTGTTTCCTCATCTGCCCAGACACTAAGAAGCTATCATGACTCTCATCAATGGTTTATCACCTAACTCTAAGACCAGTAGCCAGCTCCAGACCCCTTTGTTTGCTCTGCCAGAGAGCCATTAACACTTGCCCTTCAGGGCAGAAAAAGGGTCTTTACATCCCAGCTCCTGTAAGGCCCCACTGTGGGGGTCCCCAATATCAGTATGATTTAGATGGGCATCATACCTAATTGGCACCATATTGGATTGGCAACTGCATTAATTGGTTCTGATATCAAATTCAAATCTGAGAGGTGACAGAGAGGTCAAACCGACAGGGGGAAAATTCAGACTGTGAAAGGCAGGTCAGCCCAAAACTCCCTCCAGCTAAGACTTAGTCACTTGTCAGGCAAATCAATGCCATTCCTATGGATAATAGGCTTAAGCAGAAGCTGGAGTTTTCCCAAGCAATGCAATTGTGACAAGCCCACCAGGACACTGATTGACAGATACCCATCTCCTGTGCACTTGGACTCCTTCCTCTCGCCTCATAGCACCCACAATAGATAGGTATTACAACACACATTATGTCTTTGTTACCCAAACACTGCGAATATTAGTGGGTTTATAGTTCATTGTCTGTATTGCAACTCCCATTGTTCCACACCTGGAACTGTACTTATCCTCCACTACCACAGGCTATTTTTTGGGTACATATGTCCCTGATTTCAAGATACCCAGTACAGCCTCTCACCCTTCTGAGCATCACTCTATCTGTCCGATTCCTGAACCGATAACTGCCCTTGGGTCCAGTACCTGGGCCACCTCATCTTGCTTCTCCACTTCCCATCAGATCCGGAAAATATCACCTGTACCCCTCATAGTCTCTATCCTGTCTTCCTCCCTTTCTGTCAGTTAGCTCTGGCACAATTGTGCGTGTGTTTGAAGTGTTGCGGGTGTGAGTGAATTTATCTTAAAAAACACATTTTAGTTCACTGCATGAGTCCATAAACGTTTGTAGCGAGGTCTCACTAAGTTGCCCCCCCATCAGCCTCTTAACTTTGAGCTAATTTAATTCTCCAATTTTGCACTGAGGCATTGGCATCATGGGGTGGCCCTTCTGGCACCTATGGTTTGGGGTAACACTCCAAGCCCATCCGCTTGTAGTATGAAGTTGCTAGCACTTGAGCATCACTCTGCACCCCAGATTCTCATTCCTTCATGCTGCCTTCAAACTCTCGTGTTTGAGCCATTTTGCCACAACTTTCTTCTCTTCAGAATTGGTAAGTATTGTCCACTTCATCCTAATCCTTCACTGTCCGATTCTTCCCGCCTTTCCTTCTATTAGCCTTGTATGGTTTTGAGATTGCTTGAATCGTGTGTTTGTGATTTCCCTCCAGTAAAACATTCTTTTGACTTCCAGCTGGTGTCTCTCAGTTAGTACCAATACACATGCGTGAAAAGATCCTGAAGTTACACCCCTCCCCTTGCAGGCCTCCCTTTTTGAGCTATAATTCCACACCTTTCCACGGAGGAATTGGCATTGCACATGGACTCCTGAGTCACTCACCTTTTGGGGTAACATATGCAGATTTCTGCATGGATTGAAGTGTTTTCTAGTCTGTTCTGGGGAAAATGGTCCCACCTTATGCACTACCTATCCATGTTTATTTTTAAGGACATGAACAAGAACCTCATCCCTATCAAAATCTCTATCCAGATAGAGTCCAAAAGTCATTATCAAACTTTACTTAATATTATATTTGATCATACAAATTCTCTTTTGTTCCTGAACACATACATTGTACTGAGCATTGATAAATCAACTCTTAATGAACCCTTGTTGATTTTGAATGTTTTGTCGTTTTGTTTTATTATAAGTGCTAGGGTTCTAGTGATTTTTAACCACGAAGTGTAATTTTTTAATACCTATTGTGTTCCCCTTACTTGCCTTTTTTCTAAACTAAATAGCTTCAGACTGAATAATCTTTTCTTGTGGATGAGCCAAGTTCTTTATTATTTTCATTGGCCTTATTTACACCACTTCTACTACCATTTCTTCAAACAAAGTTTGGTCTGTTTCCTGCATTTCAACAAGCTCCCCAGTTTCCAAAGGATGCTTTCTTTTCTCTTAGTGCCTATACAGAAGTGTCCCCACTCAAAAAAACAAAAACAGATAAAGGAATAAATGGACGAATTTGGACCACTTTATGGGCATAGTTTCTGGGCCACAATTTCATTCCAATAATATGAGAACAGTATTTTCCCCATAGTCATCCACAAGGTGGCACTCCACCATATCTTTGGATTCCACATTTGTTTTAGCACTTAAATTTCAGACACTGCTTTACAGAAGACCTAACTAAAGATGATGTTAAGCAATTAAAATAGATTGGAAAATGAATCTTTACCACTGCTGCCTTTCCAGTAACATGAATGAGCATAATGAAATAGCAATCTCACTTTCCCCTGCCCCTCAAGCAGAAACCGGGAAAGAAATGGGGATAGGGCCAGGAAGTCCCCTACAACCAGCTCTATACAGTGGTGCTTCCCTGGAATTTTGCTTTCAGGTGGTGATCCACACTCTGTGGAGTGAGAGTGGAATCATGGGATTCCCTTGCTGAACATTTAGAGGAAACTATAGCCTACAAGGAGCAGGTTGTTGTCAATATTAGTTAGAAATCCTTCTAGTATTATATAGTATCCATCTAAAACAGTATCTCCAACTTGGTGTCTTCCAGACTAAACTCCCCACACTTGCAGCCAGAAGAGCTATTTACTTGCTTACTGGTGATGATGGACATTGTAATCTACAGCATCTGGAAGAGACCAGGTTGGGGAACACTTCTCTAAGGTTTCTAGAACTGTCTACTGTTGAAAATTCTTAGGCAGAGAGCTCATTAGTCAGCAAAGTGTTCTTTTGTTCTGGAAAAAAAATGAGTATACCAAATTTCATTTATTTAAATAAGATTAAGCATGGCTAAATCTTCATAGGATTAGACAAAGTATTTTGAAGAATTGAATGGGTCTCACTTAGGTCTCACTTCTAAGTAAACCTAATTGTGGATGCTTCCACACAAAGGGAGAACCCACATAGGATAATGCTTTGAGTGCTGGACTAGGACTGTGTGTGACTAGTGTTTGAATCCTCACTCAGCCCATCAAAATCAACTGGGTGACCTTTGGTGAGTCATAAACAGTTTTAGAAGAAGATAATGGCAAACCACATCCAAAAAAAAAATTCTTGGCAAGAAAACCTCGTGATAGGATTATCTTACATATTCCATAAGTTGGTAATGACTTGAAGGCTCACAAAAACCACTAGGTGGGCACCTTCCATCTTTTTTCCCTTAGCAGATATTTTTGTGGGGAGAGAGTACCCTTTTGACTGTAACAGTCTAAACTCTGCACATTTACTAAATAGCAAGTCCTGCTGTATTCCGTGGCAAGTATCTCCTAGTGGATAGGGATGTAATTCTTTGTTAATTTTGCTTTTGAAGGAAGCAGTGAATAATTTTAGCTATTTTCCTCTTGTTGCAAGAAAACCTTAGAAAAAAATGTTAGCAGTTTGGGATTCAGTACAAAATCTGCATGTGACTTTTTTGTACAGAAAGCAGCATGTTCTTTTTGCACAGAAAATGCTGCTTCCTGCCTAGAAAGTGGTGTTTTTTGTCCAAAAATCCCCATGTGTTAATTTTGTGCATAGCAATTTCCAAACTGCAAAGATTCTCATTAGTCTATGATTTTCCTCATTAGTTTTCAGTTTCATCAGTTTCATGTAGGAAGGATTTTCCTTGTCTCCTCTCCTATAGGAACTTCTTGTGGGACTTCAGTATATAAATTAATTTTTGAGTTATAATAAAAGCAATTCCTTACACTTTTATAATACTTCATATAATAAAAGCAATCCCAGTCACTGTCCAGCATATTAACATGACATATTCTAGATTTTATTCTTTATGGCATTTCTATTGTACAAAGTTATACATAGTGTTCTTCTCATACATGCACGTATCTGAGTTACTACTGAGTTACTACTACTACTGTCATGGATACAAAACTGTATAAATGATTAGAATAAAACTTACTAAAACCTTACCATATACCATGAAATGGACTTCTGTAGTCAGTTGTTCAGTGTTATACACATATTTCACTTTGCAAGTATACCTTCCAGAATCACTGCCCTTAATGTTATGTATCTCCAAATTACCGTCATCACTCAGAACAAATTTTTCTGATTCTGTAAATAAAAACATGGAATCAAACATTAACATTTTAACATTGATCAACACTGCAAAGTAACTAGTCACAAAGCCACAGACATGTGAAGTTTGTATTTCTCAGGGTCATGAAAATCCCCTACCCTGCAGTTCAGTAATACTGTAGGATTCTCCATAGCAATGCACTTCTTGTTGTCTCATTTCAGACTCTAGGTGACCCTAAGGAGAACCTATCATGGAGTTTGGTTGGTTGGTTGGTTGGTTGTTTTTTTGAGGCGCTTTGCCAGTACCTTCCTCTGAAGCTGAGACAGTGTGACTTAAGCCACCCCATAGTTTTCCCTGGTCTCCCAGAGCCCTAGTCCGGCCCAGAAAACACTATACCACAATGGCTCTTAATGCACTCCTAAGTACATGTTTTCCTATAGGGCTTAATAAACTATACAGTAGTGTGTTGCAGGCAAAGAGAAAGGGAAATAGGAACTAGAACCTGACCTGTTCTGTCCCATAACCCTACCATACCATACCATCTGCACTAATTCCAGGTTCCTCAGGAGGCTTCTGAAAACTTATCATCACAATCAGTCCTATATACTCTCAGCAGCAAGTAGAAAGTGAAATGGTACTAATAAACACCAGTGCAGTAATGCCAACCAGCAGTCCCAAATCATCCATGACTATGGCAAACTCCTGACTTTATACAAGTGGGAGACATGGGACCTTGCTTGCCAGAAGAATAAAACCTTGATTTACAGAGCAATGGGTGGGTGGAGGGAAGTTCCTGTAGCAGGAAATCTGTACTTCCAAAGCTCCCACTGGCTATGGGAGGCAGGAGGCTTTTAAAACTTATTTCCCAGTGGAGCTGTTCTCCTCACCACTGAAGCTAATTGAAGGGAAACTTCCTATTTCTTCTCAGATCTTCCCCAATATGGGGAAGAAGGAGACTTCAGACCCAGCAGGTTTATGGTTGAATCCACTCTGCCACAATATTGTTTTGGGAGTAGTTGTGCTGGTGGTAATCCTACGGCCATTAAGCTTTCAGTTTCCTCTAGGGTGAACAAGCTACTCCACTGATAGAGGGGCTCTCCTGCTCCATCCTTATTACCCCGCCAGCTTGTCTCCAGGAAGGGTTAGGATTGCTCTGTTAACTGACTACTCTTCCAGTCCCACCCCTGCCATGTCTATATAGGACCTAAAAGTTTTTCCAGAGATAACAGTACTAAGACTCATTGAGAAGATCAGTTTCTCTGCCTAAGAAAAGAGCAGTTGGCTTCACACAGAACAGGGATGGCATGATCTTCAGACGAGTTTTGTTACCTGTCTTTCATTGCTCTTTGTTCATACTCCTCATATGGCCAATAAAGGGAGTGGCTTCTGCCTGAAGATTCTAACATCATCACCATTTTTCTCCTGTATGATTTTAAACACCTTTTCCTGATAAAGAAGCCAGTGAAGTCTTAAAAGCTTGCACAACACATTTTATGCGTTAAAGTTGGCCCAAAAGGTATCACTGCTTGTGGATGCTGTATTTTGTGATATTTTGCTGCATGGCCAATACAGCTACCCCTGAATATGTATTGTTTTCCTATTGTAGTGATCCTTCACAGCCTTTACGCTAACCATGTAAATCTTCATGAAATTCATTTTTGTAGGAAAGAATGAATAATTTAACCATTCTTCTTGCTATGAGAAAGTCATTGAATATACTGCATAGACTATCCAGTTTGAGACTTATACTGTACAAAACAGTGCACTTTTTGGCACAGAAAACATTTCCTGTGCAAAAAAACAGCATTTCAGCAAGAATTTTTTTGTTGTTGTTTTGTTTTTTTCCTATGCAGAACATGCTATTTTCTGTACAAGGATACTTCGCACACAATAATTCCCAAACTACACAGATTCTTGCCTGTCCAGGATTCTCCTTGTCAGGATTTACCAACACTTGAGAAACTGGATTTTGACTTCTTGTCAAATATTTTCAAATATTCTTTCTATCTTTCATTTACATCAGTGTAAGATTACATTTTTATAAGGATATTCCTATACTATTCCTTCCCTATATAGTCACAGTGTGAAATTACGCCAATATAAAGGATTTTGGCCATTTCCACACTACCATGTTAAGAGTGCTTTATTCCACTTTCAACATCCTGTGGAATTCTGGGGTTTGTAGTTTACTGACACCAAAGAACTCTCTGGCTGAGAATTCTACATGTCCCTCGCTAAACTACAAACCCCAGGATTCCATAGGATACTGAAAGTGGAATAAAGCACTCTTAACATTGTAGTGTGGACATGGTCTTTGTTGCTATCCTATCCGTGTCTGGCTTAGGTGTCAAGAACACATTTCTACCGTAACTTTCCTTTAACTGATGGTGCTACTGATGTTTATTTTAAACTCATTTTCTGAAAAGTTTTGGGGCAATTTTTCCTGACTTTATTCATATCTGCATCATATGGACTAGACTCACCTTAATGTTTTGGTTCCATAACCTAGGGCCCTTTCACACCACAAAATTATAGCATCTTGATTCCACTTTAATTTCCATGGTTCCAGCCTAAAGAATCCTGGGGTTTGAGGTATTAGAGCTTTTTGGCTAAGAATTCAAAGTACTCCTTCCTAAACTGTAAATCCCAGGTTTCCCCATGCTAGAATCATGGCATTTAAAGTTAAATCCTAATGTAATAGTGTGTGTAACACATCCTGTAACTGTTGCTGGTGCAGCGGAAATTAACAAAAATGCCATCAACTGAGGCCGATGGAGCCTGTCCCTACAAGACTTTGACTTTGATATTCAGCATGTGGCTGGAAGTTCCAATGTGGTTGCAGACTCCTTGTCATGCAGAGAACTGGAGGGAGGTTAAGAGGGATGAACTTTATATGTCTGTTATTGACCACATGGCTAACCTGTACTGTTGTGTGTTTGCATGTATTCTCTGACTCTTCCTTTTTTAGGTCCCAGGATGAAATCCCAGCCGGTATGGCTGCAGCATTCAGCTGTTTCCAGACCGTCTGAGATTTGGGGGAGTGTGATAATGGGGCTTCCCATTATCTAGACTTGGCTGAGGGGAATACTTCCCTCTTCAGGTAAACCAAGGGTTAATGAGGTGTTGAGATTAGGTTACATTTTTATTGTGGGTCAGCCTCACAGGTCACGGGGGAGGGGAGAATTGCCCAATCAAGGGGGAAAAGGTGAGATGCTTCGAAGGAGAAGTTATAAAAATCCTTGAGAGGCCATGTGGTGGAGAGACAACAAAGGAACCGTCTGGAGATGGGATCTGTACCCGTAGTAGGCTGCGGACCTAGGCCTAGCCTCCTGGTCTCATTCCTCTCTTAGACCATCTAAGCCTGTGAACCCAAATGTGAGTAACTAGAATAAGGTAGTTAGTCGTGTTAGGGCTTTTTATTATTTTGGAGGTTGGCTGATCTAAAGAATGTATCTGTGTTTTTTATAACTACTTGTAACTTAAGCATACCTGGGAGGGGGAGCCTCTCATGTGTAGTATTGTCTTGTTTACTTGCATGCCTTGAAATAAATGCTTTTCTGTAAAACCTCTGTTTCCTCTCCATTCCCATGCCATTCTTCGGCACATGCTAGATAGGACTTCTCTCACTCAGAAGGGGGCAGTTGAGGGAAGGGAAAGGTCTTTAAACATAGGGATTGGCAATCCACTGAGCAGAGTCCCACTGTACTGCTCAGGTAATTCAGAATTCAGTGGGTGGTGGCAGCCTGAGAATTAGTGAATGCTAGGGAATTTCCTGCTGTTTTTCAAGGGTAGAAGTCAGGCTTGCGGGGAGCTGGAAGTAAACTCAGTATGACATGCCAGTGACAATACTATTTATACTACCTGTGGGCATGTGCCACATTGTTGCATTACAGAAAAAACAGATTTAACCAGTGCTGCTCTGGGAGGCATTGTCAAGACTATTTGAACCCATCAGAGCTGTAGAGGAAAAAAACATATCAAAGTTTATAATCTTAATTATACATGCAATTAAAGTAATTGCTACCTTTAGTTATGGGTCCCAGAGGTCCAGTCCACAGGTATTTGGGATCAGTTATTCTCTGCATTAATAGCTTTTCAGTCAAGCAGTTCAGAATTAGATTGTTTGAATCAACAAGAACATATACTGGAACTGAAGTGGAAACAACTATTATTGAAATAACAAATGGGAACGTATAAAGAAAAGTAATGCAAGTAGTATTTTACATTTGCTCCTTGCTCCTGTGCATTAAAAAATTATGAAGCTGTACTTGGTCACCTACTACAAAGTGGCCAACTCCAGTGAAAGTATGTGACTCTTCCAAAGAGATCAATGGAAATGCATTTATCCATTTTAGTATGGCAGAACTGAGAGTAAGGGCTTTAGTACACCACTACCTCCTCCAACCCATTATCACTGCCCCTTTTCCTAGTTTGTCACAAACATGTGTGCACAAACACATAGATCTTCCCTCCCCTCCAGTATAAATGAAAACAGACCTACACTTAAAAATTCTTTTGGGGTGGGGCTGCTTCCTGATTGACCAGACTTAGCTAATCACTGGCAGACAGAAGCCAACAGCTACTGATTTATCTGTCTCATTGATGCTGCCTTTCATCTACCAGTAATTAGTTAAGTCTGAGGCTAAAAGAAAGCAAGAATTAATGGATTAATAAAATAAATGCTTTCTTAAACTGTGAGACTCTTTTCCATATATATTTCCAGGTGTATGTGTGTGTGTGTGTGAGAGAGAGAGAGAGAGAGACAGACAGAGAGAGAGAGACTCCAAGAAGGGACTGGGAGAGGAGATAGTGTGGGAGGCAGTGAGCAAACTTTTGGCTTCCCTGAGAAGCCCCAGTTTCAATGGATTTTTTGAGAAAAGAAAGTTTAAAAGGTTCTCAGTTACTTTGCCAATTGAAAGCAAATTAGATTGAAAGTTATGCCACTTCTCCTTGTTTCCTGATCACTTAAGGTAGACTTATGTTTCCTTGCCCACAGCAGTCCCACTGAATACCCTCTGACCATCCAAAATCAGCATAAAAGTGCAATTGAACTTTTGCACAGGAAATCATAGCACAATAGAAGTGGGAAAGTGGGGGGCATTAACTGATTTTTGATGTTATTAAATAAGAAATGTTTCCAAATGATCTGCCACAGGAGAACAGCAGTACACAATGACATCATGTAATAAGTCCACAGCAAAGATGCCCTTATCCAGCTGTAAGTGCGATTTACCTGCCTTGTGTGGCCATTTCCGCACTAGACTGCTATAGCGTTATTATTCCATTTTCAACATCCTATGGAATCCTGGGGTTTTCAGTTTCAGGAGGGGCCACACGGCCCCTCCCAAAACTGCAAACCCCAGGATTCCATAGGATGTTGAAAATGGAATAATAACGCTATAGCAGTTTAATGGGGAAATGGCCTGTGATAAAGCCCTGAAAACAGCTTTCTCTGTTGGTGAATTAACAAACTGCATATTCTGTGTGAAGGCATTTAACTACAACCTACTTTATGTGAGGGCAACTGTGAATGAAAAAGGGAAAATGGCATAGCATTTTGCCTGTGCACCATTTCCTACTGCATTTGCCTCTAGAAACTTTTCCACATGTGTGTTTTCGACTGTATGTTTGGATTGGAAACACTGAGAGAAAATATGTTTAGGGTGGCAGAGATCTGGATCAAGAAGCTGTAGGCAAGGAAAGAATTTCCCTCTCCCCTTCCGTCAGTTGTTCGTCCAGTTGCAGCTTTTTCACTTTCAAAAGGTCTGCCAGGTTACCCTTGCATTCCTTATCATCAGGGTTGCCAGATCTCAGGATCTGGCTCTGAGTCTCCAGTTTTCATAGGTCATCTCCAGGGAGGAGACAAGGGTGGAAGTTCTCTAGGTTTTTTTGGGGGGGGTGGGCAACTCCAAGCCAGAAGACAGGACTATGAGAAAAATGTAGCAAGCTGCTCAGCTAGGATAGCAGCAGCTTGTTACAATTTTCAAGATTTGATTTGCTGCTGTAACTTGCAATGGCTCTCAGGGGACACTGTATTCACACCGTTAGGTTCCTCCTTTGTTCTTTCTTATCATGGTTCCTGGCCTCACTCTCTGCTCTGAATCAACTTTTGGATAGAAGCAAGTTTGTGTGTGTATGCATGTGCATGCATGCACTCCTTTAAGTCACCTGCCAACTTATGGCAACCCCATAAACTTCATAGGGTTTTCTTAGGCAAGGAATGCTCAGAGGTGGTTTTGTCAGTTCTTCCCTCTGAAATGTAGCCTACAGCACCTGGTATTCATTGGTGGTTTCCCATCCAAGTCCTAACTAGAGCTGACCCTGCTTAACTTCCAAGATCAGATGAGATCTGGTGCCTTTAGGGTACTTAGGCAACTAGAAGCAAGTAGGCTAGATGAAATGGGCTCTTTCCAATCTCCTCAAGTGGTGAGAAAGAGAAATCCCCTCATTCCACCTTTAGATTTTTGTTTTAATTTTCCTAACAGAAACATTGTGTGTTTGTGTGTGTGTTTGAATGACAACAGTGCCCGAACTGGTACTTAATGCACAATGCTTAATGACATCACCAGGGACATTCCTAGGTCTCACATTTTGGCTGGGAAATCTCCTTTTGAGTTGAGGCCTGGAAGAACCCTCAACTGACAGCCCTACTGATCATGTCGTTATACTCTGGTTTTCCTTCATATCAGATCAAGTCATATAAAAGCCCACAAAATGTGTAGTTTTGCCCTGACTTTTTTGGTGCTTCTCAGAGATAATTGCTTGGCCTTTCTGAGGAGAATAAGAAGAGACTGACACATATAAAGAGGTACTTTTTAAAAAGATTTTACAAGCTATAGCCCTTGCACTTACTTGGTGAGCCCATGGGAGAGAGCCTTCTTGGGGGCTGCTCCCAGGAGGTCTGGTTGGCCTTCTTCCTGCTGTCTTTCTGCCAGTAGGTTCAGACCTTTTTATTTTAGGAAGCATTTGATTTTTAATATGTTGTAGCAGATGTAGCTTTTAATGGGGAGTGTTGTGCTTCTATTTTGTTATGCTTTAAATGTAATTTTAAAACTGCTGTTAACTTGCATTTTTAACTCAAGTTTTTTTTTTAAAAAAAACCAGAAGTTTAGTTTAATTGTGTTTTAATTTTTGTACCAACAGATTTTTTTTTAGTTGTGTTGTGTTATTAAAGCATTATGCATTGCCTTGAATCCTGTGCTGGGACAAAGGCAGGATATAGATAAAATTAAATAAAATAGAATAAAATAAAATCAATCTTTTATAATTCTCATAATTTCATTTAAAATTACACAGTATTGCAAGGAAATGACTTGAGCAGCAGTTTAATTTTTTTTAAAAGTCCTACCAAGCATGTACCCTGCTGCGGGGAGGAGGTGTTCTCCTTCTTTTTCCCGCCGGTGAAGTCAATACACTGTATGAGGATATGGGAGAGACCCTTCTCGCCCATGGCACCCCAACTGTGGAAGGCACTCCCTTGGAGGCCCAAATGAAGCAAATGCTGGTTTCAATTAGGCACCAAGTAAAAACTCTGCTGTTTGTTCAAGCATTTGGCCTCAAAAACCTATCTCAAAATGGTAATGCAGATGGTTTTAAAATGGTATCAATCTTTTATCAATCTGTTTTTAACCTGTTAATAATATTTAATAAGTTCTAATCCAGTGATTCTTAACTTGTGGTCCGTGGACACCTGGGGGGTTGTGATGTCTTCACAGAGGATCTGTGAAGCCTTGAAGAAATGAAAAGTTGGCTACTTATGTAAACATTCATGTTGGGATGGCAGGAGGAGCAATCCACTTCTGGGTTTCACCTCACATGCCAACTGACAATGCAGGAGCCAAGATTCTTTTCTGTTGCGTGCATAATGGCTCCCTCCCTTCCAAGTCAGTTTCTTTCCCCAGCCTTGTCCTGCCTGAGTAATCACTTTATTCCCTTGTTTTATTGGGTAGTGGGTGATGGATGTGGATTCCTCCTCCTGCCATTCACAGTAAGTACCTAACTTCTCATTCTCGGGATGAAATGGAGGAGCAATCCACTTTACTTCTGGGATTTACCCAAGCCTTTCCTCTAGGTGGGAAAACATGGCTTCAGTTCTCCCCTATCTGCAGCACAGTTCTGCCAAAAGCTGCTTGCACTGACTCGTACCTGTCCAATTTGTAGTGTCTGATAAATGTGGCTGGTTCTTTCTAACCTGCTGCATCACCAACATCCTCTAAAGATGTTGACACCATGTATACCCTACTAGTGGCCACTGACCTCATTAAATGCAGCCAAACATTACATGGCCTTGGCTTTTTTTGCAAAATTGTAGCATAGAAAAATGCAAGTCTTACTCCCTCTTGCTATCATTGTTTTAGAGGCTTTTTGTCCCAAATCCTAGGATGATAAGAAACAAACAATACTTCTGTATGCTTTAAATGCCTTGTTCTCCTAACATAACATTTTACTGCTCTGAGGACATCCGACATGTGCCACAGATGTTCCAAAGGATATCTAGGCCTTGGACAAAATGCTGGTAAGCAAATGTCTCATTTCCACTTTTTGAAATGCATTTTGGAAAAAAAAGTTGAATCTAAAAACAAATTTGCATAAATTTGAATTTACTGATAAGACACCAAATTTGAAACTGATGAGCTGATGTGATGGCTACCAAAAAAACCAACCAACCAACCAACCAAAACCAAAAAACCACATCAGTGATAACAGCTTCAAAGAAGTCTCCTTGATAGGCTCAAAAGGGGACTTTGTTAGGATATTTAATACCAAATTTAGATCCCAAAATGGGGATATATGAACTGTAAGAAATGACTTCAATGTCACACCCTTTAAAAATGTTTTATACAGGGATGAGCGGTAATTGAATCCCCTTCCAACTTCAGCTAATGCTGAAACCTGCCTTTTTAGTCTATTTGGCCTCAGTCCTCTGCATAAACCATCTTGTAAAAATTGCAATATATGTTTCACCTGAACCTGAGGTATTGATAACACATGTGTCTTACACCAATTCACAAAAACCTTCCAAGTAATATTGTATATCATTTGTGTTGAACTTCTTCTAGATGTCACTACTGTGTCTGCTACCTCATCTGAATAACCCTGTCTATTCATTGTCCATGCAACTAGATGTAACCAACCCAAATTGAGATGCATTATTGGACCTTAACTGAGCAGATCTAACCATTGTGGGAGAGTAACTGGCTCCCTCACCAACACTTGCAGCAACAATGGATACCAGGGATGCCTTAGCCAACTAGGTGCTTTTACTGCAGCTTCTAGGCCACCTTGGTGATAGCATAAAGATATCCCTCTGATATCAATAATTCGG
This sequence comes from Iguana delicatissima, assembly GCA_948472985.1. Taxonomy (NCBI): domain Eukaryota; kingdom Metazoa; phylum Chordata; class Lepidosauria; order Squamata; family Iguanidae; genus Iguana; species Iguana delicatissima. The sequence goes on from CAOKZL010001062.1 coordinate 428,978, forward strand.
CTTTCTTCCACCACCCCTCTCTATGTGTTTGTGAGGCCCCCGAAACTTGGCTCAGCGGCTGATTGCTGCAATATTCCTAAACAATACAGGCAAGCCAGAAATAGCCAGATCGCCACTTCAGGAGACCTCCCGGCAAACACCCTGTTATGTATGTGCGCCACCTACAAAGGATTCCCTGACCCGAGCAGGTAACTAGCTGAACCATCAACTGTCCAGCATCGCGCATTTGCATACTGGCTGCTCCTTTGTCAATTCAGACCTAACTCAATCATGTTAAATTTTGACCTTTCTGAGGCCGAAATCTGAGGTGTGAAATGGCACCCGAAATCCACTGTTCTCACCAAGTACGACATAGCCTGCAGTCACATTTCTCCCTATAAAAACCCCTGAGTCCGAGACCTTCCTTGGATCGCTCCTGAGTTCCAGACCACCTTGCTGCCACTTTGCTTGGCGAGCTTCCCCTCAGCTCCACGTGTTGAGCCACACTGAACCCCAGCATTGCTCTCTATCTTCTTCCAGGCTTCAGGAACAGATTTCATATCACCCGAATCAACTATCCCCCTGAAAATCCTGCTATCTTACTCACATCTTTATTTTCCTTAGTTATCTGTGTGTGTGGGTTGCTTACATTGTGTGCCTGTATTTAATAAAGACCATTCATTACTGTAAATTTTTCTCTGCCCAATTGAACAGTTTGTGTACTATCCCCATTAGAGAATGCAGTCTCCCCTGATTGCAAATATAAGCTCTTACAGTCATATTGTCCATGCAGACTTGTATATGTTGATCCCTGACTAAGTCCACAAAACTCAGCATAACCAATCTAACTATCTTGAGCTCCAGGTAATTTATATTGTATCTTTTGTCTAGTGGAAACCATATTCCCTGCACTGATTAATTTTTGCAGTATGCTCCCCAGCCCACTAGACTTGCAGCAATCATAACCTTCACTTTGTGTGTACAACCCTCAGGGGAACACCAGTGTCCAGACTTGGAGTGATCAACCACCATTTCAACTCTTCTTTCAATGAAGTTGGCGACCCTACCAGACAATCTTTCTTGGCTCCTACTGACATTTTATATGGAAGCAGAAATGTATGCAGCCCCCAGAATAAAGTTCTGCCCCAAGGGACTAATTGTACAGTTGAAATTAAGATTCCCATAATCCTTGCCAAGAACATTATACCTACTGACCTTTCTGATATCAGCTGTCTTATTTCCTTTCTTCTCCCTCTTCTCCCAAGCCAATGTTAGATAAACCTTTACAATATGTAGCTGTGCTCCCAACTGTGTTGTTATTGTTGTGGGACTTTTTTGATGTGATTTTTTTCTCATAATTTATCAGAAATCCATACCTCTCCAACACTTGGATAGTTACATCCAAATGCCTCCATATTTCCTTCCTGGACCTGGTTTTCAGCAGTATATCATCCAGGTAAGGCTATATTTGTGTCCCCTTCTGCCTGAGATATGCCACCAGAGGAATCATAGAGTTAGAAGAGACCACAGGGGTCATCTAGTCCAAAGCCCTGCATGTAGGAATACACAATCAAAGCACTCCCAACAGATGGCCATCTAGACTCTGTTTAAAAACCTCCAATGAAGGAGACTCCACCACACTCCAGGGCAGCATACTGCACTGCTGAACAGCTCTGTCAGGAAGTTTTTCCTGAGGTTTATGTGGAATCTCTTTTTTTTCCTGTGGTTTGAATCCATGTTATATCAATGAGAGAAAACAACCCTGTTCCCTTATTGATATGACATACTTTCAAATATTTAAACATGGTTATCATGTCCCCTCTTAACCTTCTCTTCTGTAGACTAAACATACCCAGCTCCCTAAGCCACTCTTCTTACACTTCCAGACTATTCACGATTTTGGTCACCCTCCTCTGGACACATTCCAGGAATTAACACCTTTGTAAACATTCTCAGTGGGGATGCCAAACTGAAGACAATTGCCTTGAACTGGTAATGTTTTCCCTGGAATTGAAATCTCAGACATCTCCTATCTATTGGAGCCATAAGGACATAGAGATATGCCTCCTTGAGCTCTATTGACACCATCCATTCTCCGGTTTCCATTTTGAATCTCTGATATCTGATGAAACCATTCAGGTACCTGAGATTCAAGACAGATCTATAAGTTCCATTGCTCTTCAGAATCCTGAACAATGTTGAATATATGCCTAAAAATCTTTGCTTCCCAGGTACTGCCTCTATTGCTCCAATTTCCATGAGGTGTTAGATTTCTGCCAAAACAATGCTCTGCTTTTTGTTGTGCTTTGACACCAGAGATAGAATATACCATATTTGCTGGTGTATAAGATGCACTTTTTTCTTTAAAAATACCCTTTGAAAATGGGGTGCATCTATATACACCAGCAAATATGGTAATGCTAAAAACATAGCAAATGAACTGGTACCCAAAGTTCTCCTTGCCCAAGCAAACAGGAGCAAAGGGGTAGGTGGAATCCAGGTGAAACACTCTTTACCTTCTCCTCCTCTCCTGTGCATTTTGACTTTCCTAGGGCCCAAGAAAAGCTGGTGCAGCACTTTTGTCATTCCCCTCCTCTCCTGGTGCAGCATTCTTTTCATTCCCCTCCTCTCCTGGTGCAGCACTCCTTTGAGTCCCCTCACCAGGGAACTAAATTTTTTTTTCCTGAAAAATACTCCTTGAAAGTGGGGTGCATCTTATGTGCCAATGCGTCTAATACGCCAGCAAATACAGTATCTATTGCTCAGTTTCCTGTTGAAACGCATACTATAACCCTGGAATACAACATAAAGAAGCCTCCTGTTTGACGTTATCTCCTCCCACAGAAACACAAAGAGCAGCAACTTACCCCCTACTGGTGCATCCATTCTGTTAATTTTGGGATTTGCCTCTTCTTGAGGCTGTAGCTCCCCCTTGACCTTGTCCCTGCCGACCATACTGGTTCAGGTGAGTGTAGTGTCCTCTGGGTCTATTCCATTGGGTTCTGCTTAACTGAAAATCATTCTGCCTTCCACTAGACCTCACTCCATGACCTCCCTTCTTTTCTTTACTCTTTACCAACACCTTTTTAGTGCTTGTTCACTGAACAGCAATTCACCCTTAAAAGGCACATTTGACAAATTATTTTGAGACTTCTGGTCTGCTTCTCAATTGTGCAGCCACAAAGTTTTTCTTGCCACTGATACAGCATTTATGTTCCTGGCTGCGTAAGCTGTTGCATCATGTCCAGAGTTTGCCACATATCTCAAAACTTTTTGCACTTTCTAAGGCTCTGTGCAATGCAAGTACATTTAAACTCTGTGATTCAATTATATCTTGCACTCATTGAACTGCTGCATGAGCAAACACTGAAGAAACCACTGATGTCCTAACCACCAATGCTGATGTGTCATGTGCTTTATTCAATGCTGACTCAGCACTTTTCTCATCAACTTCCCACAAAAATGTATCATCCTCTTTTGGGACAATCACTCCTGAGACAAGGGCAGCTACGGGGTTATCCACCCTCGGGACTTTTAGAAACTAATTTCCTTTTTATCAAAGGAATATAGCTTCTGATCCTATGAAAAATGTCATATTGTATTTAATTGATTATTCCACTCCAACTCTGTTAATTCCTTGAACATCTCAGGCATGGGCATTTCTATTGCCTGCACTGTGTGTTTCTTTAGTACTGATGCCACTCTAACATCCTTTGAAGTTTCTGTCTTTGCACTATCTATTGCTACTCCCAGTCTTAAAGTTTGCAAGACTCTTTTCAATAAATTTCTAAGCACCTCACTATCAAATAACCTGTCTGCTGATTCCACCTTCCCTTGTTCCTCATCTGATTAATCACTCACATCAGTATCACCACCTACTTCACTCCCATCTTCCTGCCAATCTGCATCTGAGTTTCCTTCCTCCTCCTCATCCATTTGCATATGCTTTACTTTCTTTGTCAGGTAGCCCTCCATATTTTAGTTATGGGACATGTAGTAGGAGTTAAGTAGCAGCTTGCTTGTAACAAGGTATGAGAACCAGAAACTGTTAGATAAACAGAGCTAGGAATGTAGTGATAACAATACCAGGCTGAACCAGAACTTCAAGGTCTCTTGTGGGTGGGATGAGAAACTTGAGAAACTCTTTGCCTTTTATGTTTTGAATTTTGCTAATTGCCTCCAGTTCACTCACTGAAGTCCCATACTATGTATCACACTCCTAACAAATAGTGTTTACGCACTGTTATATTTGTGTGTGTGAATTCGGTTCCCGACATTCCTAGCACCCTTCTTTGGTCTCAAACCTTCCTCTGCTGCCTCTGCTTCCAAATCTGTATCTGACTTTCTTTTATATGTGTCCAATCTGGAATCCAATTCTCCTCCTTGTCTATATGGGCAGAATGTAAATTCAGTTGCTGATTATTTTCCATTTCTATTCTACCTAGTAATAAACCAATTAATTGCATTACTTGCATTTATTGGGGCTTGCCAGTTCATTTGGTTACAATTTGAAAACTGATTATTTGTCAAAGCACCCAATTAATTTTTATCGTTTCTCTCATGATGTCCTGAATATCTGATTTTACTGACAAGGAATGTGTTGGTGTAGGCACTGTGGACTGCTCAGCTCAGCTCCCAAGCTCTCTCATTGGTGATTTGGCCATGCCAGGTATGTACTCTACACCCTTTTTAGGAATTATACTTGGTGCAATGGCTCAACTAAGTGCCTGCTCAGCAGATTTCCCCTGTGCCTGTAAACTCTCTTGAACCTATCACTTGAGTCCTCTGAGGAATATCCATAAACATATTTTTTTAAGTATGCTAAGAACTGAGGCATCAACTTAGCTGCACTGAATAAGTTAAAAGGAGCCCATTCGTGCTGTTGCTGTGGTTCCACATCATTGCTGTGGGCAACTGCAGGCACTGTTGATTGCTTAGCTGAAGTAGACATAATTTGGTTGCTAAGTGACTGGGAAACTCTGGGTCCTGCTGATGCTGGATATAGGTGAGAATTTAATCATGCTTTTTGTTTGCTATGCAGCCCCATAACACATTCTCCAGCTTTAGAACTCACAGTTTCAAGATGGCAGCTCAAAGTGACCTCCGGAGATTCCATTGCTACTGCAGTTTCTTTTCCAATCTATGTGAGCAAGGTACAACATATTTTGAAGATTTTTCTGCTCTTTTCTTCTTTTCTTCTTTTTCTTTTCTTTTTCTTCTTCTTCTACTTGCTCTGTCTCCTTTTCTGTCCATTTCTGTCCGTTCCTTCTCTGTCTGCCTCTTCTTGTTCTCCTTTGCTTTTAAGTCTTCTGTCTCACTCTCACTGGAGGTTTGAAATACTCTTTTAAAATCTATTTTTGATAGTTGCTTGCCCTTATCTGCAGAGACACCCTGTGCAGAGGCCAAATGGATGGCTTCAACAAAATTTCTCTCACATTCTCCAATCTGCTTTTCTGCAAGGAGAGAACAAAACTATTTTTTTTAATATTTCACCATTACTTGATTAAAGGACTCACTCCTCTCTGTTTTCTCTTTCTCATTGTCCATTCCATTCTTTAACTCTAAATAAATGTAACCTACTGACTCATAAGGGAAGGCATTGAAAATATATCTCTGGTTGGCAGGCAGGAGATTAAAAAATTGACTGGGAATGGAGGGAGCAGTTATGCAAGTAACAGAAAAGAATGTTGGCTCTTGCATTGTTGGTTGACACATGTGGTGAAACCCAGAAGCAATGTGGATTGCTCGTCTGTGCCATGCCAAGAATGTTATGATCTTTTACAGTTATAAAGGAAAGTCATTCATTGATTTCAAAGATCAAAATCTTCTTCTTCTTCTTCTTCTTCTTCTTCTTCTTCTTCTTCTTCTTCTTCTTCTTCTTTTTCTTCCCCCTTTCCCCCTCCTCCTCCTCCTCCTCCTCCTCCTCCTCCTCCTCTTCTTCTTCTTCTTCTTCTTCTTCTTCTTCTTCTTCTTCTTCTTCTTCTTCTTCTTCTTCTTCTTCAATGGAATCAGTCCAATTTAAAAAAACTGTAATAAGAGTGTGTACATTTACTTATTTCTCCCTTCTCTCCAAATTTGAAGACTCCTGATGAACAACTTTAAATAAATATTTAATGCACTTTAGGGTTTCAAATTTTGAGTTAAGTCTTCATGGTCCACAGCAACAAAGGATACTTAAAGGGGGTCCATACTAAAAAAAGAAAAAGATTAAGAACCACTGCCTTACAGTTCCCAAATATGCTTAATATAAATTAAATACAAAACACCAAAAACTGTGTGTGTCTAAACCTGAGATAGCACTTTTAAATTTCTAGAAAGGAAACAGACACAAAGGGCAAGCCAATGCATTGTTTACCCTGCAAAATATAGAGACAAAAAAGAAGGGACAGCAAAGAAATCAAATTACTTTAGATGATATTAAAAAAGAAAGAGGAAGAACTTAAATAAAGCCCATGAAATTCACCATTACTGAGGAGGTAAAGTTACTACAAGAATAAATTTCCATGAACATAGTGTATGACATAGCAAAAAAAGATGCAATATGCTTAGCGTTATTCTCAGCTGATGACTTTGCTACTTTCTTCAGTACTAAAACTGAAACTATTCGTTCCTCCCTTTCTGTTCCTGACTCTTCCTTACTTCCAACTTACCAATTGTCCACTTGTCTTTCATTCTCTTCCTTTTTCCCCCGCTTCGCTAAATGAATTGTCCAAAATTCTGAAGTCTTCTAATCCTTCTACCTGTCTCTTGGATCCTATTCCTTCCCCATTCTTAATTACTATTTCCCCTACCATTCTTCCTTTTCTGTATCATGTTGTTAATTTGTCTCTTTCTTCCAGTTCATTTCCCTCTGCCTTCAAACATGCCACTGCTTCCCCAATTCTTAAGAAGTCTACACTTGATTCTTCTTCCCTTACCAGCTATCACCCTATTGCTCTCTTGCCTTTCCTCTCTAAAGTGTTAGAACATGTGGTCCATACACGTTGTCTTTCCTTTTTGTCTCAGGCTGCTATACTTGATCCTTTTCAATCTGCATATCGTCCTTTACACTCCACGGAGACAGCTCTTACCAAAATAACCAATGATCTTCTCATGGCTAAGTCCCAGGGCCTATATTCTATTTATTCGTCTCGATCTTTCAGCTGCCTTTGATATGGTTGATCATGCTCTCTTGTTAGATTTGCTTCATGCCTTAGGGTTCACTGGGTCTGTCCTTAGTTGGTTTTCATCCTATCTTTCTGGCCGCTCATTTAATGTGAAAGTTGGCAATCATAAATCCGCTTCCTTTCCTCTTTCTGTGGGGGTCCCTCAAGGCTCTGTTCTGGACCTTCTTTTATTTTCTCTTTATACTCTCTCTCTAGGTAATCTTATTAGTTCCTTTGGGTTTCAATATCACCTTTATGCTGATGATATTCAACTATACTTTTCTTTTCCTGAATTTTCTACGGATATTGAAGATCGCATTACAGATTGTCTTTCTGGTATTTCTTCATGGATGCTTCATCATCGTCTCAAATTTAACATGGCAAAACCAGAGTTACTCGTTTTCCCCTAAACCTTCCTTACCTTCCACTTTTTCCATCACTGTTAACAACACACTTATCCATTCACTGAAGGAAGCTCGCAGTCTTGGATTCATTTTTGACTCCTCTTTGGCCATTTCCACACTAGACTGTTATAGTACTATTATTCCACTTTCAACAGCCTATGGAATCCTGGGATTTGTGGTTTCGGGAGGGGCCAGCTGGCCCCTCCTGAAACCGCAAACCCCAGGATTCTATAGGCTGTTGAAAGTGGAATAATAGCACTATAACAGTCTAGTGAGAAATGGCCTTTTGTCTTTTGCTTCCTATATTGAGACTGTTGCTAGATCATGTCTCTTCTTTCTTTATAACATCTCTAAAATCTGACCCTTCCTTTCTCCCTCTTCTGTCCTCTTCTGCCAATCTGCGTTCTCATTATTTCTTGTCTCAATTACTGTAATCTTTTACTCACTGGTCTTCCTTGATCTAATCTTTCCCCTCTGGTCTCTGTTTTTCATTCTGCTGCTAAAATCATTTTCTTTGCCTGTCATTTTGATCATATTACCCCTCTCCTGATTTCCCTTCATTGGTTACCTATCCCTTATAGGATCCTTTATAAGCTTCTTGTTTTGACTTTTAAGGTCTTACATAATTTAGCTCCTCCTTATCTTGCTGCTCTTATCTCTCCTTACTAGCCAGCTGGAAACTTACGCTCCGTGAATACTTGCCTTCTTACTCAGTCTAGAGTCTCATCCTCTTTAGCTTGGTTACATCCTTTTTCTCTTGCTGCCCCTTATGTGTGAAATTGCCTTCCAGTTACCTTGCAAACTGCCCTTTCTCTTACTGTTTTTAAATCTAAACGGAAAACTTCCTTGTTTTCCGAAATCTTTGGAACATTGGACTAGTTTTATTGTTATCTAGATATTGTATTTTATTGGTATTATAGTAATGTTTATTTGCACTATAGTAATGTTATGTTGTACTGGTTGTAATTCTATATATCCTGGATCCTTTTTGTTGTATGTTTTCATTTTATTATGTATTTATTTAGGACAACTGTTGTATTTTAAATTTGTAAAGCACAATGTATATGGATGGCGCTATATAAATAAAGGAAATTAATGATGATGATGATGATGATGATAAGCAAAGATGCTTCCAAGTCAACAAATACGCCTGGAAAATGGCTTGCTTATAAATTAAGAAAAGAGAGAGAGAAAAAGAAATATTAAAAGTTCGTGATGGAAGGAGATTAACATCAGATCTGGAAAAAATTAAAAAGACCTTTTATAAATCCTATTCTATTTAATTTAAAGAACAAAAGGTCCTGAAATCAAAGATAGAGGAATTTTTGAATCTGAATGACTATTTCTGAAGAACAAAGACAAATTTTAAAAGCAAGAATTACCCCAGTGGACACCACTGAGACCATGAAGAAAATGAAACTGGGCAAAGCCTCAGATCCGATGGACTATCAGCAATTTATCAAGCATTTGAAGTTTCATCCTGTTTCAGGAATTAATGAATTAAATACTTAAAACAGGGAAAATTCCAGACAGTTGGCACTATGCCAATATAACTCTTATTCCAAAAAAAAAAAAAGATTGGGACATAACTGACCCCCAAAATTATGGACCTATTTTGTTATTAAATGATAATTATAAATTACTTATAACAATCTTAGCTGAAAGGATGAAAAAAAGATGAATGGAATAATACACAACAATCATTCCCCCCCCCCCCCAAACAGTTGAGGGACAATACTAGATGTGTTATGGATGTGTTGGAATACTTGAAAGCTTATAACAAGAAACAAAGAGCCTTGATTTTTGTTAATGCAGAAAAAGCATTTGATAACACGAAGTGGATCCTTATGATCAAGATGTTTAAAAAGGTGAATTTTGGTGATAATTTCATTACATGAATTAAAGTGATTTACTCCCAACAGAAAGCTCAAATTGATTAATGTAGAATAGGCTGAGTTGTGGCATACAGAAAGGAACAAGACGGGATTGTCCTTTATCACCTTTTCTTTTTCTTTTTTCTTTTTTTGTTGACTCTAGAGATTTTTAAATACAGCAATAAGACAAAAGGATCTTATTAAAGGCCCAAAAATCAAGAAAGAAACTTTCAGATTGAAGGCTTTTGCTAATGGCTTACTACTTTTTAATAAGATTCTTTAGCATATATAAAGGTATTGATAAAGACTTTGAATTATTTTGGTTCATTGACTGGATTTAAAGTGAATCAAGAAAAAACAATGTTGACTGAAAATATGACAAAAAATGACCAGAGAAAATTGATGGAAAAGTCTGGATTTAAAATTTCTGAAAAAGTGAAATCGGTGGGAGTCATTTTTGAGAAATAGAATAAGAAATTGTTTAATAATTACACCAAAATTGGAATAAGATTATATTAAACTTACAGAGATAATCAAATGTCAAATTTCTAGCTCAAATTTCTACCATAAAAATGAATGTTTTACTTAAAATATTGTTTCTATTTCAAACAATTCCCATTTTACACAATGGCAGAAAGACTTGTCAAATTTCTTGTAGCAAGGGAAGAAACCTAGAGTAAGATTCAAAGTCTTACAAGAGGACAAACATAGAGGAGGACTTAGATTACCAGATTTGAAATTTTACTTTCATGCATGCTTCTTGGTATGGTTGAAAGACTGTATAACACTAAAAAGAGACTGACTTCTTAAACTGGAGGGTTTTGATTTGAGATTAAGCTGATATGGTTTTCTATGGTCTGATAAGCTTAAAGCAAACCTTGATTTTAAACACCATTTTATTAGAAAGGCCTTGCTTAGAGTATGGCTTAAATTCAAACAGAAATTATGTAAAAGATGGCATTATGAGTTTCAACACATGAAATTTTATTCAGAAGAGAAATATCACTCAGACATAGTTGAGATATCAAGATTTGCTGTTAAAAGATACAGATCAAATGGAAATGAAAATAGTGGAACAACTCAACCAAGAGAAATTTGAAATAAGTTGCTTTGCCTACGAACAATTAATGTAGTGGTTTAATAAGGACAAAAAATTATATGATTTTGAAAGAGAAACCTCTGAACTTGAAAAATCTTTAGATCATTTAATTGCAAAAATATATAAATGGTTAATGACACTAGAAATGGAAGGGGAGGTGGTTAAAGATTTTATTATTAAATGGGCACAGAGACCTTTGAACCAGGATGATAAACATATCACAAACTAGTTTAACATTGCAAATGAGAAAAGATTAAGATGGCATAAAGAGGAGATTTTAAACATTAAGGGTTTCTTATATTCATGTGAGGGCATAGCACTGAAAGATATGGTTTGTGATGCAGACTGATTCTGTTATTTTGGCATTTCAGACAATATGTCTTCATATTCATTATCCACTAAAACCAGTTGTAGTGACCTTAGGAATCTAAAGTCACCCTGGCTTGATGTAGACTGCAGAATAATGAGGAAATGTCTGAGAAGGCAAATGAGAATATATTTGTGACTCCTCAGATTGTAATGCACTTGCATCTATGCTTGAAACTAGGTAGAATTATAGGAAACTAATTGCTTTCCAAAGGGCTTGACAGATCTAGAACAGGAAGCCATGAACAAAAATCCTGCTGCATTCTAGCAATTAGAGTCAGTTAAACTTAGAGCTTTTAGTTGCCTCCCTGTGGTTCCAGTTCCAGCTAAAGAAGTCTGTTACTCTGATTTATGCAAAGCTAAGATGGAAACAGATCAGTCTGCATCCTTGCTCCATTTCTTTTTAATTTTTTTATTAATAATTTGTTTTTTACAGTTTCTTGGCAAGAGTTTTATATGTCAAAGGTATCTAATACCCCAGTAAATACCCTGTTATATGCAGATGATATGATATTACTGTCTGCTACACTGGTTGGTTTGCATATGTTACTAAGGAAACTTAGCTCATACTGTAGGGATAATGATTTAGAAATTAATAAGAAATCAAATGTTTTAATTTTTGGAAAGAAAAAAAACCTCTATAGGTGGTTCCTTGATGTCAATGAAGTTGATCAGGTAGATTCCCGTACCTACCTTGGGCTAGTCTCATCCATAGCTTCCTGGTCATTGTAGAGCAAGAGAAATGAGTTAAAAGCAATTGCTTGCTCTCAGTCTCTGAATTGTTTGAATTACAGTTACCCACGATTGCTATTATGAGTACTCACTGAGTATAAGGCAAAAGTGTGGTCAGTCTTAAGGTATGGCTCAGAGATTTGGAGTTTTTCTGATTGCAAAAGATTAGAAAGGGTCCAGAATTGCTTTTTGCATATTTTGAAAGTGCTTACAGCTTGTCTAGCCTATACACTTAGATCTGAAGTTGGAATTACGGCAGTCTCAAATCAAATTTAGCTAAGGCTATATGACTACTAGTTCAAGCTTGCATTGATGAACATATTTAGAATTCCAACAAAATGTCTACCAGAACAGTTGGCTAACAAGATGGAATCATTCTGATTATATAAATTTAAAAGGATGTTACCTAATCATGGCTTCAGTCTGGAGGTCTTAACGGGGTTCAAAATGACATAAAAATTTAGTTGGGCTAAGAATTAGTGACGTCAGAGCCCAATCTGAAATTGCCACTTTGTCTACCGGCAGGGCTTCAAAATGGCCAGTTATTTAAGAGAGAGAAATATTTTTTTCTTGAGAAGGAATCAACATATTGCTTTTACTCATCTCTGGTTTGAGATGATGGCCACAATGATCCTGTTACCGCACTTTTCTAGCCCGGGCTTGTGGGACATTAGATATCATTTGATATCAATAATTTGACCTTCTTTACGTATTCCTTCCCACGTGCTTACGAGGACAAGCATGCATACAGGCATGGCTGCAAATCGCTGTAATATTCCAAACTAATACAGGCAGGCCAGAAATAGCCAGACTGCCGCTTCAGGAGACCTCAAGACAAGTACCACATTATGTATGCACGCTACTTACAAAGAACTCCCTGCCCTGACAGGCAGCTTGACGAGCCGAATACTCAACTGTCAAGCACTCTGTGTTTGCATACTGGCTACTCTATTGACAATTCGATCTTAACTCAATCATGTAAAATACTGACCTTTCGGAGGCTTTGTCTCCCGCCCAAAACTCATTGTTATCCCCGAGAATGGACTAGCCTGCGGCCGCATTTTCCCCTATAAGAACCCCTGACTTTGAGCGCTTCCTCAGATCGCTCGGATCGCTCTTTGCTTCCATCCCGCCTTGCTGTCACTTCGTTCGATGAGCCTTCCCCTCAGCTCCCCATGCTGAGAACTCTACTTCAACGGATCTTTTCCTTCAGGCTTTCCAGGCTTCAGGACAGGTGCAGTATTTCCCATACCAAACCTCCTCTTAAAATCCCTCTATCCCACTCCAACCTTTATTTCTATAGTTCTCTGTGTGAGTGTGTTGCATACACGTGTTTGACTGTATATCAATAAAAACAATTATTATTAGTTACATCTGTTTGCTCCTTGACTCGGCTTGACCCCGTAGACATTGGGTAAAAGATCTCGCTACGTTGCCCTGCCTCTCATAGTGCTAGTTTGTACTCTTTGCCAATTCCCACTTTGTAATATTTGGAGCGCACTTAGGTGTCCCTCACGGGACCCCCAGAAATCAGGGTAACAGTCCTCCAGGGAAGATTCCAATGTATTCTTTTCACAGATAAGCTGTCTATATGCAGTGCCCAAGTAACAGAGGACTTGGCACCTTAACTACTTGAGTGCCCTTTATATTCAAGCTGCAAGGAGCATTATTTGGGCCTCTTTTTGACCAACATGAGAAACTGGTCTGTGACAAACTCACCACTCTTTTTGATTGGTTCTAACCATTGTGTGTCCCAGAGGGTTGCATGCTTTGCAACCAAGGCTGCTGATTTAAGCTAAAAAGAAGTGAAGGGGAGGGGGTGATAATGTTTAGTTTACTGGATGGCATATTTTTAGTTTGGCTCAATGTAATCCCTAATATAAATGGGTCATGGCAATGTTTTTATGGTATTGTAACTGTATTGCAATATACATACATACATACATATATATATATATAATTTATTGTTGTAAATAAAAAAGGAAATTCAGAAGACACGTAAAGAAAGAGAAATGGTCTTTTATATATTCTAGTTAAAAATAAGCATGACATAGAAATTCTTAATATACAAAAAGCTAAAAGAGAACTTGAGCAGGTTTGGCAAGTTAAAATACAAAATATATCAAAATACAATACCACAGTGAAACAGGGTACAACCAACTGCAGCAACAACAAATCAAGAAATGGAAGTAGTCCACTAAAACAATGCTACTCTTATAGAGCCTTTACACCTGCTGCTAATAATAGCAAGCAGGTGAAGGTCCTCTATAACACCAATTAACCCCATAATAACCAGGGTTGTAAATCTTGTCAGTTCCAACATTTATAACTGTCAGGAACAGATTCACTCACAAACGTATTCAATAAACTAGAAGTAGTTTTATTGAGAACAGAGCGGTGATACTGTCTTCAGACTTTAAAGTTCGCGAATGGGATTTGTTTCCCGCACTTTACATTTAAACGTTTAACTTCATAGGCCAAACCATCAAAACCTTGGCGGCCATAAATCACCATGAGCCTTATCTGATCTACTTATTCCTGGGAAACTCTAGCCGGAAGGAATGTTCTTCATGTGTAAATCCTAGTAGATAGCTAACACCCTTCTGATGATCCCTTGCTATGCTAATCTAAACAATAAACACATATGTCTCCTGACAATAACTGTTTGAAATGGTCAGCAGACTAATTCATTAAATTGATATATCTATCTGAAAGCACCTTGAGCCTCTAATTCTAGGGTTAATTAGGTCTGTCTGAGACCACTAATTTTAATGAAGCTTAACATTGCATGTTTATCAGGCTGTAGCTTTGTGCGCTGGAATCAAATAAAGATCTGAGGCACAGTGGAATAAAGAAGCAGCACAGACCTAGAACTTCAGCAAATATCTGACTTCAAAGATTTGGAGAAGAAATTTGGATTACCAGTTTTTCCCTCTGTTCCAACGATTTGATTATGACTTTGCTGAGCTTCTGGGACAGCTGTAGTAAGTTCATAAGAAGTTTCTGCATCTGGTGATATATCTATGGCTTCTGTCTTCAAATGTACTGTCCTTTTTTTAAAAAGACCTTAGAGTATAAAACATCAGATTTGAAAGTTAAAAAAAAACACCTATGTGGATATCACATTATTCATATGTTCACTTTATATAAAATAATAGTTAAAATAATATTTTGAAAAGTTGTGAATGATGAAATACAGGATAATGATATGGTTTAAAGGTATAACTTCTAGTACTCTTTCAAAACTATGGAATGAACTTATTATTCAGTTTAAAACTGATATAGTATACTGGTTAAAAGTCATGAGCTCAGATGTAAGCTTCTTTGTATTGTAAACTTGGTATTTGAGTCATGAAACTTGTGTAGTCAAAACAGAGAAAAAAGAAGCAGATGTCCATTTACTTGGGGAAACTCACCTTTGTAGAGGGAGAATGAAAAACTGAGGGGGTTCAACTTAAGGAAAACCCTAACAGCACAATGAGGAGTAAGCATGCTCAGTGGTCACTGGATGCTAAGGCCCTTTCTGCAGACAGCGGTGTCCCAGCATGGAGATGTGAGAAAAGCGGAACCGTGATGACACTTCTGCATGACGTCATGGTCCTGCCCTTCTTGCATCCCCAGCTGGTGTGGTCATGGTGTTACCCTGTGACTTGGGGGTCCTGGGAGGGGCTTCCAAATAACCAAACAACAACAAGCAAAGATGGGGAAATTAGCTGGAGCACTCTCTTAAGCTAACAAGAGGCAGGGTAACTTACAAGGAATCTTTTACCCTATGTATACAGGTTCAGGTCAGTGAGCAGTCAGACAGTTGAAATGGCAACAATAACATTTATTAACAAGCAGACAATTATTAAGAAAACACAACCACACAGCTAACTAGAAATAGGAAAGAGAGTTTTGCGGGAAATGGGTGATACGCCACATTTCTCGTAATCCTGAAGAAGTCCAATTGGAGAAAGAAACTCAGCACAGCGGCCAAGGGGAGCTCGCAGAACAAAGCGACAGCAAGGCTGGATGATACTCCGGAGTGGTCCGAGGAAGCTCCCGGAACTGGGGTTTTTTATTTAGGGACAGTATGACCGTGGGCTAGTCTAGTCTTGGGCAAAAACAATGACGTTTGGGCTTGAGACAATGTCTCCGAAAGGTCAGAATTTACATGATTAAGTTAAGGTCCAAATTGCCAATAGGATCATAGAATCATAGAAATGTAGAGTTGGAAGAGACCACAAGGGCCATCCAGTCCAACCCCCTGCCATGCAGGAAAACCCTCAAAGCACTCCCGACAAGTGGCCATCCAGCCTCCGCTTAAAAACCTCCAACGAAGGAGACTCCACCACACTCCGTGGCAGCACATTCCACTGCCAGACAGCCCTGACCGTCAGGAAATTCTTCCTGAGGTTCAGGTGGAATCTCCCCTCCTGCAGCTTGTATCCATTGCTCCTTCTCCTGCTCTCAAGAGCAGGAGAAAACAAGCCCACTCCCTCCTCAACATGACATCCCTTGAAATATTTAAACATGGCTATCATGTCCCCTCTCAACCTTCTCTTCTGCAGACTAAACATACCCAGCTCTCTAAGTCTGTCCTCATAGGGCATGGCTTCCAGGCCCCTCACCATTTTGGTTGCCCTCCTCTGGACCTGCTCCAGCTTATCGATATCCTTCTTGAATTGGGGTGCCCAAAACTGGACACAGTATTCCAGATGAGGTCTAACCAAAGCAGAATAAAGTGGAACCAATACCTCCCACGATCTAGACACCATACTCCTATTGATGCAACCAAGAATTGCGTTGGCTTTCTTGGCTGCCGCAACACACTGCTGACTCATGTTCAGCTTGTAGTCTATTAAGACTCCTAGATCCCTTTCACACGTACTGTTAGCCAGCCACATATCCCCCATCCTATATTTCTGTATTCCATTTTTTCTACCTAACTGTAGGACCTTACATTTCTCTCTGTTGAAATTCATTTTGTTAGCCTTGGCCCAGCTCTCCAATCTGTCAAGGGCCTATTGAATTTTGATGCTGTCATCAGGTGTATTAGCAACCCCTCCCAATTTGGTGTCATCTGCAAATTTGATCAGCACCGGGCCCAGGACAGAACCCTGTGGCACCCCGCTAGTCACTTCTCTCCAGGATGAGAATCTGCCATTGGTGACCACCCTTTGGGTACAGTCAGTCAACCAGTTACAAATCCACCTGACAGTAGCCCTGTCCAGCCCACATCTTACTAGCTTCTTTGCAAGAATGTCATGGGGAACTTTGTCAAAGGCCTTACTGAAATCAAGATATACTATGTCCACAGCATTCCCTTCATCTATCAAGCAAGTAACTGTATCATAAAAAGAGATAAGATCAGTCTGGCATGACCTATTTTTGAGAAATCCATGTTGACTTTTCGTAATTACGGCATTGTTTTCTAAGTGATTAGAAACTGACCGTTTGACTGGATCTTTCCAGGTACTGATGTCAGGCTGACTGGACAATAATTATTGGGGTCCTCTTTTTTTCCCTTCTTGAAGATGGGGACAACATTTGCCCTCCTCCAGTCTGCCGGAACTTCTCCTGTCCGCCAAGAGTTTTCAAAGATTAAAGCAAAAGTTTCCGCAATGACCTCTGCTAGTTCTTTTAAAATCCTAGGATGCAATTCATCTGGCCCTGGAGACTTGAATTCATCCAGTGTGGCCAGGCATTCCTGTACTACCTCTCTACCTATTCTGTGCTGCATTTTCCCCACTTCCTCACCTGCTCCCCAACCTCCAGGCTGAGTGTTTTTATCCTTTTGGGAAAAAACTGAGGTGAAGAAGGTGTTGAGGAGTTCTGCCTTTTCTCTTCCTCCTGTTATTAATTCACCATCTTCCCTGCGCAGTGACCCTATCGTCTCCTTCTTTTTCCTTTTGCTGCGGACGTATTTAAAAAAACCCTTTTTATTGTTTTTAATGTCTCTGGCCAGCCTAAGTTCGTTCCGTGCTTTAGACTTTCTGACCTTCTCCCTACATCTCCTGGCTACTTGCTTATAATCTTCTTTGGTGATTTCCCCCTTCTTCCATTTCCTGTACATGTTTTTCTTAACACTTAGCTCAGCTGAGAGTTCTTTAGTCAACCATTCTGGTTTCTTCAGATGCCTTCCATTTTTCCTCCTTAATGGCACAGTTTTAGCCTGTGCCTTCAGTATCTCCCTTTAAAGAACTCCCATGCATCATGAACTCCTTTCTCATTGACTATTCTTGACCATGGGATTCCAGCCAGCAGCTTCCTAAGTTTACAGAAGTCTGCTCTTTTAAAATCTAAGACGAGTGCCTGGCTACACTTGTCTTCTCCTCTCCACTGAATGCCAAATTCTAATAGGGCATGGTCACTCTCTCCTAAAAATCCAACCAGTTTTACGTTATTAACAAGGTCTTCCCTGTTGGTCAGGATCAGATCCAGAATATTTGATCCCCTTGTCACCTCTTCCACCTTCTGGACCATGAAATTGTCTGCAAGACAAGCAAGAAACTTGCTGGACCTTGCCGCCTTTGCAGAGCTTGACTGCCAACATATATCCGGGTAGTTGAAATCTCCCATTATTACTGTATCTCTCCTTTTTGAATGTGCAGTCATTTGGTCTATGAAAGCACCATCGAGGTCCTCAGTCTGGCTTGGAGGTCTGTGGTAAACCCCCACTATAATAGCCCTATTGTTTCTTGCTCCCTTAATTCTTACCCAGATGCTCTCGACCTGTCTTCCGGTGTTCAAGTCATGGATCTCTTCACAGGTGAAAACATCCTTGACATATAAGGCTACTCCTCCTCCTTTCTTATTTGGTCTATTTCTACAAAATAGGCTATACCCCTCTATTCCTACATTCCAATCGTGAGACTCATCCCACCAGGTCTCAGTGATGCCTATCAAATCGTATTTATTTTGTTGTACTAGGAGTTCAAATTCATCTTGTTTGTTTCTCATACTCCGTGCATTAGTGTAGAGACACTTAAGTCCCCGTGCCCTTCCTGCAAGTCCCATAGCATTGTTTCCACCCCTCCCACGATTGGATGCTATTCCTACTTGGCCAATATCATTTGGATCTTTCCCCCCTACACTTGCTGAATCCTTGTCCTGAATAATCTTGTCTCCCTCCCCAGCTGTACTTAGTTTAAAGACCTCCTAATCCTCCTTGTGAGACTGTTTGCAAAAACATTCCTGCCAAGTTTCATGAGGTGCAGCCCATCCCTTCCCAGAAGCCCATGTTCATGGAATTTCAAGCCATGATCCAAAAAGCCAAACTGTTGCCGGTGGCAAAATGTGCGGAGCCAGTTGCTGACCTCTACTATTGTCCTTTCCCTTCGTGCACCATATCCTTGAACAGGGAGTATTGATGAAATGACCACCTGCGCACCAAGGTCCTTAAGCTTTCTCCCCATAAGCTCGTAGTCCTTTGTGATGTGGTGAAAGCTGCGCCTCACCGTGTCGTTGGTTCCAACGTGAACCAAAATGAGGGGCTTACGGTCAGTGGGCTTGACCAGCCTGGCTAGCCTCTCTGTTTAGTGGTTTATCTTGGCCCCAGGAAGACAGCAGACCTCTCGATTGAGCTTGTCCGGTTTGCAAACGGCCGGTTCGGTTCCTCTGAGCAAGGAGTCCCCAACCACCAGAACTCGCCTCCTCTGAGGCCTGTCCAGGGTTCTTCGACAAGCAGATTCTTCCAGGATTGCCTGGGCATTATGTTGAGGCTGGGAGTGCTGGTCTTTCTGATGTTGGATGCTGTCCTGTTGGTGTTCAAGTTCCAGTTGCCGAAGTTGGATTCCTTCTTGCTGATGTTGTGTTCCCTCCTTCTGGTGTTCCTCATCTTTCATAGCACCAAGAACGTTGAAGCAATTCTGTAGTTTGAGAGTCTCTGTTTCCTTCCTGGCCCTTCTACTTCTCCATGTGACATTCCTCCAAGCATCGCTTTCCTGGCTCACGGAACTGATTTCCTGATCTGGCAGCTCCTCCGCATATCCGGTCTTCAGGAAGGTCCTCTCTGCCCTATCCAAGAACTCCTCACCTTCCCTAATAAGATGAAGATTAGAAACCTGTGCCTCCAGCTGCTGAACCTTGACCTCCAAGAAGGTCACCAGCTTGCACTTGCTGCAGGTGTACCCGACAACATCTTGTGGCAAGAAAAGGAACATGCCACAAGTGCTACAGGTGACAGCAGCAGCTCCCTCACCTTCCATACTTGATAATATAGAGAATAGTTGTTAAAAAAAAAAAACTGGACCTTCTTTCTCAAATTGAGCTGTATAAGCTGTCTGCTCAGCTAACTGCCAAGCTCGGTTGAACTCTTATTAAATTTGTTCAGTCACTATAAGGATTGGTTGTTCCTAAACTTGAATGGTTGAACTTGAAGGAGTGAAGTAGATGATTGAAACTGCATGCGCCGTAGGCGAGCACTGCTGGGAGTTCCTAATAAAGCCTCCTTTCCCTAGCTGGCTCCTCTTCCTAGTTTGATTAACTCTCCCTAGTTTGATTGACAGTTAACTGACTAACTAACAGACAATTAGCTGACAATTAGGATAGCCAGTATGCAGATGCGGCTAGCTTGGCAGTTGAGCACTCAGCTTGCCAGGGTGCCCGCTTGGGGCAGAGGTCTCTTTGTGTTAGCGTGCATACCTTGATTGAGGTGTTTGTTTTTGGGAGGTCTCCTAAAGCAGATCTGGCAGTTTCTGGCTTGCCTTGGTGTAAACAAGTATGAGTTAGCACATAATAGCCATGCCTGGCTCAGTGCTTGTACGGAGGCCTTTACAAACACGTGGCTGAGGGTGGCAGAACAGGGCTGAACTGTGATATCAAAATGATATCTAAAGTTTACCAAAGGCCAGGCCAGTTCATGGTGGTAACAATGGGGAATACCGTTGACAGAAAAACTGTCAACGGTCCCTGAATGCATGATGCTTCTGTCACAGCTGCCCATGCAGAAGAGCCAGAAGTGTGACAACACACTTTCTTCCCCCACAGCAGCATGAAAAGAAGTTTGGCTGCAGTGCGGAAGGAAAGAACATGTCCCTTGCTCTCCCTTCCACCCGCAGCCAGTCAGGTGCAGAGGAGCGTGTTGGGGACACACTCCCATCCCAGCAGAGGTGACAGAACAAGGTTAGGTGCAGAAATGGCCTCAGTGTCTTTTGAAGATGGGAAAAAATGCAATGAAATATCTGAAAAGAAAGCATGGTTGAGGTGGAATATGAACAGAAGCACTATATACACTGTACCCTCTTCTTTCTGATCCAAAATGTTAGAAATCTAATACTGATCTACTGTACTGCGTTGTTGTAAAATGAGAAAATATTTTATGCAAAACACTCTGAATATTTGAAAAGTCTAAAGAAATTATATTATAAATCCTGAAGACTGTGGCATACTCTGTGGGGAAGGCAAACAGAGAAGTTTGACCTTTACCATTGACTTGGGGCTTTTTAAATAAAGCATTTGTGTCAATTGTTGACTAGGGTTGCAGGTCACAACTATTAGCCCTTTCATACTACCCAGTTATAGAGCAATGATTTGATTTTGACTGCCCTGATTCCATCCTATGGAATTGTAGGCCTTGTAGAATGACCATTTAGAATTCTCACCATGGCACTGCCTTTCCACAGTGGTGGGACTATGTGCCCCTGTGAAAAAAGAGGCCGTGGTGATGGCAGCAGTGTTGCCAGTAGGGTCTTCTGTGTCAGACACGCTTTTGCTGAGGAGCTAAACTAAATGTGCCAAATAGCTACTGGGCAGCAGTGGGAGGTGACACTTGCAGAGGATCTCTCTGAGACAACAGCAATAACAACATAGCTTACACTTGTTAGTACTTGTGCATAAACCCCTTTTCAATGCCTTTTACCATGAAAACTCTGATGAGACAATCCAAAATGAAATAAGAGATAATGCCAGAAGATGAAACTCCCTGATCAGAATGCACTCAATGAGCTATTGGGGTAGAGGAGAGGATAAGTACGAGTAGCACTATGCCAAATGATGCAACTGGAATCATGCCAAAATGACTTTCAGCTGTTGACATGCTCGGATGTGAAAGGAAAGTCTGAAGCTACACAACAGATATTATAAGAACGTGGAATGTGAGAAGCATGAATCGGGGCAGCTAGACGTAGTAAAACAAGAAATGGAATGTATAATCCTAGCAGTATTTGGGGTATGTGAGCTAAAGTGGACAGGAATGGAAAATTTTCAGTCAGATAATTATACAGTGTTTTACTCAGGAAATGAATATCTAAGAAGACATTAACATTAAACCAATCATCATGCCAAAATACAACCTAAAGAACATCCCAATAGAATTTAAAGATAATGTAAAAAACACAACACAATGCAACTTGATGGCGATCAACTGCATTTTAGAATTCTCACCCAGAGATCACTAGTGTCTCATTAGATTACAAACCCCAGGAATTTGTCTGTTGAATGCTGCCCTGGCAGTTAAAGTGGAATCACAATGAAATAACACTGTACTATAAAGTAGCCCTTCAAAAGTATATGTCATCCCAAACCAGTAACAACCCAGTGAGGACCCGTGTTACACTTCACAGCTACCTCTAGGATGCCTAGATAGAAAGGAAGTCATGGCCCCTATCTTTTTAATATCTGTTCTGTTACAATATTGCTTACTAGAACACAATTGGAGTAAAGAGTACTGTTAATACTTCGCCAGGGGCAAATTGTTACATTCTGAAATACATAACTAACATCAAAAAACTCACAACTATTAAAATAATTGTTTAACAAGTGTTTTAATTTTTGCATACTACAGTTTTAACTATGTTCTCTTTTAAGCTTTGTAAGCCGCTTTGAGTTCTCTTGAGAAGAAAAGTGGGGTAGAATAAAGATTACTACTACTACTACTACAGGAACTGTCATTTGCATTTGCTTGCCTGGTAGGCAATGTGACTTTGTATCCTACTGATAGTCATAAGTAAAGTAGGCTTACTGAACCAAGTAAAATTTGCATAAGTGTTCACTGACCATACAACTATTGATTCAATTGCTCTATTCTATTTAGAACTAACCAACAGGAGTCAGACCATGATGTGTTCCAGATGTGCTGGACTACAACTGCTATAATCTGTGACCAATGCCTATTGACTGGGGCTGATGGGAGTTGCAGTTCAAAACATCTGAAGGGCACCATGTTGTATTACCTTTCTCATATATTTCTGCCAGTAGGAATTTAACCATTGGGGCACTGAATCCTTTCACAGCCATTTGTGACAAGCAGAAACTTTGTAAATGCTGCTTTTCTTTCCCACATCACCCACTCTACAAATAATAGCTGGCTGCATCTGCTGGACTTTGTCCTATTACACAGCTGAAATTCTGTATGTTTCTCTTTTTGTTAAAGTGATAACCCAACCCATTATTAGAACTCCTGTAATACATCACAAGGCAATTAGGTACTTTTCATTTCCAGACTTCCTTCATGCTGTTCCTCAGGACATAAAGTAGCCAGAGAAAGAGTGTGATTGAATTAAAGTCAGTGTTTCAGTCTTGCAGTTTATATCACTCTCTGAAGGGTGATGGTGAAGCACTTGAGAGAGAATAATTTCTTGAAAGAACTTTGTGACTGAGAGAAAAGAAAAGGTGTCCCTCTTCAGTAATAAAAAGGCTTAGCCTAGCTCATCTTTCTCTCCTCTGTTTTTGGTTACTTACGGTTTTCCGTTACTGAGGAAGGAAGAAGGAGTAATAATAATGAAAGTGTGAAAGAGAGCTGCATCCCACAAGCTGATGTTGTGGAGGGACAGTTATTGCTGCTATAGGCTGTGATTCTCTTTCTTTTCTAACTGTTGCAACTGTTCTAACTGTTCACTTGAGCAGAAGGGTTGTATACTGTAAGCAACCCTTGGCAAATGGAATTTTAAAAATGAATCCATTAAGTTCAGATCTTCAAATAAATTGTTCTTATTATGGGGGGAATAAAGGAGCCCTGATGTCAGTTTTGGGTCTGTCCCTATCCCCAAACCTCACTGGGGAACTGACCTGCAAGCCTTTGGGAAGGAAAAACAAGAATGCAACAACACAGTTGACAGTGATGAACAGTAAAGTACAATAACATCCAGAATCCTCAAAACAGTGATACCTTTATCGGGCTAACCAAAAATGCACAAAACACACCATGTAAGGTTTTGAAGTTCCAGTGGCTTCTTTATCAGGCAAAGGTATTAAAAATCATATAGGAGAAGAAAAAAAATGTCAGTGTTAGAATCACAGGCCTACATTTTGTCGTTGTTTTTGTTGTTGTCAGTTAAGATGGTCCAGAGCACATGTGTCAAACACAAAGCCCCCAGGCCAAATCCGGCCCGCCAGGCCATTTCACGTGGCCATTTCATGTGGCCTTTGCACCTCTCCTGCAGCTGTGGCACTCCCCCCGCACCTGGTGAGCCTGGAGGTAGAAAGAGGCACAGAGACGGTCTGGGGAGCAGAAAGTGGCACACTTTATATACTGACCATCTCTGTGTCACTTTTCAGAGGTATAGGGACCATAAACTATGATCAAATAGACCCAAAATCTCCAAGAAAAGAAAAGTTGATGCAGAGGGAAGGCAACTTAAAAGCCAATAATAATCGAATGCAATTATTTAATATGACAAAAAGAGTAGATACATTTATATAGTCTTACAGATACAGCCAGCCCTTTGAGGGCAACCATAATGCTGATGCATCCCAAGGTGAAATTGAGTTTGATACCTCTGATCCAGAGGGATATCTATGCAGGCAGAAGCCAGTCTTCTCTTTGGCAATGTGGGCTCTAAGAAACAAAGAGGTGTAAAATCCAGGTAATAAATTTCAACTTCCTTAGCAACAGAAAAAAATAACTTCACTTGAAATCCAGGGTGTTTCTGTCCTAGGTGAGGCTATGCAACCTTTTCTTAGGCAGAAAACACTGAATTTCTCAAGAAACCATTGTACTTTTGCATTTGGAAAAATCTTTAGGTGCTGTGTAGGTAAAACCCAGCCAATGCAGTCCCAATTTAAAAAGTTCTACCATCGTTAGAGGAAGAAACCTTAAAAACCTAAGTCACTGTCCCTAGGTTCCCTCTTCTTTAGAATTCCCCTGTTATGGCTAAAATGTGGTATCCTCAAATCTTGAAAATATATCCAAACAAAAAAGTTTCTTTTACAGGATAGCTGACTAACCACCCACCACCCTGTTAAAGAATGAAGCTGCATTTTGGAAAACTCATCTGAGGTGAGATGGAAGAGAAAATCTGGGGATTCACTCCAAGGCTGAAAACTATAGAAGGAAAAAGATCTAAAAGAAGCATGGTGGATACTCCTTGCTTATTCTTGAGTAACTAGATGCAATTAGCAGACTCAGTAGTTCTCTTATGAGCTTATAAAGCCAGGATAAACAATCACGAAAGGAGTGTGTGTGTGAAGAAAGGGAGGACTGTTTTCCTGTCATAGCAAATGAAAACAAATAGGAACTGCAAAAGAAATACAAACAAAAATCTAAAACCACAGTCAGTTGCTCAAAGGTCACTTCCACAGCTGAGCAGAAATCAAAGAAAATCCCAGGCATTGGTCTTCAAACCACAAAAACTAGTCTTGTGTACACAGGGATCATCTGCAAGAGCAGACCTATCTCTACAAAAAAAGAGCTAGAAGAAGTTGAGAGAACAGGATGGAAGCGGCAAGGGTTGGATCAGGTCACCAATCAAGCCATCTTTTGTGTTGCCAGCCTGCCCAGAGATGGATTGGCAAGTCTACCAGCAATAAAAAGTAGAATGTATGCAGACTAGATGGGGAACAGATAGCTGGAACTATCCAACTAAATTTAAAAGCACAACAATAAATAGTTCACTGTCTCAGCAGAATCATTGTCTAACTCCAAAGACAGAAAAAAAAATTAAAATATTGACAGGAACAGGCTGACAATGCTATAGACAAGGATGGGCAACTGTGGAAGACTAGAGAACTGCATGAGCAACAACAACACAACAGAATATTGACACTAACATAATAAAATATCACCTGTTCCCTCTTACTTTATAATGCTTTTGCTTAAAGGCAGGTCAGTTATGATTTAGGATCCTTTCACACTGTATGACTTCCAGAAACAATTCAGATTTACAGCTTGGGTGGTCCTCAAGCAGATATTGGTCCTTCAGGAGTTTAGAGCAAAAGCACATATTAATGATGTGACTCTTCATGCTACACACTGAAAGCACTATGATTCCATTTTTGGAATGACTGCAGCTTAGGAAAGGATATTTAGAATTCTCACTAAAGAGAGCTCTGGTGCCTCACCAAATTACAAACCTCAGGATGCCATGGCAGTTAAGTTTTATTACTTGTGTGGTGTGAAAGGGTCGCAAGCCTTGGAAAAATTATTTTGGTGGCTTGTTTTTCTGGAGGCTCTAAGAATTTCAGTGTATACAAGTTCCTTCCAAGTTCTGTGTGGAGGTGTATGAGTGAGCACGCATGTGTATGTGCATATGTACACACACCTTCAATTGCCTGTCGACTTATCGCAAGACTGTGGATTTTCATTTTTTTTTTAAGCAAGGAATACTCAGAAGTGGTTCTGACAGTTCCTTCCTCTGAATTATAGCCTACAGCACCTGGTTTTCATTGGTGGTCCACCACCATTCCAATAATGTATTGCAAGCAAAATATTCATGTTTGGCTTCCAAGTTGGGGGGGAAGGGCAGGCAGGCAGAGAATCAGGAAGCCCATTTTGACTGATTTCTCAGGTATGGTCCTAATTCTAATTCAGTTCCTCTGAACCCACTGGGGCTCTTAAATTAGTATGCAAAAATAAATGAATAATAACAGACATCCTTGGTGGATTCAAGGGTTAGAGCAGTGCAACAGGCTGCAGTATGGCTAACCCAAGTAGTTCAGCAGGGAGGTGTTACCCTGACTTCTGGGGGTCCTGCGGGGAACACCTGATTCACTCCAAGTTATAAAGGTTGGGGAAATTAGCAGAGCACTGGCAACAGCAAAACAAGGGCAGGGTAACCCAGCAGGAACTTCTACCCAACTTTATGGGGTCAGGCCAAGCCAAAAAGCCAGACAAACGTATAAGATAAATGAATTTTATTGAGTGAAAATGTTCTCACACATCAATGCACTCACACACGCACACAAGGCCTATTGAGAAAGAAAAGAGGTGAAAAATGGATAGGGGATATAGCATAAGGGTTGTAGAGGAGGTGATACTGCACCTATCCTGAAGTCTTTGGTCCGGGAAGCAGCAAGAATGGAGCTCAGCGAAGAGGTGGCTGAGGGGATCACTCAACTAACAGAGTGCCAGTCTGCTAGCGTGGCGGGGAGTTCTCTGGAGAGACCCTCAAAATTAGGACTACTTACAGGGCGGAACGTATCTCAAGGGCAGGCCCTCTCCTGGGAAGAACACATGCTAGACAATGCAACTTGATAGTTTGCATGATTGGTTTAGGTAGATGAGTCTCACCTTGTAGAATTTTCCAAAAGTCAGAGTTGCTGAACCTGGGGGAGACAGCTAATCCTCTCATGTTGACCACTCCTGGCTGAGGACCCATTGTTTGAGTGGATTTGCCCAGTAGGAGGTCTCTTTGGGCTACGTGACTGGGGATTTTCCTGGCCTGACCTAGTTTCAGTTGCTTGACCTAGTTGCCTACGTGTCCATCCGGGCAACCTCTCTGGCATGGTGGGCACATTTGATATCAAATTTATAGCTCCTGGGATAGGGTATACCAGTGGGGCAACAATGGCAGCTGTGAGAGGATCAGTGGGCTGAGGAGAAAGGCGGGCTAGTGGTGAAGTACACTGTTGTGAAGGGTAATCCTCTATTACTGCGATGGTTGGATCTTTCTTTCTGAAGCCAGCTGGACCATTTTAATGACTATGCAGGGGAAACAGAAGGGGGCAGGCAAAGCCAAGATCAGATGGAGTTGAGTGAGGAAAGCCATGGGACAGGAAGGTGGTATGTGCTATTGCTATGAATCATAAAGGGTATGCTTTCTTTTGTTAGATAAATTAACAGTTTGTAGAGTGGGAAGAGAAGTGTGACATTGCTGCAGAGAAAAACTGGAAAATACGGTACTGAGTAGTTGCTAAGCAATATTTGAATTTCTGGAGGCAGCCAATCCCAGCACAGAGACTCTGTGATGGGGGGGTCTGTGAAGAACGACACATTTTTAAAATGGAGTTCTGCCTCTGACAGTTGAAGACAGAGAGGCCCTTTCTGCAGCTCACCTTTTCTCGGCGCTGGGGTGTGGGGATTGCGCAAGCAGCCTCCAGCGAGATGCTCTCGTGTTCCCGTTGCTTCAGCCCCGCAGCTGCCGGCTGCTCGCACGAAAGCCCCATCTCTTCTTTCTGCAGTGCAGCCTGGGAGTTTCTCAGGCTGTGCTGGGGCAGGAAGCACAAGTACCACGGTCTTGGAGCTCCGCACGCACGGCAAGTGCGCGCGGGGCCCCAGAGCAATGCATGATCATGCACCATTTTCAGCTTAAAGCCAAAAATGAAAAAGTGCGCAACTGGCAGCTGCCAGACCCTGGAGCATCGCGTGATTGTGAGTGTATTGTGTGAACTGTTTCTCACATTTGTGCGACGCTCGAGAGGTCCTTTTGCATGGCAAATGCTGTGCGAAAAGGGCCACAGTTGTCAGAGTTAGAGTGGGGTGAATGTATAGTGTGATTGTGTGATTGAAGGGAAAGATCTGACATAACTCAAGTTTGAATATTGTCATATGTTTGGATCTAAGAACGTTTGATGTTTGAAGAACGTTTGAAAAATGTTTGATGGATCTAAGAACTGGAGCTTCACGAGAAATCACTCAACATGATATGTGTGTGTGTGTGTGTGTGTGTGTGTGTGTATGAACTATTTATTACTTTGTTAAAACTGACTTTGACCACGCTCATTAACCCTGAATTAAGGGTGAGTCACACGTAACATAAAAAACACAAAGCTAACCCAACTATTTCACGGTGAGGTCACTTGAAGTCCCAGGACCTAAATCCAAGGACGGATTTTAAGAGGCGCAGAGGGCAAGGTAAGAATGACAGATCTCCAAGAGGACTTCAGCGCTAAGCAATAGCATTTGGGGAAAACCGTTTTCAGCAGGATCTGGAAGATTTCTTCCTTCCACCCAGTAGTCCCTTTTGGTCAGCTGTGCTGTGGATTCTTTAGTCTCTCTTTTCATGTCTTCTCAGCAGTAAGCCTCAGCCACTAGCACTCTATCCTGTGGTAGTGCAGCTGCTTTATGAGTTTCCTGGATGAGAACGGGCTTCCATTCAGGCCAGTCTGAGAGGTTCCACTCCCTACCTCTCCAAAGGAGGAGCAAACACACTTTTCAAGTCTCAGCACACTGTTAAGGTGGAAGGGCAGAGGAAAACGCTTCCTTTAGCAGTCCTTTAGCTGCTGAGTAGCAGAAGATCTCAAACTTGTTGCACAATCAGGCTACAGAACCATAGGAACACTTTGCTCAGGTAAGTTATTCAGTACAGTAAAAGAAGATGTTGGAGGAGAGTGTCTTGGGCACTCTTAATTGTTGCTTTCTTTTCCTCTAATCAGCAATTGCTTTCAGACCCCCAACACAGTGAGAAGGAAGATGCAAGCTGTGAGATGCAATCCTAATTAATTTCCTTCTCCAAGTTGTGCTGTTTAGTGCAGCAGTCTGAGGAAAATGCATTCTTCTGACCGTCCTCTTCAAACACTTTCCATAATTATTGTCAGTGCACTTGGTACCAAAACACTTTGAAATTCTAGAAGTTCTGAGGTAAACAAAGACCCCATTGCTAAGGGTTTCCAATCCTTTCATAGCTGATGTTACTGAATTTACGCATTTGATCTGAAAAACAAGAAGACCCAGGAATTCTAATGAAGATCAGATAAATCATGGCAGAATTTAGAAAAATGATCAGCTTCTAGACAAAAAGTGTGTTTTGAAGGCCTCCCCACTCCAAGCGGAACCCCCAAAAGCTGTTGTTTTTGGTAGAGCTTGTAATTTGGTGCTACCTCTTTCTCCACTTGTTCTCTTATCTCATGCTCCTATTTTCTCCTCCTTTATTTTTTGTTGCCCTCCTTCATCTGTCTCCTCTCTTAGAGCAGAGATGGGCTCCAATGTGTACCCCCCCCCCCAGAAATTCTTGGACTGTAGTTCTAGCCAACACAGACAGTAGTGAGAGATTATGGGAGTTGCTGCAAAAACACATCTGAGGGTCACAGGTTGCTCACCTAATCATACAAATATAATAAATGTCTTAGAGAGGGAGAAAGGTGGGAGTATAGAGTAAAATTTTGAAGCCTTAGGGAAGTGATTTTTTGCAAGGGGATGGAAGTTTTTGGAAAAATTGAAAACTGTAATATTAGTCGCCTTTAGCAATTTTGCTAATTTAGGAATGTAAAATTCATTGGAATGAAATTATCATGTTTGATATATTAAAAGTACAGTTTATTTGGAATGTAATTATGACTTGTACTTACTTTTTTAAAAAATGTATTTCTGGCTAGAAACGGAACTAAAAGGTTCTGAATTGTAAGGAATACTGGAACTATGAGGAACCTCTGTGCTTCAGTTTGAGGAGCAGGCAAAAAACAAAAGAAAACAAAAGCCCCAGAACATTATTTTGCCTCAACTAACTCTTCTTTGAGGCCTCTGTGCCTCACACAGCTTGGTTTGGCACCTGTGCAGAGATCCTGTTTGGAATCTAGAGCTGAGCAGTATGGTGACAGGCTCTGTCCTTCCCAATCAGTGCACATTCCACTGACCACCATGCTACTGTCCCTCAGTTTCTTTCCATCTGCTGCCAGAGCAACACCATTTGGTATGTCTTTGCTGAGTTCATTCTCATGGTTTCCCTTTCTCTTCTCTAACCTCATCTCCACTGTCTGTTTTCTTCCTTTTGCTCTTCTAAACACACAAGTAAAAAATATATTTCTCTACTTTTTCATGTTCCCTTTCTTCCTTTCCCTCCATGTGTCTATGGCCTCCCTCTTCAAACACTGCATTTCTTGCAAGTAGAAGTTGGCTCTCTCCAATGGTCATAGTGAGTGCCTTTATTGCCTAGGAGAAGGGCATGTCCTGCCAAAGTGCCCTATCTGAAAGGAATTTATGATGCAGAACTTGAAAAATTGGGCCTCCTGCCTGAAAGTGTTCTGCCTTGAAAAGGCCTTGGAAGTGGCTTCCTAGTTGGCCTCCTCACAATCTTTTCACCTCCTGTCTTCCTTGTTTTGCCAAAAGTGAAAGAAGAAGATGATCTTGTTTGTTTTGGTACTGTCCATGATACTGATGAGCACTTTCTTGCCCTCTTCGCCTTTGATACTGAGCTCACCAACACTGATGTCATTGTTCAAGGCCTCATCTCCTCTCTTACCCCAAAGGTTTCAACTGTGATGGAGAAGGCAAAGCATCAAGAGGAGAACAGCAAGCAATTTTCAAGTCTCACCAAAAGCACCAAGTGACGAAGGATCAACCCCAGACACCCACTGGGACCCTGCCAAAAAAAGAAGGGGAAGCACAAATCAATGTCAACCTCATACCTGGATCCACTGCTGCCTTCTCTATTGCCCTCACCATCAATGGCACTTGCATTATCCTCGATGACCAAGGCATCCCAACCTCTGGTGACCAATCATGAGGTACTGCTGTCACCTACTCAGAGAATTTCACCACTCCCTCAGAGAAGCCACCTATCCCAAACCCAGGAAAAGTCTCCATGAAGCAACAACCAGGTCTATCCTCTTTATAGGCCACCATAACATGAAATGGATGCACGGTATTGGGAAGACTGCCCTTGCTTCTCAGTTTCTAACACTGACCAGTGTAGATACAAACATCTATGGAAAGAGGGAAGGGATTGTATTTGTCTTACTCACCTTCATATTGCAACAGACCCTGTGATAGAGTTCTGGGGGTGTGACTATCCTGAATGCCAAAGCAGCTTGGAAACTGGTTGCCAGGCAACCAGAGCAGGCCTCAGGATAGAAACCCAGTCCAGTAGTATGTGGGAGTGGCTGTGGGTGAGAGGAAAAGATATATAAAGGCAAAACCCGATTGCCATTGGAATTCCTTCAGTGAGAAAGAGCTGTGGAGTAAAGTCCCTTAGTCAGCCAGGGAGGTTGTTTGTGTGGGAAGGGTTTAATTCTAAGGGAAAGCCTAGAGAGAGGCTGAAGACTAATGAAACTATTATAGAATCTGGTCAGAAAGTGTGAGCTAGATTGGGGTTTGAGTCTTTGATGAGAGTGCAGCCAAAGGGCAGCTTATGATACTTGTGCTTATGTGAAAGTTTAAAGATATAAGGAAACTGACTAAAAGTATTCTGAAGAACTGAATTCACTTTGACCTGCATATGAACTCTAATACTTTGTTCTGTATATTATCTTAATAAATAGTACAGTTTATTTTTATAAATACTGACTCAGCTGAGTGGTATACAGTATTTAAAGATGCACAGAAAACACGCAACCACAGTACTATAAAGGAGTTCTAAATAACCATTGAAGGCCTCACCTTTTACACAAAGGTGGTGTAATATGGGAGGAAGGCAGATCTGTGTTGAAAGACAAGGCACCTTCTCAGATTGGGGAACTGCTATACCAGTCTGAGAGAGAACGAAGTGGGCCCTGTCACAGATACCATTACAGGGAACTCTGCCAGTTGCCTTTATATCACTTCCACAACCACTCCAGGTCCCCTTTGGTACTAACGCTGGTACTGATGCACTATCTCTTGGCACAGATCATCAAAGAAAGTACAGAGGTTACTCACCCCGTCTTCATACCAACCGGCCTTGCATCTCTATGCATCCTATCAATGCAAGACCCCTGACCCCTCCAGCAGTCTGTACAGTTTCAGTTCCCATACCAGTCACTCCCACATTGGTGTCAACCATCACCACCACCCCAGTACCAAATATCATCTGCTCGGTACCAACAATGCTGCACCATGTTCAGGCTCTACTGGCCCCAATGTAGGTGGCACAGCAAGCCTCATCTACTCAACAAGCAAACTCATTACTGACCTCCCATGATGCTACAGAGCCTCCAGCAGACATTATCACTCCAACTGGAAGTTCTGATGATCTCCCAGATCTGCCATCACCATCACCACACAGCTCCTCACCTTCAGGACAGGTGGATGGCACTACATCAGCTCTGCCAGCAGAAGACATCAAGCTCTTCACAGATATCATCTCCAGGCTGGCAAAATCCATTGGGCTTAAAGTATCTCTGCCACCTGCACCTGTCCAGGATCTGGACTTCCAGACTGTGGACTCCTAGCCAGTATCTTCAGCCACCATACCCCTGTTGCCAGCTCTGCAAGAGGTCATCAAACATTCATGGGTGAGACCAGCCTCCATTTCACCCATGTCCCTTATTCTAGAACAACTCTACCAGATCCACAAGGAGTCTCATACCTCTTCCATCATCCCCTCCCAACTCCATTAGTGTGGAGGCCTCTCAGGTGAAATGCAACATCAGAGCCAGATCAACACTGGCTCACAAGAAAGAAGAGAGGCTTGATATCTTTGGCAGGAGGCCTTGAGCATCAGAGTTGCCCATATGCAAGCTTGCATGGCTGCCTACCAGAGGTTCCTCTGGGATGAGATGTTTTCCCTCATCCTTTACCTCCCAGATGAACATAGAGCAGCCTTCACCTTTCATCAAGAGGCCCTAGTTCTTTCCTCCCAGAAAATTCACTGTGCCAGATGTGCAGTGGACTGTGCCACCAAGGGGATGGCAGCAGGGATAGCTCTATGATGGTACTCTTAGCTTCGTTCTACAAGCCTCTCTGATGATACATTGAAGACCTCTCCTTCAACAGAGAGGGCTTATTTAGTGGCACCTCTGATGAAGCCATGGACCATATTGCCAAGGCCTGGCTCATGTGAGGAGAATGGAGATTGCCCTCTCAACAACAATATCAGAGACACTACTGCTCCTCCTAGAAGAGACAAGCTTCCTCATATTCCTCAATGAAGTCACCATCACAATACTCTCAAACAACCTCCCAATACTCCTTCTAGCAGAAATATCCCTTCAGGCAAATGTATCAGCAACCTGCCAACAAGAAACAGACTGGCCCTTCTGGGTCCTGCCTTTCACTCTTGTACCAGCTCCACTCTTCTTAGCTCAGTCTGCCATGGTATCACAGACCCCAAAACTCCACTACCACTACGCCACTTGGTGGAACATCACCACAGAATCTTGGGTATTAACCATTATCTGGCTGGGCTATGACATAGAGTTTTGCAAGTATTCCACCCTCTGGTGTCTTGATGCACCCCGCCCCCAAGCTCTCCTAATGGAAAAGTATGCTATAGAGAGTATCCTAGACCACTGCAAGTGGAATGGTTTCTTTTCCAGGTACTTCAAAGTGCCAAAAATAGATGGGGACTGAAATGGATCCTGGATCTTCATGAAGACAACAGGTACATCAAGCCAAGGAAGTTCAAGATGATCACACTACACTCCATTCTCCCATAGCTGTGCAAAGGACATTGATTCTCATCCATCAATCTCTACGATGCTTACTTCTACATCAGTTTCAGACCCCAGCACTGGAAATTCTTCAGGTTTGCAGTGGGATAACATCTTTACCAATGCAAGGTCCTCCCCTTTGACCTCTCAATGGCACTCATGGTCTTCACAAAATGCATGGTGCTGGTAATCTCCAACCTAAGAACCTATGGTGCGAAAATCTTCCTGTATTTAGATTGTTGGCTTCTGCTCTCATCCTCCCAGTCTGTGCTCTGGTGGCACAGCCATCTTATCCTGTCCCTGCTCCAAAACCTCAGCTTAACACTTGGGACATAACACTCTACACTACACTATTATAGTGCTATTATTCTACTTTCAACATCCAATGGAATCCTGGGGTTTGCAGTTTAGGGACAGGCATTGAGAATTCTCAGCCAAAGAGCTCTTTGGCCTCCGGAAACTACAAACCCCAGAATTCCACAGGATGTTGAAAGTGGAATAATAGAACTATAACAGTGTAGTGCAGAAATGGCTTTAGTCTGAAGATGCCCAAAAAGGACAATTGACTTCATGAGAACCACCCTAGACTCCAGGTTGGGATGGACTTATCTACCATATTCCAAAGTGGAGACACTGATAAAAATGTGAGGGATATCCTTCACCACCCACACTGCATGCCCTATGCAATCCAGAAGCTCCTCAGGTTCATGGCAGCAACAATGTCAGACACCTTCCTCCCACACCTGTGGGCCAGACCCCTCCAGCACTGTTTCATGAGACACTACAATTCCCTTCAGGAGCCGAAGACTACCAGACTAAACATCCTGGACTCAGTCCATCAATAGATTCTCTGGTGGATTAGGCTGTCCAATCTC
Organism: Iguana delicatissima; assembly: GCA_948472985.1. NCBI lineage: Eukaryota > Metazoa > Chordata > Lepidosauria > Squamata > Iguanidae > Iguana > Iguana delicatissima. Next base: position 463,874 of record CAOKZL010001062.1, read on the forward strand.
CTCTTGGACCTGCCATTACACCTCCATGACCCCACCTGCATGGTGATGATGGTTGCTTCCATGACTGGTTGGGGTCCCACTGTGGAGACATCTCTGTCTGGGAGGTGAGACTTCATATCAACACCCTGGAACTCCTGGTAGTTGTGAAGGCATTCAGAGCCTTCGAAAGGACTCTGGCAGGCAGAATGGTGTAGGTGACTACAAACAACACCACAGACATCTGCAGGCAGGGAAGGATTCACTCCTTGACTCTCCTAAACCTGGCAGCAGTCCTCTGGGAATGGTGCATGAAATACTGGATCGGTTCACTAATAAAAATATCATGTGCAACTTCAGCAAACTTTGTTGAAATCCAGCTAGATGAAATCTATAGCATTCCCATCATCTACTAAACTAGTAATGTGATAAAAAAATTAGTTTGGCATTGTCATCAAGATACTTACAAACAGATTTCTTTATAATGTGTTCTAATATTTTTCCTTGTCTCATTGGCAAGCTGACCGGCCTATAATTCCCAGGATCTTCTTTTTTGCTCATTTTGAAGAGACAGAAAATGTTTGGCTTTCTCTGGCCCTCTGACAGCTCAGCTGTACTCTAAGATTTCTCAGAAATGATGGCAAGTGGTTCATAAATTACATCAGCAAGTTCCTTCAGATCCTTCAGTGTGAATTATAGCATTACATGGCCACTTCCTCCAAAGTACCAACTACTTTGATTCCAGTGACCAACTCCTCCCTATTAGTTAGGGTCAAGTCCAGAATTGCCAATCCCCTTGTTTCTTCCCCCGTCTTTTGAAACAGGAAGTTATCTTCAAGGCAGATGAGGAATTTGTTGGGCAACCTATGCTTAGCAAAGTAATTCTTCCAGCAGATGGCAGGGTAATTGAAATTTGCCATAGCCATTAATTCTTGCATCTTTGAGATTGCTAAGATTTGTTTCTGGAAAGCATCATCCACCACCTTTTCTTAGTTTGGTGGCCTGTAGTAGATTCCATAATTTTGCATTTATTTATTTCTCAATTTATTTTTATCCAAATGCTTTCAAATGGTCTGCTCTGATCACTCTTATGAGTTTCTGTACAAGCAAATTTTTCTTTGATATCAAATCTACTCCCTCTCGTTTTCTGCTACATCTCTTCTTTTTGAATAGATTATACCCTTCAATTGTCATATTCCAATCATGGGAGTCATCAAGATCTCCATTATACCTTCAAAGCCATATTTATCTTCCTGCACTAGGATTTCAAGCTCATTTTGTTTGTTTTCTAAACTCTGTGCATTAGTATAGACATCTGAAGCTTGTTTGTTCTTATCTATTAATTTACTGTCAGTTTTATTCCATTTTCTCCCTCAGCTTCTCTTCTAGAATTCACATCCTTGTGTTTAAAGTTTGCCTTTAGGCTGATATTTGTGCTATCATCTCCACACTCCCAAGGATTTAGTTTAAAGTCTTCTTGTTCAGATATGCCATGCTGCTACAAAAGACATTCTTCCTAGACTTTATGGGGGCAACCCATCTGTAGCCAGTAGTCCTCTGTCTAAGAAGTGAAGACCACGGTTCCAGAAACAAACAACATTTTTGTAGCCAACCCTTAGCATCTTAGCATCTACCTGTCCCACTGTAGTACACTATCCTTCACTGGCCGTTCCAAATCAGAAATTCCTAATTCCAAACAGGCAACCAGTCTCACTTTTATTTATGGAATCCACATAAAGAAAAAAAGGTTGACTAGACTATATTATTTCAGATGTATGGAAGCACAAAATGAAGCCATTTAGTTTCAAATGTAAAAGCAGGACTTCTCTCAAGGACCAGGCTAGGAATAATCTTGGTTCAATCAGCAGCTATAATTGGTCCTGTGGGCAGGATGCCCAAGGGTAAAGTTGGGAGAGGACATCTTCTCTCTACTCTTGTCTCATGGCTTTCAAGGAGGCCTACTTGTAGCATTGCCTGAGACAGATGAGGACTCCTCTCCTCACTTTTTTTAGGTGCCATACACTATCAGTGGCTGTGAACTTGTGTGACACCTGGTTAATGGCACTGGGAAAGAATTTCGCTTGTTACAGTAATTTGGACTCTTTTGGTGAGATTTTCACTCTTTGCAGTAACTGGCATGGCTTTAAATGTACATGTTCATCTGTTGCTTTCAGAAAGTCAGTGACTGGGTATTAATGAGGGTGGCAAAGGCATAGGGTCACATCTATTTAGGAAGAGGTGGAGTTTTCAGGAATCCATTTCCCCAAGGGGGAGTCATCATAAGGAACTAGGGTGCAGTTGGCTACAAGCTTCCAGCCTAGCTCAGAGACTTGCATGCCTGATCCACAACCGAGTAATGGAAGGCAAGCCCTCATGTTCTCAATGTGCCCCCTCTCACCAGCAGCCAGCATTTAGGCTGCACAATACTTGGATTCAGGCCTACATCATTCCATAAAGATGTTGTAAATTGTTTCTAATAAATGGCATGGTTAATTTCATTCCAAAAGCCAGATTATACATTGTTACTGCCTCAGCATAGCAGGCGTTGTGGCCACACCAAAAACTATGCTTGATCTTAGTTGATACTGAGATTCTCAAGGACCGAATTCCCACAGAAAATATTCCAGCCAAAGAAAACCTCTGGCATACAGGTATCAAGTGACTGTTGTTAATGTTTAACTGTGTAGCAAACTCCACCCAAGTATTATTGTGTATTATATGAATCTTAGAACTGAATTCAGATTTCAGCTAACTAGAAAACCTTTCATGATGACAGCATACCATGTTCATTATAAGGAAAACTGCAGTTTTCACTTACTGTTCCCTCCAAAGTTGTCTAAAATAACCACCATTATTTCCACATGAGCAGCATGTCACACAACACAGCTGTTATTTTTAGTGTGTGTTAGGAATAGCAGGATTTGAGAGACAACCTTTAAAGTTAAGACTTTAACACTATACAAAAAAAATAAAATAAAATAAAGCACAGAGTCCCACAGAGATGAATGGGATTAACTCCTTTGTTAAAAATGTTGGAAAATCTGAACAGATTAAAAAGATAATCTTAAATTTACAACATTGTGGTATAATTAGAATTTTACAAATATATTTTTAAAATGGACCCTGCAGAAAAACAGAGCTTCAGAAATGATTATGTTCTAATATAGATTCCTAATTTTGCATATTCCCCATTTTGGTTGAAACAGCTTCTCTATACATTTGCACTGGTTCCATACAAAAGCGCGTTACAGTAGGGAGCGGTGCTTCTCAGTTATATGTATCTGAAGAGATACAAACCCCTTGCCCGATCCCTGTGAAGCCTCTGAAGCTGGAGGGATCTTGCTCACTTTTCCTTGATCAGCCTGGCTGTAATCGAAAAACGAGACAACACACTTATTCCCTTCCTTTAGAGACTGATGGGTTTCTGCTGCTATCAGAAGGAATAAAACAGTGATCTCTGTGGAGACTGCTGAAAGTCTGTAGGAAACCAGCATCTGAAGCTAGCAGGTCTGTCACTTTCCCTTGGTCTATGGCAGGCAGAGATGGGACTTTTGTAACCTTGCAGACTGATTTGTGGGTCAGGGAGAAGAAACATACACCTGACCCCAACCAAGATCAGATGCAGTCCTCAGGGCCAAAATAAAGTTGTGCATTTCTCTTCTAAATATTGTTTTCAAGTATGGAGTACCATCTGACTTCATTTAAATTGAAAAGTCTGTCCAGTTTAAACAAATTGATCCCCAGTTTTGATTTCATTGGTTGTTGAACACAGTCGTTTGCTCTGTCATGTGACCAAATTATTTCTTTGGTGGAAGAACGTTTTGTTCATAGTGGCCAGGGTTTACAATATTTCCAGCAGGCTCGTATCTGGCCACCACAAAGGTGGAACCATCACTTGCTGCTGCTTTTCCAACTCCCATCTTTTTTGTGTTCTTCCAAACCATTGCTGTGAAGTGTCCTGGAAAAAAAAAAAAGCCCATAAAATGTGTTAGTTCTGAGGAAGGGTTTCAGGATCGACAGGGTAAGATTAAATAAATATCAAATTATTAGTTTCAGAAGGACAGATACAACAAATTAAAGCAGTGGTGGGCAACTATGAAAGGTTAAGGGACTGTATTAGCCTAAGAGGAGGGCCACAGCTTTGGAGGGCCACAGCCCCTGCTGCACCCACTTGTGCAAAAGAAGATCAACATGTGTTCTCTATGGCCAAGGAGGCCATTTTCACCATGTCTTTGGGCCTTGCTGAACCATTTTATGCCCAGGAGATATCTTTTCCGAACAACTGGGAGTGAGTAGAAGTCACTTCCTATCCACTTTCCATTTCAAAAAGGCCTCTCTCAGGCCTAAATTGGCCCCAGGCTGAGCCCCCAAAATGGTGAAAATGCCCCCCACAGCTCCTAGAGGGCATTTTGGGGGATTTTTTTTTAAAAAAGTTTTGCAATATTTTGTTTGATTGAGGGGGGCAAGGAGCTTCCAGCTGTGGTCCAAATTCCCTCCACACCCCCTAGAGCAGTGGTTCTCAACCTGTGGGTCCCCAGATGTTTGTGGACTTCAGCTCCCAGAAGCCCCAGCCACTATGGTCAATGCTCAGGGCTTCTGGGAGCTGAAGTCCAAAAACATCTGGGGACCCACAGGTTGAGAACCACTGCCCTAGAGGCTTTGAGGAGCATTCTGGAGCATTTTTTTTACTCCCATTGATTGCTTGCCTGTGCTGTTTGGAGGCTTGAGTGGGGTGTTTTTGATTTTGGCCATGTGCTCTCCCTGAGCACAAGGTCTAAGTGGATGCAGCTTTTGTTGTGTTTTGGTCTGAGGAAAAGCTGGCAGCCACAAAGCTCTGTATATCTGCTGCCTTAGCCTCTGGAACTTAGCAAACAGGAAGAGAAAAACAGGCATTTTTGTGGACATTTTGTGGGGGATTTTAAGGGGAATGCCTGGACAGCAGTGCTGCTAAATATATAGAATGATGAACATAGAAAGTGATGGGAATTATTGCAGTGACTTGCCATATCTGTGCCATGTGTGTTTTCTTTCCAGTGAATCTGCCATGCTATACTTTCAGCATGTGGAATTTAGTTGCCCTGTTGGAGGAGGAGAAGGTACAGCCATTTGAGGCCTATGTACCTATACTTTGACTTATCAAGGAGGAGGATGCCATTTGGGAAGGAGCAAGCAAATTCTTCTGGAAGGGCAAGAAATGGGGGAATGCCTCTAGGGAAGGCAACAATCATGAAACACAGGAGGAAGATACTTGAAGGAATGTGACTCACAGAAGCAGAATCATCAAGAACCATATTTCAAGCTTGGAGCTACACAACTGATTCCAAGGTCTTCCCTTAACTGGTGATTATGAGGTGCAAGAACAAGGTCAAGAGCCGTGTACCTCTGAATTCATGGAAGTGACGTTGGAGGGTTCTATGGAGCTACTGTCAACTTCCAGAGGTAGAAGTGGGATGGCAGTAGGTGATTCCCTATTATGAGGAATAGAACCAGTGGCGCATGGACCCAGTAAGACTCGTCAAGTCCACCAACCATTTCGTCTTTCTTCTGATCCGCATTGGAATAAATGAAACAGCAAGATATATTGGTGTGTGTGTATGTGTTATTACAAGGGACAGTAAGGTTCTGGGAAGAAAACTTAAAGGACCTTGGAGCACAGGGTGTTATTTCATTGCTCCTTCCTCTTCAAGGATTTAGCCCAGAAAGAAGAATAGGAACACTAGAAGTGAACAAGTGGCTCCACAAAAGGTGCCATCAAGAAAGATTTAGCTTCTATGATTCTGTGGCCCTTTTCACATGCCATTTGCCATGCAAAAGGGCTCCGGAGCATCGCACGATTGCGAAGAGCATTTCAGATGACATCTTCACAATCGTGCAACACTGCCGGGGCCAGCAGGCGCTGATCATGCACTACTTCATTTTCGGCTTGTAGTTGAAAATGGTGTGTATCGCGCATCGATCCAGGGCCCCACGTGCACTTACTCACGCTTCCTCCCCAGCGCAGCCTGGGAAAATGCCTGGCTGCACTGAGGAAGGAAGAAGCGGAGGCCTCCTGTTGCTGGCTGGCCAGCTGGCAGCAGCTGCAAAAGCTGAAGCAGTGGGGCTGCAACAGCCTCTCTCAAAGGCTGCTTGCATGATCCCCGCCCCCCGGGCGCCAAGAAAAGGTAAGTTATGGAAAGGGCTTGTGATTCTATAATGCTTAGATCATTCTCTGCACTTTCTTGAAGAAGGACTTCTGGGAAGAGTTGCACCTCACAGTGACAGAGAAGCCTGGAAGCCTGAGAATGATGGGACTTAGGCCCTTTCCACGGGGGGAGGCTCAAAATGTGGCGGAATGGGGCGGTGCATGCAGGGACAGAGTTTACCTTAATCTGGGTGGCTCCGTCCCTGCCGGGAGCAGCACACGTTCGCCGCTCTACACGACAGCGGCGTCTGGCGGCGCCCAAAATGGCAGCCGGTAGCGCTCCGCCAATCGGGGCAGTGCGCCAGCCGGAAGCCCGCCCCCAGGCAGCTCTGCAGGGACGCACTGCGTGCCCCTGCAGTTCTTCATGGGGAACTGCGACAGGCTAGTGCGATTTTTGTTTAAAAAGACCACTTGAAAGGTGGTCTTTATAAACATGCGGCGCCACCCCAATGGCTGCGCAAGGCGCTTTGAGGTGTAGAACCTCACCTTTTCAAACTGCCCTAGTGCACCCCACGGTGTAGACGACCTCCTGGTGAGGTCGTCCAGCGTGGGCTATATCCCCATGTAGAAATGGCCTTAGAGTAGCATACAGTAGTATAAGGGAATCAAGACCAGGCCTCTGCAGAGTTTTCCAGTGCCCTTTGAGTTACTAGCCCACTTAGTTATTAACAAAGGTGCCTGGAAGTTGTATCAACCTTCAGAAGTGGCAACCTGACCTGAAAAACATAGAGACATGGAGAAGGGAATGTATTTTACAGATAACAAAGAAGACAGCAGTGCTAATCTTCTCTCTCTCAATTCTGGACATCATTACAAGCTTAGTAGATGAAGGGAGCACTGTGGATGAAATATATCTTGATTTCTCTACAACTTTTGACAAGATCCTCCTATGATATTCTGTAGGCAAGCTGGTGAACTCTGGGCTAGACAGTTTTTACAATTAGGTGGATCTGTAATTGATAGTAAAACAGGGGTTTTTAAATAGTTTACTACATCAGTTCTTCTTAGTCAAGTAAGTGGTGAATTTGGTTGGTTTGCAATGAGTTGATTAGTAAACCATCCCTCTATTTGTGCCTTCATTTTTTTTAACTGAAGTGACCATTCCATTCCAGCTTTTACCCTGTACCCTTCATGACTATTTCCAAGCCTCTAGTATGTGATCTGTGATCTAGTTTGTGATTCTTCTCATGCCAGAGTTTTCAGCAGTGCTCACTGGGGGAGGATATGACACATGCATTCACGTTACATGTATAATACATGTGTGTTAACCAGCAGGTTTGATAACAATGGACTTGAATTTTTATGTAAACAGAACTAAAGTTACACTATTTATAATTTTATAGCACTCTTAATAAGTGCCCTAAAACTCTGAGCATGTGAGGAATTGCATAACCTTCAGCGCATCACCAAATTCATGGAGAGTGAAATAAACCTCACTCCCTGATTCATGGAGCCAAACTGGTTTTTAAATTATCAAGTTTTGATGACTTAACATAAATACTAGACCAAAGCCATTCTTTCAAGTAAAAAAGAAGGTAGTTTATAGATACCGTAGAGAGGGCTTTAAACGGTGTGCGTGACAGTTTAGTGTGTCACCTGACATATGTAGGTGTGTTGCCTACAATCTTGGAAATGTATGTCATTATTTATAAATCATATTTTTTTAAAAACTCATATAAATAAATCTGTCACAATGTAGAGGAGTATTGTGGACTCCTTGCTTCACATTTCCCACTGTCAGTGTGTGAGAAAGCAAAACTGCTTGTAGGATTTGTTTAGGCTAGCAGGATGGGTGTTTCCCATGAGAATGCTGTATGTAATCAGGCCGTCTGGAACATGCAGCTGTGTTCATATGTTATGGCTTTGAAAGGCTCCTTGTTATTGTACATGCTTACTTAAAAGACGGCTTCTGAACAGGCTGTTTGCTTATTCCTTTTTTTTTTGTCTGCTCTGTTAGAGATGGCTCGTTTCGCTGTGACTTAACTGTCTTAGTTTGATTTACTACCCGCAATAAAGACTGTTAGACTGCTGACTAGTTTCGGATGTGAGTTTTTTCTACTGATGGAACGAATGCCTCTGGCGGGTTTTTGACATGGTAGCAGAGGATGGTTACGGAGGTTTTTTGAAGTGTTTTTACAATGGCTCAAGTGGCGCCGGGGGGCCTCCCTCTCGTTAAGCTAAATGCAACTAATTACTTGGCATGGTCAGCTCGCATGGAAAAGCTGAGGGGCTGTGGAGTGCCTTCATAGCAACTCCGACTCTGCAGGAGACTGCTGCGGAGATGCAGCGGCAACGAGGCGTGTTTATGTCTATCCTCTTCCTTGCTGTGGAAGATGACCAGCTCACACATATTAGGGATCTTGCCACCCCTCGAGAGGCTGGGCGAGGCTGCGGGAGTTGTTTCTGAGTCAAACGGCAGCTGCCAAGTATGCCCTGTGCGCCCGCTTATATAACACGAAGTTGGCCCCCGGTGTCCCAGTGAGGCAGCATTTGGAAGAGTTTTCAGAGCTGTTTTTGTCACTTCGGGAGAGAGGCAAAGTGTTGCATGAAGGTGACAAGGTATTTTGCATCTTGAATTCCCTCGATAGTTCCTGGAATCTAGTCGTGTTCGCTTAATCCATGCCAGAGAGAGAGTTAACCGTCTCCTTGGTTTCTGCTCGTCTGCTGGAAAAAAGGGGAAAAAGCGCGCGAGGAATGCAGCGACTCCCACTCAGATGGCTCCAGCTGCAGAGGCCTGTGCCGGGGGGAAAAGTTCTCTGGCTGCTGAGGCGAGGCAGGAGGGGCTGGTGAGAGCCCATGCCATGCAGAGGTGCTTTTGCTGTGGGTTCTTCTCATCTTAAGTGTGATTGCCCGCTCTGGAAGCAAGGGGAGCAAAGTTTTACAGGCACCGGTTCCAGGGGCCGTGGCAGATGCAGAGGAGGTTGAGCCAGAGGGCGTCTGAGAGTTGCTGTTGCCGTGGGAGATGCTATTCCGGACACTGTGTCGGACTCTGAGGAGGCAGGTGATTCCGTTTGGCTTCTTGACAGTGGCTGTTCCCAGCATCTGGTCAATTCTGAAGATTTATTTGACTGTTTGGATTCTGTCAGTGTTTCTACTGTGACATTAGCAGATGGGACAAAGGCTAAAGTTTGTGGTGAAGGTGTAGCTTTTGCCCCTGCCCTTGACATGGGTTTGAAAAATGTTTTGTTTGTTCCCCTCTTGATTTTTGTTTGCTTTCTGTGGGGCAACTGACAGAGTCTGGGTTCAAGGTTGAGTTCTATGGGAAGCAAGGTAAAATCCTCAAAGATGGGGTGGTATGTGCTGTGGCTACACGAGAAGGGAGGCTGTTCTTTCTTGAGCCACGACACGCTGTGTGTAATGTGTATGGTAATGTCCCACAACATAATGAGTGCCTTCATCTCCTCCACCGGCGCGTGGCACATGCAAGCTTTCCTGTGTTAAGGAGGCTTGCTGGTTGTTGTAAAGGGTGTACTTTGAAGCCTTGTAATGTTTTTCTTGACTGTGCCATTTGCAAACAAGCCAAATGTAAACAACTCTCAGCACCGAGGGTTAGTTTTCGGTACCAACCGCCCCATTTCAATTGGTACACTGTGATATTGTAGGTCCTATGGTAAACCCTCCCTAGGGGGCTAGATATTCGTCGTCCTCGTTGACGATTTTAGCAGGTACGTTTTCTGCTATTTGTTGAAACAAAAGTCTGATGTGTGTCAAGTTCTCAAGAACTGGTGTTCCTTGGTTGAAAGGCAGTTTGGGGTTTTTCCCTGCAAAAGCTGCAAACCGATAGAGGAATGGAATTCCTGTTGGAGAACATGCAACAATGGTTCAAAAAGCAAGGGATTATTCACAGAATGACTGCCAGCTATTCTCCCCATCAAAATGGAGTGGCTGAGTGGAATGCAGGGGTTCTGCAGACTCAAATGCACAGTTTGCTACTGGATGCAGATCTGCCTCTGAGTTTTTGGGATGAGGCAATTCTGACTGCCTGTTACGTACACAACAGGCTGTGGAGTTCTGTGGTTAATGCTACTCCCTATGAATGTCTGTTTGGTAAACAGCCTTCCATTGCACATCTTAGAGTATTTGGGAGTTTTGCTTGGGTACACATCCCCAAGGGGCAAAGAAGGAAGGGGGAGCCAAAAGCCCAGCGTATGCGTTTTGTTGGCTATGAGCCCAACTGCAAGGGGTATCGTTTTCATGCTGGTGGCAATTCCTGTGTTGTGTCTAGAAATGCCTCTTTTGAGGAACACGCAAATTGGTCGCGTGTTCAGGCAGCTTCTGAAGTTTTTCTCCCTGTGACTGGTCTGCCAGCTTCTCAGCCAGTACAGCCTTCAGCCTCTGCCCGCTCCCAGCCTCCGCTCCCAGTTCCTCAAGGGTTAAAGCAAAAAGGAGGAGCACTGGAAAAGAAGACTGTAAGTGATGTGCAAGGGTCTTGCACAGTGGGAGAGAACGCGAGGACTCGGTGAAGAGGTCTCGCAGTGCTGAGGAAAGGGTCGAGCCTTTGCAGGATCATCCCATCCCCAGACGGTCACAAAGAAAACGAAAGGCATTCCACCTAAACGTTTTTCCCCCGAGTCTCTAGCAGTTCGTGTGTGTGCTGTAAACTGTGAGCCTCAGTGCTTTGCTGATGTTGTGAAAATGTCTGAGCAGCAGGCAGAACCCTGGTGGGATGCAATGCAGAGTGAAATGGATTCCATTGTTCAGCATGATGTGTATTCTCTTTGTAATTTCCCAAGGGTGTGAAACCAATTGACAGCAAATGGGTCTACAAGTTAAAACCCACTGCTGATGGGCATGTGAAACATAAAGTGCGCCTAGTGGCACGCGGGTTCTTACAAGATATCAGTGATCTGGATCAGATCTACTCCCCGACTGTGAAAGCACAGTCCATCAGGTTGGTGTTTTCCATAGCAGTTCAGAGAAAAGCTGTCATCACACACTTTGATATTACCACTGCCTATCTGAAAGCCGACTTGGAGGAAGAAGTGTACATGCTCCAGCCTGATGGATTTGTAGTAGAAGGGAGAGAAAGTCCAGTTTAGCGTTTGAAGAAATCGCTTTATGGGTTACGGCAATCTGCCAGGTGTTGGAATTTTTGTTTACACAATGCCCTACAAGGATGTGGGTTCAAACAAAGCCTTGCTGATCCCTGTGTATATGTTCGGGGAAAAGGGGGGAGTCTGGAAATTCTCCTTGCATATGTGGATGATCTGTGTTTGGTCAGTGCTACACAAAAACAAGCGCAAATGTTTGAAAATGAGCTGGGAAAAAAGTTTCAGGTTAAGAACCTAGGCCTAGTACAAACTTTTTTGGAATTGAGGTACAGAGAGCTGAAAATGGTATTCTGCTGTGTCAGAAACAAAAAATTGTGAAGTTGTTAGAATTGTGTCAAATGTCTGACTGCAAATCGGAAAATGCCTATGGTGCCAGGTTTCTTGAAAAAGTCTGTGAGGAAATTTTTTCCTATATATACTTGTATCAGTCTGTCATTGGGAACCTTTTGTACTTAGCTGGCACCAGCCGGCCTGACATTGCACTAAGTGTCAACATTTTAGGCAGAGCGTGTGCTAAGCCAACCCAGTATCATTGGCAGGGTGTGAAAAGGGTACTAAAGGGACCTAAAAGGTTCCCTTGATTACTGCCTAAGCATTTTCCTGATCAGATTCCTAGCCTTGTCTGTTCATCAGATAGTGACTTCGCTGAGGATACTTTAGACCGTAAAAGCACATCTGGTTTTGTTATCAAATACAGTGGTGTGGTAATCGACTGGAAGTCTAAAAAACAATCTTGTCTTGCTTTGTCCACTGCAGAGGCAGAATTTGTGAGTCTATCTGCACTCTGTACTAGTTGGTTTGGTTTTTGCAGTTACTACAAGACCTGTGTGTGTCTGTACCAATACCAATACAAATATGTTGTGATTCACAAGCCTGTATTCAAATGGTAGTATCTACCGAATTTCTTCTCGATCAAAGCACATTGACATCAAATTTCACAATGTGAAACAGTATGTACGAGAAGGGAAAGTGTCTCTTACCTATGTGTCTTCAGAAGAAAACTTAGCTGATGTGTTTACTAAGCCACTTCCTGCTGATGCATTTGGTCAACTCGTGAGCAAGCTGGAGTTGATGGAGTCTCCAGTGCATAGTGGCTGAAAAAGTTACGCAAGGAGTAGGGGAGTGTCACAATGTAGAGGAGTATTGTGGACTCCTTGCTTCACATTTCCCACCGTCAGTGTGTGAGAAAGCAAAACTGCTTGTAGGATTTGTTTAGGCTAGCAGGATAGAGTGTTTCCCATGAGAATGCTGTATGTAATCAGGCTGTCTGGAACATGCAGCTGTGTTCATATGTTATGGCTTTGAAAGGCTCCTTGTTATTGTACATGCTTACTTAAAACACAGCTTCTGAACAGACTGTTTGCTTATTCCTTTTTTTTTTTTGTCTGCTCTGTTAGAGATGGCTTGTTTTGCTGTGACTAATTGTCTTAGCTTGATTTACTACCCGCAATAAAGACTGTTAGACTGCTGACTAGTTTCGGATGTGAGTTTTTTCTACTGATGGCACGAATGCCTCTGGCGGGTTTTTGACAAAATCATTATAATATGAATATAAATTATAAATCATATATTTTTAAAAATATATGAAAGATTTTCATGAGATATGTTGTGTTTCCATACATTTTATTACAATGTGTCTGTATCTCTTATAAGGGGTTAGTTAACCTCTGGTTTGCTAGTAAAACTGAACTATTGTGCTGCGAAATGATGCATGTCTAAAAAGTGTGTCACCAACATGAAAAGTTTGGAAAGCTCTGCCTTATAGTTTCAAAATATGCGTAATACAAATGAAATACAAAACAGTAAGGCTTCAAAGTTTTATCTCTGCCATTATTTGAAAAACTAAACTATGCATGTTTTTGGAATCAATGCCATTATTCAAATTATGTTAGAGGAAGATTTTAAAATGACACATTATTTCCTTGTTCTCCTATGAGTCAAGAGTTGGCTACATACCATCAGTTTCATGTCAAAGTTTGAACAGCATATTTTTTTCCCCTATCCAGTCACCATGATCTCTGTGTGAAAACTTAATTTTTCAAATATGGTAGAAAGCCAGAAGTTTCCTTTTATGCTGTCTGCAAATAAGCAAAGCCTAGATCATACCTGTCCCAGAGGAAAATCCTGGGCTCTGGAAGTTGTAATTCTTTATTTCACTATACCATCTTTCAGCTACTTCATTCCCTGCAAGATAAATGAAAAGATGGATAGAATGCACTTTCCAAAAACATTGCTCATCTAATCATTTCTTCCAAGGACTGCCACCTTGTGTGTTTATCATCATTCTTTCTAACTATGCTTGAATTAACATTTAGAAAAGACAGGCTCTCACACATTTCCAAACAGCAGATGATAAACTTTTTTTTTAAATGAAGTAAACTAGAGAAATCATGATTTAAAGGCATTATACTTCCCTTTGAAGAAAAATAAGACAATGGGCAAATCTATACATGATGAATGCTTCCCTTTTTGAAAATTATCAGGAATTCAGTTCAATTCATATTAAACACTGACAGTTGTTTTCACTGCTTGAATGCCATGCTGTTTTTGATTTCTGGATGTATTACATCTACCAGTTTATATATATTGAATAGCTCTCAGAGAAGTAGCCATGTTAGTCTCTTTCAGCATAAAAAGAGGAAGGAAGAGGGAGAGGAAAAGGAATGCAGCACCTTTAAGACTAACTGGTTTTTATTTTAGCATGAGCTTTCATGGATATTAACCCATTTCTTCAGATGCAGTACAGAGTGATAGCCAAGCCTCAGGATATAAAGCATATTTATACAGTTGTGGGAGTAGGAGTTGGATGGAATGTAATAAGATCCATAAAGGTCCAAATCATGATCTTTCCTCTAAATTTTCTAAGAGCTGCATGAGGTCTTTCAGAACTTTATAATGTTCCACTCCTTCAACTGTGTAAATATGCTTTATAACCTCAGGTCTGGATATCACTTTGTACTGGATCTAGATTTATATCCATGAAAGACATTGCTTAAACCAAAAACCAATGAGTCTTGAAGATGCTGCCACAGTCTTTTTTTCCCCTTCCCCTCCCTTCCACCTTTCTATATTGAATAGCTCTGTTTGTCCTAGCAGTGTAGGTGTATTTTTGTCTTCGGCTACACTTCATTGTCATGACATCAGGGTGGCTTTATGTTGTGATGTTGTTGTAGCTTATCTCTGGCTAGCTGGTGCCAGACACCCCAGCCTAGTCCCTTGCATGGTGTGAAGATATTGGAGCACATGGGCTCTGCATAGGAAAGGCAGGGGAGATGGAGGCTGGGATTCAGAGTAGTCGGATCAGTACTTAAAACATCAGCATGTAGGTTCTGTGGTTGCACAAGCTATGCCTAGATATGAAGCAACCCCCAAAATAAGGTTCCAGGAAGAAAATATTCAAAGGGGGAAAGAGAACAATGGAGTGAGGTTTTGCACCTGTGCAGAGACCTCCACCAGAATGTTCCAAAGCTGAGTAGCTTGGCGGGAACTGTGCCCCCTCCAGCACACTGCACACAATCAAGCCTGCCCAAGCTACCTTCTTCTCAGTTTTGAAATTCAACAAACAGCAGGGACCTGAAAGAGGGGAGGTAGGGCAGGTTTGTGTGGGGGTACAGATGACCACTCAAAGAACCACAGTTAAAGATAAGCAACCTCTTCTTCTTCTTTGTGGTCTCTGTGCCTCATGCAATGGGTGATTGAAAAGCTTACCCAAGAAAGGAGTGTCACCGTAGAACTGAAGACGGGACAGTTTTCCCGAAGTGAGCATCTTTTCTAGCAATATAATCTAGCTGATAATGATGAATAAAAGTACATGGCTGAGACCAAACAGCGGCTTTCCACAAATCTTGTAGAGGAATTCCTCATAAAGCAGCTGACAAAGATGACACAGCCCTCATGGAATGTGCTCTTAAAGAGGCAGGCAGAGGTTGCTCAGGAAGTTCATAGGAAATGTGGATCATTTCCATGACACATTTTGACAGCGTCTGGGCTGACATCTTTTCACATTTCTGTCCTTCTTTATAGAAAACTAGCATATTTACCTGGCATTGCCCAGGATTTTTATTTTCCTCTTAAGAACTCACCAAACTGTCTTTGTCACTTCCTGTAACTTTGCTCCATATTTCCCAAAGCAATGTGTATTCAGAGTTATGTATGTACACAGTTTGAGTTCCTGAGGGAGTACACTGTTCTCCTCTTTGTTGCTAGGCCTCGTGTCCATAGCAACCAGCCTGTTTCTGTACCTGTAATTTTTCCCCATATTTCCCAATCCAATCTGTATTCAGAGTTAATATTCAGAGGTTGAATTCCTGCAGGAATACACTGTCTTCCACCTTGCTGCTAGGCATCATCTCCATAGCAACTGGCCTATTCCAGTACCTGTAACTTTTCCCCATGGTCCTCAATCCAATCTGTGTTATCTGGTGATGTTGATGTACTAGCTTTTTTCCCCCTTTCTGTTGAATTTGTGCAATGGCTTTATGTTTTTCTGGATTTTTTTTTTATTTAAAATTTCAGCTTTAAGATTCCTCACATATGGAACCCATAAATCTACTGTGTGAGGCAAGAAGACCTTGTAACTATGGCCATTTCTGTTATAGTGCTATTATTCCACTTTGAACATCCTATGGAATTCTAGGGTTTGTAGTTTGCTGAAGCCAAAGAGCTCTCTGGCTGAGAATTCTAAATGTCCATCCTTAAAGTACAAATCCCAGGATTCCATAGGATGTTGAAAGTGGAATAATAGCACTATGACAGTGTAATGTGGAAATGGGCTATGTTGTGTACGTGACTTTAATTTTTCTCACATATGCCTCCCAAAGTTTTCTGGCATCCTTACTGATGGTAAGCCTCATCTCCCACGGCAACCGGCCTGAGGCCGAAGAGCCCTCTGGCTGAGAATTCTAAAGGCCCCTCCCTAAACTGCCAACCCCAGGATTTTATGGAATCTTCACAGTCAGCCAATCATATGAGGTCTTCTTGCCTCACACAGCCAATTGTATGCTGACACAGACAAACAGACAAATGCTCAGACAAACATTGACTTTTATATAGTAGATAAGGAGGCTATTAGAGCAACAAAGTTGTCTGAATATAAAAGCAAGGGCCAACACACATCTAGAGAGTGCAACAACCTCTCCAATAGCATAGTAGGCTGTGGATAAAAGATAGGCAGGGGAATATCTTGTGAAAGGTGAAACTCTAGACCACCTAGGGGAGAAAGGAGATAGCATGACAAAGGACTATTTATCTTGCGAAAGACCAAGAAAGGTTTGTCACAGCACAGTACCATTAATTCACCAGAACAGTAAGCTGATGTCACTACCATCAGAAAAAATCAGTCTTGAGAGAAACAAGATGATGATCAATAGTCACAAAGGATTCAAAAGGATGCATAGTAACTGCAACAAGCTCAAAGATGATGACCAAAAATGTGAAGGGGCAGGTTTAGGGGGATACAGATGAGCCAGTCCCTCAATACAGCCTTGCTTATTGGCTCAACCACCATTTCAAGGCTTCAGGACACACCAAGGCCATCCTTGATGCTGACCTCCGTACCAATGGAATTGGTGCCAGCACAACCTGCTATTTCACAGCCCATTGTATCAACCTTACATCCTCAGGCATGGAAATGCCTTTGGTTTCCATGACTAAGTACAAATCAATTAAGAAGCAGCATTTGACTGGCGGTCCTTCTTCTGCAGAGGTTCAGATAAAGCCTGAGGCCATTTCCATACTGCACTGTTATGGCACTATTATTCCACTTTGAACATCCTGTGGAATTCTGGGGTTTGTAGTTTGCTGAGGCCAAAGAGCTCTCTGGCTGAGAATTCTAAATGCCCCTCCTTAAACTGCAAATCCCAGGATTCCATGGGATGTTCAAAGTGGAATAATAGCACTTTAACAGTGTAGTACAGAAATGGCCTAAGAACAAGAAAAAGACAAAACATATTGACAAGGAGGATGCATCTGGAACATGGTTGGTACTGTCTACTGATCAATTGGTACCATTTGCCATCTCTGGCTTGGCATCATCTGTTGATTGCTCAGTGCCCCTGACTATCCCTCCTCCAGGATTAACCTCCTTGATGATGGTTCCTGAGGTAGAAGATGCACCGGTATCATTGGCACCAGTGGAGTCATCGATACTAGGGACTGCTTCCAGTCATGTCTGAACTTCGCATTTGAGATTGAGTATTCATTTGCCTCAGACTTCATGTTTGCCTGCTCCACATACCACTTGTAACCAGTAGTCTTGCCATAGCCATAATAGATCACCTTTATTCCAGAAACCTTCCTATGCATCTTATTATGCATCCTATGCTACCTTATAGGGAATATGGCCTGCACAAAGATTCACCTTTCACTTCTGTACTGTATATGGACCAGTAACAACAAGAACATCTTTAAAGAGAGCCACCAATATCTTACTCTCTTACTACTCTCTTTTGTACCAGGATAGGACACAATAATCCTTCCAAATGCAGTTACTAACTAGACCTGCTCACCAAATAGCAGGATAGGCAAAGTACATATAATTT
Organism: Iguana delicatissima; assembly: GCA_948472985.1. Lineage (NCBI taxonomy): Eukaryota > Metazoa > Chordata > Lepidosauria > Squamata > Iguanidae > Iguana > Iguana delicatissima. The sequence goes on from CAOKZL010001062.1 coordinate 481,621, forward strand.
TACAGTTACATAGCTTCATATGCAGTAGCGTATTACTTAACACTACATAATAACCTCCCAGGATCTATATTCTCTACATACATACACTACCCACATAAGATCTCTACAATATGCTTGTAACACACAGTGTTGTAAATGCTAACATATTTACTAAGCAATCATCATTCAATTCATGTCATGAGGAATTCCGACACGATAGGAACATTCTGGTGGAGGTCTCTGTGAGACACAGGGACCACAAAGAAGAACAGGAGGCTATCATGGTTTTTCCACAAAAGGAAGGGGAGAAAATAAATATGTATTACAAATAAATAAAATTATAGATAGGGAAGGAGAAATAAAGGAAACAATAAATAAGAAAAAAAGATTATGAAAATAAATAGAAAAAATGAAAAGAAGATTCAAAGAAGTTTAAGGCAAATGGTCTTAGTGTTTATAACTCCAGTGATGTGAGAGGATGCATCAATGCTAAGACACCACTGAGAATAGTTAAGTTTTAAAAAAAGGAACCTGTAATGAATGTTGTTGAAAAGGAACCTGTAATGAATATAGTTAATTGCTGACAAGTCAAATTACAGAACTCCAGGTCTGCGTGTTATCAACAACCCTGCTCAGATCGTGCAAAACTCAGGATCCTGGCTTCTTTCATTGAGTCTTTCTGTTTGTAATGTGGTCTTTCTCTTTTCCTAGTGCCTTCTACCTTACCAAGCATGATTGTCTTTTCCACTGAGTTATACCTTCTTGTAACATGCTTAAAGTACAACCATTTCAGTTTAGTCATCTTGGCTTCTGGGGATTGTTCAGGCTTAATGTGCTCTAGTATTTGCAGCAGTCCATAGTATCCACAGAATTTCCCCCCAACATTACTTTTCAAATGAATCGATTCTCTTATCATCAGCTTTCTTCATTGTCTGGCTTTCACAACCATAAATAGAAATCAGAAATATGATGGCACAGACATTCCTAACTTTGGTATTTAATGATATACCTTTGCACTTGAGAATCTTATCTAGTTTCTCTCTAGCTGCCCTTCCAAGTCCTATTCTTCTGCTTTCCTGATTGCAGTCTCCATTTTGATTAATGACTGAGCCAAGGTATAGGAAAACTTTGTCTATCTCAATGTCTTCAGGATCTACTTTAAAGTTATGTAAATCATCTGTGGTCATTACTTTCATCCTCTTAGTGTTCAACCATGACCATGCTTTTGCACTTTCTTTCTTGACTTTCTTCAATACTCATTCTGAGTCTTTGCTATTTTCTCCTAGTAGTATGGTGTCACATGCATATCTTAAATTCTTGATTCCTTCCCCCCAATTTTCATTCCTCACATCATCCAAGTCTAATCTATCTTTTCATATGACACATTCAAAATACAATTTAAGCCAATAAGGTGATAAAATGCAGTCATGCCTGACCACCTTGCCAACTGGAAACCATTAAATAATACAATACAAAGAAAAACAGGGCTGGGTGTGTTAAAAATTGGGCCAACTTTGGAAAAATGTATCTAATTGATGGAGGCAGGAAAGGAAGTACATGAATATGGATGGTCAGATATCTGTGCTTTCTGCTACATAATTTTACTGAACACAAAACAAATAACTCCTGTCACAGAACTCTAAATTCCTGCTTCATAAGCTATTTTCAGAAGTTGCTGTTCCAGGAAAAAGACAAGCAAAATACTGCAGGTTTATGAGTGTGTCATATAAACAGTACTTTAAAATGCAAGTCAACCAGGCACAAAAATAGAAGCTTGTATCATGTGTAGGTCTTCCCATAAGATGCAGTAACAATACTAACTTCTGTTATGTGATGACATGTAAATATTTAAGATTTTTTAATCATTCTGTTGATAGCCTCCAATTTGTGTACAGCAATGAGAAGGAGAAAAAAGAGTGATACTTGCCTCTGGTATGCGCCTAATGCTGATAACGCCAGTTCCCAGGACCTTCAGAAGTGGGAGGGGTTGTTACCTTGATTTCTGGGGTCCCTTGGGGGACACCTCAATGTACTCCACGTGATGGGGAATGGAAACTAGCCAGAGCACGAGCAATAGCAATGCGAGAGGCAGAGTAACCTAGCAGGTTCTTTTTACCTAGTTTTTAAAGGGTCAGGCCAAGTCAAAAACCAAACAAAAATGTCCAATAAATGATTTTATTGAATGAAAATCTCAAGATCTATTAAGAAGCAAAAGAGAGGAAACTGGATAGGGGAATATTGAAGGGGTGTATCAGGGGTGATACTGCACCTTTTCCTGAAGTCCTTGGTCCGGGAAAAACAGCAGAGAAGTGGGGCTCAGCACGGAGAGGTCTGCTGGGATGACCAGGAGCAATCCAAAGAACCACTCAAAAACTGGGACTATTTGTAAGGGAAAAAGTACCTGGAGGGCTAATCTTTTCCCGGGGAGAAGGATGGGTGTTGGAGTGATAACGAAGGTTAGTCGACTAAGGATGCTGTAAAAGTTTATTGCACTCTCGTGTTGCCCAAGAACTCTCCTCAGAGTTCAAACCCCTAAAAAAGGCCATTCACCTGACTCAAAGGGACAGATTGCACATGCGGAGGTGGGGGTGGGGGGTGGGCATGCAAAAACACACCAAACCAATAAATGTGTGTGTGGGAAACATAGAAGGACAATTAAAATTCCTAGTCCCAAACCAAATCGAACTTCATGTAGTACTAGGGTTTGACTGGCTACATTGGATCCTTCCTGCTTTAGAAGTAAATTAATTGTTCAGTGTTTCAATCAATATAGGTAATGGCACTTTTTGTGTAAAATTAAATTTTATTTTATTAATATTCAATACAATTACATAACTTTAACCTTCATCTGGGAAGGCATTTCAGTCTGACCCCCTCCCCATCACATTTTGTTGCAGAATTCACATCTAAGTAGACCTAAAATGTAGCATTTTGTGACAGTACCACATGAAGAGATGTAAACAGTGTCCTTAAATTCAACTGTCCCCAAAATGTACATATATTGAAAATGCCCTGGATCATTTTTTTTTCTCCCAACAAATCTACTGCATCTGTGTTAGTCATATTATTCATGAACAAATGGGGTTGACAGCTACTTCATATATTTTCTGTATAACATTAAAGCCTCATCTTACCTGACTGATCATAGGAAGCCCATGCTAGATTTTCTCCACATTTTCCACTGCTAGATTCAGGACTGTGTTTGAGGATTCTTGTACTAGCAAGTGCTTCTGCATACCTTAACAGAAACAACATATTCATTGCAGCACCATAAGCAGACATTTAGCTTTGTGTGTGTGTGCAAAATGGTCTGGCAGAAACAGAGAATGCATAAATAAAATGTGTAAACACTGGAAGACTATTGTAGAAAAGGTGCAAAATTCAAGATGAGAATAGTACAATACTCTTCCAGCCAACTATTTCATTTATAACAGGGAAGATTAAACATGGCCTTCAATTCCCCCTTCAGTGCTGCTGGATTTTCTCTTCAACAACCCAAGAAATTGAAGTCAGAGAGGTTTTTTTCAGATGCTCATTCTTTTCCATGACCTTCTGCCTGCAACTTATCAGATATAACATAGCAACCAACAAAATATTTGGAGAGTTCCTTGGTTTCTCATGAAATTTCTTGGGCTTATGGAAGGCAGGCTAGTATCACCACTGCCACAGCAACATGGCTGCAGTTCACTCTCTTATTTAAATGTAACTCAAAAGGTAGGACAAGAACTTCAAAAAGTCTATCCATGCATTCCAGCCCCACTGTTTTTAAATATTTGTGGAAGCTGTACTTGTACCTTCAGAGATTTGCACCTGAGTTACGGAGTTGGACAATTCTCTATGTATAGCACGTAGTGGTCCAACAAGCTACAACTGTTACTAGTGTAATTTGTAATTCAACTATTTTAATGGAGTATCAGCAATTCATATTACCCTAAAACCAACTGTTTTGTCCTTCTATGTAGAATCATTTTGATAGAAGTTACCTTATAGACAGGTTATTCTGCACCACTCTACCGCTTAAAAGCAATGGCACCATCACAAAAAGCAATTATTATCTCAACACAAACATCCTGACACAGAAGCAATGCCCTCGAAGAAACATCACTTGCTATTTGAAGAAATAAATCCATGATACTAGACTATTCAACCCAAGTATTGCAATAACAAGTGAACAAACAGCTATACTCACTGCTGTGCTTCCCTGTTTAACTTTTTGCAGAGTTTTAGAGAAGGAACCCCATGCTTCTTCCTGTAGTCATTGTGGGCTTTTAAGACTTCTTCAGCAAATTGTTTAGAAGCTAAAACAATACAAAAACATTAACAATATGTGGAAATAGCTGCTATTGATATTTTGACAAAACGGTGGGGGGGTGTCAAAATTTGCACTGCAAAATCCTATGTTCATCTTACGATTTGAAGTGTAAAAAATAATAAAATCAGTTTTACCAACTCACAGAAGAATTATTCTAAAATATTTGTGATTGAGATCACTTAAACTGATCCCTAATTAGATGAAAACTTGAGAGAAGAGGTGTGTTTTGGCATTTCACATTGCAAAAAAAGACTGAAAAAGAAATACAAAGAGTCCAAAATATATTTGTGCTAGAAAAAATGGAATTTCAAACCAAATCCATTCATTCTGAACAGTGAGCTTCAATAACCACACCCTAGTTGGGTTCCTCTCAGCAACTAATGCAACAACATTAAGTGCTGGCTTCTTTGAGCTAATCTTTGCTTATAACTCTTGTTATTTATATCAAAAATTAACAACTTACAACTCTTACCTTTTAAGACATGCATTTAATTTTGTTTGTATTTGGCAACATTTATGATGCTAAATTATGACTTTCGTGTTCATACTTGTCCTCTTTCCAGTTCTTTGTTCATCAAATAGTTCTATTCAAGAGATTATTTAAGGAGGGGAATGGGGTGACCGATAGTGGCCAAGTCTCCATTTTTATCCAGTTAATACACATGACAATCCCAGATACAAAAGATTTGACATTATTCCCCCTTTAAGCTCAGTTACATATAGTTTCTCCTTTTTATTGTTACATGCTGCTATGCAGTATATAATTTTATTGTTGTTATGTACTAGGGTTTTTTAGGTTTTTCTTCCCCCCCCAACTTTGAGATTTTCCTCATTATATATTTTCTCATTTTCCTCTTTATTAAAAGACTAGCATCTTTACCCAGTGTTGCCCCAGGTTATGATTTTCCTCTTAAGAACTCACCAAACGGTCTTCTCCGTTTCCTGTAACTTTGCTCCATATTTCCCAATGCAATCTGTATTCAGAGTTATTTACATACACAATTTGGGTTCCTGAGGTAGTACACTGTCCTCCTCTTTGCTGCTAGGCCTCATGTTCATAGCAACCACCCTATTTCTGTACCTGTAATTTTTCAGCATGTTCCCCAATCCAATCTTTATTCAGTTGTTAACTTTCAGAGGTTCCTGAGGGAATACACTGTCGTCCTCCTTGCTGCTAGGTCTTGTCTCCATAGCAACCGGCCTGTTCCAGTACCTATAACTTATCCCCATATTCCCCAATCCAATCTGTATTCGTAGTTGTTAACATACAGAGGTGGGGTTCCCGCAGGAGTACCCTGTCCTCCTTGCTGTTAGGCATCATCTCCATAGCAACCACCGGCCTATTCTAGTACCTGTAACTTTTCCCCATAGTCTCCAATCCAATCTGTATTATCTGGTGACGCTGATATTCTGGCATTTTTCTTTCTTTCTGTTGAATTTGTGCAATGGCTTTACATTTTTCTGGAAACATTTTTTGTTTCGAATGTCAACTTTAAGATTCCTTACATATGGAACCCATACAATCTACTGTGTGAGGCAAGAAGACCTTGTAACTATAGCCATTTCTGCCCTACACTATTATAGTGCTATTATTCCACTTTCAACATCCTGTGGAATTCTGGGGTTTCTAGTTTACTGAGGCCAAAGATTTCTCTGGCTGAGAATTCTTAAATGCTCCTCCTTAAACTACAAATCCCAGGATTCCATAGGATGTTGGAAGTGGAATAATAGCACTATGACAGTGTAGTGTGGAAATGGGCTATGTTGTGTATGTCACTTTAATTTTTCTCACATATGCCTCCCAAAAGTTTTCTGGCATCTTTATTGATGGTAGGCCTCATCTCCATAGCAACCGGCCTGAGGCCAAAGAGCTCTCCGGCTGAGAGTTCTAAAGGCCCCTCCCTAAACTGCCAACCCCAGGATTCCATAGAATCTTCACAGCCAGCCAATCATATAAGGTCTTCTTGCCTCACTTAGCCAGTCATGTGAGGTTTTCACCTGCCTGATGCAGACAAATAGACAAACTCACAAACAGACAAATGTTGACTTTTATATAGTAGATGGCTCCTTTACTGGATTAACATTTTTAGCTAAATAGGGATAGATGTTTATTTTTCTGACACTTATTTCAAAATGCATCTTCATTCTCTCAGAACTTGTACCATAAAAAAAGACATAACGTTCTTTCAGAAAATAGGCTTCCAGCAAGAGACAAAAGTCCTTTCTTGCATGGACATGACATTCCAGCACAGGAACATGAGAGGAGTGGGGCCGCAACGATGCTTCTGCATGACGGTCATCACGGTCCTGCCCTTCTCCTATCACCAGATAGCATGATCATGGGGTAAATCACTGATGGGGTTTCTCTGTGAATGACCCAAATACAGATTGGATCATTCTCTCCAGCTACTCCTTTCCTTTTTCTTTTTTTTTTAAATACCCATTGGTGGCTTGTTATCCAATCCCCTCCAGTCCCTCTGTATCATTGAAGCTAATGGCCCAGTACTTCTCAGTCCTTGCCTTTCTTCCCTGCATAACTTAGTTTAAAGTATCCAATGCTAATTGATAACTGCAAAAATGTATCTGTTTGGAGCCTGCCTGTATTTTTGCAAAGTATCAACTGGTTAATTGCTTTATTGCTCATTGCTACAATTTATCCATTGAGGGAGGAAAATCAGACATGGGGAAAAAAGAAAGTGTAAAGGCTTGTGTTTTGAGAATACAGTGTCTCCAAGATAAGAAGCAGGAAATAAATGCCTGGGTCATGGGTTAGAAGTGGGAACCAAACACAGAACTGGAAACTGTCTGAGAAGTGGTATGATATTAGATTTATGATTTTGAAATTGTGTCTATAAAAGGTATCAGCTCCATGCCTGCTTTAGTTTCAGCAACTTTGGAAGAAGTGTGCTGTGTTGCCTGCATTTACTACAAATAATTTCTACTGTCTACCTCAGAGTGAAATTTGTGGAGTGTGGGTTCCAGTGAATGACACTGAGATACAACTTCTTGGCAGAACTTCCTCATCAAGAAAGCTCATACCACAGTCCAAGAACCTGGATCTTTCCTGACAGCACTTTCTGTAAGGCCAGTCATTCAATCCTAGTATTTCCCCTCTTCCTGGGTCATGTCCTTCAAGAGGAAAGGGTGATAAAATAACCACTTGTGCCCCAAGGTCCTTCAGCTCCCTACCCACAGACTCACAGTCCCTTGAAATATATTGAAAGCTCTTGCAATACTATTAGTTTCCTTGTGGATGGGAAGGAGAGGCTAACAGTTGGTGGTCTTGATGAGTCTTGTCAGTTCCACTGTGGAGTCATGAATCTTCACCCCCTAGAAGGCAGCAAACCTCTTAGGACATCCTGCTAGGCCCACACACCACTGCCTCTGTTTGTCTCTTTAGGCTATTGCTGACCACCACTATATGTCTCTTCTTCCTCTAGGAACAGGCAGGAGGTCTTCTATCCACAGAACCCTCCAAGACCACCTCCATGTCCTCTGAGGACTGAGACAGTTGTTGTCTTTGCACTTCATCACTGTTGATGAAGGGGAGTTTGGAATCAGTTTTGTAGCTCCAGGCTTTCACCATGGTTCTTGATAGTTTTGCTCCTGTGTGTCACATTGTTCCCTGTGTTTGGTAATCAAGGCATTCCTTGTGTGTTGCCCTTCCAAGAAAGTCTGCACTGCTTTAATCAAAAACGTTTCATTTTTCCTGTTAGCTATGTGGGTATCAAGCGGATGCAGCTTCTTTTCCAAAAGGGCAACCAGCTTGTACTTGCTTCTGGCATAGCTCCTCATATCCCCAAACAAGAAAATAAACATAACACAAATATTGTGGGTCATTTCAGCAGCTCCTTCAGTATCCGTGTTCAGTTATCCTTTATAGACAGTGTCACAGCACTCTGGGCTTCCCTGTCAAACTTCTTTGTGAAACTTCTTTGTGAAATTTCTGCTTATCTTGTCCAGTTCATCAAGCTCCAGAGACAAAGGGAAGAGGTAGTGGCTACTAGTTCCTCCCCCAATCAAGTTAGTGACCCCTCTCTCTCAGCAGAAGCCCAATCCCTTAAACTGTGTTTTGTGCTGTAGCAAAGTACAAAAGCAGTCAGCCAAAAAAATTAACCCTCCCTTAAAAGACACAAGCTCACTTTATTTTGTCTCTTCTATCAATCCCACACAAAATGGCAGTTTTCCTTATCCCAGTTCTCATTTTCTGTTTGCACACTGTTATCTGTACTTGTAACTGAAACTGGAATTTCATACCACAGCATCTCAGACTTTATATTTTTATATAAAATATTTTGTAAAGTCTTTAAGATATTAAGATATAAGATATTGATATACAATATAAATATATTTTTATATAAAATGCTGTAAACTTGATGCACAAATATATTTTGATTTGGAGTCCTATAAATATATTCATTGTATCACTTATAGAATTTAATGATGTACACATTATCTCATACTAAACTTTCAATATGAGAGTCAACTTGTAGGTCCACCAACAAACTGCATGTATTGACACAGCCTAAATGTACAAAAATTAAGTTAACTTTGTATATACAGTTCTGCAAATATTTCAGATATGCAGTGATCATCTCCTTCATCCAAAGACATGGAGAAACTCTCCTAACACATGGTAACCATCAAATTCCTTAAAGCTGCATCTGTCTTAGTCCTAAGAAACATGAGCATGACTAATTTACTTCCTCTCTTTGTACCCTCTGGAGCCTGAAGGACGTGAAGCAAAGTGAGTGTTTTTTCACTTCCATAGTCTGAATGAGACAGCTTTCTCAGGCAATGGGGAAAAGAAAGGAACAACTGGACTTTCCACCAAACTTGGAAGTAGAATAAATGAAAGTTGCTTGGGGGGAAAAAAAGCTTTACAGGGAGAACATTAGGTGAATTTGAGGCCAGCAACCCAATGAGGATTTCTTTTGTCTGTTGTCCATTATGACTCACAGCTTGGAGTTCACTGGAAAGCCACAAAGGAAACCACACTCCCTAGTATAGAAGGGCACTCTCCCCAGATTAATCATGTGGATGGCATAGCATTCTACAGTGAGATTACTGCTTCAACAAGAAATCACCCAGAGAACCCAGGAGCCAGATTCAATAAATTTCCAGTGGTAGTCCACCTTAATGCCACCCGCCACTCCCACGAGAAAGAACTCGCACTGCAAGTCCAACATTTCCCATAGAAGTGGAGAATCTCTTTTGACCAAATTCCAATTTGGGAAGGATTGCAGGGGCATATTTCAGCACTGGATAAAGTCGGGTGTATTTCTGGGTAGTCGCCCATCAATACACAGCTCTGTTCTGTTCTATTCAGAAGCAAGCTCCAGTGAAATAACTCCCCAGATCAGTTTCATGCAACAGCCTCCTTGCCTTTAAATACCCCCTTATCTCTGATGACTGAGCAGAGATAACTTCAGAAATTTGCAGGCTGAATGAAGAACGCTTGTGGGCAACATTCAGCCTGTCAGATGACGATTCAGCTTTTACCAGATGATGGCCTGAGTGTGTCAATGGGTTGTTTTGAGCCCTACTATTTCTCGACCACCTCCTCCCATCCTGTGAACCAAGTCAAGTACATGTCCTGTTGGCCTGCTGACAACTTGAAACAGCCCCAAATTTGTCCTGAAGGCAAGGTACTCAAGTCAAGACAGCCTTGGTGTAAATACTGAAGTTCTCCCAACACAACCTAGGGTTCTCCAAATGTACACTTGAGGCCATCTTCTCTAGTTCAGTTAGAGACATCACTGAAGAGTAGGTTGGGTGGTATATCAAAGCATTTCCAGTCTATCCAACTAGTCTTGTCACATGGGAGAGGTTTCCTGGTGAATAGGAAACATTATGGACAACAATGACTCCCCAGGCTGGTTTATTTCTACACAGACTATCCAGGTAGCCGGAAATGAGGCACCTCAATTCCATTCAGCTTACTCACCTGGGTTTTGATGACAGAGGCTAGGCTGCCCCTTCTCTGTGATCAAGTAAAAGATGAACATAGTCTTATTAGTGTTATTAATTTAGAAGCGGGGGGCGGGACAAAAGCAACGCCTGTAATGCATTGAAGATATACTCACACTAGAAACTGATTAAAAGAAGAGTAGTTTTAGGCTGCATGTACAAAAATGCCAAAAGTCATTCTATCTATTCAATAAGGAGTTTCTGCTTGCAATGGGAGAATGGGAACTCTGGCCCTTTCCACATGGGGTAAAAAAAACGGCTTAGGGCGACCTCATCCGGAGGTCGTCCACACCGTGGAGCACGCTAGAGCGTTCCACACCTCAAACCGCGCTAGCGCGGCCGCAAGGGGTGGCGCGGCGCGTTTTTTAAAAACCACATTTTATGTTGTTTTTACGAAACGCGAGCGTGCTAACCTGTTGCAGCGCCCCGTGTGAAGCTGCAGGGACGCGCTAGCGTGTCCCTGCAGAGCTGCCCGGGGGCGGGCTTTCGGCTGGCGCGCTGCCCTGATTGGTGGAGCGCCGCCGAAACTCGCCAGCGTGTGGAGCGGCGAACACGCGCTCCCCGCAGGGACGGAGCAACCCGTTTTCAGGTAAGATCCGTCCCTGCGTGCGCTGCCCTGTTCCCCCGTCCCCCGTGTGGAAAGGGCCTTCATTAAAAATGTCTTTCCTCTATGAAACATTTGGTTCCTCTTCTTTCATGCCATATGTAACTCTTACAGAACAGGAGTGGAGACTTTGGTGAGTATGGAGACTCACTATGGTTTTGTTTTACATTTTTCCCCAAATTGGAAGTGAGAAAATTAAACTTCTGATTTGAAAGTATAGCTCAAAAGAAACAGTACTTAAAAGAGAACCACTGCTCCTGAAGACTTCTAGAGGCCCTTTCATTTTACAAAAATATACCACCATGACTCCACTTTAACTGACACAGGTGCATCCTATGGAATTAACAGTTTAGAGGCTCCTATACCTCACCAGAGTACAAACCCTGAGATTCCATAGGATGTAATCACAACAGTTAAAGTGGAATCACAGTGCTATAACTGTGTACTGTGAAAGGGGTCCTAGGGGGACAATTTTCCTTTCTGAATACATCCACCCACCCAAATCAACAAGGGCATCTGGGAGGGTGCCGGAGATCCCAAATAGCTCCCATGGGCTACAACTCACCCAATATTGGGATAGAAGAATGCAGAAGTGCATTAAATCCTAGTCTGTATCATGTAGATTTACCTTACAACCACTTGAGGCATAAACCATTTCCCTTAGAATTGTGAGGGCTACAAACATCCTGCAAGGGACAATAACACCTTATGGACTAGACAATGGAGTTGGCTATCCATCAGAGTCCTTACTCAGTGGCAGCAAGGAGTTATAAAACACTCTTTCTTCCTTCTTGCTTTCTTTTGTTTTTGGATAGAGAAGTGTGTGCCCAATGAAGCTAAAGTCAGCCATGCAGGCAGCCAAGGGAATCTGGGCCCACCCTTGCTTCAGGAAGTTTTGTGAGTTCACGTGGGATTCAGTTCAGAGGAAATAAATCATCTTTTAGTCCCACTGAAATCAATATGACCTAACTGTGATTTACAGATGTGTAAGGAGTTAGACATCAATTAAAAAACAAACAAAAAAAATTTGATATTTTAGGGATTCCCTTGTTCAGCACATGCCTATTGTTATAATTCTAAAATGATGCTTAAGAAAGTTATCTCTTCTATTTTCATACCATATAGTCTCCTATAACACTGGAATATTTGCTGTATCCCAATGGATAGATGTGTGTGTGTATGGCTTAAGATTACAAGGCATTATTTTATTTTAAGTTGTCTTGTTCCTTAGTCTAGCACAGTGGTTCTCAACCTGTGGGTCCCCAGATGTTCGTGGATTTCAGCTCCCAGAAGCCCTGAGCATTGACCATAGTGGCTGGGGCTTCTGGGAGCTGAAGTTCATGAACATCTGGGGACCCACAGGTTGAAAACCACTGGTCTAGCAAGACAACCGATAGTTGGGGAACCACTTTCTTAAGGGAAGTATGGGTAGAGTTGGAGAGGTATCTTGTAGACAGAAGGGGCTCCAAAACTTCTCCTTGAGTTCTGAGGGCACAATCTACTACAACCCTGATGGCAGCAACCACACCAAAGGCAGAGGGAATCTACAGCTTGAGAAAAAGATAAGTCTAATTTCCAGAAAACATAGAAGGCAGACTAAAGGGTTTCTGCAGGCCCAGACATTTCGCTTTTGCAGTGCAGAATGAGGACTCACCTTTCACAGTTACCATTGTGGAAAACAGCCATACCCATCCTTGTTCCTTAGTTATTAGAACTTAATTGAACCTCCAAATTCAAAAATGATATACATCTTATAGATGCTGGAGACAAATAACTGAGGATGGCCATCACCTTTATATCCAGCTCTCAAGCTTGTGACAGGACTGAATACAGAATACTGGAGATTTAGTCGCTAGAGGAACACTACATTAATTAAGTAAGGCAAGTTCTTATGACTTTTTTTAAAAAAATTAGATGTGTACAACTGCCAGATAAGTGCCACGTTTGTTTATTTAAGATCAAATGCTTTGATTTATTAAAGTTATTAGAAGTTCTAAAAACTAAGGAACAAGGATGGGTATGGCTGTTTTCCACAATGGTAAATTAAAATATTATTACATACAAAATTCAAATTTAAAAGACTTATATATATATTATTTACTGATGGAAAAACTTTAAAAGACCCTAACCTGGCTCCACATGGACAACAACCTCAGTGCTAGGACTAGGATGCCACAACAGGAAAAAAAAAAAAAATTCATCTAGTAGCTTAAAAAAAAAAGCCTTGAGCAAAACTGAAAGCTGCAAAACTGTTCAAAGGAAGTGTGGGGTAGGACTGTGACAACAAAGACACCAGATGTAGCGTGCATAACCAGCTTCAATCAACAGAGTGCATAACCAGCTTCTATTTCCAATGAGAGATCACAAGAACAGTTAATTTTGCATGTGCTTAGTAATATATTTCCTCCTGTTTGTGAGTTATTGAATGATTAAATAAAAATCTGTATTTTATTTATTAATAATTTGCCCACATTTCTCCTAAAATATGCTATAGAAGTGAGACACTTACCAAGGACGCCACCCTATCTGTGCCCATGCTGCAGCTGCAAACCTGGTCATGTTACCCAGGGCACAACACAGATAACTGCTGGCTCAGTCCAGGTAAAGTTGTGGGGAACATGGCAGCAGGCCAACAGCAGATGAGAAGCAGACTTTCAAAAGGCTGGGAGGAGAGAAATGGGGAGGAACAGAACCAAGGCAAGGGGAAAGGAAGGTTGCAAGAGATTGAGAACAATGCCTAAGCCCAATCTAATAAAGAGTGTGCTGAGCCAGAAGCCACAAGGAAGTTGAAGGCATGCTGGCAGATAAGCCCCCTAGGATCTTTCTTTCAGCAGCTAATGAGCCTTTTATGTCAAGTCCAAGCAAGTAAGGGCCAGGAAGCATAGAAAGGAGCGAAACTGTTGACAAACGAAGGTGGCAATTTTGAATGAGAAGACCACAGGTAGGAGATAGACTCTGCTTTTCCAATAAGAGACAGAGGGCTTTCTTATGCCTCAGATATCCATATCAACCAATGTAGTGCCTCCTTCTCAACACTTTGAGATGGAGCCTGTGCCAACTTACATACTCACCATCACATACTCACCATCTCAGCAGGTCACAGTCTGAGCCTACTTACCACTACACTGGGACAGATTCTGTGCACTTATAGATCTTTACATGCTCAATCCTGGATTTTGCTTTCCCTGCCTGAGACTACTTCTCTGGCTTCTTCACCACCCACTTCTAACTGCACAAATAAGCAACAAAATTAAAGCAAAACTGTGCCTAATGACTATGCAAAGAGGGGTTAATGCTATGCACCTCACTATGGAGGTGACATCTTCAGTGACATATGCATTTTGTACTGAGAACTGAATTGGAAAATAGAGGAACACATGCACAGTCTAAAAGATAACTGCATTTCAATCATCATGATTGTCAGAGAAGTACCAATGAGATTTGGTTTGTTTAAAAATGTTAACAAAACAAAATTCTCCAGCATCCCCATCTTTGCCACACAAAATCAGTTTCTCTGAACTCTGCCTTGAAGGAACAACTAACAAAATGAGGAGTTTGCCTCTCAAGAAAAGTGACTTTTGTTTCTAGTAGGCTCTGTCTGTATTGAGATCCCTCCAAACCGACTGAACAACAGAAACATCTATACAAAATGTAGGCATGTGGTCCTAACACTGTCACTTTTCTTCTCCTAGATGATTTTTTAACATTTTTTGCTTGATAAAGAAGCCAATGGAGCTTTGAAAACTTGCATGATGTGTTTTGTGCATTTTGGCTGGACAATAAAAGTATTATTCTTTTGTAGATTCTGGTTTCCAGGTATCTCTGTATGCATCCTCAAATGATCAGGACTGACAAAATTCACAGAATCCATCACACAGAATCTAGGCTGCAGCAGTTAAAATAAACATGTATGCAAAACCAGAAGGAGCACCGTGAGCACTCCTTACTTACAGAACAACTTCCCAGCTATTATGACTTGTATGACTGTGGAGTTTATATGAGCACACACACCTAGTACACAAGTAGAAGTTACAACACCAGAAGAATACAGCTAGTATATGTCATTCTTTTCATAAAGATCTGAGAAGCCTACAAAGGGCAGAGGAGGTGGCAAGGGAGCAACCCCTAGGCAGGAGCAGTGGGGCTGGGGTGATACTGGTGGAGGAACTCTCAGAGACAGCAGCAATGGTGCTTTAGCTAACTCTTTTTGGTATCATGCAGAAGTAGGCATCAGTAAACCACCTCTGAAAGTCAAAAACCATACAATGACACAATCCAAAAGAAAATAAGAAATAGTTCTGGAAGATGAAACTCCCAGATCAGAAGGAATTCAATCAGCTACTGAGGAAAAAAGAGGACAAATATAAGCAACTCTGTATCTAATGATGTAGCTGGACTCAAGCTGAAAGAATGTTCAGCTGCTGCTATTCTCAGGTGTGAAAGAAAAGTCTAAAGCTACACAGCATATACAATAGGAAAATGGAATATCAGAAATACAAATCAAGAAAAGCTAGTCATAAAAACAAGAAATATAATGTATAAACATTACAGTACTTGGGGTAAGTAAGCTAAAGTGGACAGGAACAGGACATTTACAATTAAGTAATTTACTCAGGCAGTAAAAATATAAAAAGGAATTGGGTGGAATTAATAGGGAGGGGAGAGGTAACAAAAGTACTAAGGGAATACAATGCAAAATTTGATTGAATAATATCAATAAGACTTCGGGGGGAAAAACCTATTGATATAACCATGATTCAAGTTTAATGTTCCAACTATACAGAAGCAGAAGAGGAAGAAATTGAAAGATTCTATGCTGAACTTGAGGAAGAAATCAATCACACAACAAAACAGGATATGCTGGTAATTATAAGTGGTTGGCATGCAAAAATAGGAAACAGGACAGAACCAAACATTATAGGAAAATTTGGCCGAGGATTAAGAAATGAAGCAGGAAAGTAACTTACTACATTTTGTGAGACCAGCAGTTTGCAGATTGGAAACATACTCTTCAGGCAACCAAAAAGATGATGAAAAAGATGAAAAGCAATGGGAGAAACAAATCACCAGGAACAGATGGCATATCAATAAAATTTTGCCCAAAATTGTACAACAAAGACTTTTACAATATATGGAGCAAGAAATGCCATATGGTGAAGCTTTGTTCAGAAAAGGAAGAGGCACTAAGAATAATATTGCAAACACACTTTGGATAATTAAGCCAAACAAAGAATTTCAGATCAGTTTTCGCTTTATAGTTTACAGTAAAGCCTTTGACTGTATAGATCATGAGAAAATATGGATAGCTCTAAAAGAAATGGGCATGCCACAACATTTTATTGTCCTGAGATGTAATCTATACTGTAAGCACCAGAATACAGAGAACAGAGTGGTTTCCATTTGGCAAGGCTGAACAGCCCTGCAAGTCTGCATTTTATCACCCTATCTGTTAATACCAGATATATATCATACAGAACATATAATATGCAAAACTGAATTATATTCAAAGGAAGGAGGTGTGAAAACTGGAGGAAGGAACATAGAATCATAGAATAATAGAAATGCAGAGTTGGAAGAGACCACAAGGGCCATCCAGTCCAACCCCCTGCCATGCAGGAAAACCCTCAAAGCACTCCTGACAGATGGCCATCTAGCATCTTGTCCTGGTCCTTGTCCTCCTGAGGTTCAGGCGGAATCTCCCCTCCTGCAGCTTGCATCCATTGCTCCTTGTCCTGGTCTCAAGAGCAGGAGAAAACAAGCCCATTCCCTCCTCGACATGACATCCCTTCAAATATTTAAACATGGCTATCATGTCCCCTCTCAACCTTCTCTTCTGCAGACTAAACATACCCAGCTCTCTAAGTCTGTCCTCATAGGGCATGGCTTCCAGGCCCCTCACCATTTTGGTTGCCCTCCTCTGGACCTGCTCCAGCTTATCCATATCCTTCTTGAATTGGGGTGCCCAGAACTGGACACAGTATTCAAGATGAGGTCTAACCAATGCAGAATAAAGTGGTACCAATACCTCCCTCGATCTAGACACCATACTCCTATTGATGCAACCAAGAATTGCGTTGGCCTTCTTGGCTGCTGCATCACACTGCTGACTCATGTTCAGCTTGTGGTCTATGAAGACTCCTAGATCCCTTTCACACATACTGTTAGCCAGCCAACATCACAGTTTAAGATATGCAGATGACACCACACAAATAGCAGAAAATAGTAAATACTTGAAAAACCATTGAGGAAAGTCAAGGAAGAAATTGCAAAAGCAGAGTTACAGGTGAAAGCAAAAATAATGACCACAGATGGTTTATATAGCTTTAAAATAAATGCTGAAGACAAACACTTGCTATAACTTGGCTCAGTGATAAATCAAAAAGAAGACTGTAGTCAAGAAGTCAGAAGAAGACTAGGACTCAGAAGGGCAGCTATGAAGGAACTAAGTAAGATAATCAAATGCAAAGATATATCATTGAATGTCAAAGTCATCCATGCAGTAGTAGTTCCAATTTCTATGTATGGTTGTGAAAGCAGGATGGTGGAGAAAGCTGGTAGGAAGAAAACTCATTTGAAATGTGATGCTGGAGGATAGTACAATGCACCTACCATATTTGCAGGAGTTCCATTCCAGGAACCTTCATATAAGACAAAAACCATGAGAGCCAAGTCTCATTATAGTCAGTGGATGCAATGTGCATGCACTGGCAGCAGGTACAAACCCATCATGTCCATTGACTATAATGGGAGGCAACACTCTACATGGCCTTGCATTCATGCATGCAGAGGTCACACTAGAAATCACAGAAATCATAGAAATCATAGAAATGTAGAGTTGGAACAGACCACATGGGCCATCCAGTCCAACCCCCTGCCATGCAGGAACACCCTCAAAGCACTCCTGACAGATGGCCATCTAGCCTCTGCTTAAAAACCTCCAAGGAAGGAGACTCCACTACACTCCGAGGCAGCAGATTCCACTGCCAGACAGCCCTGACTGTCAGGAAGTTCTTCCTGAGGTTCAGGTGGAATCCTTTCCTGCAGCTTGAATCCATTGCTCCTTGTCCTGGTCTCTGGAGAAGCAGAAAACAAGCCCTCTCCTTCCTCTACATGGCATCCCTTCAAATATTTAAACATGGCTATCATGTCCCCTCTTAACTTTCTCTTCTGCAGACTAAACATACCCAGCTCTCTAAGTCTATCCTCATAAGGTATTGCTTCCAGGCCTCTCACCATTTTGGTCACCCTCTTCTGGACTTGCTCCAGCTTGACCATGTCCTTCTTGAATTGGGATGCCCAGAACTGGACACAGTATTCAAGATGAGGTCTAACCAAAGCAGAGTAGAGTGGTACCAGTACCTCCCTTGATCTAGACACCGTACTCCTATTGATGCAGCCGAGAATTGCATTGGCTTTCTTGGCTGCCGCATCACACTGCTGACTAGAAGAGGGCACACTGTACTACAGATACCATTGACTGCCAAAATGACCTAAATGGGCTCTAAACGGCTCTAAAATGGGCTCTAGAGCAAATCTTGCCTGAATTCTCCTTAGAAGCCAACATTACTAAACTGAGGCTATTCTACTTTGGCCATATCATGAGATGATATGACTCATTAGAAAAGATGATAACGTTTTGCAGAGATTGAGGCACTGGGAAAAGAGAAATACTGCATTACAGTTGTATAGACTAAATCAAGACAGTCATAGTGCAGAGTTTGCTGGATCT
The DNA here is from genome assembly GCA_948472985.1 of Iguana delicatissima. Taxonomy (NCBI): domain Eukaryota; kingdom Metazoa; phylum Chordata; class Lepidosauria; order Squamata; family Iguanidae; genus Iguana; species Iguana delicatissima. The sequence continues at coordinate 500,215 of CAOKZL010001062.1, forward strand.
GAACAGGGCTATTGAGGACAAAGTATCCTGGAGGCCTTCATTCATAGAGTGTCCATAAGTCAAAGTCAACTTGACATCAATTAACAACTCCATGTTTCCCACCTGAAATGTGAAAAAGGTATTTTCAGGAGTCCAAAGATCTTGAACGGGGTACTTGAAGGCTGGTATTAAAGGATTCATCTTATGCTCCCTCGGTTTAGCCAAGGAAACTTCCTTACATCAATTGTACAAGTCCAGTTGTACTTCTTGACTGCTGTAAAGCCTTGTCTACCCCATTGAACTACTGTCCTCAGCTGGAGTGTATATTATAAAACAGATATCACCCTCACCTCTCCTAGCCAGGAATTCTATTATAGAAGACTAAGGAAGGGGTATGTGTATAAAATGGCAGAGAGAAGGGATGTTATCTGGAAATGCCACTCCTGTTTCTGTGCTGAGTTCACAAGACATCATTTCCCATAAACCAAAAAGAGTGAAACATACTATAAGTTTGACTGCTTATTTAAAAGAAATATATGCCACCTTCTCACCAAATTATCTCCAAGATGGCTACATTACTAATAGAATTTATATTTTTTTCCAGATGTCACAAGTGTGGTGTAATGATTTGAGCATTGGACTATGACCCTGGAAACCAGGGTTCAATTCCTCACTCAGCCATGGAAACCTATAGGTTGGCCTTGGGTGCCCCACACACACCCAGCCCTAATAGGTTCACCTTGGGGTCACCGTAAGTCAGAAAGGACCCGAAAGCACACAGCAACAACAACACAATCTCCTGTTTCCTGAAAATACCACTAGTGACTAATGTTCTGAGACTGTTCACATAATCAAACTGGAACCACGTTACTTGGCCACGAGACTTAAGAACTGCCACCTTTATTTCTGGCAAGGATTCTACGCTTTCAAAATCTTATAAGTCATAAAAACACGGAATGTTCAGCATTTGTTTGTATTGCATTACTATAATGCAAATGAAAGTGACAACTGTTACATTATTTTTTATTGTATGTTACATTACTTTTTGTTGCACAGATATAAAACTAAACGTTATCTTAGCCAAAAGGCCAAGAAGCTATATAAAATTGTAGAGGCTTTCCCAGAAGTTAGAGCATCCCTATGGGGCTTCTCCCACTATGTTGAGCATGGTCGCCACAAATCCTTGATTCCGATCCAGAGCAACACTGCTTCCAAGGATGCCTTGTTTCTGTGCAGCTTTTAGAATAGTAATGCTAACTCCACAGACGCCGTCACTGTGGAAATATGAGCAGCAATTTTAAATATGAGCCAATCCAATAAAAAAGAAGGAAGGTTTTTGCAAGTCCAGTTCAGTATTACAAACAGAAAGAAAAGAGTTTCCTTCTTTTCCTCATCCTTATCTGGACAGCTGTGAGGCTTAAGACCCTACATACCATGGAAATGCTTTGAATTCTTGCCAAATAGTCTGGTGCTACTTATTGCTTCCTTCCTGCACACCATTAATCATATCCTCTAAAATAAAACAGATAAGTATGGGATAGTAATCTAAAAGGTTAAGTTCAAATCGCATATCTAAAACTCAACATTTTTAAAAACATTATGTACAGGAATTACTGGGTTTCCGCTACTGCACAGAAATACCTCCCAAGCTGCTATATAGATAAAGCTGAGCCATCAAGATTTTACAGAATATGATAAAACATAGATCATGCATTTAGCAAACAACTTAAAGTTTTTTCACTAACCTGACTTCCCCATGGTCACGTTCTTGATAGTTACTGAGAGGAGCAGCTGCTGTAAATGTTGTTGTTCCTGCTTGGCTACAAGATGTTTGCAATTTCCTGGTACAGCTCTGAGCTCTTTCCCCGCATGAAACAGACTGAACAATGTAAGAGCAACCAACCATTCACAGCAATCAAGTGGCTTGGTGCTGCCTTATAAGGACTAAAGCTGTCTCCTCCTCCTCACTAGAGGTCAGAGATTATTTATTTTTCAAATATACTCAGCAATGGAAGAGCCCACTGCACAGTTTCACATACCAATTTCTTTGAAAAATGGTAAAAGTAATAGAACTTGAAAACATGCCCAATACATGTTTAAAAAGACAGCAGTGATCAATTTTAGCAAGACGCACAGAGTCTTGGAAGTGGAGAGTTTCTCTCATGCTGCTTTATGACATTTTATGATGTTTACTGATCTGAATAGTTTACTGGGCAGCCTATTGTAACTGTAGCCACAGATGGGTATTCTAATCACACAGAATGCTAGTTTACACACATTGCATAACTTGATTTCTTATCCTCTTATTACTGATAGTAGCATCTGAGAACTGAATTCATGGAAGGGTGCTGCTATTTGAAATAAGATAGAAGTACCATAAACAGTAGCCCTCTTCACATTATTCACTGTTTATTGGGCCATTTCCACACTGAACTTTCACAGTGTTATTATTCCACTTTCAACATCCTATGGAATCCTGGGGTTTGCAATTTAGGGAGACACCTTTGAGGCAAACCCCAGGATTCCATAGGATGTTGAAAGTGGAATAATAGCACTATAGCAGTCTAGTGCAGAAATGACCTTAAAGACAGGAGCAGGGGAGCTCTTAGTCTGCTCTTTCCTTTGCCATTTTCCTGTTTCGGTAGAGTCCTGGGCCATTTCCGCACTGGACTGTTATAGCACTTTAATTCTACATTCAACATCCTATGGAATCCTGGGGTTTGCCTCAAAGGCCTCTCCCTAAACTGCAAACCCCAGGATTCCATAGGATGTTGAATGTGGAATCAAAGCGCTTATAACAGTCCAGTGTGGAAATGGCCCTGCTTCAGAAAGTGTGATGACTAATACCTAGACAGGATGACAGTTATATCTGCTATATCTCATTCTTGTAAGCAAATTTCATGATGATCTGATATTCAACATCAAATTGATGTTGAAGCAGCTCTTAATTCCAAACAAATCTGATCATGATTAAGATATAAGTTTTTGCCTTGAGCCACACTTCTTAAGCCTGTACTGGACAAACACTGGCTGTGCTACTGGGTGAGCCTTTTACCAAGAGTCTCCTCAGGGGCTGCTCCCAAACTGCTGAACAGTCATCCAAGGAAGATGAAGCTGCCTTTCCCCAGCCCCATTATGTCATGGACCAGGAGTCAGCTTCTCCAGGTGAACAGCAACCTCAATAGAAGACAAACATAAACAAGCGCACCTTGGGAGATCTGGTGGGCAGATAGATCTTTAATACTTAAATACTTAAAATAAACAAATGAAAATGGGAGTCCATTGTTTTAGAACAGGTCAGAAGCTTCCAATTTCTGAGGCTGACATTTCACCATACAATGTTTTGGTCTACTCATAGATCTGTTATTCATCCGAAAGCACAAGCTAGTCAATCAGCCATTCTGTATTTTTTTTCACCAAACGGGGCCTGTATATACCATCTGCTATCAAAGTATTTAATGCCAAGACAGCTGTCCAGCTGCTGTATGCTTCTAATATTTGGACTGGTGGACTAACATCTGAGTTAGATGAGCAGCAGCCAATGTTTTTAAGGGCTGTTACCCTGTTTACTGGGGGTCCCGTGAGGGACTCCAAATGTGCTCAAATAACAGTGGGGAAAATCAGCTCAGAGCACAAGCTGGCAAAATGAGAGGCAGGGCAACCCAGCGGAATCTTTTACCCAATGTCTACAGGGTCAGGTCAGTTAAGCAGTCAGACAGTTTTAAAATAGCAAAATGATGTTTTATTAAGAACACACAAACACTTAAGACAACACAACCACACAGCTAACTAGGAAATAAGGAATAAGAGTTTTTCGGGGGAAATGGGTGATACGACACCTTTCTCGTAGTCCTGAAGAAGTTGCAGATGGAGAGAAGAAGCTCAGTGTGGTTCGCTGAGGGGAGCTCGCCGGGCAAAGCAGCAGCAGGGCGGTCTGGAACTCGAGAGCGATCCGAGGAAGCTCTCGGAACTGGGGTTTTTTATAGGGACAGTATGACCGTAGGCTAGCCTGGACTTGGGAGAGAACAATGAGGTTTGGGCATGAGACAATGTTTCCGAAAGGTCAGAATTTAACATGATGGGATTAAGTCCGAATCGACAATGGAGTGGTCAGCATGCAGATGCAGCGCACTTTGCCAATGAAAAGTAGCTTGCCAAGTTACCTTCTCAGGGCAGGGGGCTCTTTTGTAGTAGCGTGCATCTTTGATGAGGCGTTTGTCTAGGTAGGTCTCCTAAAGCAAGATCTGGCTGAGTCTGGCTTGCCTAGGTGGAGAAAGGAATGTTCAGCAATTAAGGGCCATGCCTAGCTCTGTGCTTGTTCGGGAGCCTCACAAACACTTGGCCTAGGGTGGCAAAATGAGACCGAATTATGATATCAAACGATATCGAATATCTTCCGAAGCCAGGCCAGTTCACGGTGATAACAGGCCCTCCTTCAAATCCCCAGGTGTGTTCCAAATTGTGTTCTAGTGTTAGAAACTGGGGGAAACCCTTTATCAACAAGGGCTTGGTAGACAGTTTTAAAATTCTGGTTCAAGGTTAGCATCTTCAGACTAGGCTGAGGTCTATTTTCATGTCTGCTCCAGGATGAGTACTTAAGCAGCTGGCCTAAGCTTATTGCTAAAAAAGCTACTTCAATTGGCCTCTCATTGTCTTTTCTATTTCACTTCAGTTTTAACACTGCTCTCAAATTTATAGAACAAAGACTGTGGGATATTGCCTTTTGTGAATTGCACATCCATTCATATGTATCTTGCTCCACAAGTGCTGTGGATATACACTATGTTTGGCCTATTCACATAGCTAATTACTTAAAGAATTTGACCATTATCAAATATCGCAGTCTATTTACTAAGACAAGATGTAATGTGCTTCCCTCTGCATTGCTCAGAAGTAGAATTGCCAGTGTCCTGTATACTGCAAGACTCTGCCCATGTAGTGATCAGGAAATAGAATGCATGAAGCACATTCTTTTGTCTTGTAGCCTCTACAAGCAGGTTTGTCAACATTACAATTAACCCATTATTGAGTAATCTACCAGGAAAATCTGCCCAATTCTATATCAAGTTCTTATTAGAAGACACGTCTCTCTGCGTAACTTTGGCTGTTGCCAAGTTTCTCTCTGAGGCAGTAAGGATTAGAGAACAATTTGCACTTCCGCCACCTCCCATGTCCTCCCGCCTAAGATGAGACAGACACAATAGGGGAAGGGAATGGTCAGTGAGTAAAGGGGTCTCACCGACCGACACATGAGGAATAAAACAGCACACGCACGTGTCACTGGCTGGTATCGCCGGACGATCACGGTCAATAGCCAGAACCGCAGCAACCAATCACCGCACAACAGTCACACACTCGCACACACAGTCCCTGCCTCCCGCCGTTCCGTACCACAAAGCAGAACAGTTTCCTTAGCGCTTTTACGGCTAAGTACTAGTGTCCGCTTGGGAGGTGATCAGGCTCCCCTTCCAGCCTGAAGCGAGTGGGGCGTCTGGCCTCTAATCAGATTCTACTTGCCTAGGTCTTTTGACAGTGCAGCGGACCACGAACCACTTCTTCGAAGATGATGATTGCCAAATCGAACACAGAGGAAATTTTCAGTGGAGGCAGGGCTCAGTTTCTATACTCTGCTTCCAGGGGGAAGGTTCCCTCGGTTCAGCGCTTGCCGTTTGGGTGCCCCTAGCGCAGGCTCCCCCCGTTCTGGTAAAAGGAGGTAGCCGGTGGGCCCAACGTGGGGCTCGTGTGCCAAGCCCCCCCGCCCGGCAAGACGACTCAACAGCAGGCAAAACGCCACCTCTGTGTCTCAGCGCCTGCAGCGATCTGAGTCATGGCACCATTTATGTTGCAGGAGCCCAGAGAACACAGAGACCACAGAGCAAGAAAAAGAGTAATTTATTACGCGCGGGCTTTTGGCTGGATGTCACCAAAAGCCCTGAATTCAAGTTTCACAGCTCTTTTTATAGACAAAGTTCACAGCATACACAAAGATTGAAGGCAAAGATCGCAGGCATGTCTCGGTCCGCCCCTCCGGGGTCACAAATACCACGTGCTGTTACTAGCTAATTACCCCTGCACTCAGACCCCGGAAAGTGCTTATCTACAATCTGCAATTACCGCAGCCAGTCAATAAACAACACCCTGGCTACGTGATCAACACCCTAGCTACGTGATACATTGGCTCTCGTGACCTTTTTACCCTTCTTAAATCTTTCTCCATTCCTCTGACCTAAGCCCCCAGGTTCTACTTTATTTCTACTTTATTATTTCTAATTGATACCTATATCAGTATCAGATAAAGGTTTGAACTAAGCCTTCTGCAAATTGTTTAGTACTTGAAGTGTTTTAATTGGTCTTTACATTTTGCATCTATATTCTATCCAAGTACTTCATGTGCTTTTATTTAGTTTTATACATCCCGTATGTATTTTATATGTTTATATATTGTTGGGTCTTTGGATCATAATAGTAAACTAAACTGATTAAAACCAAGCCAACATTTTTTTTATTGTTTCAGTTGTGTGTGTTTTTAAAAAATTTGTTTTAGTCTGTTGTAAAACTTCTTTTTACTTGTTTTGCTTATCCTTTTTTGCAGTATATCACTTTAGGAGACCTGGTGGGCAGAGAAGCCTTCAATACTTAAATACCTAAAAAAATGAAAATGGGTGTCCATTGTGAGGCAGAGGGCAAACAGTAGGAGGAGCCATGGCATCGACTTCATAGCAAGAACCTCAGTCAGGACTGAAAAGATGTGGGAGAGGAATTGAACTTTGAGTAGCTATTGAAGCTATTGGGCTGACATTTTTCTGTTCCAATGGAAGCCCCATTGCACAGAAAGGCAAAGTGAGTGCAGGGTAGGGTTAGAAAGCATACTGGAAGCAGTGCGGTCAGCCCTTCTCATTTGCAGGTTCAACTCTCACATATTTTATTATTTGTGAGTTTCTTCAACCCCTGACCCCCCTCCTCACCTTAGGCACTTCTTTTCTTCAAGAACCTTGGCATTTTTCCACTTTTGTGGGGATCCTGTACTTCTAACCCTAACAAATATGGAGGGCAGATTGTAATACCAGACCCTTTCAGTAGGAGTTAATGGACCTGGGCAACTGAGGAAAGCAGCCAGGAAGTAATGGTTCCTTAAATGTGGAAGGGGGAGCAGAGATTGTGAAGGCCTCTGGTTTCTGCACTGTAGTTCCCATTACCCTGGTTTGCATAACAAATGCTAAGGGAAGATATGAGTTGTGATCTAACTACATCTGAAGTCACTCACTTTCTACAACCCTGTCTTAAACTGGAATCCTAGCCATCAGAAACTCTGTTGTTGTTAACTGACATCGAGTCAACTTTGACTTATGGTGATCTCAGGGACGAGAGATCTCCAAGGCTTTCTCTCATCAACAGTCCTAGTTAGGTCTTGCAGACGGAGGGCTGTGGCTTCCTTGATTGAGTCTATCCATTTGCAGTGTGGTCCTTCTCTTTTCCTACTGCCTTCCACCTTGCCAAGCATTATTGTCTTTTGTTTGTGCAGGGATGAGTTTCACTCAGAGAGAAAAGATGAGAAATACTTAAAAAAAATTGAAAGAAAAATGGCCACAATTTTATTTAGCTACAGATGTTACAGGGTTGGCATGTGCATGGGTCTGGATCCAGGCATCAGCCAACTCACCTGTTGACTGATGAGTCTGACCCTCCGGCATATACCAGAACCATTGTGGTGACAGGTGTGGGATCCACCTAGTCACTAAGGAGTGCAGGGAATGTGTGCACCTTCCATGCTCTTCCCGTCTGCTTCCTCTCCTGGCATCTCTTGTTTCCTCTATGTAACACCCATCATTTACCATGCCCCAAAGGCACTAGTAACAGATATCCCAGATCCAGGTCCCATGCCAACCACACACTCCTGCTCTCACCTTCTGCCAGTCCCTTGCAGTTGTAGTCAAAATCACAATGTGTTGGCCAACCTGTCTTGCTCTCCCTGACTGGCCCTCAACAGCAGCCTGAAGTCCTTAGGCCAGCCCACTTGGCCCTGAAAAGAGTCCACTGCTGAATGTCTGCTTGGTGTCCTGTGTGCCACACTGCTCATCCGCAGCCCAGCTCCCATCACCTTATGCTTCTCCCACTACTACCTAGTTATGGTCCTGCCCCCTTCATCTCTCACCACTGCCACTGTTGTACACTTGCCCCATTGCCCAGCATCATTCAGTACTGCCTGGTTCCAGTGCACTTGTTCATCCTCCCTTCCAGTAATCCTGTCATGTGAAATAGAAAACATATTATCTTCCATGCATCTCTAAGCCCAGTCGTATGCAACCCACAAACACTCTAGATTACCACCTTCCTATTCTCTTGACAGTCCTGGAAGAAAACCCACTTTTTTTCCCCTCTAGAAATACTTTAAGCCCACATTAAGCAACCACTGTGGCTGTATCTCCATCCTGAAGGAGTGACTGCTGAATTCCTGTGCTATCAGTCCTAAATGCTTGAGAGAAGCTCACAGGACTGCCACCAACTGGAACCTAGATAGAGGAGAACCATCCTTGTGGATAAACAGGTATACTGGCCTGGGTGGCTGCTTCGACATGAACCTCTGCAAACCTTGATTTGGCAGGGCCCAGAGCCCTCAACTGCCCACAGTTGGATGATGGCACCCCATTCTAGATAATCACAGACTGCCTGACTCTAATCCTGATGGATTTCTCTGAAAAGAAGATGTTTCCTTCCAGCAATACCTGACCTGAGCAATCTGTTTTGGATCCAGCTAACAACTCGTGCACTCTACAGTCCCCAAGAAAAGCAACCATAACGGGTGCTCTAAACAGCTCTGCTCCCACTAGTGATCAGCAAATCACTGGCAGATGCCCAGTTAATTTGCTAAGCAGCAGAAAGGTAATAGGCCTCTTGCCATCCACTCTGTTGGGTCTTATTCTCCTCCACCCTTGCTTCTATGGCCTTTCTTATGAGAAAAGTGGTGCAGTTATCCTTACTGAAGAAGGATAACTCCATAAGGTGCAATAATATAGATGGGAAGCCAGGCCCTGCTCCCTTAAGTGGGCTAAAAACTGCAAGATCCATTGCTCAGAAACTGGCCACCCCTGCTCTATCCCTTGCCCCCTGTTGAAAGCCAGGAAGTTAGTCACAACCCCACAGTAAGTCTGCAATGTGGCAGGTGCAACTGAATGTAGTACACCCTGCATCACACTGTGTTCCCAAGGCTCCACAGTTCTTCTGGAAATGCTGACTGCTGGTGGTCCACCTTCAGTGCTAGCAACTAGAATTTGCCCACCTAAAATAGATAAAGGGAGTCCACAGTCCCATTATCCAGGCCTGGAACATGACAAGCTGTGAACATTATAGTCCGAACCCAAGGCTTACAAACATTAATTTCATATCAAGAGATTGGCCATTCCAAACTGCCCCCCTCCACATGCTTGCGAGGCCACTGGACAAGCATGCACACGGACACGCCGAGCGAGCTGAAATATACAAGACAAATCCAGGCAGGTCAGTAATTTTCTGGCATGCAGCTTCAGGAGACCTCCAGGCAAGTACACTTTAAAACTACATTAAGTATGCACGAAGCATACAAAAGATTCTCTGCCCCAAACAGGCAGCTTGACGAGATTGGCGCTTCCGAATAGCCAACTGTCAAGCACTCTCCATTTGCATACTATCTGCGCTATTGACAGTGCTGTCAAAATCCAATCATTCTAAGTGCTGACCTTTCGGAGACTTTGTCTCCAACCCGAAACCCATTGTTTTCCCCGAGAATGGACTACCCTACAGGCACATTTTCCCCTATAAGAACCCCTGATTTTGAGCGCTTCTTTGGATTGCTCCTGGCTTCCATCCCACCTTGCTGCCGCTCCGTTTGCCAAGCCTTCCCCTCAGCTTCCGCGTGCTGAGAATCTCCGCTCCTGCTGACTTTCTTCTGGCTACCCGGGCTATAGGATCAGGTGTAGTATTTTCCCTGAAAAATCCCTCTCAAAATCCTCTATCACTTTCCTTCCTTTACTTTCTTAGGTCTGTGTAGTGAGTACGTAAGTGTACAGTGACTGTCTTTTAAATAAAGAAAACAATTTTATTTCATTTTGCTTGGTTTGTGACTCAGTCTGACCCTGTAAATATTGGGTTCAAGCTCTCACCATGTTGCCCTGCCTCTTGCATTGCTTTAGCTTGTGCTCTAGCTAATTCCCATTCCCCATTATTTTGAGCACATTGAGGTGTTCCCCAAGGGGCCCCAGAAATCAGGGTAACAGAGTGGTGGAGAATGCGGGCCACCTCTGTACCCCTAATTTGAGTGGGAGTCACGAACCCGCTCAAGTCAGGCTGGTACAGACGTAGGGAACAGCCGAGTCCAAGTCTTAAGGGGATAGGAACACATGTGAGTGAAATCTGTGTGTCTGAGCTCCAGGAGCTATTCTATCTGGGTTGGAAATCTGTTCCCCTTTTCTCTAGGTTTGTGCATGGCAGCTGCCTGGGCTTGGTCACTAGCTTTTGAGCAGTGAATCAAGTCCGATAGCAAAGGTTATGCACAAACTGTCCCAGGAATCGCCTCCCTAATTTGGGGACTATCGTGGGCTGGGATCCAAAGCGCTAGGGCGTTAGGTACAGTCCATACACACAACATACACGGCAAGGTACACAGCACTTAGGGAAGAAATTTCCCCCCAAAGATAACATGGGTGTGTCCCATTCAGAGATTGTAAAGCACGGGTGCATCCCATCAGAATTAGAATTCGAGTGCATCTCAGTTTGTAGAAAATAGTTGTGAGTGGTGAGTCCCGATCTAAGCAAGGGTTTTTAAGAGAAGTTTTCCCGATGTAGAGGAAAGGCGCCCCTCACCCAAAAAACTGTTAGAGATGGGTCAGTTTGGTTCCCTTCCCTTTGCTCCTGCTGCTTGGCCAGGCACCACTGTAAGTTCCTGAGAGTTCATTTTCCCCCTTCATTGTCAGGTGGAGTCCTAGTGAAGGTTTCCCCAGAATCTAGGTGATTCTCCCTGTCCCTGAACTGTGTCCTAGTCCTTTTGCCCCTAAGCTGTCGAGGTAGAAGGCTGGGCTTAGACAGGCAAAAGTGACATTTTCCAGGCAGGCTGGAGATAGGTTCTCAACCCTCTTCCCTGGTTAAGTTCCGCTGAGTTCATTTCCCTAGAATGCCCCAGAGGTGTCAGTGATCCTTCCCGTCCCTCCAAGTCCTGGTCCCACTTGAAAGTGAGTATAGTAGAGAATAGGAAAATGGAAGTGAAGGACCTCATGTTGGAGAAAGAGGTCAAGGGAAAGTTAGAACAGTGGGCTCTGAGCAAAGGAAAATGTCCCTGGAAGGAAACAAGCTTCCAGACAGCAGATCCCTTCACTACTCTAGGAGAAGTGTATGCCCAAGCTCATAGGTCCAAGAACCCGTTTGGGCCATCCAAAGATGTGTTGGTCGCATGAGGACTTTGGCTTTTGGCTAGAGATGCGTTCTGCACCCTGGTTGAGGCCAAAGCCAAACTTTTAGAGTCAGACAAAGAGATTGCTCGGCTTCACACCAAGATGGAAGCTCTGTGCGCAGACAAGGTAACGTTTGTGTCCGTAGCGCAGGCCACTTCCCAGAAGCTGAATAATGCCACCCTCCAAGCCCAAACTTGGGAGGAAAGGGCTAACTCATTAGAAGCAGAGTTAGCCCACACACAATCTGCTGCTAAGTTCATGGTTGGCCAGGTCAAAGAACAGCAGGAGGCTGTCAGCCACGTGGCTTGCCTTAGGCGGATTGAGGCTTTAGAGAACCAGCTTCACACTTGCAGGGCATTAATTTCTGCCGTTTGCCCGGAGATTCTTCCCTCTTTCCCCCTGATGCCCCCAAGGAGCCGCTGCCAGAAGACGCTTTGGCCACACTCCCCCACAACCTGGACTGGAGTGACCACAGAGTCCCAGTCCAGCCCGTAGAAACCAGGTCGATGACCAAAAGAATTGCCCCTTTAGGAGAGGGAGGATCAGAAAGAGTAGAGGTGCGGGAGACTCAGGAGATTGAGATACAAGTCCCCTGGAGAGCCACAGAAGCTAAGGTCATTGCGGACCAACTTGGTCCTTTAAATAAATTGACCAGGATCATGTGGCTTAATGCCATCATCCATTCTCATCCCACTGCCAACAGACAGGACTTGACTTAGCAGGCCCGGCTGTGTATGTCCCTGTCTGAGCTCCCCACTTTAGAGTCTGCTGTGGCTGCCCAAGGTTTAGTGAGACTCGAGGCCCACGACTGGATAAGGGAGGTCATCAGAATCTTGTGGCCAGGACAGAGCGTAAGCATTTTATATGCTATGGAGTAACAGGGTCCCAGGGAGAACCCTGAAGCCTATGTGGCTAGGAAACAGCTCCTGGCCATACTCGCAGAGAAGGCCCCCTTGGCTCCAGGAGGGTACAATTTTAATCATGTGGAGTTCAAGACTCTTCTTTACAGAGGTCTGAACCATGAAACAAAGATGGCCCTGGGATTAGTGGACCCTGAGACTACAGGTTGGGAGGAATTCGGTAACAACCTTCAGCGGGTCGCTGACCTGCTCCATGAGGCTGAATCCCTGAAACCCCCTCCTAAGTCTCACAGGAAAGAAGCAGGGAATTGGTAGCCCATATAGGAGGTGACATACTCCAATTATGGCCCCCACTCCCAGCATAGAAAGACAGCCCCAAATTCTGTCCCAAAGGGGAACTGGAATTCATGTCCCCCTCCAAGACAGGATCACAGACCTAGCAGAAGCATTGGCAAGCCAGGGACTCCCGTAGTCAGCCCAGCAATGCCGGGAATTTCGCTCCTCTGCCTTCAGCCCCAAAACAGGCCACGAACAATAGTGCTCCCAGGAAGACGTCCAGCAGCTATGACCCTACTGCCCAGACCTACTCGTCGAATTGAGTGAAGATCTGGGGAATGTTGAGGAAACTTGGACTGGACATGAGCCAGTTCGACAAAAGGTACACAGCAGAGCTCCTAGAGGCCCTAGACAAGCAGCTCCAAGCCGTGATCAACAGCTCCCCTCTGGCTGGATACTATCCTACCTTGGAGATGTCTGAATAGGGGTGTCCTCAGTCCAGGAAGCTTCCTCTCAATGTTGTGGTTCGGCTGAAGCCAGACAAGTGAGGAAGGTTCTGGGTGAAGGCAGGCATAGGGACCGAGAGGGACAAAACTCCTGCCACCCTTCTTGTTGATTCTGGTGCAGCACTGAACGTGCTACATCCCAAGCTAGTTCGACATGGTGAGCCTACCCCCAAGACTGTCCAATTGACTGGATATGGTTGGGGGGGACACCAAGCCAAAGCGTGGACCAACATCCCCATGTCCATAAACACGTTCCATTTTAAACTGTGGGCTTGTGAAAACTGAGGGGAGGACAAAGGCCTTCTGGGCATCGGATTCCTCTGGGGAAATAAGCTCATGGTGGATTATGCGAATGAGTTTTTGTGGCAGTTAGACAAAGGACCCCTTGAGATCTCCATGGTACGCCTCAGCGCTGCTATTAAGGCCCCCGCCCCGGTGCAGTGCGTTGCCAGTGATCTGTGGGTACAAGCTTTCCCTGAGGTTTGGATCAAAGACAAAAGCGGTACAAGTATCCTGCAGAGACAGAGAAAGGCATAGGAAAAACAATTGAAGGGCTTGTCCAGTGGGATGTAGTCGCTCCTATGCATTCCATCTGTAACACACCCTTGTGGCCCGTGCTAAAGGCTGACAGTAAAACGTGGAGAATGACGGTGGATTTTCGAGCCCTGAATTCCGTCACTCCCTCTGTGGCATTGGTTGTAGCCAAATACAACGAAATCTTGTCTGCTATTGCTGCAGGAGCCAAGTATTACAGCGTATTAGATTTGGCTAATGCCTTTCATTCAACGCCACTGCACAAAGCGTGCTGGTACAAATTCGCCTTCACGTTCTGAGGGCAATAGTACGTCTTCAAAAGAACGCCTCAAGTGGATTAGGACTACCGGATTTGAAATTGTACTTTCATGCTAGTTGCCTTTGTTGGATTACGGATTGGATCAAGCTAGAAAACACAAGACTATTGAAAGTTGAGGGGGAGACCTTTTCTCTGGCTGGCATGCCTGTATGTGGTATGATAAGGTAAAGGTAAATTGGGAATTCAATAACCATTTTATAAGAAAGCATCTGTTGAAAGTATGGTTACAGTATAAAAATAAACTATATGTAAAAATACCACAGTGGGTGTCAGCACATGAGGCATTTTATAGAAGGGAAAAGCCCCAATTAAATAAATGGTTAATATATAGAGATGTAATAAAAGTACAAGGGGAAAATATAATTTGGAAAAGTAAAGAGGATTTGGCTAAAGTTGGTATTACCTCCCATTGGTTATTACAAAGGCAACTAGAAGAAAGATTTAAAATGGATATGAAGTTAAAAGGAATTGAAATAAGGGAGAAGGAATTTGACAAATTGTTAAAACCAGGAATAGGCCACCTGATGGGTAAAATATATAAAATGTTACTAAATTGGCATATGGAAGAAGTGACAGTTAAAGATAATATGATAAGGTGGGCGCAAAATTTGGGACATGCAATTTCGCTGCAGAGTTGGGAGAATTCCTGGAGAGATGTTAAAAAATATTGTATTAGTACAAATTTAAAAGAGAATTATTATAAGGTATATTTCCGTTGGTATTATACACCAGTGCAAATTGATAAAATAAGTAAGAATGGTAAAGCTATGTGCTGGAAATGTTCAGGGAAAGGGACGTTTTATCATTTATGGTGGTCTTGTACAAAAGCTAAGGAATATTGGAAGAATATTCATGAGTGTATTGTTAATGCACTTCATATTAATTTTCCGATGAGTCCAGAGATATATTTATTAAATATGTTAGATACTAAATATTTTAAGAAGAATTCATTGAGAAAAATGACAATATACATGGTAACAGCGGCAAGACTGGCATATGCGCAACTATGGAAATCGAAGGAAATACCCAAGGTGGATGATTGGCTGTGGAAACTGTATGAGTTATGGGAATTGGACGAACTTACTTCAAGAATAAATGATAGAACAAGAAAACAGATTACAGAAGAATGGAATTTAGTAAAACCCCTTTGGGAAGTCCAATGGGGAAGGTAATAGTAAGAGAATCAGATAATTAAGACTCGGAGTATAAACATGGAAACAAGCTTACAGAAGCACGTGGAAAAGGTAGTGGTATGTGTTAATGTATAGTGCATAAGGAGTTGGCCAAGTATAGGTAAGGTATAACCGCCCACAAGTAATGTAGAAGTAATAAGGGAAGGAGGGTAAGTAGGTATAAAGATTGTATTGAATGTTATTATTATGTATAAGATTGTATTATTAATCTGTACAATTGTAAAAGATAGGTGGTATACTAACTAGTTGTATACTAACTTTATATAAGAGGTACAGTGATGGTGGATGTACATTTATGCAATTGTAAGAAATAAGGAATGTTTTATTTTTATAATTTTAATAAAAATTATAATAATAATAATAAAAAAGAAAGCCTCAAGGTTTCCATTCAAGCCCTAGCATCTGCCATGCCCACGTGGTCAAAATGTGGACTAGGCTGCAGTGAGCCTCATGAGCCCACATCCTGTCATATGTGGATGACATTCTAGTCCGCTCAGATTCAGAGGAAAAGACCAGGGACATTACCCACGAAGTACTGGCCATCCTTAGAGACACTGGATTCAAAGCCAGTAAAGCACAGCTGGTTACCACGGAGGTCAAATACTTAGGGCTTTGCTTAAGAACTGAAGGGTGCACTCCTGGTGCGCAAAGAGTTGAGGTAATCGCCAAATTACCTGCCCCTACAGACGTGCACTCTCTCTGCTCTCTTCTGGGTACCTTCAGTTTCTCCAGGGACTTTATAGAGTCTTTTGCTGCCAAGGCAAGACCTCTGTATGCCCTTTTGAAAAAGAATGCCCAGTGGGAATGGGGATCTGCACAGCAGCAGGCATTTACCCAATTGAAAGAGGACCTCATGAAAGCGCCAGCGCTTGCCCATCCGAACATGGCCAAACTGTTCCTTATACAACTAGCCACCTTGGATAGGAGTATAGGAGGAGTCCTGTCCCAACAATTAAATGGCACTCCACGAGTTATAGCTTACGCCTCCCGTAATCTGAACCCACATGAAACCAAATTCACCCCTTGCAAGAAAACATGCCTCACGTTAATCTGGGCTCTAACACCACTGGGAATTTATGATAGGAGGCGCCCGTGTGATTGTCCAGACCCCCTCCCACACCGCTTAAGTATATTTTATCTGGAAAGGTCCAGAACGGGCAAGTATCCAACACAAGGATTGCAAAATGGACCATTTCCTTGGTGTCACGTGGGGTGGATTTCCAAAAACAGCCTCAAGATCCCCCAGCTCCCTACGATCTAGTTGTGACCGGAGCCACTCATGAGTACCACCTATGGTTAAGACTAATTGGCCGGTTGAGTGGGGGGCTTCTTTCGAAGAAGCTCAGCTGCAAGGCTTTACTTGTTGGTTCTGTGATCATTCCTCCATGCACATGGACGGGAGCCCAGGACAGGCTTTGGAGTGATCCGAGTCACAGATTCCTTCACCCTCCAGGGGAAAGCGAGGCCCCACTCCAGCCAAGCAGCCAAAGTAGAAGCTCTAAAGGCTATCTTAGAGCATGAACCGCTTCACTGTCCCCTAGCCATTTACACGGACTCAGATTGGATAGCTAGAGCTGCCAGTGTATGGCTCCCAATTTGGCTCCAAAATGATTTAAAGACAGCAGATGGGAAACCCATAGCCCATCTGGATAAGTGGGTCAGCATTATCACCCAAATTGAAGAAAGAACTGCCCCTACATGGGTTGCTCATGTCCTAGGGTATCAAAGGAAAGGCACGGCTTCTTGTATATGGAACAACCAGGCAGATGCCCTTACCAAAGACGCTGCCTTGCAGGACGATGGGGCTCCCATCACTGCCATTAATGTCAACCCTAAACAGCTAATGATCGCTCCCATGTTTGACCTAGGCACCTTCCAGAAGGGAGACCCACAGATCTCTGAGTTAGCTAGAAATGGCACGGATGAGTCCGGCTGATTCAAAATAGAACAGGCTGATGGTGTGTTCTGGGCAGTGGATGCCAGTGGCCAACGGCACTGGATAGTGCCCAAAGACCTTAGGGGCGACGTGGTTCAATTCATACACAAACAGGGACATCGTGGACGAGATTTCACGTTAGAGAGCGTCAGGGAAGCCGGATGGTGGCCCCAGATCAAGCAAGATGTGAACCAATGGATCGACAATTGCTTGTCCTGTGCCGTAGTCAATGCTGACCCCTCCGGACCCAAGGCACCCATTCAGTACCAGCGGATTGAGGGTTCCTGGACACAAATTCAGATTGATTTTATAGGTCCTTTGCCCACCACATCTCGAGGGAACAAGTACTGTCTGAGCGATTGATCCCTTTAGTAAATGTATTGAGGCTTTTCCCTGCCGTGACAACACAGCAAGCACAGCTGCTGTTTAACAATGTTTGGGCTCACTGGGGTGGGTCACGTGACCTTGACTCTGATCTCGGAGTTCACTTCACTGGTGAGGTGACACAAGAACTGTTCAAGGCACTGGGAATACACCAGCGATTCCATATAGCGCATCACTCGCAAAGCTCAGGGCAAATAGAAAGAACAAATCGTTCCTTGAAGGAGGCACTCCGACATGTAGTGTGCTCTTCAGGGAAAGATTGGGACACCAAACTACCCATCATCCTGATGGCCTTTATTTTTTTTTATTATATTTTTTGTAAAAACAAACATACAAATAAAACATTCCTTATTTTTTACCATACATAAATTCTTTTCCACCATCTAATATACCTTTTATAAAAAAAAAAGGAAAAGAAAAAAACAACAACAAGAAAACCCACACTCCATACCTACTTACCCCCCTTCCCTTATTCTCTACATATTTTGAGGATGGTTATAATTTTACCTGTTATTGACCAACACTTACTGTACTATCCAAATGAAAAAAACACCACTACCTTATTTGTACTATCAAAGTTCAATACAAAGTTTTTACTTCCGAGTCCAAATTCGTAAATCACTTAGTTTTACCTTCCCCATTGGACTTCCCAAAGGGGTTTTACCAAGTTCCATTCTTCAGTAATTAATTTTTTCGGTCTATCATTTATAATTGATGTGAGTTCATCTAACTCCCATAAGTCATATAGTTTCCATAACCAATCTTCCACCTTAGGTGTTTCCTTTGATTTCCACACTTGTGCAAATACCAATCTTGCCGTTGTTGTCATAAAAATCATCACTTTTCTCAAAGAACTCTTTTTAAAATATTTCGCATCCAACATATTCAATAAATATATTTCAGGACTTTTAGGGAAATTAATTTGTAACGCATTAACAATACAATTATGCATCCTGATGGCCTTTAGAGGCACAGTGGCATCACATGGTTTTACACCACACGTGGTCATGACTGGGCATAAAATGATGCTGCCAGAAGCCTTCTGGATAGATACCAGCATCCCCTCTGATTTAGAACCTGTTGTCTTGAACAATGAGTGGGTGAAGAATCTGATACAATGTGTCATGGACTTGGGCTTGGCGGAGGGCCTGGATGCCGCGAAGGCTGCCGCTGATGCGGGTGAGGGCCTGGCTGCCATGGAGGCCACCGCTGCTGCAGGGGAGGGCCTGGCCGCCGCAGAGGCCACCGCCGCCGCAGGAGGAGGCCCAGATGTCTCAGAGGCCACCACCAATGCGAACAGCCCCATTAGCGCCGCCGGGGGCGGCCTGGGGCTTGCCCCGGCGATCGAGTTGCCGGCAGGCTCGCTGGGGGAGGAGGAGGCCCCGATCCCAGCCCAGGGACTCCACCCACCCATGGCTCAGACTCTGAGGAGACTGCCTCCCCTCCTCCCACGTTTCGGCAGTGGCGGCAAGGAAAAGAGGCGGTCCACTGGTCCCGGTGGCTGTTGGAGAAGCGGATGCGGACTGAGAGCTCCCAGCTGGGAGCCAAGCTGGGAGCCCTCAGCTGTGAGCCCTCAGCTGTAGGCCTGTGCCGGATTGGTTACTGCCGGTCCAGGGGATTATTTAGGTCGGGCGCTGGGCGGGGAGAATCACGGAG
The DNA here is from genome assembly GCA_948472985.1 of Iguana delicatissima. Classification (NCBI taxonomy): domain Eukaryota; kingdom Metazoa; phylum Chordata; class Lepidosauria; order Squamata; family Iguanidae; genus Iguana; species Iguana delicatissima. The sequence continues at coordinate 519,278 of CAOKZL010001062.1, forward strand.
CAACAACCTTCGGCCTTCCGCGTTCTCCTCCGCCTGTGTCTGGACCCAGCTCCTCCCGCCAGTGACTGCGTCCAGCCTCCTGGCCGGCCGAATACTCTATTTGCATTTGGGTGAAGTAACCTTCCTTTGTGTTTGGGTGAAGCAACCTTCCTTTGTGTTTGGGTGAAGCAACCTTCCTTTGTTTTCTAAGTTAGTCTGCTTGCCTACTGAGGCGTGACTTGTGCTCGGGACTGTTTAAATTGAGCTAGGACTCATCTGTGGGGGAACCGTAACCCTCTGTTTGCCGGCTGCCAATGAACCATCAACCCCAGCTGCTTGTCCTGCATCTGCTTGACCTCCGCCCGCCGCTGGCACAATGGATAGTCCAGATACACCGACAGATAGCGACACAACTAGGGAAGAATTTACAGAAAATGGACAAGAGACTAGGATGGGTACATCACCTTTGCCAGTGGGAAGAGGGACAGCTGGTCCTATATAGGAATTTCTATGAGGACAAGCACTCTCTTGTGGTCAAATGGTGGGTCCAGTCCCCATTGTAAAAAGGATTTCCCCTGCTGTCTATCAGGTCCGTATTCCTAGAAAGAAGGGAGAGTGGCTTAAGTTCTTCCATGTCTCTCAAGTGAAGGAGTGGAAAGGTCAGCCTGTTGACGCCGCCTTTGTGGTAATCCCAGATTCAGAGGATCTAGGCACTCAAAAGCCTAATGTATGTCTGATAAACCCACAGATTTCCTTGAATTACAAGGAAGTCCCTGCCATCAACCTGTCAGAGACATTTGTTTCCATTTATGAAGCATTCGACAACGGGTAAGAGAACATTGTTGGATTGGGACAGAGGAGGAGTGGCGGCCCCTCTGACTCCCCCGCTTTTGTAAATAGCCCCTGTAGGTAGGTTAATATAAGGTAGTGACGGAATCCCATCTCTGTATTCCCTACCGGAAGACAGAATGGGACCGTTCACGGATTCTGTTATTGCTTGGATTGTTTGGATGTACACTCGGAACCTCTCTCAAATACACAACCCAGTTCACAACCAATTGGCAATACAATATACAGGCAATCTGCCATTGGAATCCTTATAAGGAGGCAGAAGTCCTGCTACGCAATATTCGCATGTTACTGTGGTTCCATAAACGCTATTCTTTTGAGATATTCACCCAGGTGCAGGTATGCCCGAAGAGCAGACTGAGTTCAGAATTGAGAATGGCTGTTGCTGATAGTGAAGCAAAAGTATATACAGAAATGGTGACAGCACCATCTCCATTGACTGTACAAATGGTCAGGAGTCTACGCCGTAACGCTTCCTTGTTTATAGTCCGATTTACCTATGACAACTGCTATCCGACATTGGAATGGAAAACTTTTCTGTTCACGTGCCATAACCTCAGCCGCACCCCGACAGGTTGCAAATTCTCATGTGGAGAGATGTGGTGTCCACACACCCCTGCTTATACCCCCTCCCTCTGATAGTTCCCCTGCTATGTATGTTGGGAGTACCGTAGTTCGTAAAGATATCTAGGTGGTCGCTTATTCAAACTCTCAACCTATTGTAACTACCATGGTCCTGAACCTTACAGTTGTAAACATTTCTAAGGTCATCCCTGCTTGTCAACCATATTTGAAGGTAGCCTGGACACAGTGGGAACACTGGGAAAAACGATGGCTATCGTTTTCTCACCCACATGTTCGCCCATAGAGAAGAGTCCTAGGAACTGTTTTAGGAGGAATAGGACCTGGCGGCACAATAATTAATGCAATGGACAATGAAGTATTAGCCAATAAATTAGGGATGATCAGATCTAAGACAAAGGAAATTGGAATATCCTCCACCATGGGTTTAACTAACCTGGCAAGAGGAATGGATTTAATCAGTCAGTTACTACTGCAATGGGTTGGCGCAGAGAGATATATAGTGTCTGACCTTGGTCGCTCCTTGAAAACCATGACTCATAACATGTCGGTAGCAGTCCAATGCACCCAACTGCAAAGCAACATAATCATGTTCACAGCCCAAGTCATCCAGGCTAGCCTCATGGGTTTAATGCACCCGGAGATCCTAAGCCTCCTTAAAGAGTGATATCTGAAATCCCTAGAACACCTCGCCGCTTTGGCACAAATACGGCATGCCACTTGGGAGAGCTTAACTCTAAAGGTGGAAGTCGTACATGAAAGGATTCTGGATCCAGTAATCTTGCACCCACCTCGGACTACCCCTTATATCCGCTCATGCCACCTTACTGCGGCAACAAATGTACCACTGGTCTAATGGTTCACATTCCTTTGATTTATCTGGTTGCCTGTTCCATCAACATTGGGTACAGTACTTTCAAAACATGGGAAGCTTCAGTCATGGTAATACTTCTGAATATGTTGCTATCCCTGTTAACTACTCAGTTATGGCTCAGATCACAAATGATTGCTTTTGTTTACAAACCCCCTGTCTACAAGTAACCATATTGCCTAGAGGTGTGACCGCAATCATTAACTGCACCACCAGCAACCCTTGCTTTTGTGCACAGCATGTTCAAGATTGCTTTGGCCAGAACTTTTATCTCAGGTGGGAGATAAAAGATTATATTTTGGAAACTGGATATGTGTCCATGGAGTCCGAACTAGTCGGATTCCACCTCGAGGATGAGATCTCCATGTCTACATGGTTATGGAATTTCACCCGCCTAGCACACAGAGTATTGGAGGTATCTCATTCCCTCCATCAGATTGCCTTAACGGTTAATCATTCAGCCAAGGTGACTGTAGAATCATCCGAAGACTTGGAATCAGACTCCCAACAGTCATGGTAGGATGCCTTCAGTTGATCCTCCACAGGGCAAGCTGTAGCCCACTTCGCCTTGCATCCTTTAATAATACTAGTAGTCTTCCAAATCATATTAGCCGTATGTTTAATTGGCCTCGCACTGTGGGTCAAGAAACAAATTTTCCAGCTGCAAACTGGCCAATTTTATTAAGGACTGGGAGATTCGTGGTTCCTAATTTGTATATAGTTTATTGTTAGTATAAATAGTTTGTGATTGTGGTGTCTTTACTTTTTGCAAAAGCCTATCCGGGCGACCAGGCTTTCGGCCTGCCATGGAGTCCAGCTTTCCTGAGGTGGGGAAGTTGTGCACTCAGAACCTATATCTGACCACCATCACCTTTTCAGCAGTACCCAGACCTTGGCTACATCATCAGCTGGAGGCCAAACCCTCAGTCTAGGCTGACTTTGGCTATTTGTCTGCTAACTGGATGCCGGTCTTGTTCTGGAACGACTTTGGATATCTGAGGCCTGCCTCATTCCGGGATGACTTTGGCTAAGCCAGCCTAGGGACGGCGGCTCGATGCAGGTTCTGAGTTCACAGCCTCACTACCTGAATAAGCCTTGCAAAGGCTAATATAGCTCTGGTCCAGATAGCTATTTATATCCTCTCTAACCCATAAACTTACAAGTCATAACAAAAACAAGGGTTTTATAGTTCCACTTGAACTCCCATCAGGCACTGAGCTAGTAATTTTCGTTTTATCTATACATTGGATAACCTTGTTGTCAGTTCTGTTGCAAAATAGTTATAGGTCAACAGCCACAGAGAACTGGGAAGATTCCCCAGACCTGACCATCACCCTGGTTATCGCGGGGTGGTGGTGAAGAAGAAAATCGCTGCTCCATTCGGGAGCCAGTCCAGGGAGATGCCTGCTCCCCCTGCAGTGACTGTGGACTCCTGGGGGGGGGTGATCCAATCACTACCTGACGGAGATAAAAGACTTTTTGCCAAAAAAGACTCAATTTAAAGGACTTTTGCTATTCTGGCCACCAAGAAGCTCCAAATGGACTATTCCTGAAAATAAGATCTGCAAGATACAAGCAGCTAATAGCCAGCAAGAAAATGTTAGCTAGTTTGCAAACATCGATACTTTGTAACCCTTGTCATTTTTCACTGCTCGTATTTGCTGTGCCTCATTGGTAGGCACACTCTTGCTTCAACTTTAGAATGTTTATGCATTGTGTTCTTTATCTGTTGCTTTTAAGATTGCTGCCACTTCTCTATTAACAGGAAGACTCTCTTATTGTTTATCTTTTATGTATATTTTGTGTGAATGTGTTAAATTAAGTTAGAATTGTATTTCTAGGATAGAAATCCTTTCTTTCCCCCTAAAATTCCTTCTTTCCCTATGGAGAAATACCACCGCTATGCCTTAAAGCCCCTATTCGGCTCTAAAACTATTGATTGGAAAATGTTCGATATTGTCCCCAAATCGCCCATTTTCGGGGGGGGATTGTTACTGTGGTTTATAGTCCAAACCCAAGGCTTACTAACATTAATTTGATATCAAGAGATTGGCCATTCCAAACCACTCCCCTCCACGTGCTTGCAAGGCCCCCGGACAAGCACGCACACAGACACAACCGAACGAGCTGAAATATACAAGACAAATCCAGGCAGGTCAGTAATTTTCCGGCATGCAGCTTCAGGAGACCTCCAGGCAAGTACACTTTAAAACTACATTAAGTATGCACGAAGCATACAAAAGATTCTCTGCCCCAAACAGGCAGCTTGACGAGATTGGCGCTTCCGAATAGCCAACTGTCAAGCACTCTCCATTTGCATACTATCTGTGCTATTGACAGCACCGTCAGAATCCAATCATTCTAAGTACTGACCTTTCGGAGACTTTGTCTCCAACCCGAAACCCATTGTTTTCCCCGAGAATGGACTACCCTACAGGCACATTTTCCCCTATAAGAACCCCTGATTTTGAGCGCTTCTTCGGATTGCTCCTGGCTTCCATCCCACCTTGCTGCCGCTCCGTTTGCCGAGCCTTCCCCTCAGCTTCCGCATGCTGAGAATCTCCGCTCCTACTGACTTTCTTCTGGCTACCCGGGCTATAGGATCAGGTGTAGTATTTTCCCTGAAAAATCACTCTCAAAATCCTCTAACAATTTCCTTCTTTTACTTTCTTGGGTCTGTGCGAGTGAGTATGTAAGTGCGCAGTGACTGTCTTTTAAATAAAGAAAACAATTTTAATTTCATTTTGCTTGGTTTATGACTCGGCCTGACCCTGTAAATACTGGGTTCAAGCTCTCGCTATGCTGCCCTGCCTCTTGCATTGCTTTAGCTTGTGCTCTAGCTAATTCCCATTCCCCATTATTTTGAGCACATTGAGGTGTCCCCCAAGGGGCCCCAGAAATCAGGGTAACAGTTATGTTAGTAGATAAGCAGATCAAAACAAGCCTATTGATCAACCTCATGACCTCTCAGATTTTGATGATTGGCTGTTTATTATTGAAACAATTGCCCAATTGTCACACCAGAAACATACCCTCTTGTTTCTGAAATGGTTGGTCCAAATAGCAATGGTCACTACTATATGAAACATTTCCAAAAATGTTATCCTGTAGCCATGTTATTGGCCAATGTCCACTGTAATAAATCCCGAACCCTGAACCCAATGCCTCTTGTTGCATCAAGTGTACCTGCAACTCCAAACCTGGTTCACACACCACCTGCCAAAGAGAGACCCTACTGCACTCCGCTAGAAACCTGGCCTAAATGACTAGATCCTCCTGAACACCTTTTGTAATGTGAATCCTGTGGTGAGGTGCCCTAGCACCAGCTGTGATTCTAGTCTGCTGATGACAAAATGCTCTTCCAGGGGACACCAACTTGCAGGCAAAATTGAGGTGGCCCAGCAGGACCTGCACCTCCTTGTGGGTGGCTTTTTTTGAAGGCAAGCATGCATAGAAGCTGCTCCCTGAGTACTTTCAACTTATCATTTGGCAAATGTGAAACCTCTTACACCAAGTCCAACATTATCCCAAGGTACACCAGCAATCTGGAAGGTCCTTCAGTCTTATCTTGTGCAAACAGAATGCCTAACTCCCCAGCCAGTAACTGGAAGATCCCCAGCAATCTAGCACATTTCCCCATTGCAGCTCCCCCAATCATGAGGAAGTCATCCAAATAGTGGGTGATGAAGGGTGACCCTGTCCTGGCCTTCACTGCCCATTCCAAGGAGGTGCTGAGCGTCTCAAAGATCACACAGCTAACTGAACATCCCATTGGCATGAACTTACCATAGTACCACTCCCCATTAGACCTGAAACCCAGAAGACAAACATTGTTGGGGTTCCTGGGAGCAAGTGAAATGCAGACTGGATGTCGCACTTCACCATAAGTGTCCCTGGACTAGATGCTCTAACCAGGGGGACCACCTGATCAAGGAGAGCAGAACTCTGGTGGGGATGGTATCGTTGACTAATGTCCCTCTAGGGTAGGAAAGGTGGTGAATGAGCCTGGACTCCCTGGGCACTTTCTTGGGAACCACTCCCAATGGAGTCACCCTCAGTTTGCTAAAGGACAGCTCAGAGAATGGCCTGGCCACCTGCCCTGCCTTGAATTATTTATCTCTTTTTCCAAAACTACCACTGGCAGTTCCCTGGCTAATTTAAGATTGCCTGACTCATAAGCCACCTTTGGACCCAGGCCAGGAATCCTAAACCTGTAAACAAAACCATCATGTATGACTTCAACAGCCTATTTGTTCAGATATTGCACCAATAGGGAAAGGAGAGTCAAAAGCCATACAGGAGTGTAGGCCAAAGATATCCCCTTACCTTGCTGGACCCACCCCCACTGTTTTGTACCTCCATTGCCATTGCTGGTCCTGCCAGATGGACCCCTGTCCTTCCTGCTGCCAACTGCCTCACCAGGGTGTTCTGTATGAAAGGATGCCTGTTGCACAACTGTGGACAAGAGCATTTAAAATGAGGCCCAAGACAGTCCTTCTTCCCTGGTGCAATTAAAAGGTTTGGATCCTTCACTTCTACCCTTTATATGGGAGCTAACTAAAACCAGCGATAGTTTGTCATTGATGGGGTCCCAGTGAGCCTGCTTACTTTGGGAGGCCCTCTTTTAAAATTTCACATAGTACTCAATGTTAGCTGCTTTTAGGATATTACTCAAGTTATTGGATAGGTGCTAGCCCCTTTCAGGATATGCCACCTGGACTGCCCCCATAAAGACGGTGTATCCAGCCAAACAGTTGTTGAATAAATATCCAACTGCCTTGCCTTTGTCTTGCCTCTTTCTCTTTGTATCCCCTTTAGGAATGTGCTCTTCCTCCCTTTCCACTTTGAGGAGCAAAAGCACATCTACATAATATCCATTAAAGATATGCTCTCTGGTGCGTTTGTCCAGGTGGATAACAGGAGGATCCTCATGATCACCAAATGTATTAAACTGGACAGCAGCTACCACATCATCATCCCCTTCCCAGGCTGCTTGGGGGCCCCTAGTAACCTGGGTCCCCCTCTCCCATCTTAAAATCATAGAATTATAGAATCATAGAAATGTAGAGTTGGAAGAGACCACAAGGGCCATCCAGTCCAATCCCCTGCCATGCAGGAAAACCCTCAAAGCACTCCCGACAAGTGACCATCCAGCTTCCGCTTAAAACCTCCAATGAAGGAGACTCCACCACACTCCGTGGCAGCACATTCCACTGCCAGACAGCCCTGACCGTCAGGAAATTCCTCCTGAGGTTCAGGCGGAATCTCCCTCCTGCAGCTTGCATCCATTGCTCCTTGTCCTGGTCTCAAGAGCAGGAGAACAAGCCCACTCCCTCCTCGACATGACATCCCTTCAAATATTTAAACATGGTTATCATGTCCCCTCTCAACCTTCTCTTCTGCAGACTAAACATACCCAGCTCTCTAAGTCTGTCCTCATAGGCCATGGTTTCCAGGCCCCTCACCATTTTGGTTGCCCTCCTCTGGACCTGCTCCAGCTTATCCATATCCTTCTTGAACTGGGGTGCCCAGAATTGGATGCAGTATTCAAGATGAGATCTAACCAATGCAGAATAAAGTGGTACCGATACCTCCCTCGATATAGACACCATACTCCTATTGATGCAACCAAGAATTGCGTTGGCCTTCTTGGCTGCTGCATCACACTGCTGACTCATGTTCAGCTTGCAGTCTATTAAGACTTCTAGATCCCTTTCACACGTACTGTTAGCCAGCCACGTGTCCCCCATCCTATATTTCTGCATACCATTTTTTCTGCCTAAGTGTAGGACCTTACATTTCTCTCTGTTGAAATTCATTTTGCTAGCCTTGGCCCAGCTCTCCAATCAGTCCAGGTTGTTTTGAATTTTGATGCTGTCATCAGGCATATTAGCAACCCCTCCCAATTTGGTGTCATCTGCAAATTTGATCAGCGTGCCCTCTATTCCTTCATCCAAGTCATTAATGAAGATATTGAACAGCACCGGGCCCAGGACAGAACCCTGTGGCACCCCGCTAGTCACTTCTCTCCAGGATGAGAATCTGCCATTGGTGACCACCCTTTGGGTACGGTCAGTCAACCAGTTACAAATCCACCTGACAGTAGCCCTGTCCAGCCCACATCTTACTAGCTTCTTTGCAAGAATGTCATGGGGAACTTTGTCAAAGGCCTTACTGAAATCAAGATATACTACGTCCACAGCATTCCCTTCATCTATCAAGCAAGTAACTCTATCATAAAAAGAGATAAGGTTAGTCTGGCATGACCTATTTTTGAGAAATCCATGTTGACTTTTCGTAATTACAGCATTGTTTTCTAAGTGATTAGAAACTGACTGTTTGATGATCTTCCCCAGGATCTTTCCAGGTACTGATGTCAGGCTGACTGGGCGATAATTATTGGGGTCCTCTTTTTCCCTTCTTGAAGATGGGGACAACATTTGCCCTCCTCCAGTCTTCCGGAACTTCTCCTGTCCGCCAAGAGTTTTCAAAGATTATAGCAAAAGTTTCCGCAATGACCTCTGCTAGTTCTTTTAAAATCCTAGGATGCAATTCATCTGGCCCTGGAGACTTGAATTCATCCAGTGTGGACAGGTATTCCTGTACTACCTCTCTACCTATTCTGTGCTGCATTTCCCCACTTCCTCACCTGCTCCCCAACCGCCAGGTTGTGTGTTTTTATCCTTTTGGGAAAAAACTGAGGCGAAGAAGGTGTTGAGGAGTTCTGCCTTTTCTCTTCCTCCTGTTATTAATTCACCATCTTCCCTGCGCAGTGACCCTATCGTCTCCTTCTTTTTCCTTTTGCTGCGGACGTATTTAAAAAAGCCCTTTCTATTGTTTTTAATGTCTCTGGCCAGTCTAAGTTCGTTCCGTGCTTTAGCCTTTCTGACCTTCTCCCTACATCTCCTGGCTACTTGCTTATAATCTTCTTTGGTGATTTCCCCCTTCTTCCATTTCCTGTACATGTTTTTCTTAACACTTAGCTCAGCTGAGAGTTCTTTAGTCAACCATTCCGGTTTGTTCAGATGCCTTCCATTTTTCCTCCTTAATGGCACAGTTTTAGCCTGTGCCTTCAGTATCTCCCTTTAAAGAACTCCCATGCCTCCTGAACTCCTTTCTCATTGACTATTCTTGACCACGGGATTTCAGCCAGCAGCTCCTTCAGTTTACAGGAGTCTGCTTTTTTAAAATCGAGTGCCTGGCTATACTTGTCTTCTCTTCCCCACTGAATGCCAAATTCTAATAGGGCATGGTCACTCTCTCCTAAAGATCCAACCAGTTCTACGTCATTAACAAGGTCTTCCCTGTTGGTCAGGATCAGATCCAGAATATTTGATCCCCTTGTCACCTCTTCCACCTTCTGGACCGTGAAATTGTCTGCAAGACAAGCAAGAAACTTGCTGGACCTTGCCGCCTTTGCTGAGTTTGACTGCCAACATAGATCCGGGTAGTTGAAATCTCCCATTATTACTGTATCTCTCCTTTTTGAATGTGCAGTCATTTGGTCTATGAAAGCACCATCGAGATCCTCAGTCTGGCTTGGAGGTCTGTAGTAAACCCCCACTATAATATCCCTATTGTTTCTCGCTCCCTTAATTCTTACCCAGATGCTTTCGACCTGGCTTCCGGTGGTCAAGTCATGGATCTCTTCACAGGTGAAAATATCCTTTACACATAAGGTTACTCCTCCTCCTTTCTTATTTGGTCTATTTCTACAAAATAGGCTATACCTCTCTATTCCTACATTCCAATCCCACCAGGTCTCAGTGATGCCTATCAAATCATATTTATTTTTTTGTACTAGGAGTTCAAATTCATCTTGTTTGTTTCCCATACTCCGTGCATTAGTGTAGAGACACTTAAGTCCCCGTGCCCTTCCTGCAAGTCCCATAGCATTGTTTCCACCCCTCCCACGATTGGATGCTATTCCTACTTGGCCAATATCATTTAGGCCTTTTTTCCCTGCACTTGCCGAGTCCTTGTCCTGAACAATCTTGTCTCCCTCCCCAGCTGTACTTAGTTTAAAGACCTCCTAATCCTCCTTGTGAGACTGTTTGCAAAAACGTTCCTGCCAAGTTTCATGAGGTGCAGCCCATCCCTTGCCAGAAGCCCATGTTCCTGGAATTTCAAGCCATGATCCAAAAAGCCAAACTGTTGCCGGTGGCAAATGTGCGGAGCCAGCTGTTGACCTCTACTATTGTCCTTTCCCTTCGTGCACCATATCCTTGAACAGGGAGGATTGATGAAATGACCACCTGCGCACCAAGGTCCTTAAGCTTTCTCCCCATAAGCTCGTAGTCCTTTGTGATGTGGTGAAAGCTGCACTTCACCGTGTCGTTGGTTCCAACGTGAACCAAAATGAGGGGCTTACGGTCAGTGGGCTTGACCAGCCTCGCTAGCCTCTCTGTTACATGGTGTATCCTGGCCCCAGGAAGACAGCAGACCTCTCGATTGAGCTTGTACGGTTTGCAAACTGCTGGTTCGGTTCCTCTGAGCAAGGAGTCCCCAACCACCAGAACTCGCCTCCTCTGAGGCCTGTCCGGGGTTCTTCGACAAGCAGATTCTTCCAGGATTGCCTGGGCATTATGTTGAGGCTGGGAGTGCTGGTCTTCCCGATGTTGGATGCCGTCCTGTTGGTGTTCAAGTTGCCGAAGTTGGATTCCTTCTTGCTGATGTTGTGTTCCCTCCTTCTGGTGTTCCTCATCTTTCATAGCACCAAGAACGTTGAAGCGATTCTGTAGTTTGAGAGTCTCTGTTTCCTTCCTGGCCCTTCTACTTCTCCGTGTGACATTCCTCCAAGCATCGCTTTCCTGGCTCATGGAACTGATTTCCTCATCTGGCAGCTCCTCTGCATATCCGGTCTTCAGGAAGGTCCTCTCTGCCCTATCTAAGAAGTCCTCACCTTCCCTAATAAGACGAAGATTAGAATCCTGTGCCTCCAGCTGCCGAACCTTGACCTCCAAGAAAGTCACCAGCTTGCACTTGCTGCAGGTGTACCCGACAACATCTTGTGGCAAGAAAAGGAACATGCCACAAGTGCTACAGGTGACAGCAGCAGCTCCCTCACCTTCCATACTTGATAATACAGAGAATAGTTGTTAAAAAAACAAAACAAAAAACTGGGCCTTCTTTCTCAAATTCAGCTGTATAAGCTATGTCTGCTCAGCTAACTACCAAGCTCAGTTGAACTCTTATTAAATTTGTTCAGTTGCTATAAGGATTGGTTGTTCCTAAACTTGAATGGTAGAACTTGAAGGATTGAAGTAGATGAATGAAACTTCACTCGCCATAGGCGCGCGCCACTCGGACTTCCTAATAAAGCCTCCTTCCCCTAGCTGGCTCCTCCCCCTAGCTTGATTAACTCTCCCTAGTTTGATTGACAGTTAACTGACTAACTAAGAAACAATTAGCTGACAATTAGTCTGTCAGCTCAGGGAGAGCACACGGCCAACGCAAGCAAAAAAAAAAAACAACGCAGAGAAATAAGCAAACAAACTCAGACCCACAATCCTGTAAAAACACCTATCAAAGTTGTCTTCGACAGGTGTTTTTACAGGATTGTGGGGCTGAGTTTGTTTTTCTAATCTTCTAATGGCCCAAGCCGGGAGGCCCAGGACATGTGCTGCCTCCCTCTAGTACTCCCTCCTATTTGACTCCCCTTCTGCCTATGACTCACCTGTCGATCCCCTGCTGTCTGAGTCCTCTTTGCTTTGCCTCCTGCACCTCTTGCTCTTATCTCTTGCTCTGCCTGCTGGCCCTTTCCTCCCTGACTGACTCATCTTCAGTATCAGAGGTGCCTTGCGAGCTGCTGCTGGATGATCTTGCCACATGCTGCCTCCTGGCCCTGCCTCCTGATCACTGCTGCCTGGCTACCTCATTGTCATCATATCGACCATCCAAGGACTGGTCTGCCACTGCTGCCTGTAATTCCAGCCTTTCCATCTTTTCCACCAGCTTCTGGAGGTTTTGCAAAAGTCCTTCCAGAATCACCACACTGCCTTGTTCACTGCTTTGTGATGCTGCCTGTGTCACTTCTGCATTGGTCACCCTTCTTTTTCCTGAAGCTGGTGCCAACTCTGCCCATGAGTTGCATGGGTGTCCTGCCTGCCCACACATTCTGGGTCCTTGGCCCAGCACCATCTTTTGACTCTTCTTCAAAGCTCGTTACCTGAAAAACAGACCTTCAAACTCTCAGATCTCCATTCCAACCTTCCTAGCGAATCTGACTGGTGCGATAGACTGCAAGAACTAATAGATGATCAAAATAGTAGTTAGGAGTGTAGTAAACCCAGAACCTCTACCAGGAGATAAGAGAGTGAGCTAGACCAAGGGAGGCCTACCAAGTGCCAGGGTTTGTGAACATCAGTACAATGAATAGCAGATGCCCCCTATGCCAGTGCAAGCAAAAGGAATCTGCCTGTGAAGCACTGAGGCCCTCAAAAACACTGAGAAAGGAAAGCAAGTGCCCCAAATGAGAACCAGGAAGGCATGCAATGAATGAACAAAATGGGGAAAAGAGAGAAGGAGCAGAGGACAGCAGAAGGGAAAGCAGAATAAAGGCAGCATCCCTGACAGATCACAGATCTCTGAGAATTACCCAATGGGGGATAGCCAATGGGAATTAGCCAACTGGGAATTAGCCCCAGGTGATTGCCCAGCTCCAAAATAGCCTTGAAAGGGGTTCTTACCACTACATTTTTCATATCTGGGAGGTAAAGGATGAGGGCAAACATCTGATCTCAGAGGAACCTCTGGTAGGAAGCCATGCGGGCCCGCATATGGGCAATTCTGATGTTCAAGGCCTCAAGGCATTGATGTGATGCATGGAGGTGGCAAGGATGGTTGATTCTGAGCAGGGTGGGTAACCACTGTACTTTCTTTAACAATCTGCACCAAGAGATGGTGCGTCAGTACTAGTGGCAGTACAGAAGGGGACCTGAAGTAGTTGCAGAAGTTATATAAAGGCAAGCAGCAGAGTTCTCTGTAATGGTATCTGTGACAGGGCCTATTTCTTTCTCTTTCAGACTGGTATGGCAGCTCATCAATCTGATAACATGCCCTATCTTTCCACACAGCACTGCCTTCCCCCTTATAACACCACCTTTGTGTAAAGAGTAGAAGCAGAAGATGGAGAAGCTATATTCTTCCTGTAAAAATAAGAGAAGGAGCAGATTGTGGCACAAACCATAAACTGCCAGTGTCAAAAATGAGAGTGACACTAAAGAAGAACACTAAATCAATCATCATGCTAAAACCTGAAGAAAACCCTGTAGAATGTAACGGTAATGTAGAAAATAGATCTGCACTATTAAGCCTAATTGACCAGAAGCCAGCAGAGCTCTGGACTCAAGCCAGGGACATTGTCATAGAGGGATACAAAAAGGCAATATCTCTAGCGATATAGAAAGAGAAGCCCCAGCGGATGACAGATGAAACATGTCAAGCAGTAAAGAATTTAGGAGAAGCAAAAGTAAAAGTAAGGTCAGAACCCTGAATGCAACTTGTGTGCAGGGATAAAAGAACTACTATAAGAATCAACACAGTGAAATAGAGGATGACAACAAAAAAGGAAGAACAAGAGATCTCTGCCACAGGATCCAAAAAAATCGAAAGGAAATTTAAACCAAGAGTGACAATGCTCTATGACCAGCACACGTTAAACATTCCTGAATATTAAAGTCAGGCTTGTCCATGCCATTGTTATGTCCTGTTTCTCTCTCTCTGTGTGAAAGCTAGATAGTGAAGAAATGTGATAGGAAGAGAATAAACTCATTTGAAATGTGATTCTGGAGGAAAGTTCTGTGGATACCCTGGCCTACCAAAAAGACAAATAAATGTGTCCCAGCATGATGTAGTGTCTGAGTGTTGGACTACAACCTTGTAAGTCATGGTTCAATTCCCTGTTCAGCCATGGAAACTCACTGGGTAACCTTAGGTGCATCACACACTCTTAGCCCCAGAAAACCCTGTGATAAGTTCACCTTAGGATCTCCATGAGTAGAAATGACTTGAAGGCACACAAGAACAACAATAAATGAAATCACCAACAAACATCATTTAAAGTATAGCAAAAGGATTTACTGGAATTTGTTTGGGGAGGCAAGAAACATAGGGTAAGATATAAGGTCTTACAAGATTCAAAAGAATGAGATCTTGGACGACCAGATTTGAAGACTTACTTTGCAGCTTCATGTTTGACTTAGATTAAAAAATGGATGATATTAAAAGGCAATAAAGACCTTCAATAACCACTGCATCAAACGTGTCTTGTTAAGACTTTTAAAACGTATTAAGACTTTAGAACAAATTGAGATGATGTAGAAGAACACTTCTCTGGATTTTTCCACAAGAAGTTTTCCACAGAACAGAAATAAGAGCTGGTAAATGCTGGTTGACATATAATGACAGTCACATAGCAACGGGGAGGGGGGCTATGCGGGCGGTTCTTCCAGTACTTTGCATAAACAAGTCAAGTCAAGTTTATTGCATTTTAGCAGCCAGCCATTGCACAAAAATAAAAAATAAGATAAAATGAAATGAGAAAGGATAATCCAGCCAATTTACATATAATATATAATCAACAATAGATAAATCACTTTCCATACCCCCTTTTGTTCTTTATAGCACGTAATTGTAAGGCCCTGACAAGAAATTTAGATGTTCTAAAAGACACATATTTCACAGTATCAGATAGCAGAAAACAGACCTTCGCAAAGAAGGAACTTCCCTTAAAAGACTTCAATAAGGGAAAAATTTACTTGCTCCTAAGATCATTATAAATAGGGCACTCAAGCAAAACATGAATTAAATCTTCTATTGAAACAGAGTTGCAACCACATACTCTGTCCTTCATAGGAACATTATTGTACCTGCCCATCCAAATTGCCAGTGGGAGAACATTCAATCTAGCATGCAGAAAGGCTAACTTCATTTTAAAAATTGGAAGATCAACCAGATAATGAGGAAGGGGTGAGTTCAATGGAACGTAGAAAACAAAAAATGTATTAGATTGGCAGGACTTAATCTCAGTCATTTGGGATTGCGTCGCTATATCCTTGAGTCTTTGAAGTATAAGTAATTTTGCTTTATCATACCCTTGAGTCAGGAAAAAAGGAACTGCAAATCCCAAATTCATGACAACCAATTGCATTTTATGCATCCATGAATTTGGACCAGGCTCTTCAAAGGACATCAAAATGAACTCAGATACCTGCTTAAAAATAATTTTTAACCAAAAAAGGAGGGCTAATCTAAGAGCCTCTGTTTTAATTGGCATTATACCTAACTCTGCACAGAGCAATGCTAATTTTGTGGAAGTGGGAACTGCCACAAGTCTGTGCAGAAATTTATTTTGTGCTCTCTCGAACGCATCTAGATTGACCAGAGCCCACAGTGGTGCTCCAAACAGCAGTTTTGGCATGACTCTGAGCTTATAGAGTTCTAAAGTGGGGTTGAATCATATTGCCCCATAAACAAATCTTGCTGCCAGTAATACAGCAATGTTTTGGGGGCATCCGAGCTTGTAGGCACGCCCACACACATCACAGCCATGCCCCTTCCCGTCCCCCCTCCACACACTCCAAGCTCCACTGCTGTATAATGATTTACTAAAGACAGATTGGGACTAAGAAATGAAATCTATACAACAACTGCAAGAGGTAGGTTTCCATATGCAATGGTTTTCATACAGACAATATTGCCTTAGATTTTTGGAAGATAAAAAGAATAAAGATTTTGAAAAGGATAAAGGCAAATTTGAATTATTATTCTGTACTAATGATGAGCATCTGATTGCCAAATCATGTAAATTCTTATTGAAAATATATACAGAAGATGAACAAGTTAAGGAATATATAATAAACTAGGCTAAGAATTTTGGATATAATATATCCATGAATCAATGGGAAAGACTTTGGACTAAAGAAATTAAAAATACACTTTGTTATGACCTTCAAGAAAATTATTATAAAATGATGCTTTGCTGGTATATCACACCTGAGAGACTTTCAAAGATGTATAAGAATATGAAGGATAGTTACTGGAAATGTCAAGAACGTGTGGGATCTTTGTTTCATATGTGGTGGTGTTACTCTGTAGATTGGGGTTCCCGGGAGGGGCGCCCAAATGACCAAACAAACCAAACAAAGATGGGGAAATTAGCTGGAGCACTCTCTTAAGCTAGCAAGAGGCAGGGTAACTTAGCGGGAATCTTTTACCCTATGTATACAGGTTCAGGTCAGTGAGCAGTCAGACAGTTAAAATGGCAATAATATTTATTAACAAGCAGACAAATTACTTAAGAAAACACAACCACACAGCTAACTAGAAGTAGGAAATGAGAGTTTTGGGGGAAAATGGGTAATACGACACCTTTCTTGTAGTCCTGAAGAAGTCCAATTGAAGAGAAGATACTCGACTTTGTGGCTGAGGAGAGCTTGCAGAACGAAGTGACGGTAAGGTGGCATGGTACTCTGAGGCAGTCCGAGGAACTCTCGGAACTGGGGTTTTTTATTAGGGAAAGAATGATCATGGGCTAGTCTGGTCTGGGGCGAAAACAATGAGGTTTGGGCTCAAGACAATGTCTCTGAAAGGTCAGAATTTACATGATTGACCCCAAATTCTCTTCGTATATCTTGATTTATTTCTTCTTTTAACTCTCTCATAAATTCCTTCATTTCTAATCTTAAATCGTTCCCAAATCTTCTAATTTCTTCCAAGACATCTTTATTAGTGGTGGGTTTTTCTTGTATATCTTCTAGTGAGCTACTCCTTTGCCGAGCTGCCTTTTTAGCTCTCTTCGCCATTGCACTCATTAGCTTCAATACACCAACTATTTTCCAAGAAATCAAATAATCAAGTTTATCTTGAAATTACTAATTCCTCCAAAAGAATAATTTTAAGGTTTAAGGTTTAATTTTAAAGTTTTTAAGGTTTAAGGTTAATTTTAAAGTTTACAAAATTTACAGATTATTTACTTTAACCCCTAACTTGCAATCGCAAGTATTATGATGTCTAACTTTGGTCTAACTTTGGAATCAAATTTTAAATTAAAAAAAAAAGTAAAAAAATTCAACAATTTTCAAATTTCAAATTTCAAAGTTTCAGAAATCAATCTAGATTCTTGCAGTTATCTAACTTTTAAATTTTAGATCCAATTTTTAAGTTTTAAATCAAATTTTAAATTTTAAATTTTGAATTAAATTTCAAATTTTAAATTATTAAAAAATAAAACTAACAATTTCTATCTTATCTTTTTACCTTGTCTTTTAACTTTTATATTATGTACTTATATTAAGTGATTATATTCAAATTAAGGTTCCAATACTACATTTAACCAAGCCTACCCAAGAAAAGACACAGTATCTACTTTCTTCCCCTGTCAAGCTAAGTTCCTATAATCTTCTTATTACTTTCTATCCAGTAGATGGCACTCTAATACTCTATATAGATAGATAGATTCGCAATGGAGCAAAAAGCATGCCCTAAATTCTATCGGTGCTGGCAATTAACATGTTTACATATACTGGCTCTTGTTTACATTAACTCTAACCTTGAAGTAGCTCCACTCCCTTAATAACACAAGAGCCCAGCTGTATGTAATAGAAACTTACTCCTAAGCTAAATGAATAGCAACTTATGTATTATGTGTTAACAACACATATTATGTGTTTATGTGTTTACAACAGTATCTGACTTGCAACTTCATATTTAAATAAAGTACAAATATTTCAATTTAACACACGCTATAACACAGAATATATAGCACTCTAACCCCTCTAGCAAATATGTCCTCAAATTTCTTCCTATCTACAAACTGTGCCAATCTTACATTTCCTTCTTCCCTTTCCCCCCTTTTTCTTTCCCTTTTCCCCCTCCTTCCCCCCTTCTTTGTTATTCAAAGAATATTGATCACCAAAATATCCCCAAGAAACTAAGCATCCAGGAATCCAGATAGTTCAAGTATTTCAATGTCCAGCTATTCAGCAATCCCAAACCTCTTATCGTATCTTCACTGTTCTGTATAATATAGAAATTAAAGTTTGCAATTAAGCTCGAGCTTCCTTTGAAAAAAATAGGATCGTTTAAGTCATTCAGATCAAATCCTTATAATTGGTTGTCATTAGACAACAGCAACTGCAAGTGTCAGCAAACTACCTCTTGATTCCCATAATCCACGTCAGAAGTCAACTCTTCCTCAATCGTTTAAGGTTTCAGTTAAGGTTTCCGTGGTAATTCAGGCAGAGTTCAGGCAAAAGGACAGAGTTCTTTGAAACAAATTGTCTCAGCTGCCTATATCCTCTCAAGCCGGTCGTTATCCAGGTTTTAGCTTTTAGCTTTACCGCTCCTCCACTTCTCTCTGCTTCTCTCACTATTCAGCTCCAGAATCCAACTCAAGATGAGCTTTCGATCTGCGATGTACTTGCCAAATACTACCTTTGGCTTCTTTAACGGAGCAGGGTTTCTCCGCAATGTGAGTTCTTTCCACGAAGCCGGGCTTTAGCTGCTGGCTCTCCCCTCTTCCTTAATGCTGGTAGCCAATCTTCCTTCCTCCACCATCACTCACCCTCTTTCAGGCTAGATGGGGCTTCTTTAATATTTATTATCTTCGTTCCAGCTCCAAACAACAACCGATCGCCGCGACCCTCTCGTTCACTTCTATTTCGGTGAACTCAGGCAAGATTTCTCAATGCCACCTTCCACTCCATTAAGCTGATCACTCCGACCATATTACGGAGCGATCACACTCGTCGCCATCTTCTCCCCAATTAAGTTTTCCAAAAGAAGACGAGGAAATTGACTTGATTGATACATCTGAAGAACGAAGCCAGTTACCACCGAAAGAAATTGCGCATTTACACGGGGAGGCAGAACGAGGTCTCAAAGCATTACAACAAATAGTTACCACATTGAGGTAAAACTAATTCTTTCCCTTTTGAATTAATCAACGAAACATAATAAGATTGTGTAATACCACAGAATTATTAATCTGTTCATGGAATATTAATGGAATGAATGGCCCATCAAGAGAAAAAGAGTTTTCAACTTTTTAGAGAAGCAGAAAATGGAGGTAATATGTATACAGGAAACCCATTTGTTAGAGAGGGATAAAAATATTTACAGAATAACAAATTAGGAGTATGTTACGCAGCCTGTAATCAAAATCAAAAGAAGAAAGGGGTGGCAATATATATTAATAATAGATTTCAATCTAAATTAGTCTATAAGGATGCTAAGGGCCAAATTATAGCTGTTGAGATTAATTGGAATAATGAGAAAATATTATTAATTGGGTTGTATGCCCCCTTAGAAAATCAGGTTTTTATGAGAAGGTTTTAGAACTTATTATACAAATAGATTACCAGAAAATAATTTGTATGGGAGATTGGAATGGGGTCATTGATGATAAATCAGACAGAAAGCAAAAATCAACTAAGAAAAACTAGAGTTAAACACGGGAACTTACCCAATAATGTTAAAAAAGGGCTTCAAACATTGAATTTTGTGGATGTATAGAGATTGAAACATGGATATCAACAAAATTATACATATTACTCAACATATCACCGAAGTTGGTCTCGGATTGATATGATTTGGACAACTAAAAGCTTGGCCAATTCAATAGATAATATTCGGATACTGCCCAGATTAATTTCTGATCATTCTCCATTATTGATGAGGTTTACTCAAAAGAAGAGAAGTTATAATTGGAGGCTTAATGAATTCTTATTAAGAGATAGTAAAGTTATACAAGATATTAAGGAGGATTTGAAAAAAAAAATTTCTTGATAATTTACATAAAGGAACTAAAATAGAGATGGTCTGGGATGCTATGAAAGCATATATTAGAGGGATTTTGATAAAAAAAGAATATATACATAAAAAGCAAAAAAGGGATAAAGAAGATAAATTACAATTACTTCTTAAAGAGAAAGAAGAAGAATTGAAGATGGACCCCTCAAATAAAAAAATTCAAAAGGAAATTCAAGTAATACGTACCCAAATAACCACGTTGAATTTGGAAGAGATTGAACGTAAATCTAACTATGTTAAGCAAAAAGAATTTGAATTTGGAAATAAAGCTTCTAAATGGCTAGCGTATAAATTATGTAAGAAAAAGGAAAAAAGTTATATAACACAGATTAGGGTTGACGATCGAATAATATCAGATCAAGATGAAATTATCTCTAATTTTCATAATTATTTTATGAAATTATATTCAAAAGAGAATTTAGGCCCTGGGGAAATTGGAAAAATTAAAAATTATTTAGAAAAAGGTAATATCCCCGAAATCACTGAAATTATGAGGAAAGGGTTAAATAAAAAAATATAATCTCAAGAGATAAGCTTTGCAATTAAGAAATTAAAATTGGGGAAAGCTCCTGGTACAGATGGATTAACGGCTTTATTCTACAAAATTTTTGAAGATGAACTGTTGATACCTTTTTTAGAATTGGTTAATCAGGAAGGAATATTGGTGATTCCACCTTCATGGAAAGAAGCAAATATTGTATTAATACCGAAAGAAGGTAAAGATAAATTGGACATGAATAATTTCTTTGTTAAATTCAGATTATAAAATATTTACTATAATTCTGGCAAATCGATTAAAATTTTTTTTGAGTGAATGGATACATCAGGACCAGACTGGTTTTTTGCCTAAGCGACAGATAAATGAGAATTTAAGGATATTAGTGAATATAATAGAGTACAATGAATATGTCCCAAAGGAATTGGCTCTTCTCTTTATAGATGCCAAGAAGGCATTTGATAATCTTAATTGGAATTTTATGAAGGAAGTCATCAGAAAAGTTAATCTAGGTAAGCAATTTATCAATTGGATAGATTCTATACATACCAAACAAAGCGCGTTTATTATTGTTAATGGGATAAAATCTAATTGAATTTTAATAGAAAAGGGTACAAGGCAAGGTTGTCCAATCTCCCCGCTCTTATTTATATTGACGTTAGAAATATTAAATAGAATAATTAGGGATGACTCTGAGGTAAAGGGATGTCAAATTCAAGGGGAAATGTATAAATTAAAAGCGTTTGCTGATGATTTGCTTATAATATTAAATGACCCAATTAAAAGTATAGCAAAATTATTTAAAATTTTAGAGGAATTTGGAGAGGTAGCAGGATTTAAAGTGAATAGAAATAAATCAGTGATTTTAACTAAGAATATGGAAAAAGGGGTGCAAAAGAAATTGGAATTAATTTCAAATATCAAGATTGGGTATAAAGTTAAATATTTAGGTATTTTTATCACAAGCAAAAATTTAGATTTGGTGAATAATAATTATATCTCAATATGGAAGAATATAGAAAATAAATTAATCATATGGTCAAAATTGAAACTTTCTTTGTTAGGATGCATTGCAGTAATTAAGATGAGTGTTCTCCCTAAGTTATTGTATATATTTCAGACTATTCCAGTATTGAAAGATGAGAAAATTATTGAATGGTGGTCTAAGAAAATTAAAAGTTTCTTATGGTTAGGGAAGAAGCCAAGAATTAACGGAAAAATTCTAATGGATAGCAAGGATAGAGGAGGCTTGGCGTTACCCAATCTTAAATTATATTATAGATCTTGTGCTTTGAAGTGGATCCTGGATTGGATCAGTACAGAAAAATGTAAGATTATTAACATTGGAAGGTGCATCTAATAAGTTTGGTTGGCATGGGTACTTATGGTACCACAAGGCATTAGAAGATAAAGAATTTAATAAAAATATAATCAGAAAGAGTTTATTGAAGGTGTGGAATATTTACAAAAAAAAAAATTATTTAAAGAAGCCAAGATGGATTTCGGTGCAAGAAGCCTTTTTTAAAGAACTATATACTACAAATAGGAAATGTTTGACGTATGAAGAAACATTGTGTAAACGAGGGGGTAAAGATGAATTGTTAACATTGGATGAATTGAAGGAATTGGGATTTAAAGGGAATTGGTTACATTATAGAATAATTTATGAAATGTTTAAGAAAGATATTGTGGAAGATGGAATCCAGGAGAAGGGTACAGACTTTTAAAGAATTAGATATTAAATACCTAATTGGGGGCGACCACATCATTGGGAATATATATCACATATTATTAAAACTAGAAACTGAACAGATAATAATTAAGGATTTTATGATTAAATGGTCAAAGGATTTAGGATATTCTATTGAGTTAGCTGAATGGAGAAAGGCCTGGAATATAAATGTAAAATTCACGAGAAGTGTAAATTTGAGAGAAAATTTCTATAAAATGTTATATCGATGGTATATTACACCACAAACTATAGCCAGAATGTTTAGCAGTTATTGTAATAGATGTTGGAAATGTGGTAAGAAATTAGGAACAATGTATCATATGTGGTGGGAGTGTAAGAGGGTAAAGGAATATTGGGGGAAGATCCATAATTTAGTTAAAAATATATTGGAAATCAATTTGAAACTTAGTCTGGAGTTATATTTGTTGAATATGTTTGTGGGAGCTAACCAAAAGTACCAGAAGCAATATGGTAGAATCCTTCTATATATGGTGACGGTCGCAAGAATTGTCTACGCTTCCAACTGGAGAAGTCAAGAGATACATTCGCAGGATCAATGGATATTGAAATTATATGAAATGTTTCAAATGGATTTGTTGACTGCATTAATGGATGGTAAGATTGAGCCCTGGTGGCGCAGTGGTTAAATGCCAGTACTGCAACCACAAGGTTGTGAGTTCGATCCTGCCAGGCTCCAAGGTTGACTCAGCCTTCCATCCTTTCGCAGGTCGGTAAAATGAGTACCCAGCTTGTTGGGGGCAATTAGCTAAAATACATTGTAAACCGCTTAGATAACACTAGTTGATAGGCGGTATAGAAATAAATGCTATTGTTATAAGGTTAAAGTCGAAAAGGAATGGTCCTTAGTGGCCAAAATCTGGAAAAGGGACTGGAAAGAGGTTTATATAGAATGAGGGGTTTATATTAATATTACTATTTGTTCTTCCTGTATGTGATACTTGTTTATTTTTTTTTACCTATGTCTGTATGTATTTTATTGTCAATAAAAATATTAAAGAAGAAGAAAAAGAAAAGAAAAAAAAGAATTTACATGATTGAGTTAAGGTCCGAATTGACAATAGTGTAGTCGGTATGCAGATGCTGCTTGGCAGTTGAGCTTTTAGCTTGCCAGGGTGCCCGCCCAGGGCAGAAGTCTCTTTGTTTTGACGCGCATCTGTAATGAAGGTGTTTGCCTCGGGAGGTCTCCTAAAGCAGATCTGGCAGTTTCTAGCTTGCCTTGGTGTAAACAAGTATGAGTCAGCGTTTAATAGCCATGCCTAGCTCGGTGCTTGTTCGGAGGCCTCACAAACACGTAGCTGAGGGTGGCAGAACAGGGCCGAATTGTGATATCCAAAATGATATCTAAGGTTTACCAAAGGCCAGGCCAGTTCACGGTGATAACAGTGGACCTATGACAAGGCTAAAAAGTTTTGGATGGAAATGCAGAATATGTCGGATTTCTACCGGGGAGACAAATTAGAGACAATACGAGAAAATTAATATTTTAGAATTTTGTGACAATCATCCTCAAAAAAAATTAATGGCCCTCTTTTTGGATATAGAAAAAGCCTTTGATTCGGTAAATTGGGAATTCTTATTTAAAATATGTCAAAAAATGGACTTAGGAGTTAATTTTAATAATTGGATAAAAGCAATTTATCTTTCTCAAAGAGCTTATTTGATAATTAATGGTCAAAAAGCAGAGAAATTTGAAATACTAAGAGGCACGCGCCAAGGCTGTCCCTTATCCCCTTTGTTATTTTTGTTGATAATTGAAGTGTTGATAAAAAAGATTAAAGAGCATAATAAAATTAAAGGAGTAAAAGTCCAAGACAAAGAATATAAGATCAGGGCATTTGCAGACGATCTTGCTATAACTTTAGAATATGAAGAGGGATGTTTAAATAATCTGAAAAATGTCCTTAATAGTTTTGGGAGATACTCTGGTTTGAAAATTAATAAAGACAAAACAATGATTTTGACAAAAAACATGTCGGAGCTATAAAAGACAGAAGTGGCACAAAAAACAGGGTATAAATTGAACTCAAAGATAAAATATCTAGATATCATTTTTACAAACAAGACATCAGATTTGTTTAAAAATAATTATATAAAAGTATGGAAATCAATAGTTAAAGATTTGAAAAACTGGAATAATTTGAGGATATCCTGGATGGGAAGGATTGCAACAGTAAAAATGGCAGTCCTACTGAAACTGTTATATCTTTTTCAATCTATCCCGATTATATAAAATGAAAAAGTTATAAAGGATTGGCAAAGGGAAATTAGTAAATTTATCTGGGGAGGGAAAAAACCTAGAGTTAGAATGAAGGTTCTAGAAGATTCAAAAGAAAGAGGAGGATTGGCTTTACCAAATTTAACTTTATATTACTACGCTTGTGTTTTAAATTGGATCCAAGATTGGATTAAATTGGAGAATATAAAACTTTTAAAGATTGAGGGAGATGGGTTAGGGTTCGGATGGCACTTTTACCTATGGTATAACAAAGGGAAGGAAAGTAAAGAGTTTAACAGACATTTTTTAAGGAAGGCTTTATTTAAAGTGTGGAAGATGTACTTTGTTAGAGTGTGTAGAAAAACCCCAGTATGCGTTTCGCCCCATGAAGCATTTTATAAAAGGGAAAATATCTTATTTGATAAATGGATTAAATATGAAGATTTGATAGAAATTAACCAAGAACAAATAAGGATTAAATCTCAACAAGAATTAAATGAATCGGGGTTGAAATGTCATTGGCTATTGTATAGGCAGTTAAGAGAGAAATTCAAAAATGATATTAAACTCAATGAATATCAAATGGTAATAGAAGAATTGAATGGGGTATTATATCCAGGAAAATCTAAAGCTATCTCGTCTATTTATACAATTTTGTTAAAATGGAATATGGAAGAGGAATCCATTAAATTACCGATGATAAAATGGGCTCAAAATTTATCTCATCCAATTTTAATGGAGCAATGGGAGAAACTCTGGACTAGAACAGTTAAGCTTACGCTCTGCCAAGTTATAAGAGAGAATATGTACAAGATGTATCTCCGCTGGTATTTAACCCCTCAAAAAAAAAAGCAAAGATAACAAGTAAATGTTTTAATAAATGTTGGAGATGTAAAGAGGAGATAGGCTCCTTCTACCATATGTGGTGGACATGTTCAAAAATGAAGACATTTTGGAAACAAATTCATAGAAGAATAGAAAAGATGTTAGATTTAAAATTTGAAATGTCACCGGAACTTTATTTGTTATCTATGTGGGGAAATGATTTAGAGAAAAAAGTCGGGCGACAATTGCTCTATATGACGGCTGCAGCAAGGATGTTGATAGCATCAAGATGGAAAGAGAAGCCAATGCCTATGGTGAAGGAATGGGAAATGAAAGTATTTGAGTTAATACAGTTAGATAAAATAACATATATACCAAGAGGAGAGACTAAGGAAATGTTTAGTAAACAATGGGAAAAAATGGTACAATATTATAAGATTGTCTGGTATGATAGTGAATTGGTAGAATTAAATTACTGAAAGAAAATGTAGGGAATATGTGATATCTATATATGAGAAAGAAAACCGAAACATAATAGATTTGTGTTAGAACCTCCGAGACCAAAGTTAGAAGTAAAGAAGAAAGTATTTTGATAACGATTTAAGGAATTTCTTTATGTGTAGGTGTATGTGTAATGTAGTAGATTGTGTAGAGATAAATGGGTACGTTTTGTAAGATGTTATGTAATGGTTGTGTAGTGGATTTTGTATGTTTTTGTATATTTTAAGAATAAACTTTATTAAAAAATTAAAAAAAAAGAAATGCAGAATATGATTCAAAGAATTTTGAAACATCAAGTAGTTAGAAT
Organism: Iguana delicatissima; assembly: GCA_948472985.1. Classification (NCBI taxonomy): domain Eukaryota; kingdom Metazoa; phylum Chordata; class Lepidosauria; order Squamata; family Iguanidae; genus Iguana; species Iguana delicatissima. The sequence continues at coordinate 545,467 of CAOKZL010001062.1, forward strand.
CCTGAACTGTTCTTATTATTAGGAATTTGGAGAGATGGCACCAACATTGATAAACAACAACATAAATTAATTCAATATATATTTTTGGCAGTGAGACTTGGTTATGCAAAGTGCTGGAATAAAATGGAGATCCCAACAGTGGATGAATGGTTTAACAGACTGATGACAATTGTGGAGATGGACAAGTTGTCAGCTCAATTAAAGGGAAATCCTGAAGAAGAGTTGCCAGAATGAAGATTCTGAACGGACTATTTAAAGAAAAATGAGAGTGAATGGATGATTCTAGGGTTTTAAAATGGCTTATTACTGTTCCTTTTAAACCTTAATTTTATTGTTATCATGAAAGAGATATTATGAACATTAAACAGGACTACAGGTTGTTGCTATTTTAATATCTTTAATATAGGTATAGTTTGTTCAATAGAAGTAACAGATTTACTGAGGATTAATCAACAGTCTCTGGAATTAAATAATATTTTGTAGTGACTAACAACATTGATATTTACTATGAAATAGAAAGCTAAGAAATTTAGAATTTAACATAGTTAACAGCTGTAATTATAATGAGCAACAAATTTAATAGTAACTTTAAGTGATGATTTTAAGTTACTGGTAAGTACATTTATATAAGCAGGAGCTGTTTGCAACAAGGGTGGGAACCACTTTTAATTAGTTGTAGTTTTCTTTCTTTTGTTTAGTTTGTCAGTTTAAATATGTTTTGTTCTTTGTTTGATAATTGTAAAGATATGTGTAATTTTTAGTTTAATTAAGTCTTTTTCTTTCTTTTTTTTTAAATGACAGACAAACAGACAGACAGACAGACAGACACTTTATTTCGGTCATTGACCAATAAACAATAATAAATACAGAATAAATACATAAAAACTAATAAAAGAAAAACAAATAGCAAAGATTAGACGGCCTGCATCAGCCACTATTGCTATTATTAACCGTTTGAGAACGTATCTTACACATAATATACAAAAACTTTGCTACTTTGAGTATAACAGTTTGCTCCTGATTATCCAGCAGATGGCGTAGATAGAAACCATCAGAATGTCCTGGGAAATGAGTTAGTAGAGGAGTAATCAGCTCTTGTCGAATGTCTCGATAAAACTGACAATATAGGAGTACATGAATTGTAGTTTCTACCGCACCGGTATTGCAAGGGCAGAATCGCATCTCGTAAGGAATTTTCCCATATTTCCCTTCCAATATCGCTGTGGGAAGAACATTAAAACGAGCCAATGTTAAGGCTCTCCTGAATTTGGGCACAGTGACATAGTACAAGTATGCGGCCGGTTTAGAGATCATCAATTGGTTATTAACAAGTGTATACTTAGTAAAGGTAGCAATTTCTGTTTGACCTTCTATATCTAATATCCTTTGTTTTACAATAGCTTTTGCTTGGTCTAATCCTAATCCTAGGATATGATTGCTCGAAAGTCCACAAAGGCTCAACTTCTGAAGCACAGCTGTTTCCCATGAGGATTTATATTTATCAGCCAGAATTAACTGGGTCAGTCCACTCTGATTATTGTGTAGCTTTAGCCAATAGGTAAAGATGTTCAACCAAATACTTGTTTCCAATTTACTAACTCTTGCCTCCCTTCGCAATACAGCATTTCTTTTTTTTTAAATGTATTGTTCTGAATGGTGTTTGTGCCTTTAGTGTTTATGTGTACATTTTAAAAAAAATAAAATAAAAAAAAATAAAGCAAATCAAGACTGAACTCTCCCTAGAAGCCAATATGATTAAACTGAGATTGTTGTACTTTGGGCATTTCGTGAGAAGACATGACTCACTAGAAGAGACAATGATGCTTGCCAAGGTAGAAGACAATAGGAAATGGGGAAAACCACATTATAGGTGGATAGATTCAATCAAGGAAGCCACAGCCCTGAGACTGCAAGACCTGAGCAAGTCTCTTGATGACAAGGAGATAGGGATGTCATTCTTTCACAGGGCTGCCACAGGCAGTTAACAACAACAACCTAAAACATTCCAAAATCTGCTTCCACTATTCATATGGTTACCTATGCATCTAGGCTACAGGGAATATCTTTTCTCTCACCCATCCGATGGTCCCTATGACCATTGTTAAAACTGAATTTCTCACCTCACCACAATACCCACAGGTTTCGTACTTCTATTGCCATTCTCTCTCTCTCTCTCTCTCTCTCTCTCACACACACACACACACACACACACACCCCATTCATGGGTATAAATATCTACCCACAGGCACTCCATTCCATGCATCTGATGAAGTACATCCAGTCTATGAAAGCTTATTGCAGTTATTTTCAAAGGTGTTACAAGAGCCCTTTGCATATGTATCCACACTAACACAGCTACGTATTTGAATAAATGCCTATGCGTGTTTCAAGGGGAGGCTATCCAAATAATGAAAGAATATTGTTGATGGCCTTTTCAGTATTCATCTAAAAGTTATTTTGGGATGAAAAGCAGTATGTACATATAACAAATAAATTAAAAATAAAAACTGTACATCATATGCAGAGTTATATAACATTGTAGGCATTATTGTTATGTGCCTTCAAGTCAACTCTGACTTTTGGGAACCCAGTCAGGTTTTCTTGGCAAGATTTGTTCAGAGAGAGTTTGCCATTGCCCTCCTCTGAGACTGGGAGAATGAAACTTGCCCAAGGTCACCCAGTGGGTTTCCATGGCTGAACAGGGATACAAATCCTGGTTTCCCAGAGTCCTAGTCCAAGATACAAACCACTGCACCACACTGGTTCTTATTAGCACTTTTAATGTGAAACTGAACTACATGTACAAGGAAACTACATGGAATTTCACAGTGGCAGGATAAAAGACAATTAGTGCAAGTAGCAGCTTTTATATTTGTCGGATGTACAGGCTTCATATCATTTTATTTGTCCATGTGTCTCAGTTTGATTTTGTAGTAAAGCACTGGGTTCAGTATCAATGGGTTTATTTTTCAGTCATCAGATGTATAAATACACTATGGACAAGTTACACATTAAGAGACAACAAATGCATGTGAAAGAAGAGAACTGAAGTTCCTATACAGTAACATGGCAAATGTACATATAAATATGCCATGGGACATGTGAATGTGCATTTTTTTTCAAGTATAGTATTCCACTGTTTACTTCTTTCTTGCATTAATTCCCCTTGGCTTTTATATTACTATATCCATTTTCCTTGGTAACATGAAATATATGCCTCTAAACAGCCTTTATTTTCTCATTTAAAGTATCAAGGTTATAGGAAAACAACACAATTCTGTTCAGGGTAGAAAGGATCCACAAATATGATATCTAAGTTCTACCATTGCTAGGGCCATGCAACTATTCTTCAGTAGATGGCAGTGTTACTCTTTAGTCTGAACGGGACCATGGCATGTGATAGCCACTGAACACTTTGCCACAGTGTTTACTGCTGCTGGCCAAGAGTACAACATATGTGCCTTAATGCATTATGTTAACAATGCTTCATGTTTTTAATGAAGAATTGTTAAAAACAAGCAAATCCATTGTGTCATCTACAGTATTTGTGAAAGAAAGGAGGAATCATAGGGCAGCATGGAAGCAAAACCATTTCTTTCTCTCACACACACATGCACACACTTATGAACGAATTTATCTGTGTTTGAGTATCAGGCTAGTATCTAGCTCATTTTTCCCCCCTTGGCAAGGTGTCAAGGCCTGAGCTAATTTAAGGACCATTGACCAATCCTGCAATTACTGATTCTGGGGCCTACTGTATGTTCAGGTGGGGTTTTGCTGCAACCCTGTGCTCTTGTCACTACAAAAATGAAGTTCTACAGAACACAGCCGACTTTTATTCCAAATAAACATATATTTGATTGTGCTTTCAAAAGTGCATATTACAGGTACACTTCAGTTAATGAGGCAGATGTGTTTCTAAGCATTACTTTAACAGAAAATTTGGTACCAGAAGCAGATATAACATGGAAATAATAATGATAAAACACACTGCATGAGGGCTTCTTTGCTTAAAGGGCTCGTGAGAACTTCTGAAGCTTTTGGCAGGTGTTTGGTGGTGGTGGCAACTTCAAAATGGGAGTCCTCAGAATCTCAAGATGGCAAACTGACCTCCTCAGGACCCATGGGTGACTTTTCATGGGCCAAAGAGGCTTTTCATTGGCCAAAAATCCCAAGAAGAGAGGGATGTCAAAGGGTGTTTCCTCTTCTGGGCCTGAGAGGCCTATATCAAACATTTCTTCTGAGGAGTGGGGAGATCAACACCCAGGGTCGTGACACCATGGCCCTTTTAACAGGATCATTGGCCAAACTGTCTATGCAAAAAATAGTCTTAACGAACAGCACAATAAATTTTGTTCACAATGCCATACCCACAGTAATGGCTCGAGTCTTAAAAATGTTAATGATCTTTTTCGAACAGCACTGGTGATTTTTTTCCCCTGTCCACTGAGGCCATTAATCAACATAACCCAGGATGTCAGTGCAACATTTACCAGCAATTAACCTAGAGTTAAGGGAACTATTTTCCCCTCCTGAATTAACCCATTATAATTTGCTCACCCAATTAGTCTTAATAGTCATAACAACAAAAATAAAAGATTTAAAATGAATGTTTTCAGACCTGCATGACTTTGCTTAATAATCTGAGTGGAGTCCACTAATAAAGAGATAACTGTTTCCTATTAAATCTGTCTCCAGACTACTGAATGTTAAGTGAAGTGTCTATATAGAGGGGAATTAGATGGAAGTACTCAGTAGAAATTCTGAATTTTGTAAAAAGATTAAAAACATTTCTATGTGGAAAAAAATGGGAAATATTATTGGATCCAAATTGTAAATAAATTATTGTTTTCGGTGTTCTGTATGGTGAGATCAGCTGCTATCAACTGACTTTCATCCTCATTTTTCTGAATGCAAGGAAGATTCTATTCATTCAAACGCATCATTGGAACAAGAGCAAAACAATATTTTGCCTTTGATGCAAATGGATAATCTTTTCCCCATAACTCTTTTCCTATTGAGTAGTTTTACAGTAAAGTTAGAGGAAACTTCTCTTGCTTTGCTTTGCTTTCTTCTCTTTCCATCTATTTATTGCATCTTGCTCTTCTAAATACTGACTACAAATTGACCTGACTACACAAGATCTGTCATATCCCAAGAGAGACTCGGCAATATCTCTATTACAGATCACATTCTGAGATAGCAAGGACCTGAAGGCTATAGGAAGCCATTCTTGGAAACCATGGCCCTTTCCACAGGACAACGCCCTCCCAGCATGAAGATGCAAGAGGAGTGGGACCACAACAATGCTTCTGCATGACATTGTCGTGGTCCTGTCCTTCTTGCATCCCCAGATGGTGTGATTATGGGTATATCAATGACAAAAACACTGTTACCCAACCGGCATACCCTATCCAGGGGACTATAAATTTGTTATTGTTATGCCATACCAGAGAAGTTGCCCGGGTGGGCACGTAGGCAAAGAGGTCGAACAACCAAAAACAAGTCAAGACTACAAAGACTAGAAAAATCCCCAGTCATGTAGCCCAGGGAAACCTCAGGCTATACACATCCACATAACAAAGGGTCCTCAGCTAAGAATAGCCAACTTGAGGAGATTAGTATGTTTTTCCCAGGTTGAGCAACTTTGACTCTGGAAAATCCTACAAGGAGAGGTCCTTCTACATAAACCAATACTGCAACCCTACTTAAACCAATACTGCAACCCAGCATAAACCAGTCATGCAAACTTCCTAGTTGCCGTTGTATGGCATTCCTTCCTTTGTTGTGGCCATTGTTCTTCCCAGGAGACGACCTGCCCTCAAGGTACATTTTGCCCTATAAGTAGTCCTAGTTTTTGAGGGTCTCTTCGGAGAACTCCCAACTATGCTAGCAGACTGGCACTCTATTAGTTGAGTGATCCCCTCAGCCATCTCTTCGCTGAGCTCCGTTCTTCTCGCTGCTTCCCAGACCGAAGACTTCAGGATAGGTACAGTATCACCACCTCTACATTCCCTTTGCTATATCCCCTATACATTTTTCACCCCTTTTCCTTCTCGATAGGCCTTGTGTGCATGAGTGAGTGTGTGTGTTGGTGCGTGAGAATATATCTGTGACGAACCTGATGGGAGGAGGTCTTGACAACAGAGCTTCCTTGGTAACTGAGAGTGTTTAAGCTGATTGGCTGGTGAAATGGAACCTTGGATAGCCCAGGGGAGGGGCTGGTGGAAAGAGGAAAATAATGGATTTTAACTGTCTGGTGTGTGTTTAAGAAGGTAAGTGTGATTAGTGGTGTGTCTGGAGAGGTTGGAGATTTGAAGAGCTCTGTGGGAGAAAGAACTGAGAAATTGGGTGTACGAGAGATAGTGAATGAAATGAAAGAGAGAGAGAGAGAAGAATGATATGCTGTTTATAATCATTTAGATACAAGACACATTTAAAGCAGCAGTGTTACAATAAATGTTTGAAGTTCTGTGTTCCTTAAAACAGTGTCACAGAGTCTTATTTTGAATCCTGGGATATATATGCTACCAATAATAACATCTTGACCTTAGTGCCAACAGTACCACAGTCTGGGAAAATATAAATCACTACTGATCCTTACATCTGGGAGAAGGGTAGATTTAGGGAAGGCAGTAAAGGGGGAGAGTCCTGAAAGGAAGAAGCCAAGGGGGGACAAGAGTGAGGAAGGGACTGCATTCTCAGAGAGGGAGAACTGAGGCAGACCCATTTGTCCTGGTCCTGGCTTGATTCAGAGATCTCCCTGACTGTTCAGTTCTGATCACAAAGAGGTGTCAGGCTGGGCAGGCTTTGAGTGTGAGGTGTAACATTTTCCGCGTTACAACATTCATTTATTAAAATTTATTTATTGGTACATTTGTCTAGCTTTTGCTTGGCCTGACCTCATAAAAATTGGGTAAAAGATCCTGCTGGGTTATCCTGCCCTTCCTTTTGCTATAGACAGTGCTCTGCTAATTTCCCCAATCTTAACAGAGTAACCGCTCCATCAATGGCCCCCAATTGTGTGATGCTTCCATCTCAGCCAGCCATGCAGAAAGGCTGCAAGTGCGATCATGTGCTCCCTTCCCCACTGCAGCATGAGAAGAAGGCCAGCTGTAGTGCAGAAGGAAGGAGCATGTCCCTTGCCCTCTCTTCCACAGGCAGCCAGCTGGCTGTGGAGGGGAGCATTGCAGACACGCTCCCATTCCAGCAGAGGTGCTGTCAAGATTGTGATGGGACAACATGGGAGAGTGCTGTCCTGCGGAAAAGCCTATCATAAAATGACTAGTGACTAACAGTGCAGGGTTCTTTCTTGTGAGAAGAAAGAGGTGCTTCTTTCATTTCCTGCTGCAGCTAATATTTCCCTGTTTATAGTATCTGATACTCAATTTGTGGGAAGAAAATCCCCCTGCTTCTATATGCAGATGATGTTGGCCATTTCCATACTACACTGTTATAGTGCTATTGTTTAATTTTCAACACCCTGTGGAATTCTGGGGTTTGTAGTGTCCTGAGGCCAAAAAGTTCTTTGGCTGAGAATTCTAAATACCTCTCCCTAAACTGCAGATCCCAGGATTCCACAGGATGTTGATGGCCATAGTACTCCTCTCTTATACTCACACTGGGTTTAGAAGACCCCTGACTAATCTGGATGTACATTGTTCAGCCAACAAATTGTGCAATTGTATATTGGGCAAAATAAGATAGAACAGCCACTTATGGCTTATGAGAACCATGTGTTAGGGCTACAAAACTCAAGATGGAGCAGTTCACAAGTGCAGTTTTAAGTTTTGGTGCACCATAGGAGGCAGGTAGGTGTCCCCAGTTTTGCATTTAATTAAGCCAAAACTCCAGCTGAAGGTGTTTTATGTATCTGACATATTGGGCAAATCCAATCCAATACCTTTATTACAGTAAACACACCATGAGGCAATAAACAATTAAATACAACAATTCAAGTAAGATTACACTATAAATATACAAATATAGTAAAATTATTAGTATCATTTTAACAGCAAAGCATAATCAAAGCAATCCTCCCTTTATTCTTAAAAAAAATGTCCCTTATTTAGAGATCTTATGTTATTGGTCCTTATCTACTCTCAGTCATAATATCAATTGTAATATAGCCTTAGGAGCTCTAATAGCAGAGCATATCAACTTTGCAATTTCTTCCATTTTTTTTTTTTATCTCTTAGCAGGGTCTCTAGTACCAATCCAAAGGTTTTCCTGGAAACTTAGTATTGGTGTTATTAGCTGCCATCTTTGTCAAAGGTACATGAGAAAAAAACATGCAGTAGAGATTCTATTAACCCGGTTTGACAACAGCATACATGTTTATTGGAACTGGTCCTCTAATATGGCAGATGATATTACATTACATCTAGCTTTGTTAAATGCCAAGCAATATTTTGGGATAGTGAAATTTTCTAAATAGTTAACACCCACATTCAGGTTAAATGACAAACCTAGATTAATAGGGGAGCAAGTAGTGCATGCAGCAGATGAGAAGTATTGAATATCAATATCCCTAATTTCCTTGTAAAGATCAACTTTGCTGTGGACAAATTAATCGTAAGATCCTAGGAAGCTCTCTGAGAGGCCTAGTCTGTGAAATTTTTCATTAACCACTTTGGACGATTTTGTTTTATATGTGTCTTTCTGCATAGGGCTGATATAACCCATCTTTGGGTTTGCACAAAGAAGTCTTAACCAATACCCTAGTGCCCATCTCCATACAGTATACTCTAAGGATGAACAATCAAGTTCTATATGTAATAATGCTGATGAAACACACAGTTTGGTACTCCAAACAATTTCCTATGTAAAGTTGATAAAATTCTTTCTACTGGTGAAGTGAAATCCAAAATCCACAGTGGAATGCCAAACAACAATTGAAGTAGAACCTTAGCCTGATATATCCTGCAAGCAGCAAGTATAAATTGACCTCCTTTGCAGACCATTACTTTACTGCTATTATTTGAGTACTGAACAGTTTTAGCCTTGAGTTCTGATGATTTGGAAGCTTGAAAGATAATGCCTAGGTACTTAATCTGCTGAGTTTTATTGCCATTTATTACGCAGTCGGTCATGGAATGATTTTAGAAAGGATAATAATTATGGATTTATTATCATTGATGTTTAACTGATTTTCACCACAGTAGTTCTTAACAGTCATCTCAATCCAACTTTGGAGAAGGAAAGGAGGTCAACATTATCTGCATACAAAAGTAGAGGGATGTTGACTGAGACCAGTTGTGTGGGGTACAAGGCTTCTGATTTAAAGTGTGCAGCAAAATCATTGAGATATATGTTAAATAGCATGGGCAAGAGAATGAATCCTTGATGCACCCCTCTTCCATTAGGGATAGTTTTACTGAGATTATCTTGCAGTGTATATCTCATTTGTATTATAGAATTTCTATATATGTTCATAATTACCTTAAGTAATCTTTTATCAGTTTAGGAAGCAAGAAGTTTGGCCCAGAGCCTATTTCTAGATACCAAATCAATAACCAATTTTAAATCTATAAAAGCAGCATATAAGTTAGTATTTTGGGCACAAGAGTATTTCTCTGCCAAATGGTTCAAAACTACATAGTGATCAATAACTATCTTTCCTGTCTCAAAACCAGCTTCCTCAGTCCCAAGAATATCTTCAGCCTCTACCCATTCTATTTATTGATTATTAAGATAGTGACCATATATTTAGTCTATAAAATGAGCTGATGGGTTGGTAATTTGTCAGGTTCATCCTGACTCCTTTTTTATATTTGGGTATTATGATGGCTTGAGACAAGCTATTTGGTAACTGAGCTGTCTAGATGATGTGTGTAAAGACGTTTGCCAATAAAGGCGCTGCTACTCTCAAATGTGGAAGACTCAAGGGTCCACCTGCAATGCCAGTGCCTCCATGTGGGGAATTAATTAGCTCAATTACAAGGCCTGCAAGACAGGGGTAACCTAATGAGATCTTCCACCAATGTTTACAGAGTCTCCACAGGAAAGAACCAGCTAGAGATTTCAAATGTAAACTAAAATGTAAACTAAAATATTAAAGAGAAATCAATCATGCAATCATGCAAGATCCAAACACTCACACAAGGCTAACTGAAGGAAAGAGTGGAAAGGTAGATAGTGAAATTTCGGGATTTTGGGTGATAATTACCAATCCAGAGAGAAGCAAAGAAAGCAGTGATGTGGCTTAGACTTGTACCTAAGGACAGTACTCATTTGAAAATCAGAGTGACTGTGTGGCATTCAGCAAGTGAGATACTGTGTCTGACTGTTCAAAACTGGGGCTTTTATACCTAATTTCAACCTGGAGGGCATGGGTGTGAAAGGCTCTACAGCTGAATAAACAATGGAGGTTGCAAAGCAGACAATGAGGTCTTGACTGTGTTAATTATCTTAGTGTTAGGTGACAAAGAGTTAATAGCTGTCATGATAGCACTGTAATGGTGGATGAGTGTGTAGATAATGGGGAGAATGCATGGGTCAATGGGGTTGAAACAATCAGTGATTTGGTGGGAACTTCCTGTCACTATTGTCTGACAGCAGAGTCATTACAGCTTAATTTAAGCCTATTATTGCTGGAGTTACTTGGTGACTTCCTGACAATGACCAGGCTATGCCAAGAGAGGATCTCTGCCTACTTTGCAATGCATGTGTTCAGCCAGTTTTTTTCCTCTGCCCAGCTTGGCCTTGCAGTCACATCAGGGTCCATTTTATATCCATGTCAATTAACATGTTTTGCAAAATATATTTCACCAATTAAACCATATCGAATCCGGGAGGTGTGTGCGCTGGTAACAGTGCCCACTATGTGATGTTAATTTTTAATGATTCAGTCATGATTAGAGCCTGGTGCTTTGCCAGATCTGATTGCAGTAATTAGTGATTTTACCTCATGTTGGATCACAAGTGGCCACTTTGGAACATCGGGTAGGTTTGATAGAGTGGAATTTGATGTTTCTATTGTCACTGTCTCATACTATGCCCCCCCACGCACTCACTGGCTCTTAACAGAGTGGAGAAATAGTATTCTCATATATGCGGTGATATATTACAGTCTGGTGATCCCTCCAGATTACCTAACATGCCTTAACATAGCCCCAAACTGCCTGATATTTTTACACAAGGAAGCATCAATTAGTTCTGACCATTGCTTTTGTCTGATATCCTTATTTTTCTTTATCACCAATTTTTTATAATTTTTAAAAATTATAATATATTTTAGACAAGATTCGGCAAATTCTTAGGGCATTTTCAGTCTCAAAGCAATCTTTGTCCAAACCTGTTGTTATCCTCTTATGTCTGGAGATTCTAAGTCTCTTCTTCATGCTCCCCAGAGTGAGGAGCAACAAGTAATTTTCCAGAGCAGATTGTGCATCCTGTGAGTCAATAATACAGTTTTTTTAACTGATTGCATGTAGATGAGTTTAGTGTTTTTTAAATCTTACAACTCATGTTACCTGTCCATCTCAGCCTTCTGTGTCTAAGTTTTACTACTGAAATGTCCACTGTATTGGGGCCTTAAATGAATATTAGTGGAGAATCTGAGAATGAAAGGGGGGAAATGGTTACTTTCAGTTCTATCTACTACAGAAAAAATTGTTATAAACTTATAAATAGATTTGGAGATTAAAACACAGTCAATTGTATTACTGCCTGTCAATGATACATGTGTATATTCACCACGTGTTTCAAATCATGGTTTCCCATTAATTATTTTTAAGCCAAGATGTCCTGCCATCTGGGCAAAATATATGCTGGCATAATTAATCTTAGCATCTTTAGAGTGTCTATTATAATCAAATACATGATCGTCCAGTTCATTGAGATGCCAGTCATGAGATGAAAAAAGTGTGCCCTTATTGGGCCCAATTTTGGCATTAAAATCTCCCATTACAATTAAATGTGCTTTAGGGAATTGCACCTATAAATTGACCCTGTAATTTTCTAAGGTCTCCCATTCCTGATTGATTTAATCTTTTGTGGCCATTGGAGGGACATATACATTGATCAGCAATAAGGGTGTAAAGTTGGAGTCCATTAAACATGCCATGGCCATCTGTCTACTGTATGGTTAGCATTCGCCACATGTTTTGAGGGAAGTAGAAGTCAGAATGATCAGTCCTCCTTTAGATCTCCCTTTGCCCTTTGGGGCTACAGCAGGTAAACCATAGTGACATAGCCATTTAAGTCCAAGTGTGTTCAGTAACACATGTCTTGAAGGGATGTTATATCAAAATTTTGTAAAAAAAAATCAAAAAAAAAATCAGTAAGTCGAGCATCTTTGGATTTAGTGGTCCATTCAGCTATGTTCTAGCATGCACAGTTTACCTGAGAGTTTAGATGAGAGTTTTCCGGCAAGATAGATTTGTATCTTGAGAAATTCAGAGGGGAGGAGCAATAAGAATAAAATATTTTAGTGAATTTGGAAATCTCCACCCTATTCTCTGATTATTTTAATCTGTGCCAGAATTTTTTCATCACAAAATATAGAGCTGTTAAACAAAAGACACCCCACCCTTGATAACTGTATTTCAGCCCCAGAGTTGCTGGTTATACCTGTATCATTTTTACAGTTTTCCACCTCAGGCAGTACTAATGGGTCCTTACGATAATTTGCTACAACCAAGTCATCAGCATGATGCATAGTTGTTTACCCCTGGGGAAATCAATCCATTTTTTCTGTCATTCTCTTTCTCAGGAATTATAGGATTTGGCTCCAGATCAGTGGATTTTGCTTTGCCTATTTCTCCTCTACCTTGGAGAAAGAATAAAGTTATCTCTCAAAAGAATTAACCTATTTATAATTTCAGTTTGTGATAGTGTTGGCAAGGCTTGGAATGTTTTCAAAACTGAGTCTCCTCATTACTGATTGATTCTTTGCATTAGATAGGATGTCTTAACAGGAGGCTCTATCATTGTTTGTTTCTCTTGAGGGGTCTGAGCTGTACACTTCCCAAGCTCTGCAAAATTAATAAGGTTAGTTGGCTCACTATGATTTATTTCACTAGAGGGCGAATATTTAATTAGCAGTATCAGAGATGCATTATTTTCAAGGAAATAGGAGACAATCGTACCCCTACTTAAAAGTTTACCCTTATGAAAATACACTGAGTCTTGCTTGAAAAAGTTATGACAGCTCAAGCTTGAGTGCAGTTATAAAACTGGTACTCTACATGATAAATTTCTGCCAATATAAGAATCCCATTTGCTACCCAGTCTAAAATATGCAGAAGATGTTCTTTCTCTCAAATTGAGATAATATTCCCCAGAGTTTGGGCCACTTACTAATAACGAGTTTTTGTTTAGCTAAGCTTAGAATCCAGGTCTTGTTTTCTATACAGTTCTGAAAATTAATGGTTGAGAATTCTCACATTGAGAGGCTTTCTTTTCATTACGATGTGAACTTTTCGTAAGAGCTTTTTCCCAGAGGTCTTGGTTTGTCCAGTTCTCCACAGCTGTTACAAATATATAAAGACTGATGGGAATCTATATAATTGCCAGATACTCCAGATACTCAAGTTCTTTTGTTCAAGACTCAGTGCTGTTTCATTGGTTTTCCATAGTTTGGTAGGTTTCTTTTGGTTCTTTGATGTCTTGAGTTCTTCTGCAGATTATACAATTTTTGAAAGTTCATCTTTTCATGACCCTGCATTGACCTGCTTTCTTTCACTAGTCTCTTGATATTCTTATTCTTCTTTGTCATACTAATTGTCTTTTGTGGAGGAATATGTTCCTAGTTGGATATCTTGCTATTGGATTCCCTGAGCATCTTCCTTCAGTTAAGAGAATGCGATGGATGATCCTCTGAAGTTGATGGCTTTATCTTGCTTTTAGATTCCAGTCTTACTAGAGCTTCATTGATGACTGTGAGCAGACTGCTACATTCAGGAAAATAAGTCTTAATTGATTGTATATCATTATTCATATCATTGACATATCTCTCAAGTTCTGCTAAATTCTCTGACATCTTCCTGTCCCAATTTGTTCTACTTTGAGATGTAATGTTCACTTGTGTACTAGCACTGTCATTCAGAGTTTCCAAAATGATTTTATTTCTCTGATCTTATGAAGCTATGAGATTTTCATTATTCATAGCCAGAGTAATTTCATCTGCTCAGTTTACATCTTCCACATTAAATGGGTCAAATAGGATCTGCCTTTGATCTTAAGTCTAGTCCAATACCATATCAGAGGGCAGTTCAGGTCCTGGGTCATTTATTTTTCTCACTGAGGAAAAAAATGTGTAGATTTTGTTTTGTTTGGCTCAGTTTTTTGTTTGTTTCATTTGTGTGGTTGGTTCTTCTTTTTATTGGGAGGAAAATCCCTAAAACTGAGTGACAAATCCAGTTTTAATGACCTTGTCTTGTAAGAATCACCTTAGTTGTGGTATCGATTTGTCTTATTCCAGGGATGTTTTTCCAAAGTGTTTCTCCAAGATGTTGTCAAAAGGTTATAGAAGAACAATGGGTTGGTTTCTGAATCTGGTAGTGTTAAACTTCTCAATAGTAACCCTTGCTGGTCATTGGTAGTTAGAAATTAAAAGAAGCAATTGTCCCTTTAATTATTCAAAATACCACACATTCAGTTGGATTGATAGTAATGTTTGTTTTAGCTTGGTTATTTTGTTCTTTCTAATCTTCTGCTCTTCTGATACGTCTTTTGCTTCTCCTAAGTTTCTAAATCCCTCTTACTTCCCAAGGACAGTTACTCTTGTTAAAATACCAACAAAGCTGATAACTAAACAAGAAGCTGCTGGACAGCTCAGCTTGAAATGCTTCCAGCAAAGATGAGAGCAAGATAAGTGAGTCTGTTTGTTAATTATACTTTCAGCAATTTTCCAACAGCTTCACAGAGCAACAGATATTATCGAGCCAAATTAACTAGACAAAATAGACAGAACAGGAGCTTAGGAAGCCAGGAGGAGCTTCATTAATAGAGAAAACTGCTGGAGCTCCTTAAAGCACTACTTACTGTGTATCTGCCATCTTGCCTCGACTTTCAATATGCTGCAGACTTGGACAGCATCCAGAACAGAATTTTAAGAACCCTTTCGGAAAAACTGGGAACACCTAGTGCAGTACTTGTGGCTAGAAAGAGGATCACAACCCTGGCTCATGAAGACCTGCCTGTCTATCCTTAATTTTTGATTAAGATTAAACAGGAATGCCACCAAATTACCTAGCCAAAGTATGTTTTCAGGAACAACTGGCTCTTAGCTCCTAAAAAGAAAAACCTTGGTATCAAAATATCACATTGTCTTCTTCAGAAATTTGGCTTTATGGAAACTCTCCCCCCTTTTTTTTTTTTGGAGAAAGATAATTTATCGGCAAATAAGGAATTCAAGTTATTTGCCAATGATATGTTCGTACAAGAAGACTTCGCAACTCCCCTTTCAGTTCATATCTCCCCATGCTATAATTTACTTACACACCTTCCAGGCCCAGAGCTCTACCTGTTTAAAACTGAAAAGTTTTGTTTAAGAAGGGAGCTAATGTTAGCTAGATTTCAGATAATGCCTTCCACAATTCTGGATGGTCAATTAACTAAACTCCCTTCCCATGTACACTACTGTGATTTGGATAAAGTCAAGGACCTTCCTCAGTATTTGTTTAGTTGTCTTTTGTAAGAGGGAAATAGAGAAGAATAACTTGAATGATTGTTATCTATTAAAAACAATTTGTCTATCTGCCAAAATATAGGATTTCTACTTTTTAACAAAGATTCTAGTATCATTGAAGAGCTGCAATTTTCTTAATGGCATTAGCTAAAGTCCACACAAGTTATTATAACACATGTCCATTATTCTGAAATTTTACTGCCTGATGGCTTCATTTTGTATATTTTAATTCCTATTAGTAATCTTAGTAGTATTAGAAATGGCATTGGAAATTCTATCTTGCATTTTATATTTTAACTCCATTGCTTGATATTTGTACAACCTCTTTGTTTTTACGTTCTGATGACCTATGGTTATAAGCAATTAAAATTTGATCTGAATAGATCAATTAAACAGAATAAGATCTGTCTGTTCTTATAGTATTCTGTATAGGATTTAATAGTGCTTGTTCTATCTACCCTTATACTTCCCTAATTCCCAATTTGATCTCATTAGCAGCTAAACAGGGGAAATTTTTGAAAGCTGTTGAGATCACCAAAACATTTCTGAAATTGTGGGAAACAGGGATGAGCATGAGCTGAAAAAAAATAAATGAAGATATAACAACCAAATATTGCCAATCACTAGCTAGTCAAACCATATATATGATGTTGTCTCTGTTACAAATTACATGTTACAGTTTCCCAATAAGATGATAAAGACTATCTGCAAAACAGTTCAGGCTTTCAGTTTCTCTGATACACCTGACACTATCAGAAGTCCTTCCAGAAATGATCACAAGATGGAGGTAGCATTCTGTATTTACATACCAAAACTCTGTTGTTTTGGATTAAAGGTGCACGGCTGAGTTTCTGGGTTTTGTTTTGACAGACAAATCTGGAGTGTTTTCTCTTCCATTATCGCTGTTTTCTGTAACTATTTATACCATAAATCTAGATGGAGTTCTTTAGACATTTGCTTTGCTGAGTGACAGACAGGCTGCCACCAAGCATAGATGATATATTCAGTTCTTTGAAGACAATTTTTCACATGTCCCAGTGAAGATATTAAACAGTGTCTGATCTCAGGGTTATTGATTATATAGTTAGGCTTGACATCACATTTCTCCAAACGCCATTATTTAAAAAGTTCTCACTAGAGGGAAAGTCCACTGAATATGATGGCATGAGCACTACTCCAGCATCTTACTCAGCAATTCCCATTTACGCAAGGCAGCTTCAATGAGATTATATATCATATATGCACTGTTTGGAGGATGCCTTCTCTGATAGCTAATCACCATTTGCTCATGGGAGAAAATAAATCCCAAATCCTTTTCCCACAATGAACATATGGATTCTTCAGTCCAGATCCTGCAAATGTTAGACTTTGCCCACCATAGGCAATGAGTTTTTGGTTCCTCCTTTAAGTAAGTCTTTATATGGAAGTAGGCCTTTAACTGCTTTATTTTGGTTGTAAAGCTCTGTAAAGCAAAACAACCAATTTTATATTTCTTTCTATAACTGATTTCCATCCTATCTTTTGCTGCCAAATGGGACTCAAGGTGGATCACAGTAATATTAAGTAAAACAGAATACAGTTAAAATATAAAGCAAGATAAACTATTACAACACAATTAAATTAAAAACACAATTTAAATTGATCTAAAAATCAGTTACAATACACACCACCAAGACAGGTATAGCATCCAACTGGTAACAAGTCCCACCTTTTGCAGCTGGTCATTTACTAAAGCCTAACAGAGTTTTAAAAGTCTTTACCAGTCAATAGTTGACACCATCTGGAGTTTTTCTCTCAGCTGTGATCCACTGTCCAAATTTTGTTCAGTTTCCTTCTAATTTTGTAAATAAACTGATCTGGAGACCTGATACAAAAGGTTTCTGGTCATACAGGGAGCTGACAGAATAGGAGAAACAAAACATATATGCATCTCCAAAATAAAACAAGAAAGAACAGGAACAAAATCTGGGACTTTCTTGACTTTTTAATCAGTGTGGAGGTGCCCCCTGTGAGAATCATTCACTCTATAAAGGTTCTTCTCATTCTGAAAACTGAGCATACTTATCAAGGTAACCAAATGGGTGTTAACAGACAAGAGCTGGAATCAGACCAGTTTTTCCAAAGGAGGTAAGTACATTTCAAAAAACAGTTACTATCAGACTGAATGTTCTTTAACTCACCTGAAGAAAAAGGGGGAGGAGAAGACCATTTGCTAATAGGTCACACTACCTACTTTGCTCCAAGGTTTGTTTCAGATATTCTAGATTAGTAGTACCAGTTGCCTCAACAGATATGCTTCATAGTATCCCAGAAAATTTAGTATTCCCAGACTTCCCATATTTATTACTTTTTACAATATACCATTACAATTTGTATGCAGCTTCTTTGGATTTGTTCTGTATCAGCAAAAATGCACTGTTGTCATTAATGTAAAGCTGGTATGAAAATGCACATTGGGTGCAAGCAAGTCCCTGGAGCTTTCAGTGCTACATGGAGTGAGGCACAAAATTTAACACCGGTGAATAACCTTAACAAAAGATACTGTCCAAGTGTAAATTAGTTACTGCCATAGTTTTCAATGTCATAATCAGGTTGGGTAACGACTGGTTTAAACGCAGACAATTCCATGCCCAGGAAATATCTCAAAGCTGTTCTGTATGAGGACACTTCTACAGATTGCATAGGTAGCAGCTGGTATGTGATGCACCACCTAACAGTATGAGCAGCTGAAATTCCTTGTAGCCATCAACTCACTAGTTGGCATTATACAACTAAATACAAGAACAGAGTAGTATTTTTGTTGGCACTAATAAAGAGTCAGAAAGGAAAACTCTTTTGTGAATGAGAACTTTTCAGACTGGGGCTGTTTCCACACTGCACTGTTGGAGTGCTATTATTCCATTTCCAACAGCCTAAGGAATTCTGGGCTTTGCAGTTTAGGGAGGGGCCTTTAGAATTCTGAGCCAGAGAGCTCTTTGGCCTCAGTAAATTACAAATCCCAGAATTCCACGGGATGTTGAAAGTGGAATAATAGCACTATAACAGTGTAGTGTGAAAATGGCCTGAGTGTTATATACATAAAAAACTAGGGATGGGATAAATCCAGAATTTTCCGAATCTGAATCTTGATCCAAATCCCTGGAAAGTTCTGGGAATCCATGAATTTCACGAATTTCAAATCTTTCTAATCCTTTTTTTAAAAAGGGCTTAGAAAGCTTTTAAAAACTTTTAAAAACTTAACTTTTAAAAAAAAATTAAACAGAACTTTTTTAAAAAAAAGGTTGGTTGGTGGATTTGAAAGGTTTGGTTTGCCTATTTTTGAGCAGGGATTTGGATTTGCGAATCTCAAATCCTTGTTGAGGATTCAAGAATTCAAGGATTCAGTTGGCCCATCCCTATAAAAAACAAAGGTAAAAGGGTGGGGAAGGCAAAGGCTATTTGGGAGCAAGTGAGAAAAGCAAGGCCTGCTTTGCATAAAAATCTTTCAGTGAACAGTTATGCATTTAATTAGATTAAAATGGAGCATATTGACTGGCAGCAGCTCACCACAGTTTCAGAGATTTTCCCCAGCCCTATCTGGAGATGCCAGGGACTAAAGATGGGATTTTTGGCATGCATAGTATGTGTTCTGCCACTGTAAGATTATGTTACAGGTCACTTTAGGCCAGGTCTTGTTTACTTCTGATATCTACCTCATTAAACTTTCCTGTGCTGTTATCAGAATGAGATGCAAAACTGATATTCTTTTTTAAAAAGGGGTGCAGGAGTTCAACCATTTTCTCTGTTCTTTTGCTTCCATTGTAATCTGAAATGATTTTGCATCAGGTTTGTGGCCTAATACACTTTGCGTCCACAATGCTTGTTTAGACCAGAATTGTCATTCTTTATTCACTCAAGGTGGTTTGTTGTGATTCATGGTGGAGACTAGGAGAATGGGCTGCTCCATGTACAATCCCTGTCAGAAATTGGTATTTATATCCTTTTCAGATCTCAGTACTGGCTACTCTACAAAACAGTTTTTCTGTGTGTTCCCATAAAATACTGACTGTTTAGCAATCATAATTTATGTAGTTCTGCGTGTCCAGTTAAGGAAACATGCAAACTTCTGTGTGGGAATGGCAACTTGTCAGTCCTTACTTGTTAGTGATAGTTGCAGGGGATTAGGATTGGCAAAATGAACTCCCTAGATTAAAGGGAACCCAGGGGATCTATTGCAAGTGTCTGAAAACTCTGCTTCTGGTGATCAAATCGCCATGTTTGTGACATGAGAGGTGGAGGGGAGTATGGCCAAAGTTGCCAGTTTGCCCCATCACAAGAAGCCTTCCCTCAAAGGGCTAGAAGAATCAGGAAACCAACTTTCTTAATTAAAAGGAACTATGTAGCACTTTGAATTTTCTTTCTAAGAGGATTTTTGATGATGATGGTGAAATTACTTCCTATTGCGAACAAGAAGCTATAAATACTTTGGCTTGGGAACTTCCTTAAAAGACGTAGAATCATAGAATCATAGAGTTGGAAGAGACCAAAGGAGCCACTGAGTCCAACCCCCTGCTATGCAGGAACACACATCAAAGCATTCCCAACAGATGGCCATCCAGCCTCTGCTTAAAAACCTCCAAAGAAGGAGACGCACCACACTCTGAGACAGCATATTCCACTGCCAGACAGTTCTGACCATCAGGAAGTTCTTCCTGAGATTTAAGTGGAATCTTCTTTCCTGCAGCTAGAATCCATTGCTCCTGCTCCCTCCTGGACATGACATCCCTTCAAATATTTAAACTTGGCTATCATGTCCCCTCTTAACCTTCTCTTCTGCAGACTAAACATACCCAGCTCCCTAAGCCATTCCTCATAGGGCATGGCTTATAGACCCTTCACCATTTTGATCGCCCTCCTCTGGACACAGTCCAGCTTGTTGATATCCTTCTTGAATTGAGGTCCCCAGAACTGGATACAGTATTCCAAATGAGACCTAACCAGTGCAGAATAGAGTGGTACCATTACCTCCCTTGATCTAGACACCATACTCCTATTGATGCAACCAAGAATCACATTGGTTTTCTTGGCTGTGGCATCACACTGCTGACTCATGTTCAGCTAGTGATCTACCAAGACTCCTGGATCGCTTTCACATGTACTGCAATCCAGCCACTCCCCCCATCCTATATTTGTGCATTCCATTTTTTTTTGCCTAAGTTTTTCTCTGTTGAAATTCATTTTTTTTAGTTTTGGTCCAGCTCTCCAATCTGTAAAGGTCATTTTGAAATTTGATCCTGTCCTCTGGCATATTAGCTACCACTCCCAATTTGGAGTCATCTGTAGATTTGATTAGCATGCTCTCCACTCCTTCATCCAAGTCATTGATGAAGATGTTGAATAGCACTGGGCCCAGGACAGAACCCTGTGACACCCCACTAGTCACTTCTCTCCAGGATGAAAAGCAGCCATTGGTCAGCACCCTTTAGGTTTGGTTGGTCAGCCAATTACCAATCCATCTAACAGCAGCCCTGTCCAGCCCACATTTTACTAGCTTCTTTGCAAGAATGTCATGGAGAACTTTGTCAAAGCCCTTACTGAAGTCAAGATAAGTCTACAGCATTCCCTTCATCTATCAAGCTTGTAATTCTATTATAAAAAGAGATAAGATTAGTCTGGCATGACTTATTTCTGAGAAATTCATGTTGACTTTTAGTGATTACGGCATTGCTTTCTAAGTGATTGTTTAAACTGATTGTTTAATGATCTGCTCTAGGATCTTTCCAGGTATTGATGTAAGGCTGAGTGGGTGATAATTGTTTGGGTCCTCTTTTTTCCCCTTCTTGAAGATTGGGATGACATTTTCCCTCCTCCAGTCTGCTGGGATTTCTCCTGTTCTCCAAGAGTTCTAAAAGATTATTGCAAGTGGTTCAAAAATGACTTCTGCAGTTCTTTTAATATCCTTGGATGTAATTCATCTGGCTCTGGAGACTTGAATTCATCTAGTTTAGCCAAATATTCCTGTACTACTTCTCTACTTATTTTGTGCTGCATTTCCCCCCCTTCCTCACCTGCTCCCCATCCCCCAGGTTGAGTACTTCTATCCTTTTGGGGGAAAGCCGAGGCAAAGAAGGTGTTGAGTAGTTCTGCCTTCTCTCTTCCCTCCATTATTAATTGGCCATCTTCTCCATGCAGTCACCCTATCGTTTCCTTCTTTTTCCTTTTGCTGCAGACATATCTAAAAAAGCCCTTTTTGTTGTTTTTAATGTCTCTGGCAAGCCTGAGTTCATTCTGCACTTTAGCTTTTCTGACCTTCTCCTTACAACTCCTGGCTATTTGTTTGAATTCCTCTTTGGTGGTTTCACCATTATTCCATTTTTTGAAAATACTTTTAATGAAAAGGAAAAGCAATGGACTGGGAGGAAAAAATTATTGCCAAGGGGACAACTAGAGAAATAAAAGGGTTTTACATTTTAATAATAGAGAAGGAAACTAAATATAACAATAAGGGTGCACAGAGACTATGTTTACCCTTAGTTGGTAAGCACGAGGTCAGTAAACTAGCTGCATTCAAACTTTTGCAGAGTGCATGTTATAAATAGCCTCTACATAGCAGTATTTGAATAGAGAGCAGCATCTTGTAGTCATAAGAAATCATTGCAGTTGGAAATTTCCCCTTCCCTCTTTTTGTGTTCCTATGGATAGAATGAGCTCTGGACTTACATCTAAGACCAGCATCTATGAAAGAAGAAGATCAGTAGAATTGGTACCAAAATTGACAGATATGTCACAAAATCTTATGGATGAGCTTAAGAACTTTAAAGTTCCGGTGTCACAAATAGATTTAGATTTAAAAAGAGACTTGAAAGACCTTAAAATGGAAGTGAAAAATGAAATGAAAGAAGTGTGACAGTCTTTAAAAACGTAAATATTCAGAAAGCATTTTTACCAATATTATACTTCATTATATAAAAAACAACAAATTTTATTGGTAAACTGGAAGAATACCTAAGTAAACAAGACTTAGCTATGATTTCAGTCTCATAGAAACAGATGCTAAATGCTTTGATAGAGATTAAAGAGATACACGAAATGAGTAAGAAGTTAAGGTTTGGTAAAGTACCTGGACCAAATATACTACCTGCTATCTGTTATAAATTCTTTGAGGAAGAGCTGTTATTACCTTTACAGAAAATATTAAATTTGATTCTTTCAAATGGTAAGATTCTAGAGAAAGAGGAGAATGTAGTTTTGATTCCAAAAGAAAGTCAAGACTGAATAATGGCAAAAAGAAATACAGACCTATTTCATTACTGAATAATGATTATACCATTTTACAATGCTTTTGGCAGAAAGCTTGAAAAAGTTTTTACAGGATTTTATTTATAAAGATCAGTATGGCCTTTTTTTAAAAAGCAAAAATACTAGTGATATTTTTAAAATAAAAAAAAACACTAAAATACTAAATGTTAGTATTGAAAAAATACTAGTGATAAAATCAAAAATACCATGTGACAATACTAGATGTGGACATTTGGATATTTTGGAATATTTAGAAAGACATAATGAGAAACAGACAGCACTTTCTTTTAGATGCAAAAAAAAGTTTTGATAATTTGAACTTTTTAAAATTTACAGTCTGAGAGAATATGAGTTTTGGTGACATTTTTATTACTTGAGTTAAGGCAATTTATGATAAACGGAAGGCAAAATTTTTAACCAATGGCAAATTAACAAAACCATGTGATATACAAAAAGGTACTAGACAAGGATGCCAACTCTCATGTTTTGTTTTGTTTTGTATTGGAGATCCTAAACAGGGTTATTAAGAGAAGATGAGAGAAACAAAGTTTTAAAAATCAAGAAAAAAATATTTAAATTAAGGATATTAACAGGTGATTTGTTAATTGTGTTTGAGAACCCTTTGGAGAGCATAGAAACTTTAATTTACTAAAAGAATTTGGAGAATTGGTGGAATTTAAGATTAATAAACAAAAGACAATGATGTTAACAGAGAATATGAGAAAGATCAAATAACATGATGGATAAGTTGTGTTTCTAAATTGAGAAAAAGGTGAAATACTTAGGAATTACTATGACAAACATGTATTGTGTTACTGAAGAATAGCTACGTCAACACATGGAATGATATAAAGAAAGATTGACTAAGATGGGAGAACATTAAACTGTCACTTTTGGGGAAAATCTAAAAAATGAATGCTTTGCCAAAGTTTTTATTTCAGACAATCCGAATTCTGACTAAAGACAAGTTATTTAAACAATGATCGAAAGACCTATTGAAATTTATTTCGCAAAGGAAGAAACAGGGAGTCAAATATTAAGTTTTACAAGGCACTAAGCAAAAAGAGTATCTTGGATTCATGGATGTGAAACTGTGCTTCTCTGCATGTTGTTTGGTTTAATTGAAAAATTGGACTGCATTGACTAATAAGAAATTGTTGGACTTGAAAGGGCACAGCTTGAGATTTGGATGGCATGGATATTTATGGTACAAAAAAGTTAAAGTGAATGTGGATTCTACTAATCATTTTGTGAGCTGTGTCTTGTTAAGAATATGGAATAGATACAGACCAAGATTATGCCCAAGATTCTTCTATGGGTGTCAACATAAGAAGCCTTTTATATGAAGCAAAAGAGAAATGGTATCTTATCAAGACCTTCTGGAATATGATAATTGACAATATAGAGTTAAATCAAATGAACAACTACTGTCAGAGGGTTTTCAGTTTCAGTGGTACTCTTATAGACAAATAGTTGAAAGATTGAAAATGGAAAAAATGTATGGTTTTGAAAACAGTAAATCTGCATTTGAAATGTGGTTATATGTGGATGATGATCATTTGATAGGTAAGATGATAAATTTTTGTTAAAAATGGAGTTGGAAGAGGAACAAGTTAAAGACTGTAAGATAAGGTGGGCTCAGAATTTTGGATATAATATGCAGATGGAATAATGGGAAAAATGTGGTCAAAGAGACTAAAATTTTCATTATGCTATGATCTTAAGAGAACTTTTTATCAAAATGATGTACCATTGGTATTTGACTCCTGAAAAATTGGCTGAAATGCATAAATGAACAATGGGAAAAATGTGGTCAAAGAGACTAAAATTTGCATTATGCTATGATCTTAAGAGAACTTTTTATCAAAATGATGTATCATTGGCATTTGACTCCTGAAAAATTGGCTGAAATGCATAAAAGGGTTTTGAATATATGTTGGAAATGTGAACATCAGATTGGGACCTTTCACCACATATGTTTTGGGAAGCTAAGAAATTTTAGAGTCAAATACATAAGTTAATACAGAAGATTTGGAATGTTAATATTCAATTGAAACCAGAATTATTTTTATTAGGACTGATGGATGACCAAAAGGAGAAGAAACATGGAAGATTACTAAGATATATGACCACAACAGCAAGAATAGTGTATGCACAGAAATGGAAAAATACTGTAATTCCAATGAATTAGGACAAGCTGCTGAAGTTGACTGATCCACCTGAAATGGATGAATTATCAATACTGATTAGAGAGAAGATGGTGGCAACACTCTTAAAAGACTTTGTTTTTGTATAATAAAGAAAACAATATGTTAATTATAGGCTTTGATAACAAATAGGTTTGGTTAAACTATAAAAGTATATGAGTAGTAACTATAGTTATTACTATGGAAGTAATTTTAAATAGTAAGAAGTATAACCATCCTTAAGAAGACTGGAAGTCAAATGTGTGTTCCTTTCTTTCTGCCTTTGGCTGTTCACATTCTTTTTTAATATTACCTCTGTAGTTATATTTCATTAGTATGTTTTTAATTAGTGCTGTAAATATTTTAGAAGCTTTATTCATTTTGTTTTACTTCTTTTTTTTCTGTTTAAATATAAGCTGCCATGAGTCTGATTTGTGAGACAAAGGAAAGATATAAATAAATAAATCAAACAAAAAAAGTAAGCAGACTATACAGTATATGTTTGAAAGTGGTTATTCATCTTTATTTGACTCATGCATTTCCAGTGCAGCTGGTTGTATAGTTCTAAGTGTTTTATTGTAGAATAAATATTATAAGTTAAGCAAAGGAAGAGGATGTCAAATTCTACTTACATCCAGAATTATTTTTAAAAAGATCTGTGTGTTTTCAGCAGAAAAAGCAAACAACAAAAGGTGATTTGCAAATTTATTGGAGAATTGTCTGAGTTATATTGGTTTCATTTCATTTAATAGTTGCCTAACCCTATATAAGACCAAGCTTTCCCTCAGTCCCCATGTGGCAGGTATGTATACAAATGGCAGGTACTGATGAAATGTTTACAGAAAAGATTGGCTTGTCAATGAGGCAGAGGATGGATATCGACCCTTTCTCCTGTGTTTGTCAGCCTGTAACCTATTTAAGAAATGGCCCACAGCAATGAAATCCAATCAAACATCCTTTGTAACTTCCCGCTTTCCTGGAACACTGGCAGAGGCTTCAATCACAATAAAACAAAATGAACCACTTATCATATAAATGAGGAGAAGGTAATGAATGGGTTACAAATTCCAACCGGAGAGGGTTCTTATTAAGAAACAGGATTAAATCAGGGGGCTGCTACATGTTTGAACCTTATTTAATGGTTTCCACACAGAATACCCTCTTGAAGAAAAACATATGACATAATTGTACATCCCCTGCTTCATCTCATGGTAGAAATTTTATGAGGCCACTTTTCACAAGGTGGGAAGACATCAGAATCCATAGGGAGGTGAAATTTATTCATCATAATTTGGGTTGGCATACATTTTGAAATAAATCAACCTAATTCACACCCCTCCCTCCGATTAACTTGTGGATCAGAATCCAGTTGTCCTCTGAATTATTCTCATCTTAAAATTTTGTGATAATACTCTGGCGTCAAAAACTGTATTTTAAAAATGAACACAGTGAAGAAGTTGCATCCAAACATGAGATTATTAAGAGAAACTACACAAAAATGTATATACTAGGGAAAGTTGCATGCAAAAAATGTTTGCATTAAGGGAAATTGTGTTCAAAGTACACACATCAGAGAAAATTGCAATTTTTTAAATAAAATGCATTTTTCTTGTTATTAAAAAAAATCAAATGGGTGCATACATTGGACTGAAGGCATAGATGATTTCAATATGCTTGAGGAAATATTGAGTGAAACCCTGCAGCCAGAAATATTCCAAGAAAAGATAGCTCATGATGGATGGAAGTTTCTTAAAACTGAGATATTGGATGCGCAATTACAAAAAATACAAATAGGAAAGAAAAGGGGAAAGTATCCAAAGAAACCATAGTGGTTGCATAATGAGGTTTTGGATGAACTGCAGTTTAAAAGGTTCATAAATAAGACATGAAAGAGGAGGTAAATCACCAAGAAAGAGTACAAGCAGATAACTAATATTTGTTGGAAGAAGATTAGGAGGACTAAAACTTAGAACAAGCTTGGGTTTGCAAGAGAGGTTAAAAATAATTTTAAGAAATGGTTTTCAGCAACATTTGAAGTAAGAGGAAGAACAAGGAATCAGTAGACTTGCTGCATGAAGAAGATAGTGAAATGCTAATGAGTAGCAGAGACAGAGTGGAACTGCTCCATACTTGCTTTACATCTGTCTTTTCTCAAAAGGAAAACACTACTCAGTGTGGTGGAAACAGAACAAATGATAAGAGAAGAGGCTTCAACCCATGTTAAGTGAGAAGATGCACCGGAACACCTCTCTAGTTTCAATGAATGCAGATTTCCAGGACCAGATGAACTGTTTTCAAAGGTATTAAAGAAACTTTATGAGAAACAATTGAAGAAGTTGTATATACTTAGTTTAGATAATACCTGAGAAGTGATACAATGTTGTTCTTGCTAACTGCTGTCAAGTCAACTGCAACTGACGACAACATTATGAATGGGAGACCTCAAAGTCAACTGATCCTCAACTGCCCTGCAGATTCAGGGATGTATGATTGATTCTATTTGTAATGCAATTTTTTTCTTTTCCTACTGTTTTCTACCTTCCCAAGCATTATTGCCTTTTCAAGTCAGCCATGTCTTCTCTTGATATGGCCAAAGTACAAGGGCCTAAGTTTAGCCACCTTGGCTTCTAGGGAAAGTTCAGGTTTGATTTGCTCTAAGATCCATTCATTTATCTTTTTAGTTGTCCAGGGTACTCGTAGAATCCTCCAGCACCACATTTCAAAAGAGTAGATTTTTTTACTGTCAGCTTTCTTCACTGTTCTACTTTCACACCCATACATAGAAATTGGAAATACAGTGTCATTGAGAATCCCAATGATATATCTTTACATTTCACGATCGTCTCTAGTTCCTTCATAGCTGCCCTTCCAAGGCCTAGTCTTCTTCTGATTTCTTGACTGCAGTCTCCATTCTGATTAATAACTGAAACAAGATATGGAAAATTTTGACCTATTTCAATATCTCCATCTTCTACGTTGAGGTGATGTAAATTATCTCTAATCATTATTTTTGTTTTCTTAATGTTCAACTGCAAATTTGTCTTTGTACTTTCTGCCTTGACTTTCTTCAGAAATTGTGGAAGAGGAAGGTAAACAGTCTTTGCTGTTTTCTGCTTGTAGTATGGTGTCATTGCATATCTTAAATTGTCAATATTACTTCCTCCAGTTCTCACACTACCTTAGTTCTTTAGTGCATCATTGCCATCATGTTTTTAATTTCTACTTGGTCATGTAAAGTGTTTCCTCACTGGTTGTAGAGTATCCCCATTCTTGGTTTAAATTTCCCTTTGATTTCTTGGATCTTGTGGAAGAAGTTCTTCTTCTTCTTCTTTTGGTCATCGTCTACTTCTCTGCGTTGATCTTTATAGTATTCCTCCTCATTCCAATGCACAAATCAATAAACAGTTAGGTTCAGGCTTCTGACTTTATTTTTCTACCCTTTTGTTTTCCTTCTCATCTGCTTCAGGCAGATGAGAAGGAAAACAAAAGGTAGATGCCATCCACTGAAGTTTCTTTTCTCTTTGGCTACAGATAGTGGTGTTTTTTTTGGTTTTTTTAATTATTTTTATTCATTTAAAATCATAAAAATAAAACATTCTATATTTTTAACATTAACATAGTTATGCTTCAATCATTCATACACAATACATATTTATATAACTTATATCTTACAATCTGTATCTCATTAATACATTCTTTTACATAAAAGAAAGGAAAAAAAACCCCAAAAATAAAAAAGTAGAACAAGTTTTTACACTTACCTACTAACCTTCCCTTGTCATATTTACATAATTTATGGTAGGTTATAACTTATCGGTATTTGACCAACAATTCTATATGCTTGGTACTTCAACATTCATACCACTACCTCTTTCCATTGTTACTTAACTCTTACAATAATGTCTTACTCCTCTAAGTTTTTTGTCCACACATTTTTATTTCTCTAAACCTGTGTTACAGGGGTGATTTTCTCTCTTAGCCCATTTCACTCCATCTTATTTAATTCATTCACTACTGTTTTTCCCCATTTGGCTTACCAAAGGGGAATAACCAAATTCCATTCTTCAATAATCTGTTTTCTCGGTTTATCTGTCAATATTGATGTTAACTTATCCATTTCCCATAATTCATATAGTTTCCATAGCCAGTCTTCGATATCAGAACTTCTTTTAATTTCCATTTTTGTGCAAATATTAGTCTTGCCTCTGTTACCATATATATTACAATTTTTCTCAGTGAATTCTTTTTAAAATGTTTAGTATCTAACATGTTCAATAAATATATTTCTGGATTCATTGGATAGTTGATTTGAAGGGTATTAACAATACATTCGTGAATGCCCTTCCAATATTTCTTTGATTTAGCGCAAGGACATCATATATGATAAAATGTCCCTCTCTCAGTACATTTCCAACATGTATTTTTCATGTTTTTATTTATTTTGGAGATTTGAACTGTTGTATAATGCCATCTAAAATATATCTTATAGTAATTCTCCTTTAAATTTGTATTTACACAATATTTTTTTACAGCTTTCCAAGAATTCTCCCAACTCTGTAGTAGAATTTCATGTCCCAAATTTTGTGCCCATCTTATCATATTGTCCTTAACCGTCTCTTCTTCCATACACAAATTTAACAATATTTTATATATTTTGCCTATCAAATGATCTGTTCCCAGTTTTAATATTCTATCAAACTCCTTCTCCCTTATTTCAATTCCTTGCATCCTCAAATCCATCTTAAATCTTTCTTCCAGTTGCCTTTGCAACAACCAGTGTGAGATAATACCACTCTTTATCATATCCTCCTTACTTTTCCACACTATGTTATCACATTGAACTTTTATTAGGTCTTTATATGTTAACCATTTATTAAGTTGGGGTTTTTCTCTTCTATAAAACGCTTCATGAGCTGACACCCATTGTGGTATTTTTATATATAATTTATTCCTATATTGTAACCAAACTTTTAACAATGGTTTTCTTATAAAGTGATTATTAAATTCCTTATTCACCTTTATCTTGTCATACCACAGATATGCATGCCAGCTGAAAAAGAGATCCACCCCTTCTACATTTAATAATCTCACATTTTCTAACTTGATCCAATCAACTACCCAGCAAAGGCAACTGGCATGAAAATATAATTTTAGGTCAGGTAGTCCTAACCCACCTCTTTCT
Source organism: Iguana delicatissima (assembly GCA_948472985.1). Lineage (NCBI taxonomy): Eukaryota > Metazoa > Chordata > Lepidosauria > Squamata > Iguanidae > Iguana > Iguana delicatissima. Next base: position 575,747 of record CAOKZL010001062.1, read on the forward strand.
ATTGTATCCTTTAATATAGTCCATTTTATCCTTGGTTTTTTACCATTCCAGATAAATTTTGATAGATCCTTCTTCCACTGTTTAAAAGGTACATCATTTGAAATAATCGGAAGATTTTTAAACAAAAATATCATTTTAGGTAGAATGTTCATTTTAATCGTGGCAATTCTTCCCATCAATGATAAATCAAATTTTGACCATCTTCTCAAATCTTCTTTTATCTCTCCCCAGACTTTTTTATAGTTGCTGTCATATAAGTCCGTATTGCTGTTGGTAATATTGATTCCTAAATATCTCACTTTTTTTGATACTTTGAATTGGGACAGTTATTCAATTTCCTCTTCTTCTTTTTTTGTAATATTCTTTGTTAGCATTGTCGTTTTATCCATATTAACTTTAAATCTCGCTACTTTTCCATAATCTTGGAAGATCCCCACTAATCTTGATATACTTTTAATTGGATCATCTAACATAATTACAAGATCATCGGCAAAGGCTCTTAATTTATACATTTGATTCCCAATTTTAACCGCTTTTATTTCTATATCATGTCTTATCTTACAGTTTAGCATTTCTATCACCATTACAAAAATTAAAGGTGACAGGGGGCAACCTTGTCTTGCTCACTTCTTAATATCAAATTTTTCTGTTTTTTTCTCCATTAATTACAATATTCATGGTTTGATTATTATATATAAATCTTATCTAATTAATGAACCTTTCCCCCATATTTATCTTTTTAATACCTCCATTATAAATCTCCATTTTACATTATCAAATGCTTTTTCAGCATCTACAAAGATCAGTCCCATTAATATTCAATTGTGTCCAATATTACCCTTACATTATCTTTTATTGATCTACCTGGCAAAAAAACATTTTGGTCCTCATGTATCCAATTTTTTAGAATTTTCTTCAATCTATCTGCCAGAATAGATGTAAATATCTTATAATCAGTATTCAGAAGGGATATTGGCCTATAATTCTGTACTTCCAACTGATCTTTGCCTTCTTTGGGTATTAAAGTAATTGTTGCCTCTCCCCATGAGTCCGGTATATCCATCATTTCCAATTCATTAAATAACTTTTGAAGGGGTCAATTAGTTGATACTGAAACACTTTATAGTACCTTGCTGTGAATCCATCCAGTCCCGGTGCTTTTCCAATTTTCAATTTTTGGATTGCCGTTCTAATTTCAACTTTTGTAATAGGTCTATTTAACTCTAATCTTTGGTCTTCTTGAATTTGAACCACTTTAATTTCTTCCAAATATTTCTCAAGGTGTTGTATATATTCTTCCATATCTTCTGGATCCTCAAATAATTTCTTGTAGTAGTCATGGAATATTGACTCAATTTTTCTTTGATGTCTATGTATCTTATCCTCTTCTTTAATTTCCATAATCAATCTTTTCTCTTTTTCCTTTTTCAATCTATACACTAACCATTTTCCTACTTTGTTAGCGTGCTCAAAGAATCTTTGACATGTGTATTTTATCTTCTTTTCTATTTCCAATCTATCTTTCATGAACATTTGTCTCTGTAGAATTTCAATCTCTCTTAGTAACTTTGAATTCCTTGGATCTCTCTTTAGCTCTTCCTCTTTCTTCTTAAGTTCTTCCACAATGTTTTGGTATTTCTGCTTCCTTAATTTCTTCCTATAGGCTTCCTGTTGTAGAAATAGACTTCTTATCACTGCCTTTCCCGCATCCCATGCTGTCTTGTTTGACGTTCCTTTTCCAGTGTTTTCTTTAAAAAAGTAATTTATTTCCTGTTGTATCTTATCTGTTACCTTTTCATCCTTTAAAAGCTCATCTTTTACAGTCCATCTATATTCACTCTTCCATTCTTGTATTGTCATCATAATGGAACAGTGATCTGATAAAGACCTTGGTAGGACCTCCATTTTCTTGATTTTTTTACATAAAGTTTTAGATATCAAAAACATATCGATCCTTGACCAAGTCTTGTGAACTTCTGAAAAGTATGTGTATTCTTTAGTATCTCCATACAAATATCGCCAAGCGTCATTTACTGATACTAGATCCATAAATTCGTAAAATGTCTTCGGTAATTTTCTTTGTGGTTCCCCTTCTTTTTTAATGTCGATCCAGATCTGGGTTTATCACCCCATTCCAGTCTCCCATGCTACTATGCCTTGATAGTCATATTCTAATAATTTCTTTGTTAATTTTTTGTAGTAAGAGGTTTTATTTTCTAGTGGTCCATAAATTCCCACAAATAGAATCTTATTACAAGTTGTCTCTACCTCTATTCCGATTAGCGCATCTTTGTTATCCTTAGATCTCTTTTGCATTGTATTTTTTGTTCACATAAATCGTCACTCCCTTTTTTCTTCTTCTTTATTGATGTTAAAATTCATGTCCCAACTTTGGGTTTTTCATATATTTCAAGTCTTTATCTCTTATGTGGGTTTCCTGTAAACAAATTATGTCTGGTTTTATTTTTTCTAAATGATGAAATACTCTTTTTCTTTTAATTGCCGCATTCATTCCCCTAACATTCCATGAAATTATTTTCATAGTCTTATCTATGTATATTCCCCCATTCTTACTCTAGTTCTTTTTCTTCTTCCTCTATCTCCTCCTCTTCTTCTTTCTGGTCTGTATCCCCTTCCTTTTCTTGGTCTGTTTTCCTCATTTCCCTTTCAAGCTCTTCACTTAATCTCCTTTGGTGATCTTTTTTGGCGATCTAGTGGGTTTTTTGGCATTCCTCCCTGACAATGTACCTGGCTTCAGCCCAGAGTTCCTTTGCTCCCAGCTGAATAGTTTAATAGTGTAAACTATTTGTCCTATTATCCTTAAATTCTACATGGGAATTTTTTTTAATGTTGTATTTTGGGATGATTGTTGGTTTAGTGTTATTCTAAACTCTTCTAAGCTCTAACTAGTTACTCTAACTTTTGCTATTAACCATAGTCTCTGCCACAATTTGCCCCGGTCTTGTTTTCACAGACAGAATGGAGCTTCTCCATCTCTGCTTCCAATTATTTAGTCTATTTGATTTCTATATTGGTGATCAGGTGATGTCTACGTATACTATCTCTTCATGGGTTGCTTGAAGAATGTGTTTGTGCTGAACAAAGTGTTCACCTCAAGAGACTCAGCCAGTCAGTCTCCCGCATATTTTTGATCCTAGGCCAATTTTTCCTACAATCTTTGACTCTGTTCAATTTCCTGCTTTTGCATTCCAATTGCCTATAATTAACAAGAAGTCTTGTTTTGGAGTGTGATCAATTTCTTCCTGGGCTCCTACATAGAATCTTTCAGTTTCTTCTTCTGCCTCTGTAGTTGGAGCACAAACTTGGATTATGGTGATATTCATGGATCTTCCCTGAGGTCTTATTGACATGATTTGGTAGTACTTTGTATTGTATCCTTTGACTGCTTTTGCTATATCTCTCCTCACTATAAATGCCACCCCATTTCTTCTTAGATTTTCATTTCCTGAGTAAAATAGCATGTAATTATAGGATTCAAAATGTACCATTCCTGTCCACGTTAGCTCATAACCCTGACTATTACAATGTTTATATATTCCATATCTCGTTTTACAATGTTTAACTGTCTTTGAATCTTGCTTCTCACATTTCATGTTCCTTTAATATGTGTTTTGGACTTTCCTTTCACCTCTGAGCATGTCAACAGCTGTCCTTTTGGCTTGAGTTCATTGCATAATTAGCCACATTAGTTACTCATAATTTTTGTCTGCTCTTCCCCAGTATTTCATTGAGTGCCATGTGACCTGGGAGCCTCATCTTCTGGCACTATGTCTTGTTTCATTTTAGATTGTCTCTTCATAGGGTTTTCCTGGTAAATGACTTTCAAAAGGAGGTTAACTATGCCTCCCTCTAAGCATTGCTAAGAAATGTTAGCTATGGTGCCACTGCCATTGTCTCTGAGAGATCCTCCACCAGTGTCACCCTACTGCTGCTCATCTTACTTAAATTTCTGCAAACTGAGTTCAAAGTGAAAAAAGTAATTTCATCTCCGTTAACTCAGATGGAGAGAGAAAAGGAAATGAAAACTTGCCCTTCCTAGTAGGCTCATTTGTTTTTTCTCTTTTTCCAAGCTATCCTAAACTCAGTACATAAATGCCAAAGCCTTTCCGTTTAAAGTAGTAATTTCATGTGCTTCCTCATTACTAACTTTTGTTTTGGCCACGTCTTTTTGAGTATCCTTTGATATTGCTCTGCCACATCTGTCTTGGTCTTCATCTTTGAAATGTTGAGATGCATGAACCAATGGATTCAGAGCACAAGAAAAGAGATTCCAATTGTACATTAGGAAGAACTTCCTGATGGTAAGAGCTGATTGAGAGTATAATGGTCTAATTTAGCAAGTGATGGACTTTCCTTTGTTGGAGGTTAAGCAGAAAATGCATGGCTATCTATTACAGATGCACTAGCAGAGAACTCTTTCCAGTCTACAGTTCTATTATTCTTACATCTAGTAAGGACAGATGCAGTTTTTGAGCAAGCACAGGCAAAAATGTGCAACTGAGGATGTGTGGGAGGAGCTACTGTATGGTAAATGAATGATGTATCTGTGTTGTTCCTTTTTCTGTTGCTTGCTGCACATTTCTTGGTGGTGGAGTAATTTCTGTCTCACAAGGCAAAGCTTTTCTGAGCTTACAAAACTGAAGGAGATCTCACTGAACACAGTGGCAATAAGTGTAAATATCCAGGAACTGACTATAAGACTGCACTCCTTTTATGGATACTTTTAAAGTCAGTGTCTTTTAAAGCTGGACTAGGGGAACTCTAAAACTGTGAGAAAATGGTTTTTTTTTTTTAAAAAAGGACAGCATAGAAAGCTGCTTTTTAAAAAAAAAAAAAAAAAGTAACTAATTCCTGCTATTATTCATCACTATATTGAAAAGGTAACATGCTACCTTACTGCACCACTGCTCATTATTTGTATTACTTCACGTTACTTTTTTAAAAGAAAAATGCACAGGATGTTTTTTTCTAAGAAAATAAACCTTAAGAAGGGGGCAAATCCATACAGCATGATTCCTGTCAAAATGCCTAAAGATGTATTTTTCAAGTCATTTTTGAAATTAATTAGAAACCATTACTCATTACACTAGTAAAGCAATTTCAGTCTCACTTGTTACATCACTTTTCAAATGTGATTTCTTTCGACTATTTAACTCCCCACAATGAATTAGTTATAATTTGTCGGAATACTGTTTGCCCAACTAGATTAGACCCACTGAATCAATGGAATCTGCATACGTGCTGGCTCATTGTTCAGCAGAAGATTCAGTGGGTCCAATCTAGCTGGAATCAGCTGGAAGCATTTAGGCCACTGTGACCAATTGCTTCCAAGTTCTGGTACACTAGGAGGCAAAACTGACTCTTAGTTTATCAGTTGCAACTGCAGTATTCCAATTTACCTTTGTACAAAGCAATTTTGAAAGAATGAGCTGCTTCACAGGACTAGAGGAAAGGAGATGTTAAAGATGTAACAGATTTCCAGACCTGTTGTCAAATTAACTGGTACATCAACTTTCATCATCAAGAGCTTAAAGATTTACCTTGGCCTACAACTGAGTTGGGGCTTTATGGGGACATATTCTATGTATATTGCTTTCTGGTGTAAATTGTTTTTTATCATTGTTTTATCACTGTTTCTACACCTATTTTATTATACTTAATACATTTTGTGTTTTTACTTTTTATTTACTATTCAATACGTTGGGAGAATTAACTCTAAAAAGTAGCTTATTAACTGTTTAAAGGAAGAAATGAAAACAAATTTAAAAATCTAGGGATGAATTTGAAATTGTATTGAAAAAGCAAGTACAAAAGTCTCTCAATGGCTGGGGAAACTGCCAAGAAAAAGTCAGGACTGACATCCCCATTGTAACTATGTTTACTGAGATGTATGGCTGCAACCCAGTTGCTCTATGCTGCAGGCACGCTTTTAAAGAATTAAGCACACCTATGCATTCAGAATCTTAAAATGGTGCTGTGATGCATCCAAAGAAAAATATTGGAAGAAAGGAGGTACGGTGTCCATCTTTCTGGAATGGCCAACAAAGGGGATGAGACAACACAGCTTACACTATCTCACACTCACAGTGGAGAGGGACCACAATGAGATGCCAAACCCAAAATGTGCCAGACCCCTGAAGTGTCCATAGTCAATGGGAATGGTGCTAATAAAGAAAGTCCAATGACTGACAGCCCTGTGTCAGGAAGCACCTATACTATTTCTGCCAAACTTGGCAATCACGCCACTCACTTTGAATCTATTGCATTTATAAAAGAATCAAATGATACTCTTCCCCATAGAGTTCCATGGAGGATTGTAGAATAGTGTTTGCTTATAATGAGCAAAGCCTTTTGATACATTCATACTATGTAAATATTATGAATTTGCATCTATCCTATGTTGTCAACAGTTAAAAAAAGGATTAAGCTAGAATCATCAACAATTTGTATTACTGTTCTACTGGAATGTTTTTCCTTATCTGGAAGTCATTAAGTGGTTGTATGAACTCTTTTCTTTCTTTTCTTTCTTTCTTTCTTAAGTATAGCTTCACAAAAACAAGTTGTTATTTCATTCTGAACAAAGATAGGCTTCAAGATGCAAATGAGGAGAGGACTCTGTAACTTTAAAGTTGTGGAAACGAAATTTCACTGTAGGACATGTAGGAATATAAAAAGAACAATGATGGATTGGACTAAAGGATGTCTAATGTTCTGTTCCCATAGCAGCCACAAACAGGTCATGAATACAACAGTTCTCCCCTCCCACTCAATAGCAGCTGGTGTTGCCCTTCACGCTCTTGGTAATACATAGCCATTATGACTAGTAGCCATTAATATCCTTATTCCTCAAGTTGATCTTCTTTTACATTGAACCAGTTGGCAACCATTATTACATCTACATCACAATGGAAGTGAATTTCATAGTTTAATGATGTGCTCTGTGAAGTAGTTCCTTTATCTGCCCTGAATCTTCCTCAGTCAGGTGCATTGTATATGCAGGCCCTACTATTATTGATGGTGGTGGGAGATTCTATCCACTTTTCTCCATGCTATGAATAATAGCATTTTCCTTAAGCTAAAAAGCCAACAATATCGCAACTCTTCTGTACAGGGCAGTTGCATGATCATTTTGGTTACCCTCTTTCCACCTCTGCAACATATCTGCAATGCAAATTGTACTGTATTGTATAGCATTAAGCTGTTATCACCGTGAACTGGCCTGGCTTCGGTAGACATTAGATATCATTTTGATATCGCAATTCGGTCTTATTTTGCCACCAACCAAGTGTTTGTGAAGCCCCCGAACAAGCACGAGCTAGGCATGGCTATTAAATGCTGACTCATCTTTGTTTACACCAAGGCAAGCCAGAAACTGCCAGATCTGCTTAGGAGACCTCCCGAAACAAACACCTTAATTAATGATGCACGCTAACACAAAGAGACCCCTGCCCCGAGCAGGCACCCTGGCGAGCTGGACGCTCAACTGCTCAAGCAAGCTGCATCTGCATACCGGCCATCCTATTGTCAATTCGAACCTAACTCAATCATGTAAAATTCTGACCTTTCGGAGACATTGTCTCTTGCCCAGAACTCATTGTTCTCACCCAAGTACAGACTAGTCCACGGTCATACCTTCCCTAATAAAAAAAACCCAGTTCCAAGAGTTCCTCGGACCGCCTGTTGGATTGCTATCCAGTCTTGCTGCCGCTTCATCAGGCGAGCTCCCCTCGGCCACCACGCTGAGTTTCTTCACTCTCATCTCCGGCTTTTTCAGGACTACGAGAAAGGTGTCGTATCACCCATTTTCCCCCAAAACTCTCATTTCCTATTTCTTAGTTAGCTGTGTGCATGTGTTGTCTTATTTGTTGTTTGCCTGTTAATAAAACTAGCCATTTTGTTACCTTTAAACTTGTCTGGCTGCTCTTCTGACCTGACGCTGTATACATAGGGTAAAAGGTCCCCGCAAAGTTACCCTGCCTCTCGCTAGCTTAAGTGAGTGCTCCAGCTAATTTCCCCACCATTTGTTGTTGTTGTTTGGTTATTTGGGCGCCCCTCCCAGGACCCCCAGCACACAGGGTAACAAGGCAAAGACTGAAAAAAATGGCTGCAAATGGTTTTTTTTTTTTTTTTTTTTGCCTTCTTTTACTGCTTCTCTTTCCAATTACTTCATAGCCTTTTGTGGGGTAGGTAGGCAAGGCCTGAACTTTCTGTCTGCATAGACCATCTCTAGAATGTATGAAGTAAACAACATGCAAACCTATGAATCTAACAATGTCACTTTTCTTCCCTATCATGATGTTTTATTATCTTTGCCTGTGCCAGTGAGCTTCAAAAACTAGTGTAATAAGTTTTGTGCCTTCTGATTAACCTAACAAAGGTATGACCAAGAAGGAGTACTTTGGATTCTGGATTTCCCTTTTTTAAGAGATCCATTCACTTATGGATGATACTGTTTCCTTGCAGTAGCATGAACAGTAATTGCTGCCTGGTATCCTGTTAGTAAATTACAGTGGTGTAAGTCAGACTTATGCCATCACAACTCATTTTATGGCCATTGTGTAGGCTGGAATTCTGTTCCAACCATGCAATGACCCCCCCATCGCAAATCATTTTGTAAACAAGAAATCTTCCCCACCCTTAACAAAGTCCTTTCTGTTTTGTTGGAGAATGTGTAGGGGAAGTCCATGAGGATGTGTCCAGATATTTTTCTATAGCAGGGCTGCAAGGATGTAATCAGCAGAGAGCTCACAAGAACCTCTGGTACTGATGCCTGTTGGAGCATGTCCAACATTCCCTCATTCTCTGACAGTAAGGCTACATTGGGAGAGCTCAGCTGCTCACAAGGTCAGGGAGGACGTGTGGGTAGCTTTAGGCAAGCAGCTACAGCTCAGAAGTAGCTATGTGATACATGTGCATCTCTTGATGCAGGATCTCTAGTGCTGATTCCAAATTTCCAAATTGTACAGTTGACCCTCCAGTTTTGCAGGAATTAAGGGAGCAAGATCTCTGCAAAAATGGGAAAACTGTAAATATAAATAAAAATTGTGAGCACTGTTTTTTTTTTTTTAAACCTGAGATAATACTTCTCTGGGAATCTCTAGGTCCTCCAGTATGATTCTATGGTCAACTTCTGGTGAAGAAAGTACTCCCTCTAGATCTTCTAGCATAAGGTAGAGAACCTAGAGATTCCTAGACAGCACATATTAATCAAATCAGTGAATCATCAAATCTCCAAAAAGAAAAACAGTGATTGTGGAGGGCTGACTGTATTTTTTTATGGCAGCTGTATCACAGCCTAAGCAAAGATAGGTACTTCTCTGCAAAACCATGTATGTATCTCTAAAATAATCAAATAGAATGTCTTTTAAAATTAGTTATTTCTTAATTAAGTATTAATTACACATCCCTATTAAAAGAGTAATTCTAATTTTGAGTTTGGGCTGCTTTTCTTTGCCTTAGCTATGGATATTTTTTTCTCAATCAATCCAGAGGCCAGATAAAAGAAATCCAAGACTTGTCACTAAACTCTACGTTACCTGGTGTGGAAAAGACTGTTAGAGAAGAAGGATCATGAGAGGTTATTAATGGAATGAAAATCCTGTAAGAGCCTTTACTTCAGTCACAGAGGAGGTAACCATTTTAGGATGGTGGGTTTGAAAGGACCAAACTGCAGGAGGAAAATAAGTTTAGAATCTTTACAGGAGGAACATTTATTAAGGAAATACATTCTTGGGTAGCAATAGCCTGATCCCTTAATCTAATCTAAAAGAGAAAACGATAGGAAGGAGACATGTTATGGTATGCCCTCCCTCAGCAAAGATCAGATGGTTTTGCTACAGGTATGCTCCACAAATTCTTCCGCTCATACTACATGGTATTTAGCTGATTTAGGTCAAATTGTTCATGCAGAAGAATCAAATGATGATGGTTTTCCTGGGCTCACTCTATTTCAGATTGCTGTTGGAGGCTGGCACATTTTAATGCTTACACACACACACAGAAAAACCCCTCTCTCCACATGTAGAAACCTAGCAGATTTCTGTGTTGGATCAGTGTCCTCTAACTGGAGAAAAAGGAAGCCAAATCCAATTGCTAGTCCTAACAAGAGAGGATTTATTGAATTTCTGAATCTTATATTAGTGCTATATTAATGTTCCCAGCATGGTGTAGTGGTTTGAGCACTGAACTACAGCTCTAGAGATCAGGGTTGAAATCCCTCTCAGCCGTGGAAACCCACTAAGTAACCTTGGATGAGTCACACAGTCTCAGCTTCAGAGGAAGACAAAATAAACCTCCTCTGAACAAATCTTGCCAAGTAAACCCCATGATAGGTTCATCTTATGGTCACTATAATAAGTCAGAAATGGCTTTAAGGCACATGACGTTAATGTTACCAATTCCTATTCATTTCAGTGGATTACTCTATTTTAGACTAGTAATTGGACTTAGCCTATAACTCCTTACTAATCTTCTTTAATCGAGACAAGCAATCTGTGTTGTTTGATAGGTGAAAGAATACTATGAATGTTACCAGAAGTGGTGGATGGAGAAGGAAAGAAGAAGAGAGATTCAAATCACTGATAAAACATAGTGGACAACTTGTTAAATACTATGCTTTAGGACAGTCATCCCCTGTCTTCACAATTTTCAGAGGTGTTGTATTACAAATCCCACCCCCCATAGCAGCAGTTCAATTACCGCATTTGTGATTCAAGGAATCTGTAAACTTCCAGGTTGGAGAAAACAACTGCCAGGAAAAAAAAAGCAAGTTTAAACAAGCAAACAACAAATTGTGCAGTTGAGAGGTAGAGGTGTCAACCACATTAACATGCTATCTTCTCCTATGATTTCTTTAAAAACAAACAGCTTAAAAATTAAACACATTAAATTATTTCCTCACTAATGATAACGTAAACTGAATTATATTTTGGAGTCCTGTAACTAAAATCTTAATGAATTGGGCTTTTGGTACTCCAAGATCTGTGCACTCATCATTTTATTGCCTATTCACTGAATTTGGAGAGATCCATTTGGAGTTCTCCACAATTCTGTTTTGTTTTAGCACTTTAGATAAATTTGTGACATCCATATCTTGGTCACCCCATTGTTCATTCATGACTGTGGCCCTTTCCACACCAGCCAATTAGAACAGGGCAGTGTGTCCTCTCACGGAGGTCGTCTGCACCTTGGAGTGGACTAGGAGCGGCCTACTTACCGGAGATCCGCACTTCAGTCCGCTCCAAAACGACCCCAAGTGGTCCTCCAGCGTGTTTCTAAAGACTGCAAAAAACAGGTCTTTATTTTCCTGGAATGAGCCATTGCATTCCTGCTCCCTTGTGCAGATTCGCAGGCTCGCAACAATGTGAGCCTGCAATCTGCGGAGGGTGGGCTTTAGGCGTGGCCAGCTTCAGTGGTTGGTCAGGACCCATGACCAAGCGGAAGCCTCCATTTTGGAAGCCAGAAGCCACCATTTTGGAAGCTGGAAGCCGCCATTTTGGAAGCCGGAGCAGTGCGGATCTACAGACCTTGCACTGCTCCAATTCGCCCTGGAGCAAGGAGGAGCCCTGCAGAAGGGCTTCAGGGACAGACCGTGTTGCTTCGGAGCCCAGAAGAAGCGGTAGGTAATGGCACGGAGTGATTCCCTCGCCTTGCGCAGAAAGGGCCTGTGTGTGAAAGCACCAGACCCAGTAGTTGCAGAGCATCACTGTTAACACCTAGACCTCACTGTAAAAGCGTTTCTTCCTGCTCAACTTCTCATTCTTTAATTCATAAGAGGACCTCTCCTCTTTTCCTTGTTATAAGTAACTCTAACTGAATATTAGGAGAAACTTCCAGATAGTAAAAGCGATCTGACAGTAGAGAATAGTTGTTTCTCCTTCACTGGAGGTTTCTAAGCTGAAGCTGCATGGCCACCTCTCAGGGATACTTTAGCTGTGGATTCCTGGACTTGCGGCAGATTAGACTAGATAGCCTTTGAGGTCCTTTCCAATGCTACAGTCCTATACCATGATTCCAATGTTTGCTGAGGAGTCTTCATGAAGGAGGTGCCTTTTCAAGTCCAAGTGAACAATGTTGATCAGATTTCCCCTAACCACATGTTTGTAGATACTCAAAAATGAACTAGAAAAAAATATCATTGAAATAGCCAGATACACCTCCAGTATATGCAAACAAGTCACAATACAGCCTTTTCCACACCGGGCGAGGGAATCGCCCTGCGCCGCTACTCACCGGACCTTTCAGCTCCCCGGTCCGGTCCATAGTGCTCCGGAGCAGTGCGTGCTCATCAATACGCACTGCTCCAGCGTCCCAAATGGTGGCTTCCAAATGGGAAATGACCAGAAAGTTATTTCTGTGAGGTTTTTTTTTAAATTCTATTGGGCCCTCTAAAGGTCTGAGTCTCCTCAAAATAACATAAAATAGGAGGATTGTGCCTATAGATGCTTCTAGGGTGTCAACTGTCCAATTTTTTAATTAATGGGGAGTCCAGTGGTGCAGCACAGGAGTTTGTGGGCTACATAATCCTTACTCCTACTACGATTGCTCTATTCATCTCCGTGTAAAAGGAGATTTTTTGAGCCAATATATAACCATTCTTGTTTGTGCAAGTTTAGTGGCTTCTTTTAGAAAGCACAGTCCCATCCATCTGAATTAATCTTTCCCTTTTAGCAGTAGTAGGATATTTGATTTTTTAAAATTTAATTGTTCCTCCATATGTTTCTACCAAGGTAATGTGAATTATGAGTAACAGAAAGACTATAAAATGTTAGAATCCTGCATGGAATTAAAACAAAACAAAACTCCAACCCTAATTTTCTCTATTTCCCAGCAAAATAAGCCATCAGTGTTAGACTGTATAATTGACACCATTGCTTAGGGAACAAACCTATGAATCTTATTAGAGACAAATTCATTACTTTAAATCCACCCTTAGGATGCAGACCTCATCAATGGAACCTCAGGAGGCTGCAGCTTAGAGGAAGAGATGATTTGAGGCTACAAATCTACAGATTTGCTGTAATTAACCTGAACTAATTATTGTCAGGCATTGGGTCAGACATCCTGTAGAAAGGTATTTCAGTCTAGTTTGTGGTCTCTTCACTTTTTACAAAGCCAGTTTTCACTGAAGGACATAAAATGCAACAATTAGTAGCTCTATTGTTAAAATTAAGCCAGTTTCTACACAAAGACAAAGTGGGCAAAAATAATAAATTTACACCTGTATTTTATTTTATTTTGTTTTGTTTTATTTTTTTAAAAAAAGCATACAAAAGCCACAAAGAAAAATAGTCTAATACAATCTAACAGACAATACACACAATACTAAAAGAAACATTAAAAAATACAGAAAATTAGAAATGCGTATAAAACTACAAAGCTACCCCCCCAAAAAAAGACAGAAAGAAAAAAAGATTGGTTCCTGCCCTTGTTGCAAACAGTTCGCACTACGCAAGCAGTTACACCTAACCATTAATTTCTTCATTTTATACCATAATCACTACTTGTTGCTATTCACTTAACATCATAATTATTTGCCTATCTACCTACCTACATTAGTTAGCATTAATCATTAATATAATAATATATAGTCATAGAATACATAGTAATAACCATAATAAAATATTAGTAATAATAATATTAGTAATCTATGTAATCTAAAGTCTAATCAAATAAACTACATAGCGTTGGGAAATGACTGCTGCGAACAAGGGATTTTTGCCTTACCTTTACAAAAGAATGGTAACTTCAAATCTTCTTCATGCAAAAGGTCCATATGACGGTTAATGAAAAGTCCATAAAGAAGGTGCAGATCACTCACCCCCCCCCACCAGGCTTCTCCAAAGTGTCTGTTCGACTCCACAGCCTTAAGAATGGCTGTGTCTGCTCTATTCCCGAGCAGATGATTTGCAGTTCCCAAATCCAGATGATTTGGAGATCTTCAGACCCTCCATGAGTCAGAAGGTCCACAGCTTGACAGGGGAGCCCCTGTGGTCAGGCAGAACATCCTGACGTACACAATCCAGTGAGTAACTTGCTAGATCAGACTGGAAGTGGAACTCTACACCCTTTTCTCTAGACAGTTTGAATATAAATCAGTGGCTGCAGGTGATTCCAATGTCAGCAGGGCTATAAGCCCACTCCAAGTTTTAGTCTGAACATTAAAAGAAGCTATCCAAGGTACTGAATCCTATCCCTAGAGTATTTAGATTTAAGCCACCAGCTGCCACTGTATAAATTTGTTACATTTCTTGTGCAATTATTATAAGTATTACTACAAAAGGAGGTCGAAAGTAGTATGCATTAGTGAACTTGGCAGAAAGTGACAGGAGCCAGATGAATCAAGATATTTATTAGCATGGTGTTGTCTAGAAACTTCTTTGCAGGTCTATTATAAGATAGCAGAAACTCTTGCCTGTCTAACAGAGCAATGAAAATTTTCAGTCCTTTATTTTTTATTCTATTTTATCCATCATATATACCTCACTGCACATGATGTTAGAGCATAACATAACAATCATCTAATGGCAACTGGAGCTTATAAAAATGAAATACATATAATGATTAGTCAAATAGCCATTACCCTGAGGTCTACAGATGTCAGAGGGCCCAACAAGTTAGGCTCCTCCAAGTTAGGCCATGCTAGATTGATTGCTTAACTGTGTTATCACCGTGAACTGGCCTGGCTTCGGTAGACATTAGATATCATTTTTGATATCACAATTCGGTCTTATTTTGCCACCCTCTGTCAAGTGTTTGTGAGGCCCCCGAACAAGCACAAAGCTAGGCATGGCTATTAAATGCTGAAACATTCCTTTCTCCACCTAGGCAAGCCAGATTCAACCAGATCTTGCTTTAGGAGACCTCCCGAAACAAACACTTCATTAAAGATGCACGCTAATACAAAGAGCCCCCTGCCCCGAGCAGGCACCCTGCTCAACTGCCCAGGCAAGCTGCATCTGCATACTGGCCATTATATTGTCAATTCGAACTTAACTCAATCATGTTAAATTCTGACCTTTCGGAGACATTGTCTCGTGCCCAAACCTCATTGTTCTCTCCCAAGTCCAGACTAGCCTACGGTCATATTTTCCCCCATAAAAACCCCAAGCTCCGAGAGCTTCCTTGGATCGCTCCGGACTTCCATCCAGCCTTGCTGCTGCTTTGTTGAGCGAGCTCCCCTCGGCTATCACGCTGAGCTTCTTCACTACCATCTCCAGCTTCTTCAGGACTACGAGAAAGGTGTCATATCACCCATTTTCCCTGGAAACTCTCATTTCTTATTTCTTAGTTAGCCGTGTGGTTGTATTGTCTTAAGTGTTTGTCTGTCTTTAATAAAACATCATTTTTGCCATTTTAAAACTGTCTGACTTCTTAACTGACCTGACCCCGTATACATAAGGTTACAAGATCCTCACAAAGCTACCCTGCCTCTCGTTAGCTTAAGTGAGTGCTCCAGTTAATTTCCTCATCTTTGCTTGTTGTTGTTTGGTTATGTGGGCGCCCCTCCCGGGTCCCCCAGCACACAGGGTAACAACTTCTTAGCTGAGCTGCTTTGTAGCCATATTGCTGCTCACTTTGCTGTTTGGATGTTGGAAGGGCTAGGTTGGTCAGAACCTGGGAACCAAGGTCAACCAATCCCACCTGATGTTGCATGGGAAAGAATATAAGCCTCTGGAAGGGTTAGGGGGAAGTTTTTAAAACTGAAATCTGTGCTGTGCTGCATCTGCAGTTCTGATAAAACTGTGTCTTTGTGCTACGTCTAATCTTTAATAAAACTTTCTGGATTCATCCATGAAGCCTGGTTAATTGAGTCTGATTGAGACAGAACATTACAAATTACCAGAACTGAACTAAATTTAGGTCTTCTTCCTGAGACAGCAAGTCCCTAGAAAGAGACCCTACCTCAGACTGTTGAGCTGAACTGGTTATTAAACCCAAAAGAGGAAAGAAGTTTTTTGAGATCACCCAGGCAGATGATTTGCCCAAAGGTGGTAGTGGTACCAGTAACCACCAATGGTAACCACCAATGAGTGGCAGTGGACTCTGGACATTGATGACCATGGGTGACACAGAGGTCGGCACACAAAGAGATGGGAGGTGAGCTGCAGCTGGGCATTTGGCACATTCTGCCTACAGGAAGCTATGGAAGCAGAGTAGCAAAGTATGTTTGGAGAAGTGATATCAAAGGCTACTTGCAAGTGATTTAAAATGACCTGCAGGTCAACAAGCATCAGGAAAGTGGTCACTCAAAAGAGTTGGAAGACACTAATGAAGGCTGTGAGGAAGTGGCTGAGTCAGTATTCAGGGTGGGTGCTGACATGAGAGGTACATCACAGAAAATGGTGATCACCCTCCCCCATGTTCCTGCCAGCTTGGCCCCACTAGAGCTATTAGCTGTGCCCTTATACTGATCAAGGCTTGAAAGCTGCCTTTGATGAGGATGAAAAGGAGTTGCTGTTCTCTTTGACCCAAGTCAAAGATTTTATGCATGAGTGGGAGCATACATTCAGGACAGAGGCAGCCAAGGTGGCCCATGTACTGACACAGTTGGAATGGAGGTGGTGGAGTGGGTGGTTGAGTTTTATGTCATGGGGGTGATGGAGTTAGAAGACTTCAATCCATCCATTCATGACCAGTTTGTGTGCGCACTTAGAAGACCCGTTCCAGCAGGAGAAAGCATGCACCAGTATCTAACAACTGAGAAAGGGCAGCAAGATGGTGGGAGAATACACAGTAGAATTTTGGTAGCTGGGCAGGGTGCATCTCCCAACTGGTTGGAAACAATGAAGGGAACCCTGATATCCTGCTGGGGTGGGTGTGACTGGCTGGACAGATGGAGGCAATCCAACTAAATGTGAACTTTGCCAAGCAGAGAGAGTTGTTGTGACCAAGCCAGGAGGAGAGGGTGTTGGCACAAAGAAGGTTAACTGGGGACCTGTCAAGTTGGCAGCAGGATAAGGGGAGAAGTGGATGCAGCTTGGCCTGTGCCTGCAGTGCAGAGGAGGGGAGCATCACATCACTGACTGCTCAGAGAGACTCAGGAAATGCCCATTGACCAGACCAGCAGCAAGAATCAAAGGGAAAAAGGGCCCTGAAACCACCAACACCAGCACAAGGAAGTGCCACCTCTGTGGATATCCAGCCAGCTATGGACCTTTTGTGTGGAGATGACCTGTTGAATGAGTCTGAGAGTTACATAGAGGTGCCAGGAAATGATGAAAGTCTGTCTTAAATGGTACTGAGAGGCAGGCTGTGCACAAAGGCCACCCTGAGATAGTGGTGAGTGGCTCTGTTACCCCTTTCTTTCTTTGGGATTCGTTGAGAAACCAGGAGGGAGGAGGCAGCATGGGTACAGTAGGCATGCTGGACTTGGGCTGCAGTAAGTGTAGCCACAGAATAGCTAGGTCCTCCAGCATGAATCTGTGGCCCACTTCTGCTGGAAGATGACCATAAAATTATACTGGAGGACCTAAAGATTCCTTGAGAAGTGTACTCAGGTTTAAAAAAAAATAGGATTTGCATTGTTTTACTTTTGATGTTTTTCCACTTTAGTAGGAGTTTTGCATCCCTTAGTTCTTCATAAGTGAAGGGCTGACTGTATAATTGAATAGAAATACAATGCGGGTCACAATAGTGGAACAGACTATGACCAGTTTTCTGTATGACTTCTCAGTCTGCTTTCTTGGAGTAGGGGAGGGGGAAAATTGAGGATGGTTGTGTTGTTAAGATCAGGGATCAGCAACTTGAGGTGATGTTGGGCTGTATTTCCCAGTAGCTGCAGCTGGCATAACAATGGTGAGTGATGGTAAAAGGTACATTCAAGCTGAGACCCAGCAGCAGATGAAAGACTCTTCCTGCACCCCCAACTGCTATTGCTCTGGCCTTGGAGGGAGAGAAGAAAAGGTGAGCACCACTCCATCTTGCTAGGCTCAGAAGCAGATGAAATGCCCTCCATCCATTCTAACTACCGCTGCCCTGGCCTGGAGAGGGTGAGAAGAAGGTGAGAAGAAGCAGACCTGGCTCCTTTTGCCTAGGCTCATGGACAAGATGAAAGGCCTTTCTTCCATCTCAGTTGCTATTGCTGTGGCCTTCAATAGAGGTCAGAAGAAGCAGGCATAGCTCCACCATGCCTTAGTCCCTGCAGAAGATGAAAGAATAAGCAGTATCTGCTGGACTCGGTTCCCTTCCCAACTGCCATCCTCTTTTCCTTATGTTTCTTGTTTTATTTAGATTGTAAGCTTGAGGGTGGGAAGTGTCAAATCAACAATTTATAAGCAGCTCCGATAATGTTTTTGGCTAAAGCATAGGGTGCTCTAAATAATAGTAATAGCAATAATAATGATAATAGCAATAGTAATATTTAAACGCCATTATTATTATTATTATTGTTGTTGATGATGATGGCCACTCCCAAAGGCCTTGTTCTTCCTTACTTTTAAAAAGGATAGTCCTTCCAACAGAGGCACTTTCAAATAAAGACTGTCCAAGCAGGGCACATAACCTATACAGGAAGCAGATGTAGCTATATAGAAAAGCAGACGTTAAACCCTACAGTAGAGGAAAGTAAGTGGATTGTTGGAAACCCTGAGAGTGTGGAAATGCATACAGCTCTCTTTTATTACCAATGGACACCACTACAGACTAATTACTAATATCTCAGAACTGAGACACGGATAAAGCAAACCCCTCTGAAACATGATGTTAAATGGTAATTTTATTCCCTCTAGGTTTTTCTGTGCTATTAATCTCACAACGTCTTTCCAAGTCAGCAAAACACATCATCTGAATAATCACTTTGCTGTTAATGTCTTTGTTTGTTTATGCTCCTAAGTATGTGCTGTATTCTGTCTTAAATTTTTAAGATGCTGTATAGTTCAAATATCCTGGCAACTCAGGAGAATATGATAGTAAAAAAATATATTCTAGATGAATGAATGCATTGGATCCAGCCATGGTTAGAACAGACCAATTCAAATAAAGTTAGTCATAAGATTAAGTTAGTTGTAAGGAAGAAGTCCCACTGAGTCTGGTTCCTTTAGCAGAAGGGATCCACTTACAAAAACTGCTTCTACCCAGTTTTCAAGGACATCTTACTCTGGTGCCCAACTACATTAATTAGCACTTTTGGAGGCTAGAAGAGGATGAAGGCTGGGAAGTCCAGTTGCAGCAGCTGCATGTGCATAAATATGAATCTAACCAATTTAGCAACACAGATGAGTAAGGACTGGTGTTAAGGGCTAATTGTACACTACATTATGAACTACCCTGTTTTTAGCCAATTTTAACAGATGAAACTGAATGAAACAACATCTTTAAAACAAGCACTGTTTGGATACTACTTTGGCTAAGTTACACTGCCATTTTCTTTTAAAGGGACTATAGCTTAAACTAAATGTTTCCAATAGAAATGTTCATAGATTATTTTCAAAAACACCTTTAGAGTAAAATCATGTTGGCTAGATCATGACAGTTTAAACAACTTAAACTACATATTTTAAAATCTAGTTGAATGAGCATTTAAAAAAAAACACTTCCTACTGCTCATGCTGGCTATTCCCAATTCAGTACCAGTAAATTACCCTTTGGTGGGACCCTTTGCCCTACACGATTTTGGCCAAACTCTTTTATCCCTACTAAGATTAATCAGGTTCATGTTTTTGACCATTCATATTATCATTTCATGGATAAGTGCCCACACACATACAACTGAGTTTTACATCTCCTTCCTCTAAAGTGAGGGAAACTATAGTTTCTCCATCACCATCTAACGCAATGGTACACCCAAGCTCTCATCAGCATCATCTATAGACTTTTAAATACTGTTTTATTTTCTTAGTGGACTATCTGTATATGTGATCTCTGGATTTGCAAATTCCAGTGATTGCAGAGCATTGCATCCTAAACCTAAAATTGTGATGATGTGAATGCAGACGCACTAAAGCATCTGTACACACATCACCACCATTTAATAATATGGGACGCATGCCTTCACATTTTTTGCCATTCACATAGGATCCTGGAACAGAACCCCTGCAGATACGGAGGGTCCATAGTACTTAATTTTTGTATATATTATCGAGGAAGCTCTTCTTTTTACTGCATTATTACAAGTTTGGTAAGAAGATATTTTGATTTTTAATTGCATCCTTCCTGCCAGAACATGGCTAATTGTGGGTGAATAAATGCATCTAAAAATAAACAAGTATTTTTACAAGCTGAACAGACTTAACAAATACTAAACCTCTGAAGTGTTTGGTAAGATTATATTCTCATAATAAAAATCAAACTTGAATAGTCTAGACTGACACAGGGATGCAAAATATACATATGTTTTTGGATATCTGATCATTCATGCTCACAGAATACATTATATTTCATTGTATATTTTCTTCTTCGGTGGAATATAAATATTTTCTGTAACTGCTAAAGGAATTATTCTCTTAGGATGCAAAAATGTTTAAAACTTGCCATGTATCCAAAGTTGCTAATAACAAAAAATTAGAAATCTGCTCATGGACGGCCATAAATCATATGGCTAGAGTAAAACAGCCATTTGGAAAATTTGTTGCTGGATAAACAGCTTTAGTGGAAAAATATAGGAATAAAGACATATAGTTTTAAGCATATTTTTGGTGATACATTTCCCCCCATTTTTGCTATCAAGGTAATATTTTCTGTGTAGATTTATGGGGCATTCAAACAGCAATACTTATTAAGAAAAAAATTAAGAAAAAGTTGTATTACATAAGCACTGAATAACAATTATTTATGATCTAAACTTAGAATTTCATAAAATCGAATAATGAAATCTCATTGGGTGAACTAGTATAAGAATGCTTTCTAAACTCTTCTAATCCAAATTTCCTCTTAGATTTTGAAGGTCCAAAGTACTCTTCTTGCTTCCAAAATGGACCAATATATTAGGGATTTTTTATCATCCAAATATCTTAGTACAGTTACTTTTCTCGTTATTAAAGAGAACATATATGTGCCTTTGGTATGTGTGATTAACGTAATTCATATTTAGACTTTACAGCTGCAAACAAGGATTATTTTCTATTGTAATCATACATAATGCCTTGATGGTGCAGTGGTTAAATGGCAGTACTGCAGCCACAACATCATGAGTTCGATCCTGCAGGGTTCCAGGTTGACTCAGACTTCCATCCTTATGTAGGTCAGTAAAGTGAGTACCCAGCTTGTTGGGGGCAATTAACTAAAACACAGTGTAAACTACTTAGGGAGTGCTTTGCACTAAGTGGTATAGGAATGTAACTGCGATTGCTATTGCTATAGTGCTTAGTGAAGCCTAAATATCCTTAAAGGCACCAGATCCTGTTTGATCTTGGAAGCCAAGCAGGGTCAGCCCTGGTTAGTACCTGGGAGACTGCCAATGAATACCAGGTTCTGTGGGCTATGTTTCAGAGGAAGAAAGTATCAAAATCACCTCAGTATTCCCTGCTTAAGAAAAGCCTATTAAATTCATGGGGTTGCCATAAGTAAACAGGCAACTGGAAGACACATACACAGATATACTGCTTAGTGGATCTTAAACGTTTTAAAAATTCTCACCACCACCAAGTGGAGCTTAACATGATGTTTTCTTCTGGTCAGTAAGGAATGCATAGGAAAGTGTAAGGGGTATCATCTGTGGAAAGCAGGGCCAATATATAAATAATTCTTTAGCTCATGAGAAGGGTAAGAAACTTTCAATGTCAAAAACTGACTTTGTCTAAATAATGCAAAAACATGGTAAGAAAGAACAGCAGAGTACTTGTCTAATTATTAGCAAAAAAGAGACAAGAATTTGAGCCTATATAGAATCATAGATCATAGAATGATAGAATCATAGAGTTGGAAGAGACCAAAGGGATCAACCAGTCCAACCCCCTGCTATTCAGGAACACACATCAAAGCATTCCCAACAGATGGCCATCTATCCTCTGCTTAAAAACCTCCAAGGAAGGAGACTCCACTACACTCCGAGGCATCATATTCCACTGCCAGACAGCTCTGACTGTCAGGAAGTTCTTCCTGAGGTTCAGGTGGAATCTCCTTTCCTGCAGTTTGAAATCATTGCTCTTTGTCCTAGTCTCTGGAGCAGCAGAAAACAAGCCTGATCCCTGCTCAACAATGACATCCCTTCAAATATTTAAACATAGCTATCATGTCCCATCTCATCCGTCTCTTCTGCAGGCTAAACATATCCAGCTCCCTAAGCCACTCCTCATAGGGCAGCTTGTATCCTTTTACCATTTTGGTCACTCTCCTCTGGACACGCTCTAGCTTGTTGATATCCTTCTTGAACTGAAGTGCCCAGAACTGGACACGGTATTCCAGATGAGGTCTAAACAAAGCAAAATAGAGTGGTACCATCACCTCTTTTGATCTAGACACCATACTCTTATTGATGCAACCAAGAATCACGCTGGCTTTCTTGGCTGACGCATCACATTGTTAACTCATGTTCAGCTTGTGGTCCACCAAGACTCTTAGATCCCTTTCACATGTACTGTTATCCAACCACATATGCCACATTCTATATTTGTGCATTCCATTTTTTCTGCCTAAGTGTAGGACCTTACATTTCTTTGTGTTGAAATTCATTTCGTTAGCTTTGGCCCAGCTCTCCAATCTGTCAAGGTCATTTTGAATTTTGATCCTGTCCTCTGGTGTATTAGCAACCTCTCCCAATTTGGTGTCATCTGCAAATGTGATCAGCATGCCCTCTATTCCTTCATCCAAGTCATTGATGAAGATGCTGAATAACACTAGACCCAGGACAGAACCCTGTGGAACCCCATTTGTCACTTCTTTCCAGGGTGAAAAGCAGCCATTGGTGAGCACCCTTTGGGTTCAGTTGGTCAACCAATTACAAATCCACCTAACAGTAGCACTGTCTAGCCAGCATTTTACTAGCTTCTTTGCAAGAATGTCATGGGGAACTTTGTCAACATTTGCCCTCCTCCAGTCTGCTGGGACTTCTTCTGTTCTCCAAAAGTTCTCAAAGATTATTGCCAGTGGTTCTGAAATGGCTTCTATATACTTGTATAAAGAGACATACATGATATAATATATACCACTCCAATCATTATAAATTGCTTAAAGCCTGTACGTACTAATATGAAATCTAACTCCAGAAATTTCTTAAGCTGAGAATCTCATTCCATTTGCCAGACAGAGAAGAAACACGTGAACTGGGCTCAAGGTATTTAATGTTGGTAGATAGTCGGGAAAAAAGAGGGGAGGAAGAAAGGGAAGTGAATTAGACTTTAAGGACATATCATGCAACTGGGCTAGAAAAACGTTCTGAGTGAATTTATTTATTATTATTTATGTTCCATCTAACCAGCCCACAAGAACACCCAAGGTGTTAGCAGTTGTACGCACCCATGCTTTGATACGGTTTAATTGGTATGCATTGAAGTTGATATAAAATGTACCTTGCTATGGCTGTATAGCCAGGCTGGCCAAGCGGAAAGCTGGCTGAACATGTGTCTTATGAAATTAGGCCAGAAAAACACCTCCTAGGAAACCACCTCCTAGTGGTGAGGTCATTGTCAGGAAATTACCTGGAAACACCAGAGATAATAGACAGCTCCTAACCTTAAAAACTCTGCTTTCTTAAACAATAGTGACTAGGAGATTCCTACCAGACTGCTGTCCACAAACACTGATTGATTGGACAACCATTAGTTCCTTTGTCACCTATGCTAAAACTATCAGCTCATTCCAGACTCATTGTCCACTCTGCGGACTCCTTTGTTTACTCAGCCAGAGAGCAATTCACACCCATGCATGTGGAACAACTTTGGAGATGCCTTGCCAAGGAAGCAGCCCTTAAGGATGATAGTTCCTGAGACACAGCACCTGTGTGGCCCATCAATATTCATTCTAAAAAGATTGCCACCACTCCGCCCCCCAAGATTTGACCAACCTCCAGAAGATGAAGGAGGTAGCTGAGGTGAAGGAATTGGCTGAGGCTAGGAAAGATTTGACAAGCTAGTACACCATTAAGGAGAAGGAAGGCATCCTTTTGGCTGTGGACAAGAAGGGACACCCTCACTTGGTAGTGCCCGTGGAGAACAGGGAAGACCTGATCCAGTTTATCTGTGAGCTGGGACACAAAGGGAAACAGGCAACCCTCAAGAGTGCAGGAGATGGGCTGGTGGCCAAACACTTGCCAGAATGTAGAGCAATGGGTGGACAACTGCGTCTCCTTTGCCATGATC